>OU342734.1:342337450-343537450 GCA_910589765.1 Avena atlantica
ATTTGTACAAATTTCACCTTCAGTCCATCTCAGAGTGGTGTAACGAAACAGTATTTCTCAGTTTGATATGAATTAAGTCGATTATTCCTGAATATTCATCAGATCGCTATGAATAAATTCAAGATTGTTCCCTTTCCCAGTGAAAACAATTCCTGAAAAGTTACATATTTCTATGATTTAAGAACACCACCTTTTCTACTTTTATAGAATTATGCTCCCCCTCTGAATTACATGTGCATGCTAATTGTTGTAGGCTGCTTACATACTGTATGAATTATGCCTAGTTGCACATATCTCGATATACTTATTGTATTTTTTGCGCTGCTGATGAAAGGGCTCTGCGGTCTGGTTTGTTATGATGTTTCATGTCTTGGTTAGGATGCTGACTTGATGTTCCACCATTTATTATATACCTAGTACTTGTAGGGAAGAAACCTTTCTTGGCAGTATGCCAGTATCATAATATTTTGGAACCTGGTGGTTTAGCAAATCATACAACCTATAACCAGATATTTTAGATTTAGGGAGTAGTCATATGTTTCTTGAATATACTTTGCATGCCAAGTTCTCAAATAAGATTGGAGTTCACTATTTGATGTGTTCTGGGAGTTTTTTTTCTCTGAACTTATTTCAAAGTCTGCTGGAAAGCAATATCAATCCGGTGAATGATATTTTTGAATTACAAGCATAGTTTGGAATCAATTCTCTAATTTTCATCTAGAGGTCTGAGGAAAGCTGCTGTTATAGGTTTAGATTAAAGAAATTATTGAACTAACATCAAGCGTCTAAAAATGGATATTGTTAAATCCTTTTCAGTCTAATGACGTGGTCAGTAGTTTTTTTTTTCTTTTTTCCCTACATTACAAATTTATTTGACTTTTTTGATAGTTAGCAGATTCTCTTGGGTACTTACCAGTGGATCATGCCCTGTGGGCGTATGAATTGGAAAAAAAGAGATCCCAGTACAGTGCTTTCAAAGATGAGCTTCTGGTTAACCCTGTAAGTTCTGAATGCATATAACATTGTATGTTCTTTACTGTTACAAATTATCTGTTTAAATAGGAGCGCAAGAAGGGCACCAGTTTAGTGGATATCTATTTAACATCTTTCCAAATCAATCACGTGACAAGTGCATGAAAAGTACTCCTTCAACATGTTGTAATTTTGCTGTATTTGTGCTAGGCATCTAGACAACTACCTCATGCCGGCTGGTAGAAGTTTTCCCTCCTAATTATGTGGTAGGACCGGTTGAAAAAAAATGATATTTTAGTAAGTTGGTTTTGGGTAGCAAAATGGTAGACAATTTTATTCGTTAAGATGGCATTTTCCACAAATGCCTGAATTACTTCCTGATTCGCCCCCCCCCCCCCCCCCCCCCCACCACCCACACACACGCACACAAAAATTTGCTTATTTTACTGTGGTATAGTTTGATAACATACTACCTTCGGTGGTTCCTTTTCCCCACTTCTAACCTACCTGCTCAATATGTTTTGGTTCCGGTCAGTCAGAAGTTACCCGAAGAATGGAAATGACTATTTCCCCAAGGAAGGAACATAATTCTGAAGGAACCGGGTTTCTCCCAAGGGCGGAAATTGTCCAGGACGAACATCCTCTCAGCCTTGGCAAAACTAGTGTTTGGAACCAACACTTCCAGGTAACGTACAACTTCTTTGCTTGTGAGAGACCCCCCTTTGCAACCCACTGGTTAGTTCAATACTATGACAAATATCTTAGTGTTTTTCAGGTACTAAAATCATAACTGTTGTCCAATATTCAGGAATCTGAAACTGTAGAGCAGATTGATAGAGATGTTAAGCGTACTCATCCTGAGATGCAGTTTTTCAATGCGGGTTCTTCTGATGCCTTGGCTAATCAGGTAAGCATTTGTTGTGTTGATATGATGCCAGTTCTTATTTGTTTCTGGTATTTGTGTTTCGTCTAAATGTGATATACTTTTTCTAGGAGTCACTGAAGCGTATTCTAACCATATTTGCCAAGTTAAATCCTGGTATTAGATATGTGCAAGGAATGAATGAAGTTTTGGCACCTCTCTACTATGTTTTCAAGAATGATCCAGACCAAAGTAATGCTGTAAGTTCTCTTTATGTCACTATGGTTCGAAAAAACTTCAGTTTTAATGGTGATGAAACAACCAACCATGTTAAAAACTGCTATTTCGAAACTTTATAGAGTTCTGCTTCAAAAGTCACAGTGTTCTTCATTTTAGATTTCTTAATTATGATATCCACATGTAATGATGCATTCACTGTCAGATTTTGAACATTGAATCATATAGTAAATGATGTGACATCTGTATATATTCACTCTTTTTCACAGTAGTTGCCACCCTGCTTCTGATTTTTCTTAGGCCAACGTCATTCTCATTGATGTATGGATCATGGCATCTTGATGACCATACACTTTTCGTTTATTTTTTGTATGAACAGGCTGAAGCAGAGTCAGATGCTTTTTTCTGTTTCGTTGAGGTACTCAGTGGATTTCGAGATAATTTCTGCAAGCAGCTTGACAACAGTGTTGTTGGTATACGCTCCACAATCAGTAGACTGTCACAGCTCCTAAAAAGACATGATGAAGAGCTCTGGCGGCATTTAGAGGTCGTAACCAAGGTATAGATCTAAAGTACTCTATTTCAATTGCTAAGAAGTATTTTGTTGTCACATATACTTTTTTTTTACTTTGTGTTGTCACATATACTTAACCTCCCATTGTGTCACTTCCTCAATTCCAGGTCAACCCACAGTTCTATGCGTTCAGATGGATCACCTTGCTGTTGACACAGGAATTCAAGTTCCGGGATTGCATCCACCTGTGGGATGCGCTATTAGGTGACCCAGAGGGACCTCCGGTTAGAAAACTGCCATTTTGTAGTTTCGTGTTGTGTGAATGTGTCATACTTTTCAGAGCGCACTTGATCACACTCTTTTCTTGTTTTGAGTGCAGGACACCTTGTTACGGATCTGCTGTGCAATGCTAATTCTTGTTCGAAGAAGGCTCTTGGCCGGTGACTTCACAGCAAACCTCAAGCTTCTCCAGAATTATCCACCCACAAACATTGACCACTTAATACATATTGCTAACAAACTGAGAGGGCTAGTTCCCTGTTGATTGATGACCCTCCTTTTCCTTCCAGTGTTTGTTTTTATGGTAGTCTGCTGTCTGGATATTGTGCATTAAATCTGTAAATGAACATCTATATGCCTATGTGGTGGGGTAGTAATTTTGAGCCATCTTGGACCATGTGCCTTTTGGAGCTTTTGTTTGTTTTCAGTAGAGTTGCCATATCATGAGTTAAATGAGCTGTACCTTCAGAACTCCTTTTGGTGTTTGAGTACAATTGCTCCGATGTGAAAGGTTGCTTCAAAAACTCCAAAGATTACATGGGTCTATACTATGGGACTGGCAAATTTCCATTAAAAAAAGGATTTTTCACTAGCAGCAGAAGTTGTGTTCACCGACACCACAACACAAAGGAACTGAAAGTAGATCAAACGAAAGTTGTAAATTTGAACACCGAACACTGTTCCCTTTAGGTGGCATAACTTAATACTCTCCATGAAAATAAGAAATACTCCCTCCGTTTCAAAATATAAGATGTTTTAGCTTTGTGAAGCAAATGTGTCTAGACTACTTTGTGTATATGTTTATTCCAAAACTCAGTGTAATTATACACTAAAAAATGTCTAGATACAAGCAAATGCAAAACATCTTATATTTTAAAATAGAGGGAGTATAATATGTTTCCATTCATTCACAGGCAATCATTGCAAGAAATATTTTTGTCCTAGAGAGTGTTCAAAACAAGCTGAGGTTCCAGGTACGTAGTGTATTAACCAAAAGCAAATAAACTTAAGGAGCACAAATGAGAGAGGGACATTGTATTGTGTCTGTTGTGGTTCGGCAAAAATGCTGACTCCGGCACAAGTAGTTCAAATTCTGTTGCCGGCAGCGCCTGAAAATTAATCTTCTTACTGTGTAGCCCATAGTACTCCGTATCAACATAGATGTTTCTCCGGCCTCGTCTAAAAACAAGGGAGAGCTAGTGTTAGTAAATTTTAATAAGAACATGACATGAAGCTTAAAACTAAACTCGCTAGCATCAATTGAAGTTTAGAATTTATGATAGACAGATAGGGTAAGCTTAAATGGACATACGGATCGAGTAAGTGGAAGTAAATTTCAGAGGGTTCAGTTCTGACTGTAACATATGCAAACATTATATTTGGTGCATGATGATCACAAATCTGGTATGCACCGCAAACGTCAATAAAATAGCTGAAACTCGGAGGCATCAAAGGCATATTAGCCTATGGCATGAGAGAGAGCCAAAGTGCAACGTTAATGGAAGTAATACACCAAAAATTCTCCCCTAATTATAAATCTCGACGTTGTATCTGCAGATTCTACATCAAACTCTAACCTAACTATAGAGACAATCACATACTCCCTCCGATCCATATTACTTGTCGTAGAAATGGATATATCTAGACATGTTTTGATGCTAGATACATCCAATTCAATGACAAGTAATATGGATCGGAGGGAGTAACATAGATTGGTGGTTCTGTTGTTCTGTACCATATAAAGTGTACCGGTGCCCCACAGACCAACAGTTCAGTTAGCTTACGTTTGTTACATTAGTATAAGTGCATAGACAAATCAACTACCAAGACCGGAATTCTTGATGCGTGAATATTTCTTTCATCGAAAAATCTGGGGAGGTGGTTTCTGAGCGAAAAGAAGAATTTACTTCAACCGACATTGCCCTTAGACACTGTCATGCATAACATAGAAATCATATGTCAAAAGGATGGGCAATTCGCTAGAGCAGTGTATGCTGTAGCAAATCTGATTGCAAAAGAAGATAAACCAGTCACCTTTTCTCTATTCATGACATATTATGGATATTATGACCGCAATATGCACGAACTCTCTCATGCCATTACCTTTTATGGCCGTTCGATCGCACTTCCTACTCAATCCAGTTGGTTTGGTTTGCTGTCAACCAAAGTGGGCCGAATATCCCTAAGGGCAGCTACCCCGCACAACAAATCGGCCAACTCTGATTTAACTGGGCCTAAAGTCGTACTAAAATCCGACTGAGATAGAGAAATATAGTCTAACTTTCTGGTTGCAGAGTTTATTGATTGGTTGAAAAAATAAAAAGACAGCCCAGGGAGCGATGACAACGGATGTAAAACCACATGTGCTTCTACATGATCTATTTATATTCCAAACCACAAATATTTTCTACTATCCATTGATAACAATCTATTTACCTAATAAACGGGCACGGCAACGCGCGCCTACATGATCTAGTGAAGTCTAATGTCTGATGTAAATTAGATGAATCAGATTGGCTACTTAATAAGTGGAGAGGCATCAAATGATCACTTTCATACGAGGAAATGTGTCATGCATTTCGTAATTTTCTTTTGGTTACAAAAATATTATATGCAATGTTGACATGCTAGTACCAACACTGAGATAATAGCTATTAGTGAACACTTCCCTTGTAATGACCATTTAGAAAGGTAAAATATAGAGTGCGCCGAACGAGTCTTATCTACAAGGAGAAAAGCAGCTCCATCGATTCACTGTACTCCCTCCATCCCGGTTTAGAGGACATATATAAGAAATCATGCAATCCCAAAATTTCCTCACCTCCTAGACACGTACGCATTTAATTTTAGAGAAACGACCAATCAAAGAATTAGTAAAAGCCAATTAGCTCCAATTAAAGAATACCTAGGTCCAAAAGATTTGCTATATGTGTCCTTTAAACTGGGATAGAGGGAATAGTAAATACTGCTATGAGAAATATAGGATCGAGGTACCTTAGATTCTTTGGAAAAGTCGTAGTTGGCTAACACATCCACAACCTCGCCTGAGGGAGATGTCTTGTTTGACAAGGTTTTCTTTAAACCAATGTCCAATATTGCTCAAACTTTGTGGATCACATCTAAATTCCTCCACCAACTTGCCGGTGTTGTCACAGTGGCACATGTAACCTTGAGAGCAACTGTAGAACAAAACATCACCCTTATGGGATAACACCAAGAATCGTGTATCTTCAATTTCACGCAAGCTCTCCATCGGACATTTAACATGGTACTTGAATGACCACACCTCCCTCTCATAGTCCTCCAGAAGCCATACTTTGACGACCCTACTACTCGAATATTCCAAGCAGCTGAAGCCAATTGAACCTTCCATGTGACACAAAAGAGCACGATATCTGGTAGAACCGGATGGACGATGAATGAGCCTGAACGATTCAACCACCGTGTCGAAAACGACTATCCTGGTATAGTTAGGTAATATGGTAGGGAAACCAGGGAACCAGTGAAGGCAGTTCCGGAACAGGACGGGTGGGGCATAATTAGCAGGAGTCATTCCGTCCGAGGCTAGCATATGTTTCTCGATATTATAAGGGTAATCTGGATAATCTGAAGGAACTCCGATGCACCTTGGCGAGCGTCCCCTGCGCACCATAAGGATGTAGTAGTCTCCCTCCTTCCGATACAGTACGCGGTACTCACCAGACGGGCCATGGAGGTACAATGCCGCGACGTCGATGCTGCCTGCAGCGGTGAGGCATGGGAGTGGAGCGCACTGGCGTGTGGCCGGGTTGCAGATGCTGTAGCGACCGTCGGGAAGGGAGAGCAGGAGAAGTCCGTCACATGAGCAAAGAATCTTGAAGCCTTCGTAGTCGTCGAACCCGAGGACAGGGCCGCCGTGCTCCAAGAATGGCAAGCCACCCTGCTCGTTGTTACTGGTTGCCCCATAGAGCGTAACGAGGGGGAAAGACGGCTGGCGCTGATGGTGGGCGCGGAGGAAATCATGGGCGGAGGTGAGGCCGTGCCAGTACCGGCAGACCGCGCGGCAGCGGAGGACATCCCTCGCCGGAAGACGAACAAAGATCTCCCAAACCAGGATGTCTTCCGAGAGGTTGAGCGCAGCAGCAGCGGCCACGCGGCGGCTGCGCGTCCGTCTCGACATGCGCAGGCCTGCGGTGGCCTCGTGCTCCACCGCAAAGCCGTCGGCGGTGGCCGCTCCCCCATGCTCGGCGGTTGTAGGGTTTTGGATCAGGAGAGACGCCACAAGAATCCGGCGCCGCCTCATCGGGCGGGGTATACTCCGTCGCGCCACGCAGAATGTCCGGGCCATCGTATAGTGCCTTGCCAACCAGCAGCCGCAACGCCCTAGGTCACAGCCTCGCACCGATACCACCGGTATATATGGAGGCCTTGGGTTCCTGATCTGATATTCGAGTTCACGGATGCGCCGCCGCTCAAAATCGTGAGATTGATTGACGATTAGGTTAGGTTTTGTGGCCCTCCCCGTGTGTATGCATGAATTGGTAGACTCTGTACCGCTGGTAGCCCTGCTACGCTCATCTCAAGTTGGTTTCATCCAAAAACTGCTACGGTTTCATCTCTTTCCTATTCTATTCTACCGCACGCCGAATACACAACCTGACTCCCAACCGATCGAGGGGCGATTTGTGCCATTATGCCGTCCGCCGTCTGCTGCGGTTTGAGGCATCGACGCCGCAGCTGATGTATGGGCGGCAGGCCGGCAGGAGGGGAGTCCATGGCGACAGGCGGCATGCTCTGCGCACGCGCGGTCACGGTGACAGGCCATTTTTCACCTGCAGCAGCGTTCAGCTTTCTTCTTTCTCTCGACGCTCTTGGGGTTAACCATTAGAGCAAGTCTAACACATACGCTAAATTTTTAAACTGCCGACTGTACTTAATTTTTCAGTTTCGAACACCGTCAGACAACTTTTTTTCAGTTTCAAACATCATCGCACAGATCAGACACCATAAACGAAACTGAAATTCAAAATTTAAACGAAGATCATCTCGACGTGAATCTACTTAATTACACAAATAAGGAAGCTACGGCGGCGCCCAGGATCAAACTCGAGCTCGGTGGCGAGCTTCTGGGCATGGCAGCGGACCGCTCAGTCCTCGCTGAGGTCAATGAGGCCCTCTGGGGCCAGCTTCATGACGCTGACGCCCGCGACACACGCCTCCTCCCTTGCCCTGGCAAGCTCCACGAGCGCGACGGCACAACGCCTCTCCTGCTCGCGGAGGATTTGCTGCTCACGGTCGTGCTTGGACTCGTGTGGATGAGCATCTCCATTGCCAGGCGGCGCTCTCGTCGTCCGAGTCGTGCGTGTTGTCCGTGGTCACCACTATCTGACCATGCGGAGGGGGAGCGGGGAGCTCCAGTCGTCGGAGGATGGGGGACGGAGGAGTGAGGCGAGATGTGTTAGAGTACGTATATGGATAGAGATAGACTAGGAGTCTAGGACTCTACATCTTGTACTCCAAGTCTTCGTACCCCGTGTAACTCTATATAAATCCCCATAAGGGTCATTGCAATACAACAAAATATTCTAGGGTTTTATAATTTCCACATGGTATCAGAGCGGTTAGCCTCACGGCGCCGATCCTAGGTTCTCCCACCACTTTCGCAACGCGCCGCCCCCGGGGAGATTACTCCTCGGGGGCGCGGCACCCGATCAAAATTAAGATTAGATCAGTCGAAGAAATCGATCGAGAACACCCGCCGTCACGAGCGCGTGTGGAGGCAGCCGCACAATCATGGGCTCCTGGCCGATCTCCATCGGCTACAGCGTATGCATGGCTCCTATCCAGGACGCAAATCGGTGCAAGATCCAATCTTCCACGGCGTCAGGCTCTTCCGACGGCACCACACTCCACACCAACGACATCGTGTCGTCCACTGCGTGCGTGCCACATGAGGCGCTGCCGTCTGCACCAGCAAGTCCCAATCGCCACGCAACAGGAGCTGCAGCAGCAGCCCACGCACGCGGAGGCGGCCGGTACGCGAGCCGTGTTGTGAGCTGCATGCGCGTCCATGCACGCGGAGTCCTTTGACTGTTACAATAAAGCCATGAGTGATCCAATGTGCACTAGAAGGAGGACACCAAGCCGAGTACATCGATTATGCCTTGCTCCGGATAAACTTCATCTACATCGAGCCATCAAGATCTGCACTGCTTCGAGACGTTGCTACACCGACATCAAGATCTGCACTGCATCAAGCCAGACTACATCGACCCGAACATCTACGTCAAGCTGTATGACTACATCAAGATTTTCGTCGGGTTCTACATCGGCAACAAAAATTATAGTCAAGGTCTACATCACGTGGTTCAAAACCCGCCGCCACCACAACCTGGCGCTCTGCTAGGGCGATCACACAATTGCCTCGCCCGCCTGGTTAAAAACCCGCCGCCGCCGCCGATCCTATGCGATCTGCCGCTGCCGCCAAAAAAACCTTGCCGCTGCCGCTTGCCTTGTGCCCTGGCCGCCGCCTACAAAAACCTACAACCAAAAACCCGCCGCCGCCGCAGATCCCTGCAGCCGCCGCTCAAAACTCGCCGTCGCCGCACAAAAACCTAAAACCCTATGACACAAACCGCGCATTTTTTTGCGCCTTCGGCGTGGCTACAACAACCACGACAACCTCAACCATGGCTACATCACAACAGGCTACCTCGACATCGACATAAAAAACAACGTCTACAGCAACTCAAGAACTCCAGTCAACAGCGTCCGCGTCGTCACTTGCGCCCACGCCACTCCCGCTGTGACTGCGGGAGGGAAGAGAGGCACTATAAGGGGACGCAGTCACTGCCCCTAGGTGCCAGCCATGTTCATGTCCACGCAGGTGATGATGACAAGGAGGTGAAGACGACGGAAGCACAAGACTTCAAATCCAGTCGTAAGCGTCCACTTCACTCCCGCTCCGACTAAGGGGGGATGTTAGAGTACGTATACGTATATGGCTAGAGATAGACTAGGAGTCTAGGACTCTACATCTTGTACTCCAAGTCTTCCTACCCCGTGTAACTCTATATAAACCCCCGTAAGGGTCATTGCAATACAACAAAATATTCTAGGGTTCTATAATTTCCACAAGATGATCCCTCGCCGTAGGGGCATTCTCCAACGTGCACATACCTGTAGACCGTGAGGACGTGTTCCGGCGATGCCGTGCGGCGTCGAATCACGGACGAGGAGTGCCACCACGCCGGCGCGTAGGCGAGGAGGGGCGCCGGGGGCGAGATCCCCGGTTGGTCTACCGCATCACTGCCCGCTTCTTCATGTCCTCGGAGCGGACAATGCGCTTCCTCTCCTCCTCGGAGAGGTTGCTGCATCCACGCGGGGGACGATCCCCTCGATGCCGCCTCCGGCATGGCCTCCCCCATCCCCGAACCATTCACGCGAAGAAGACATGGCCGTACCTATACGGGAGGCTCTCGGAATCGCTGGCCCGTTGTTCGCGCGGCTGCGGAGCGGAGCTAGCTAGGGTTGTGCGGCGGAGTGAGTGAGGGTTTCGCCCACAGCCGGCGCTTCGTTCTGTATATGTACAGCTCGAACGCGCGAGTTAACGGACCACATAAATAATTTAACAGGTCAAGCCTCGTCCGATCGACCCAACCTATAAACTCATTGGAATTTTACAGCTCCGACGTTTTACCGTATCTCCTAGAATGCTAGTATTCATAAGAGCTTCAGGGTGTTGATCAGAGATAGTGCTCTCCTGTCACCCTGTGTTTCATTGATCAGAGAAGGGTTACTGCATTGATGAACGGAAACAAACCAACCGTCGTTGCATGGATCACACAAAAACAATAGAAGGTTTCGTTTCTTAAAGAAACGGTATAAGTGCATCAGATTTTTGCAATGCGCATTGCATAAGTAGAAACGACGACAATAAGGATTTTTCTAGAAAAATAGACATACAGTGTGTTTTTTCGGCATAGAAACAACGGACACAAAAGGAACTAACCGAGAGCACCCATATGAAGCTAGCGCACACCGTACCTCACCTGCTATCTTGTGAGCTTCCAGATTCTGTCGGAAAAACGCGAAATCCCGCGCCAGTGCCGTGACCGCCTTGCTGGGGAAACTCCAATTTCGGGCGGCGCAGGAGACAAGCGCTATACGGTGAGGGGCGGATGGATTCCAGGTTAAGAATCAGAGTGAAAGAGGTTGGAGATTTAGAGTAGAGGCGCGCCACTGGCGGCGAGGCGAAGCGGCGGCAGGGAGGTGCCAGCGGGAGGAGAGAGGGCATATGTCACTACGGGAAAATTGGGCGCTGCCGTGCACTTAGGATTTGCCGTGCGACCCCACAACATAACGCACGGCAAAGAAGCACTGCACGGGGGCACCCTAGACGATACACGGCATCCAACAACCTCACGGCAAACCTCAGCGTAGACACACGGTAAAGAATAAATTCACGGCAAAGCCCAAAAATAGCCCACGGCAAAGAAATCACACGGCACATTGCCTTTGTTGGGCCCACCATGTTAAGGACATCTCCAACTTCCTAGCGCGGCGCAAACATGTTAAAGACATCTCCAACTTTCCAGCGCAAATCGACACTGAATTGGTCTACTAGTAATTCGGTCGAATTTTTTTAAAATGACATACGGCTAGCTTTATTGACCATCAAACATAATTACATCATTCACTAGGAAATTAGGATGAAACCAGGGGATCACCATTCCACATGTCCCCGTTAGATAAAAGCTTCCCTAGCTAGCTCGTGCGCCACACAATTGGTTTCCCTATTACAAAACTCAAGGAAAACGATTCCACTCCCCCGGGGGATTACACGCTCGCATCCCCCGGTTCCTTTTGCGCGCCGCGTGTCCTCATGGGTCCCACCACGTCCTTAACCTGGCACTTCCCTTCTTCGTTTTTTCTTTTCTTCTACCACCGGACAACACTCGCGAAGCAGCATGCCATCATCCCGTGCCCTCCCCAGCTCCTAATCATTACCATGCCGGGCAGCGTCGCCTTGAGTTGCTCTCGTCTCGCGTACGACGTCCTCAACCACACCACTGCTGTTGCGACCCCCGGGAGTCAGAAGCGGCGGGTGGCGGTGTTGGAGATATGCCCTAGAGGCAATAATAAATGTGGTTATTATTATATCTTTGTGTTTATGATAAATGTTTACATTCATGCTATAATAGTATTAACAAGGAAACATTGATACTTGTGTGATTTGTAAACTTAATTTGAAGTCCCTAGTATAGCCTCTATACTTCACTAGCTTGTTGGTTGATTAATGATTGTGGTTTCCCTATCATGAACATTGAGATGTTATCAACAACAAGATCATATCGTTAGGAGAATGATATGGTGGACATACTCCTATAGATAAGCGTAGCATAAAGATCAAGTCATTTCATTAGTTCAATTGCTATATGCTTTCTGATACATAGTAACCTAATTCCTTCGACCATGAGATCATGCATATCACCTTTACCGGATGGATGCTTTGATGACATCAAACACCACACCGTAACTGGGTGGTTATAAAAGTGGCATTGAGTGTTCGGAAAGTATTGGTTGAGACACATGGATCAAGAGTGGGATTTGTCCATCCACATGACGGATAGATATACTCTGGGCCCTCTCGGTGGAATGTCATCCAATTAGCTTGCAAGCATGTGACTTGGTCACAAGGGATCACATATCACGGGAACGAGAAAAGAGTACTTGTCAGTAACGAGGTTGAACTAGGTATGCAGAGATACCGACGATCATAACCTCGGATAAGTAACATATCGTGGGACAAAGGGAAATTGGTATCGTATGTAAGTGGTTCATTCGATCGCAAAGTAATCGTAGAAATATGTGGGAGCCATATGAATTTCCAGATTCCTCTATTGGTTATTGTTCGGAGAAGTGTCTCGATCATGTCCGCATAATTCACGAACCGTAGGGAGACACACTTAAGGATTCGACGTTGTTTGAGTAGTTATGGTATTATGAGAAAGAGACCGAATGTTGTTCGGAGTCTCGGATGGGATCCGGGATATCACGAGGTGATCCGGAATGGTCCGGAGAATAAGATTCATATAAGGAAAGTCCCGTTTCGGAGTTCGGAAATGATTCCGGTGTTTTCATCAGGAATGTTCTAGAAGGTTCCGGATTGTCCGGCACTCTGGGGTGGGGGGGGGAGGGGTACATGAATGTGTCATTACTTATTGGAATGATTGCATCATGTACTAAGTGTTCTTGCTGTCCCAAATAAAGGATTAAATTGAATCCCAAAACAGAAAAGTCAAATGTCCAGTTTGAAAGTCAAACTGCCAAAACAAGAAACTGTGGGAAACAAGCAAGAGGAGTTGGAACCAACCTGGAGGAGGAGTTGGACTCCTCCAGGCCGGCGCCCAGCCCAAGGCCGAGTTGGGGAGGGACTCCCTCCCTCCCCTGGCGCGCCAAGACCCCCCTCCCATAAAAGGAGGGGCAGGGCTCCTCCTAGAGACACACAACTTTCACCTCTAGATCTCCGGTTTAGAGCCGTTTTGGTTTAGAGCTTCTAATTGCTTTAGCCAACGGTTTAGAGCCTTCTAATTGGTTTAGAGCCTTCTAATTGGTGTGTCTAATTACTAGACCACTAATAGCCTCTCTCATAAGCTCCACCATACTCGCACCGGCTTAAGGCGAAGCCCTGCGGGATTTCCCCTCTACTTCCGGTACCACGCCGTTGTGCTGCCGGAATCGCGAGGAGAGTGCTACAACCTCCGCTGCCTGCTGGAACAAGGGAGAGGAAGGTCTTCGTCGAGTACCGAACGTGTGACCGACTGCGGGAGCGCTGCCGGAACGTGGCGCCGGAAGGATCGTCTACACGATCTTGAGATCGGAAAGAGTACGACTACATCACCCACGAGAATCCGCTCTTGTTAAACGCTTTGGAATCTTCGAGGGTAAGTTATACCATCGACTCGTTGCTACAATCTAGTAGATAGATCTTGGCTTGTTTGTTTGTATGCGATAGAAATTTTTTGTTTTCCATGCTACGAACCCCTACAGTGGTATCAGAGCCGTGTCTATATGTAGATCTGTTGCACGAGTAGAACACAATGGTCATTGTGGGCGTTGATGCTTTTATTGTCGATTGCTTCTTATGTACTTTGCATCTTGCGGTATGTTGGGATGAAGCGGCCCGGGCTAACCTTACATGACATCGTTCATGAGACTTGCTCCACGCTTGACATGCAACTTGTATTGCATAAGTGGCTTTGCGGGTGCCTGTTTCTCCTAGCATAGTAAAGATCCAATACACAACGGGTGATTAACAATACTTGTGTCAACGTTGTGGTTCATGTTCGTAAGTTACAACGACACTTATTGAAAGCCCCAAACCACGTAAAATATGCAAAGAAAGTAGAGGCGTCTAACTTTGTTTTGCAGGGGTGTGCAGTGATGTGATATGGCCATGATTGTGATTATATTTGATGTATGCAATGTTCCTTATTGTAAGTAGGCAACCGGCAGGAGCCATATGGTTGTCTTTAATTTATGTTAAGACCCGCGTGTCTATTCAAAGTAGTTGTAATAGTTGAAGCCGGTGGACGACAACCATGGAGAGGCGTCATTGACCTTGATGCAATGCCGGTGATGATGGAGATCATGTTCGTGCTTGAAGATGGAGATCAAAGCACAAAGAAGAAAGGCCATATCATATCACATATATATTGAATTGCATGTGATGTTAATCCTTTATGCATCTTGTATTGCTTAGTAGACGACGGTAGCATTATAAGATGATCCCTCATGCACATGAATTTCAAATCATAAAGTGTTCACCCTTAGTCAGCACCGTTGCTAAAGCTTGTTGTTTCGAAGCACCACGTGATGATCGGGTGTGTTAGATTCCGCAAGTGTATACAACGTGAGCAAGCCAGATTTGCTCATGCGGAAACTAAGGTTTGATCTTGACGAGCCTAGCATGTACAGACATGGTCTCGGAACACGGATCACCGAAAGGTAAAGTATGAATCATATAGTAGATATGATGAACATGACGATTGTTCGCCATTGAAACTATATCAACTCTCGTGATGATCGGTGTTGATGTAGTGGATTTGGTTCGTGTGATCACTAAAACAATGTGAGGGATGTTGTTTTGAGTGGGAGTTCACCTAGTTTAATTACATTAATTAATTTGAACTCAATTTATCATAAACTTAGTCTAAACTATTGCAAATATGTTGTAGATCAATGGCAGCCCCTACCATCAATTTTAATGCGTTCCTAGAGAAAGAAAAGTTGAAAAACAATGGAAGCAACTTCGCGGATTGGTTCCGCAATTTGAGGATTGTCCTCACAGCTGGTAATTTGACCTATGTGCTGGATGCACCGCTGGGTGACCCACCTGCAGCTGATGCTCCCGATGAAGTAAAGAATGTTTACCTCGCTCGGAAGAATCAGTACTCCATAGTTCAGTGTGCTATCTTGTATGGTTTAGAATCGGAGCTTCAGAAAAGGTTTGAGGATTCAGACCCATATGATATTGTCGAGGATCTCAAATTGATTTTTGAGACTCATGCGGCAATTGAAAGCTATGAAGCTTCTGAAAAGTTCTTTAACTGCAAGATGGAAGAAGGCAGCTCCGTCAGTGAGCATGTGCTTAAGATGTCAGGTCACGCAAACAAACTTCAAAGCTTGGGTATAGTGATTCCTAATGCTTTGGGGATTTACCGTGTCCTCCAATCACTACCACCAAGTTACAAGAACTTTGTGATGAACTACAACATGCAGAACATGAACAAGACGTTGCCAGAACTCTTTGCCATGTTGAGATCTGCAGAAGTGGAGATCAAGAAAGAGCACCAAGTGTTGTTGGTCAATAAGACCACCAAACTCAAGAAAGGCAAGTCTAAGCAAAAGGGACACTTCAAGAAGGGTGGTAAGAAAGCTACCACGCCAACGAAGAAGACCAGGGATGGACCTAAGCCTGATACTGAGTGCTTTTACTGCAAGGGAGAAGGTCACTGGAAGCGGAATTGCCCAAAGTACTTGGCGGATTTGAAGAACGGCAACATCAAGAAGAAAGGTATATCTGATATACATGTTATTGATGTGTATCTCACTAGTACTCGTAGTAGTGCCTGGGTATTTGATACTGGTTCGGTTGCTCATATTTGTAACTCGAAACAGGTGCTGCAGAATAAACGGAAGCTAGCGAAGAACGAGGTGACGATGCGCATGGGAAACGGATCAAAGGTTGATGTGATCGCGGTCGGCACGCTACCCCTTCATCTACCATCGGGATTAGTTTTATACTTAAATAATTGTTATTTGGTGCCTGCGTTGAGCATGAACATTATATCGGGATCTTGTTTATTGCGAGACGGTTACTTGTTTAAATCCGAGAATAATGGTTGTTCTATTTATATGAGTAATATGTTTTATGCACATGCACCTTTGATAGATGGTCTATTTTTATTGAATCTCGATAGTGGAAATACACATATCAACAACATTGAGGCTAAACGATTGAAATCAAGTGATAATTCGACCTATATGTGGCACTGTCGTCTTGGTCACATCGGAGTGAAACGTATGAAGAAACTCCATTCCGATGGACTTCTTGAATCACTTGATTTTGAATCACTTGAAAGATGCGAAGCATGTCTGATGGGAAAAATGACTAAGACTCCATTTTCTGGTATGATGGAGCGAGCTACAGACTTATTGGAAATCATACATACCGATGTGTGTGGTCCAATGAGTGTAGCATCGCGCAGTGGTTATCGTTATGTTCTTACCTTCACGGATGACTTGAGTAGATATGGGTATATCTATTTCATGAAACATAAGTCCGAAACTTTCGAGAAGTTTAAGGAGTTTCAAAGTGAGGTAGAGAATCAACGTAACAAGAAGATTAAATTTCTACGTTCTGATCGTGGAGGTGAATATCTAAGTTACGAGTTTGGCGAGCATTTGAAGAAATGCGGAATACTTTCACAATTGACACCGCCGGGAACACCACAGCGTAATGGTGTGTCCGAACGTCGTAATCGAACTCTCTTAGATATGGTTCGTTCTATGATGTCACTTACAGATTTACCGCTATCATTTTGGGGTTATGCATTAGAAACAGCCGCATTCACTTTAAATAGGGCACCATCTAAATCCGTTGAAACGACACCGTATGAATTATGGTTTGGGAAGAAACCTAAATTGTCGTTCCTTAAAGTTTGGGGATGCGAAGCCTATGTAAAGAAGTTACAGCCGGACAAGCTTGAACCCAAAGCGGAAAGATGCGTCTTCATAGGATACCCGAAGGAAACTATTGGGTATACCTTCTATCATAGATCCGAAGGCAAAATCTTCGTTGCCAAGAATGGATCCTTTCTAGAGAAGGAATTTCTCTCGAAAGAATTGACTGGAAGGAAAGTAGAACTTGACGAGGTTGTCGAACCTTCTCTCGATATTGCGAGTAGCGCAGCAACGAAAGAAGTTCCTGTGGTGCCTGCACCAATAAGAGAGGAAGCTAATGATGGTGATCATGAAACTTCGGTTGAAGTTGCTACAGAGCCTCGGAGGTCAACGAGAACTCGTACCACTCCAGATTGGTATGATTCCGTTATGAATGTCATGGTGGTGGACAACACCGATGACCCCGAGACATATGAGGAAGCGATGATGAGCCCAGATTCCAATAAATGGCAAGAAGCCATGAAATCCGAGATTGGATCCATGTACGAAAACCAAGTATGGACTTTGGTGGACTTACCGGATGGCCGAAAGGCTGTCGAGAACAAATGGATTTTCAAGAAGAAAACAGATGCTGATGGTAATGTTACTGTCTATAAAGCTCGACTTGTCGCAAAAGGGTTTCGACAAATTCAAGGAGTTGACTACGATGAGACTTTCTCACCGGTAGCGAAGCTGAAGTCTGTGAGGATTATGTTAGTAATCGCTGCATATTATGATTATGAGATATGGCAGATGGATGTCAAAACAGCATTCCTCAATGGAGACATTGATGAAGAGTTGTATATGATGCAACCCAAAGGTTTTTTCGATCCTAAAGATGCTAACAAGGTATGCAAACTTCAACGGTCCATCTATGGATTGAAGCAAGCATCCCGAAGTTGGAATCAACATTTTGATAAGGTAATCAAAAGTTTTGGTTTTATACAAACTTATGGAGAAGCTTGTATTTACAAGAAAGTGAGTGGGAGCTCTATAGCGTTCTTAATACTATATGTGGATGACATATTGTTGATTGGGAATAATGTAGACCTTCTTAATAGTGTCAAGGAATATTTGAATAATAGTTTTTCAATGAAGGATCTTGGCGAAGCAGCTTACATATTAGGCATAAAGATTTATAGAGATAGATCGAAACGCCAAATATCATTGTCACAGAGTACATATTTGGACAAAGTTCTAAAGAGATTTGGAATGGAAGAAAGCAAGAAAGGGTTCTTGCCCATGTTGCCCAATACGACCTTGAGTAAAACTCAAAGTCCGACATCGGCAGAAGATAGAGAAAGGATGAGTAAGACTCCCTATGCCTCAGCCATAGGATCTCTAATGTATGCCATGCTATGTACTAGACCCGACATTGCATATGCTGTTAGTTTAACTAGCAGATATCAAAGTGATCCAGGAGTGGATCATTGGACAGCGGTCAAAAACATCCTTAAGTACTTGAGAAGAACTAAGGATATGGTTCTTTCTTATGGAGGTGATGAACAACTCGTTGTTAATGGTTACACCGATGCTAGTTGGAACACAGATCCGGATGATTCTAAATCGCAATCCGGATACGTATTTATTTTGAATGGTGCAGCAGTTAGCTGGAGGAGTGCAAAGCAAAGCGTTGTGGCGAGATCTTCAACTGAATCGGAATACATGGCTGCTTCGGAGGCTTCACAAGAAGCGATATGGATGAAAGAGTTCATTACAGAGCTGGGTGTGGTTCCTAGTGCGCTGGACCCAATGTCTATCTACTGTGATAACATGGGCGCCATAGCCAATGCGCAAGAACCAAGGTCACACAAGAAGCTGAAGCATATCAAGCTGCGTTTTCACGCTATTCGAGAACATATCCAGGATGGGGATATAAAGATTTGCAAAGTACACACAGATCTGAATGTGGCGGATCCGTTGACTAAACCTCTCCCGAGGGCAAAACATGACCAACACCAAACTGCCATGGGTGTTCGGTGTATTACCATGTAATCTAGATTAGATGACTCTAGTGCAAGTGGAAGACTGTTGGAGATATGCCCTAGAGGCAATAATAAATGTGGTTATTATTATATCTTTGTGTTTATGATAAATGTTTACATTCATGCTATAATAGTATTAACAAGGAAACATTGATACTTGTGTGATTTGTAAACTTAATTTGAAGTCCCTAGTATAGCCTCTATACTTCACTAGCTTGTTGGTTGATTAATGATTGTGGTTTCCCTATCATGAACATTGAGATGTTATCAACAACAAGATCATATCGTTAGGAGAATGATATGGTGGACATACTCCTATAGATAAGCGTAGCATAAAGATCAAGTCATTTCATTAGTTCAATTGCTATATGCTTTCTGATACATAGTAACCTAATTCCTTCGACCATGAGATCATGCATATCACCTTTACCGGATGGATGCTTTGATGACATCAAACACCACACCGTAACTGGGTGGTTATAAAAGTGGCATTGAGTGTTCGGAAAGTATTGGTTGAGACACATGGATCAAGAGTGGGATTTGTCCATCCACATGACGGATAGATATACTCTGGGCCCTCTCGGTGGAATGTCATCAAATTAGCTTGCAAGCATGTGACTTGGTCACAAGGGATCACATATCACGGGAACGAGAAAAGAGTACTTGTCAGTAACGAGGTTGAACTAGGTATGCAGAGATACCGACGATCATAACCTCGGATAAGTAACATATCGTGGGACAAAGGGAAATTGGTATCGTATGTAAGTGGTTCATTCGATCGCAAAGTAATCGTAGAAATATGTGGGAGCCATATGAATTTCCAGATTCCTCTATTGGTTATTGTTCGGAGAAGTGTCTCGATCATGTCCGCATAATTCACGAACCGTAGGGAGACACACTTAAGGATTCGACGTTGTTTGAGTAGTTATGGTATTATGAGAAAGAGACCGAATGTTGTTCGGAGTCTCGGATGGGATCCGGGATATCACGAGGTGATCCGGAATGGTCCGGAGAATAAGATTCATATAAGGAAAGTCCCGTTTCGGAGTTCGGGAATGATTCCGGTGTTTTCATCAGGAATGTTCTAGAAGGTTCCGGATTGTCCGGCACTCCGGGGGGGGGGAGGGGTACATGAATGTGTCATTACTTATTGGAATGATTGCATCATGTACTAAGTGTTCTTGCTGTCCCAAATAAAGGATTAAATTGAATCCCAAAACAGAAAAGTCAAATGTCCAGTTTGAAAGTCAAACTGCCAAAACAAGAAACTGTGGGAAACAAGCAAGAGGAGTTGGAACCAACCTGGAGGAGGAGTTGGACTCCTCCAGGCCGGCGCCCAGCCCAAGGCCGAGTTGGGGAGGGACTCCCTCCCTCCCCTGGCGCGCCAAGACCCCCCTCCCATAAAAGGAGGGGCAGGGCTCCTCCTAGAGACACACAACTTTCACCTCTAGATCTCCGGTTTAGAGCCGTTTTGGTTTAGAGCTTCTAATTGCTTTAGCCAACGGTTTAGAGCCTTCTAATTGGTTTAGAGCCTTCTAATTGGTGTGTCTAATTACTAGACCACTAATAGCCTCTCTCATAAGCTCCACCATACTCGCACCGGCTTAAGGCGAAGCCCTGCGGGATTTCCCCTCTACTTCCGGTACCACGCCGTTGTGCTGCCGGAATCGCGAGGAGAGTGCTACAACCTCCGCTGCCTGCTGGAACAAGGGAGAGGAAGGTCTTCGTCGAGTACCGAACGTGTGACCGACTGCGGGAGCGCTGCCGGAACGTGGCGCCGGAAGGATCGTCTACACGATCTTGAGATCGGAAAGAGTACGACTACATCACCCACGAGAATCCGCTCTCGTTAAACGCTTTGGAATCTTCGAGGGTAAGTTATACCATCGACTCGTTGCTACAATCTAGTAGATAGATCTTAGCTTGTTTGTTTGTATGCGATAGAAATTTTTTGTTTTCCATGCTACGAACCCCTACAGGCGGTGCTAGCTCCATTGCAATGGCGACACTGCTTCTTTCTGCAAGCGGCGTGTCCTGCTATGCTATTGACGGCGGTCCTTGCTACATGCGACGTTCTTCCTTGCTACCTGTGGCGCCCCGGCCTTGCTACATATGTGTTGTCTGTTCTTGCTACCAACGGAGCCTGACCTTGCTACCTGCAGTGCTTGGCCTTGCTACTGACGACGCCCGTCCTTGCTACATGCGACGTTCGTCCTTGCTACCTGTGGCGCCCCGGCCCTGCTACCTGCATCATCTGTCCTTGCTACCGACGGCGCCCAGCCTTGCTACCGACGGCGTCCGGCCTTGCTACATGCGGCGTTTGACCTTGCTACCGACGGTGCCCAGCCTTGCTACATGCGGCGTCCAACCTTGCTAACCTACTTACGGCAGCTTGCTTCCAGCGCTGACCGCCCTTGCTACCAAGGAATGGCGACTGCCGTTGCTAACGCCACATGTTGTCGGTGCTGCAAGGTTCAGCGCCGCCACTTTCTGCCCGCGATGGCCGCAACGGCTGCCACCACCGGCCGCCGCTGCTGCAAAATAGGCCGCCGGTGCTACATAGTCTCCTTCGTGTGCCGATTTTGCTGCAAATCGAAGGTCTTCAGTACTGCCGCCGCCGAAGGTGTTGCTGAAATACGGCCGCGTTCCATGGTTTCTGCAAGCCAGAGGGCTGGGGCGGGGGTGAGCTTCGTCGGCGGCCAAGGCAGAGGGCTGGGCGAGGGTGAGCTTCGTCGGCGGCCAAGCCAAAGGGATGGGGCGAGGCCGCGAGGGTGAGCTTCGTCGGCAGACGTGCTCCAAGTTGTGCGACATGGGGATTTTGTCTCGAACCATCAGGTGGGTGAGCACGGAGGACGAGGTGTAAAACGGAACAAGATCTGACGGTTATTGGAGGCTCATCGAACGGTTCGGAACCCGGGGGATCGGGGCGTCGTATCCCCCGGGGGACGCCTAGCACGATCCAAAACTCAATGCAACGCAAGATTTGACAGTCGTCAAAAATCGATGTTGCGGCTGTTGCCAAGAAACCTCCATCTTGCATAGTCTCCACTATACTTGCATATAGTCTGTTTGAATGATGAACGATGAATATCCTGATTGTTGAGCAAACAACAGTCCTTCTCGCAAGTGTATCCTTCAGCCATTGTTGCATCCACCACATGATGGTAGCCAAACATGCTCCATTTAAATCTCTAAGAACAGCGCCAGCTCCTACCGTTTCAAAGTCGATATCAAATGCCGCATCTACATTAATCATTAGCTTTCCTTCGGGTGCCTTCTTCCATCCCTCTCTAGGTTTAGGATTGCGGGAGGGAGCCGTTTGCTGTGACATGTACACCCAATAGCCATAAAAAACAGTGTAAAAATGTAAAACAGAAATTACTAATAATTATAGAAAATATTAAAAACGTTTCATCCATGGTCCCATGTTCAAAATATCCAACTTTGATGCACAACGGCGCCCGTTAGATTGTAGAAACCAGCGCATTCATTTCTCCCATAATCTCAATTTGCATGCATGCATGCATTAGAAAAAAAGGACCATTGACATCATCGCATTTAATATAAACTTCAAAATTTTAAAATATTTTGTAGGTTAAACCGTGTATCCGATTTATGATCATCTTTTACTGTTGGGGCTAGTCGCGACAAGATCTTTAAAACTAGATCTCATGTTAATATGTTTCGACGATGTTTTTTTCGAAACTAAAAGTTATCTAACCCGTAACACGTGAGTTATCCAGGCTATAGTATATAAATTATCTACCGTATATAACATGTTGTTTGAAGACTCTTTCGCATGGATATAGAAAAAGTATCAGGCGACCGTTTCAACAATAACATAACTCGGTGGGCGTTTCGCCAGCCTGTACGAGTGTCCCGCGTATATGATCTATCTAAATAACACGATATTATTTGCCTCAAAAGATATTCACCAGTAAAATTAGAGTTATACATACTTCAGCATGTAAGTTACCCACTCTATAACATGTAAATTATCTACCCCTATAAAAATTACAAATATAAAATTTATATGATGGGTAACTTATATGTTATAGTGTGGATAACTTACATGATATCGATAACTCATCTGTTAGGGATTGGTAACTTTAACTTTTTACCAAAAATTACCCATCAGTAACACGAGAGTTATCTAAACTTCAGCATATAATTTACCACCACAATAATATGTAAGTTGTTCACCACTACAAAAATTTACGCACAAATAGAATATAAAAGTTATACCGCGCCTCTCTCACGGCGTATGGACGACTCAACATTAAAACGCTACCGCGTAAACATAAAGCATAATTTGTTTAAAGGAACTAAATCTAAATTTATTTTATATATGATATAATAAATAGGGTTTTGTGCCTCATTCAACCACCGCCCTAAGTCGTAGTGAATAACATAATACGCAACCAGTGGTCTAGCGGCTTGGCTTTATCGTCTGTCACCCTAACACGGCGCAACGACGAGCGATAAAGGCTCGGTACCCTACACCTAGACTACCGCGTTTCAATTAAATTTCTCAACACATATACGAGAACGTCTCTACCCAACACGTTTACATGGTGGGTAATTTATGTGTTATAAGGGGATAACTTTATATTATGGTATGGATAACTCATAATGTTAGGGTGGGTAACTTTTTGGTTCGATTTTTTTATCAAAACATATCAACATGGAATTTAGTTTTGAAGATCTCGTCACGACTAGTCCAACGGTGAAAATGGATTTTCAATCGGATAAACGGTTTGAGCTAGAAAGCTTTTTGAATATTCGGATTTCTATATTAAACGCTGATGATGTCGGTAGTTTCGGATTAGTTTTGGATTTTGATGATGTCGGTAGTTTCGGATTCCCTCTCTCGTGTGAGCACGAGAGAGAATCACCATATTTAAAGTGCATGCATGCAATTAGGAAGTAATCATGGGAAAATTGCGTCCCATCACTTTCAATTCGATGGTCTAAAACTGCTCGTTGGCTAAGCAAGTTTTGCGGGCACCAGTTTCCTAGATTTGGCGCAAAAAAACCTAATACTAGCTTGGTAGGGGGCGATGGGGTGATGCCGCTGTCGGCCGGCGCCGATCCTGCTGCGCGCCATGGGACTACTTGTTGTCATCCTCGATCTCGATGAAGACCTGGGATGGTGGCCACGGGCCGCTGGGGGCTAGGGGAGTAGGCGCAGGTAATGCGGGAGCCAGTGGAACAGGGACTAGATGGGTTTTGCGGCCACCCAAGATTCATGGAGGGCCTATCCCATGCCCTGCCACTTCCTCTCCTCCTCTAGCTGTTAGGCTAGGATGGCGGCCGCTATCTCCGCCTCCATCATTGGCTAGGCCTGCGGCTCGATCTTGACAGCCACCTGCCCGAGACACTACGGACACACCTCGGACTCGAAGGTGTTCGCGCCCCTATAGTGCGACCAGTCTGACAACCCAGGCTACAGCGGGCCAAATAAGTCAAGGTCGACATCCTCCTCCTGCGCCTCGTCCTCCACGCTGGAGTCCGTGCAAGAATACACCCAGTAGTCGTCGTCATCGAGCTTCTCGAGGTGGGCCTCAATGGCCTCGTGACAAGCCGCGTGCTTGGCCTCGAACCACTTGTCCCGTAGGCAGGAGTGGATGGAGTACGATGGGTAACGTCACAGATCTAGGGGACAAAAGCTCGGCAGCGACAGATCTCCCGCCGGCGAGCAGGCATGTGGCATCCCGCAAAACCATTACTAGAAAATCGTGTTGTTTTTGTGCATTGCATCGTCATCATCATGCATTGTTGTCTGCACTATTTCGAAAAAGCCTAGTTTTGCTTTGTACAAATACCCCTTTTCGTTTCAAATACAAAACCCGGATGCTGCCGGATATTTTGTTTGTCTAAAAACTATTTACAAAAGTTCATCGCAAATTAAATAAAATATTAAATTATTTTAGTGGGGCAGTCGAACGGGCCGATTCGACCCGAACGACCACCCCCAGAATTATAATCGGTCCACCCCAAACCCTTTTTCTACCAACCTATCTACCCACACCCTCCGGCCACCTCACTCGGACCAGTCCCACGCTGCCACCTCACCCTCTCCCCCCCCCTCTACCCAATCCCAAGCCGCCACCTGGCCTCTCTCCCTCTCTCCCCACTCACCCACGCCCCCAGCACACTCTGCACGCCCACTTCCACCAGCCAGCTCACACACACGCACCCGGTCCACCCCCGCCCCACGCCTGGGTCCCACCACCTGCCGCTGTCTCCCCGCGGGACCCGCGTCAGGCCTCCACCTACCGAGCGCCCCGCCCATCCTCTCTCCCCGTATCCCTCCTCCCTCTTCCCCAGCCTCGGCGCCACCCTCCGCCTCGCCGGTTCGAGCTCGCCCCAGTCGACCCCGCGTCCGGCCGCGCCCGGTCGTCGCCTCGCCCGACCCCACGCCCGCCGCTCCGCCTACCCTCGCCGGCCCCGGCCCTCGACCGCCTCCCTCTGCGGGCCCCCTCGCCGCCGGCGTTTCCCCCCTCGCCCTCTCGCCTCCGCGCTCGCCAGCACCCTCGCCGCCGGCCCGCCTCCCTTCCTCCTCCACCGCTGCCTTCGTGCGAGCTCGCCACCGCCCTCTGCTCCTCGCCCCGAGCCGCCCTCTGCTCCGGCCCGCCGCCTCTCACGCGCCACGGACGCCACCTCCTTCCTCCCCGGAGCGCCGCCGCCTGCCTCCCTCTCTGAGCCGTCCGCCCCGCCGCCGCCTGCGCCTCGCCCCGGCCGGCTACCTCCTCCCCGCCGCCGCTCTAGCTCACCGAGCCCGCCGTCTGTCGCCAGCGCCAGCCTCCGCGCCGACCTGCGCCTCCTGCGAGCCGGCCCCGGTCTGCAGCCCCAACGCCGCGTCCTGCAGGCCCTCTCCCTCTGCCTGGCGCAGCCCGCTCTCGGCCTCGTTCCGGCGAGCTCGCCGTCGAGCCTCTGTTCCTGCTTGCTCGCGTCTGCGACGAGGTGCTTGTTCTTGGATGCTCGATGTGGTGGCCGTGCGGAGATGTTGGCCGCCTCAGCTCTTTTTGGCCTTCGCTTGAGGATAATCATGGTACTGCAGAAGACCGAGGACCGGCAACTGACGATGTAACCCGGTTAGCCCCATCTTGTACGCCAAGCCCTTCTTCGGAGCCCGAAGACGCCGAGACCCTGGACACCAAGTTCCCCTTCCGGATTTTTAAGTCTGATCCCGCCAAGATCTTCTCGACATCAGGGCCTTCGATATGGTTCCAACAAGATCGCCTACACGGACATCAAGTTATCCAACCCTAGATCCGAGGCCGAACCCTCGGCACGCCAAGATCGCCACCGGATACGCCAAGTACTTCCCTCGAACGCCAAAACCCGAACCGGAAGGACGCCAAGATCGCCACAAGGACGACAAGTTCTACTTCCGAACGACAAGACCGGCCGATCCGCGGAACCGACAAGAGCGAACGCTTGGACCCAAGATCCCCGGCACGTCGCGTCAAGTTCTCCGTCTTGTATCCGCTCCCGCTGATCCCGTCGAACCCCGAACCCCAGACTCGAACCCTGGACCTTGTCGAACCCCGAACCCTCGGATCCCCAAGTTCTGCCGAACCCTAATGTGTGAACCCCTTCCCGAAACCCTATTTTATAACATAATATAACTTGTCTCATAATAATTGTCTTGCATGCATACATTCATGTGGTTTGGGGGCCTTAGGCCGATTAACCTAATTAAATATGGGGCCCATATGCGGGCAAATCTAGTCTCATATTGGCCTCATATAAATTTGTGTAGCGAACCGGTGCTATCTTTTGCCATGTTAAAATAACATTTAAATTGTGGGGTATCTAAACAACATGAACCATTTAATTAAATGTCGGGACCCCGGTTCCGCTTAATATTGCCTAATCGCATTGCACCTTTGCCATGTCATGCATCATGCTCGATTTTCTGCCGTCGTATTAAATATTGCATCCGGTGTTCCTTCTAGTGTTTTGGTTCTTCGCGGATAAGGCCGTTGCGTTGATGTGAGCTTCGCCCCGATCTTCGGATGAACCTTCGACAATGTTTTCAGGCGAGCATCTCCCCCTTTCTACCTATCTTACTTTTATAGTATTTATTCCCTCCTGTTGATCTATTGCTATCTGTGTTGCGTTGCTCTAGTTTTCGTACCCGTGATATCCCTTGCACCCATATATAGCCTTGGACACATCCTATCGCCTGTTGTTTGGTAGATAGTTGGACCCGCGCGCCGTAGTCGCTTGCTCAAGTGCTGTTGCGTGTCGTCAAGTACCACAGTGTTGGAGGATTGCCGCATGTTGATGCTGGAGATGATCATGGCTTTACTTATTGTACACTTTAATTACTGCTTAACAACTAAAATTGAAGTAAGCAGAGGCATCGGTGGGTGATAGATAATATTTGGTTTCCGACCGCCCACTTGTGTCCCGTAGGACCCCAAGTTCTTGACACCTGTTCCGAGATCGAGCGCGCTAACCACAGGTGGGGAGATATGGGCCCCCCATTGATTAGTACCTGATTTCAAAGTATTGTACTGGGGGTCACAAACTAGTTTGAGGTTTTATTTACTATCCTGTACTTATGCCATGCTATACTGCTTTATTTAAATTGTGCGACAGATAGCACCTGTACTGTTTAGGATCGGGACATGATTTCGCGGTGTCGACAGTCCCCGTTTGGGGATTTGCTGTCGTTCACAGCCGTCTACCCAAACCCTAAGTCCGTCTCGGAGACCGGCCGACTTCGTTGCGGGTGTACTTAGTGGGGTGGCCCCCCGTGCTTGCTTTGGGTCTGGGAACGTCATGACTTAGGCCCCGCCGACATACCGATGGGTGTATGTTTACTGATCTGGCAAAAAGGGTCGAAGTGCTTGTGGATACTTTGGTGCACCCCTATAGGGTTAAATCTTTTCAAGAAGCCGTGTCCGCGGTTATGGACGACTTGGAGCACAGTGCTTGATCATAGACAACTATAACTAAAGTTTACTGTTATAAATTGACTTGTATCCGATATGACTAGTAATCAGCTTCACTACAACGGAATGGCCAAATAAAAGTACCAACAACTGATGGGTTTTGGATTATCTCATGCTAATTGTATCTGACTAGTAAGTGTCGCAACTACAACGGAATGGTTAACTAAAACGGCCCACTGCTTATTTTATCAGGATGATTACCTATACCTGACTAGTAATTACTGCAACGATAACTGAATAAATAAAACTGCCAACGGTGTGAGTTCCTCGGTTGACTTCCTCGTTTGGTCTCGAGGGAGAATACCAGGATGGGATTGTTTGGTGTTAGCATCAGGCTGGTTCCGGATAGGTCTTTCTTACCCCTCTCTGATAGTCGTTAGTGACATCGAGTCTCTATAGGTTGTTTAGTGCATGCTGCCGCTTCAGTCCACCATACCTGTGTAGGCGAGGACCGCCAAATTCTAGTCTCGCCGTGTACTAGCCTCAGTACTGACGCTCCTCTTTTTCCTTTGCCCTTTGTCGGCACCCCTTTTGTTTAAGCAGGTTTTGAGAGCGACGCCGTTAGCAGGGTTACCCTTCCGGCTTGGCCTGGGCAGGGTTATGGACGCCATTGGTTATTCTTCAGGGCTCTTAGCCCCATTTGCATCTTGTTCGTAGCTGGACGCTGTATCATTTTCAAGGTGATTTGGATCTTTGTTCTGTATATCTGTATTCTTGACTCGTTGAGTCGCTGCTTGAAAGAACATGTGTGCCCCCATGTGTGGTTTTGGTAATTAATGACAATGTTTTATGGAATTATGTTTGCATTGAGTTTTACTTGTAGGATTTGTCCATAGACAATGATTGAACCATATGGTGGCTTCAAGGTTGGAATAAGAATAAAGTGAAGAAGATCAAATATGCCTAAAAGAGAGGCTCTTCCATAGTGGAGTATGGGGGAGTATCTTCACCAAGCTAGTGCAATCAAGAAAGGTGCTCCATCCTGAGGTGTGGAATATACAAGGCAAAGGTTTGATATTGATAGGGTTTCTTTCTCACTGGTCTCGCGGTGTTAGTTGGAGAGACCGGTTTATAGGATAGATAACCGTACTATCAAGAGGGGCTCTCAAGTGAGTAACTTGATCATATCCCTCGGTGAGAGCTCAAACCTTTGCATACTTGGCATCATATTTCTTGGTTCTTATTTGGTTCTTATCCATGAGAGGATTTAGATATTGTGTCAATCTCTATGACAAGCTTAAGTTCATCGAAAACGGATTTCATATGCATTCTCTATTGTGTTTTCGATATTGGAGGTTTTACCGGTTTCTCTTTTATAGATAGGTTAAACCTTTCATCATTTGGTTCTATCTTCCCTTGCTGGACTATGATGGTTCCCTGCATGATCTTGTAGAGATCGTTACTATCTTCGAAACGAGCCCAAGATCATCAAAATCGGAGTCCGAATGAAAAAGTTATGATGGTTTCAGTTTTGCTGTTCCTGCCAGTTTTCAGGGGGGCGGATTATCCGGCCATGGGGGCGGATTATCCGGCCCAATTTTTGGAAAACGGCTAAGGACTTTGAGGCGTGGCTCCCAGTAATGGGGGCGGATTTTCTGGTCCTTCGGGGGCGGATTATCCGCCCCAAATATCCGCCCCTATACTGAGAGTCGCGCCGCGAAGTCCTTAGCAATTTTTTGGCCCGGGGAACCCGGAATATCCGGGAGAGGGGCGGATTATCCGGCCTGGAAGGTCCCAAACGGTCATATTTCGTTGGGGAGTGGTATAAATAGACCCCTTCTTCCTCCTTAGGCTTGTGGCTTGCATTCTCTCTCTCTCCTTCATTGTTTTGACCTTCAAGAGCTTGCAAATACTCTCAATCCCTCCCATATTTCTTGAATCTTTTGGGGGGATTTGAAAGGGGAGATCTAGATCTACAACTCCACCAATCCATCTCTCCTCTATGTGAGGGGAACATATTGGGATCTAGATCTTGGGGTTTCTTTTGTGGATTTCCTCGTGTGTTCTTCCTCTCTTATTCTCCCACTAGCTTTTGTAGATTTTGTGGAATTTGGGAGAGAAGGACTTGGGCACTTCCTGTGTTCTTGCCATTGCATTTGGTGCATAGGTTTGAGTTCTCCTCGGAGGATTTGGTGAGTGAAAGTTGAGAAGCTTTTTACTCTTGGGTTCTTGGAATCCTAGACGGTTTGTTGGTGTTGCAGGTTGTGGCCTTGGTGGCGTTTGTTGGGAGCCTCCGATTAAGTTGTGGAGAAGTGCCCCAACCTTGTGAGAGGTTCCGGTTGCCACCGACAAGTGCACCGATAGTGGAAGTGTGGATCGATCCCGTTAGGGTGAGATTCATCGGAGAATAAGGGAGGCCTTTTGTGGCGTAGGTGGTTTGATACCACCCCCTCTCCAACGAGACGTACTCTCTTTATGGGAGGAACTCGGTAATAAATCATCTTCTCCGCGTGCCTCGGTTATCTCTATACCCGAGCTATTTACTTATGCACTTTACTTTGTGATAGCCTTCGTGCTTGAATTATTATATCTAGCTATCACATAGTTGCTTGTTTTGATTAGCATAAGTTGTTGGTGCACATAGGTGAACCGTAGTTTATATAGGTTTTGTGCTTGACAAAGTAAACGCTAGTTTTATTCCGCCTTTGTTAAGTCCATCTCGTAAAAGTTTTAAACCGCCTATTCACCCCCCCCCCCTCTAGGCGGCATCTGTATCCTTTTCAATTGGTATCAGAGCACGGTCTCTCATTTTAGGCTTCACCGCCTTGAGAGTAAAGATGTCGTCTAGGGGTTTAGTGCACAATGACATGTTCTTATTCGATGGCACAAATTATGATATATGGAAAACTCGTATGCTTATTCATTTTCGGGACATGGACCCAAATTTGGAGCATATTGTAGATATAGGTTTTTCTCCTCCTATGGATTTCAAAAATCTATCTTGTGAGGATGAGAAAAACTTATATCTCGATGCTCAAGCTTCTAATGTGCTTGTTAATGCTTTGAGCTATGTAGTTACCTCTTCAATCATTCCTTTTTGGAGCGCTCATGAGTTATGGACAAAACTTCAAGATAAATATGTTGTGTCCAATATTGTTGAGGATGATTGTATTGCTTCCACTTCCGGTCAAGATGAGTTCTCATCTTCTACCACTTCACCAACATGTGATTTTTCACAAGGTAATGATATGGTGAGTGGTGATAGAAATTGCAATTTGGATAGTGTGCTTACTATTTATAATCCATCATCTCTATCTAGTTGCAATGATCTATCTTTGGACTTTAACACTTCTAGCACTACAAACTTCTTACATGCTTGTGTTAATAGTCCTTGCATATCATGTAGAAATGACTTGAATAAATCTCATGATGATATGATTGTGTTTTCTTGTTGCCATGATAAAAATGATTCTATTTCCTCTAGTGCTTGTGTTGCTAACCATGTAGAGGAAACCGAAGATTCTATAGGCCAAGACAAGGTTTTGAATGAAGCCACAAATGCAATCTCGTCTTCACCTTCTTCTGGTACCCACCTATGCCTTATGGCTAGGGATTCAAAGGTAAGTCCTACTTTGGAACCCATTACCTCTTGTGATGAGGAGGATGTGGATAATGTGGAAGAAGAGCTTGATATTGATGACTTATATGAAAAGGGTGAGATTGTTTATCGTGCCGTTGTTAAGAACAATATTGCATGCTCTAACTTTGTTGAAATATTGGACTTTGCTATTAAGAGCAAGGAACATATTGATAAGTTAGAAGCACAAATTGAGGAGCAAGAAAACATAATTGATGAAAAGTTTGCGCTTGAGCGTGAGTATGCTAATGAAATTGCTCAACTAAAAGACTCCCTTGAAGAAGAACAAACCACCAAAGAATCTCTTGAGGAGACTTTTACTCTAGAATTATCTAGAGTAAAGGAATACCATGATAGAGAACTTGCGGTGGCAAACTCCTACAAGATTAAAAATGATGAACTTGACGTTGCTTATGCTAAACTTGTTGAGCATTTTAAGCACCTCGAAAATGGCTCTCGGGTCGTTAAGAGGGAGCTCATCAAACTCACCGAGTCACATGAGCAACTTAAAGCTTCATACTCAAAAGAGCTTGCCAAGTTGCCCTCACCTCTTGCTAATAGTGATGATGCTTGTGCTACTAACTCTATTTCTTGTGAAGCATCTATTTTGAAGGAGAATGTTGAGCTAAAGGATCAACTTGCGTTGCTAACTAGCAACTATGGGAAATTAGAAGAAAGTCATGTTAAGCTCTCGAGCTCGCATGAGGATCTTCTAGTCTCCCATGGTAGGCTAAAGTTAGATCATGAGGCCATCGTGTCAAAGGTAACATCTAGTGGACCTCATGTGGACATTAGCACTGTATTTACTCCAAATGTTATATTGCCATGTGCTAGTCCTTGTAATTCATCCTCTCACAACCATGCTATATCTCGTGATGAATTATATTCTGTGCCTTGTTGCTCTAACAATGTAGCATCTACTTCCTCTAGTACTTTTGTTGAAACTAACCATGTAGAGGAAATCAAAGAGCTCAAGGATCAAGTCACTTCTTTGAAGAATGACTTGAAAAAGGGTCATCAAGGGAAGGCCGCACTCGACAAAATCTTGAGTGTGCAAAAATCCCCCAATGACAAGAGTGGGCTTGGATTCAACTCCAATGTCAAGAACAAGTCCACTATCAAGTTGAAGCATAAGGGAAACAAGAAAAATGGCCAAGTTCAAGTCAAGAATCCGTCCAACATTGTTTGCTTCAAGTGCAAGGAAGAAGGGCACCATGTTAGATCTTGCCCATTGAAGAAAAAGCCTCTTAGTGTGAAGCAACAAGGGAAGCGGCCTCAAACCCCACCTCCAGTCATTAACGGGCCTCTTCCTAAGAGGACTACTCGAGCTCTTCCTCGATTTGTGGCTTCACCTAAGAAGAAAGATGGCAAGATAAGAACTTTCTACATTTGCCGTGAGAAGGGGCACATTTCTTCCTCATGCACTATTGGTATCTCCTCATCCAATCCTATCATTATTTATGATGCTTATTCTCTTTATAAGGATGAGGTTGGCAATGTGTTCGCCAAATTTGTTGGTGCCCAATGTGGTGTCAAGAAAAGAACCATTTGGGTGGCCAAGCCTATTGTTACTAACTTCTTAGGACCCAACTTGGTTGGGGACCATCTAGCTAAAAATTGATCAATAGGTGTTGGTTGGAGGGCATTGGAGACTTGGTTACATTATGAAGAATTGAGGGATCTTCATCTAGTGTAATTGTCAAGTCAAGTCATGTGGATTATATAGCCTCTACTATATATCCAATGTTCCTCCTTGCGGTAACATATGCTTAACTCATTACATTGAAAGTTACTCGCCCCCTTGTGCATGTGTTGGTTTTGTATCTTCCATGCTCTTGTACATGTTGTGATTTCCACTTAATTATCTTGAGGAATCAAGCATATTTTTGTGTATGATTAGGTGGCACACCATGTATGTGTGTTTCTTATGATTGAGCCTTTCTTGGTTATATTTGGTATCTTATTTGGCTCTTGTGAGAGATTAATGGACTATCCCATTTTGGGGGAGTGTTATGCTCGGGCATTCCACAATCCTAAAAATGTGTGTACATGAGAAATTTAAGTTCTATAATGTCCATTAATTATATCTATTTAGATCCGTTGCCTCGTGTTGGTTTTATGGTAGTATCACATTATGGGGGAGTCATATGCTTAGTGCATATTACAATCCTAAAAAATGTGAATATTCGAGGTTGTGTCACTTAGAATTGATATGGATAATTATCTAGCGCCTATGTGACACATTTGCTCTTACAAGTTCCAATTTGCTTGAATGCATTTATTGATCATATTTTGGATCTTGTACATGAGAGTGTTTCTTGGTATGTGTTTCCTCATATTTAGATCTCTATATCATCATGGAAACCATTTGCTTCAAGTTAATCTAATCACTAGTGATTGTGTGACTATTGGAAGCTACCAAGAATCTTGTTCGAAGTATCATGCTTAATTCTTATATTTTGTTATATGCTTCTTGTTGTGACTATGATCTTGGATATCCATGCAAGCTACCTTGGGAAAATTATTCCCAATATTTATTGTCCTTGGACAATGAGTACTTAATTTATGGTAGAATTTATTGATCATATTCACTTTGGCCTTTGTTTAATTTTATCCTATCTTTGGCCAAGAAAATGTTTTGTGTTGTCTCCCAAGCCTTCCTTTCTTCTTTTGGATCTTCTTATTTTATTGATGTCCTCTTGTGTTTTGCTTTTTGTAGGTAGTAGTGATGATCCCATTTGTGTGCATTTTGCATTCAAAATAAAATTCTATATAATGTACTACTTATGGGTGAGCTCTCCTATATTATCTAGAATAATCTTTTATGCTTCCATGTTTGATCCATATCGGGTTTTATGTGCTTGGAAGTTTGATCTATTCGTTTTGGTATTTTGTGCCATCATGAAAAGTTTGGAGAGTTTGGTTTACTTGTTGGAATCTTACTCTTTTTGGGAGTTGGTTTTGTCCTTTTATGTGATTTATTGTATGTCTTCCTTGTGTGTGCTTGTTTTGTTATGGGCATATGTCTTTGTGATGTTATCCATTTAGAAACATACACACATATGTGAAGATAATGTTAGTTGATTTTTAATCCTTGGAGACCACCTTTCTATTCCTTTTGATTCTTTGGTGGCTTTCAAATTTAATTGCCTATGGGTGCTTGTTCCTATTGTTTGCATCTTTGGGCACTCATATTTGTTCTCTCATGCCTTGTATTGTTCAATGAACTTGGATGAGTGAGGATTCTATGATTATGCACCTTGTTCCCAAATGCAATTATCATAATTGGTGCATTATCTTTGGGGAGCTCATCTAATTCATTTAATAATGCTCATTTATCTTCTGTCTCATTTGTTGTGCCTTAAATGTTTATGGGGGAGTGAGGATTCCATATTTGTGCATTTTTGTATTTAAATACATAGATTTTAAAATATGCACAAATCTTGGGGAGCTTCTCTATTTGTTATTTAAAACACTCTTTTGCTCATATCATAATATCTTGTAGTTTCCATTTGGACTCATTTGTTGTTTTCGAATTGGTTTGTCGGATCTTGTGATTGCTTGCGTCTTTTATTTTATTCCTTTTGGCAATCTTCGGGTCCTCGATATAGTTCTACTCCCTCCCAAGTATTCATCATTGTATATGTGCGAATACACACCTTTGGAGGCATTATTACTATATTGGTCGTCTAGAACTATTCACCCATTTTGGCAATCGATGCCAATGGGGGAGATGTTTTGGAGGGTTTAAGGGAAGTTTGTTCTTAAGTATTTTCCTCTCATGCTCTTACATCTTTGTTGTTGCTTTGCATGTTGAATATATAGAGGAAACTCCACCAACGGTAATGGTTCATCACACACGCATATATTATGGGGGAGCTTGCTCTATATATTATGGGCGTACCAACATCACATACTTGTGTAGTATTTGATGTTGGCGCAACCATTTTTTTGTTAAGTTGATTATATAAACCCTCTCAAAGGATTGTCATCAATTACCAAAATGGGGGAGATTGAAAGAACATGTGTGCCCCCATGTGTGGTTTTGGTAATTAATGACACTGTTTTATGGACTTATGTTTGCATTGAGTTTTACTTGTAGGATTTGTCCATAGAAAATGATTGAACCATATGGTGGATTCAAGGTTGGAATAAGAATAAAGTGAAGAAGATCAAATATGCCTAAAAGAGAGGCTCTTCCATAGTGGAGTATGGGGGAGTATCTTCACCAAGCTAGTGCAATCAAGAAAGGTGCTCCATCCTGAGGTGTGGAATATACAAGGCAAAGGTTTGATATTGATAGGGTTTCTTTCTCACTGGTCTCGCGGTGTTAGTTGGAGAGACCGGTTTATAGGATAGATAACCGTACTATCAAGAGGGGCTCTCAAGTGAGTAACTTGATCATATCCCTCGGTGAGAGCTCAAACCTTTGCATACTTGGCATCATATTTCTTGGTTCTTATTTGGTTCTTATCCATGAGAGGATTTAGATATTGTGTCAATCTCTATGACAAGCTTAAGTTCATCGAAAACGGATTTCATATGCATTCTCTATTGTGTTTTCGATATTGGAGGTTTTACCGGTTTGTCTTTTATAGATAGGTTAAACCTTTCATCATTTGGTTCCATCCTCCCTTGCTGGACTATGATGGTTCCCTGCATGATCTTGTAGAGATCGTTACTATCTTCGAAACGAGCCCAAGATCATCAAAATCGGAGTCCGAATGAAAAAGTTATGATGGTTTCAGTTTTGCTGTTCCTGCCAGTTTTCAGGGGGGCGGATTATCCGGCCCAAATTTTGGAAAACGGCTAAGGACTTTGAGGCGTGGCTCCCAGTAATGGGGGCGGATTTTCTGGTCCTTCGGGGGCGGATTATCCGCCCCAAATATCCACCCCTATACTGAGAGTCGCGCCGCGAAGTCCTTAGCCATTTTTTGGCCCGGGGAACCCGGAATATCCGGGGGAGGGGCGGATTATCCGGCCTGGAAGGTCCCAAACGGTCATATTTCGTTGGGGAGTGGTATAAATAGACCCCTTCTTCCTCCTTAGGCTTGTGGCTTGCATTCTCTCTCTCCTCCATTGTTTTGACCTTCAAGAGCTTGCAAATACTCTCAATCCCTCCCATATTTCTTGAATCTTTTTGGGGGATTTGAAAGGGGAGATCTAGATCTACAACTCCACCAATCCATCTCTCCTCTATGTGAGGGGAACATATTGGGATCTAGATCTTGGGGTTTCTTTTGTGGATTTCATCGTGTGTTCTTCCTCTCTTATTCTCCCACTAGCTTTTGTAGATTTTGTGGAATTTGGGAGAGAAGGACTTGGGCACTTCCTGTGTTCTTGCCATTGCATTTGGTGCATAGGTTTGAGTTCTCCTCGGAGGATTTGGTGAGTGAAAGTTGAGAAGCTTTTTACTCTTGGGTTCTTGGAACCCTAGACGATTTGTTGGTGTTGCAGGTTGTGGCCTTGGTGGCGTTTGTTGGGAGCCTCCGATTAAGTTGTGGAGAAGTGCCCCAACCTTGTGAGAGGTTCCGGTTGCCACCGACAAGTGCACCGGTAGTGGAAGTGTGGATCGATCCCGTTAGGGTGAGATTCATCGGAGAATAAGGGAGGCCTTTTGTGGCGTAGGTGGTTTGATACCACCCCCTCTCCAACGAGACGTACTCTCTTTATGGGAGGAACTCGGTAATAAATCATCGTCTCCGCGTGCCTCGGTTATCTCTATACCCGAGCTATTTACTTATGCACTTTACTTTGTGATAGCCTTCGTGCTTGAATTATTATATCTAGCTATCACATAGTTGCTTGTTTTGATTAGCATAAGTTGTTGGTGCACATAGGTGAACCGTAGTTTATATAGGTTTTGTGCTTGACAAAGTAAACGCTAGTTTTATTCCGCCTTTGTTAAGCCCATCTCGTAAAAGTTTTAAACCGCCTATTCACCCCCCCCTCTAGGCGGCATCTGTATCCTTTTCACTGCTGTATATATTTGTTCTATGGGTCCCATCGAGGACTATTGTGTAATGTTATTACTTCGTTTTCCACCCGCACGAAAGTGCCTGGAGGGCACCTTCGAATCGTTTCTATGCGGGTTTGGCGGGTTTCGCTAAAACTTGCATAGGGCCGATTCTGAGGGTGTTACAGAGTGGTATCAGAGCTCAGCAGTTGCGATACCCCACAAGTCCAGCCTGTAGGATAACCTAGCTAACGGCCGAAGTAGAGTGTCAAAACTATTTTTGAAAAATCGGTTGGATAGTTCTGATTAGGTCTGATTTTACTCCTTACCCCTCTGCTATTCTCCTCTTACCTCCGCGTGTTATGGATCTGTTCCCTTTCCTTCTGCTAGTCCAGGAATTCTCGTGGTTGGGTTCCGTCGTACCTTCAGGGTTTCGCTTCCTCCTTTGGTAACGGTGTTGCTACATCTGGTCTTCATGCTATCCGAGGAATCCTTCGTCTGGTGGACTTCTCTTTGTTCCTTGTTTGTGCCTTCCGGTGTTTTCCGACGCGACGATATCATATACGCCAGATCCGATGCAGAGTCTGCATCACTCCTCTGTTTCCGAACCTCGATTGTCGAGATCTTCAGTCTGAAATCCGAGAGTTGGTTGCATAATTCTCTTATTCGTGTGCAGAGTAATGGTTTGAGTGCGGGATGGAGTCGCGACCATACCACTACTCTTATCATTCGCTTTTGTACATTGAATGGTGGATCGATGCAATTTACTCCTTCCGCTGAAGTTAGAGGTGGCCTTAGCTTTAACTTCGTCCGTTGTTTATCCGGAGTGCTCTCTTGACGAACGTGAACAACGACCCTTTGTTGGTGGTGTCGCCGATTTCAATATGGAGAATGAACCATTGTTAGTGGTGTCGCGAGGATCTACACGAAGCAAGAAGACGCATGCCGCCGACCTTCCTTCCGGTAACATGAGGCGGATCTCGAGGGCGAGATCCATTGTTAGTGGTGTCGAATCGTGGCATCCCGCAAAACCACTACTAGAAAATCGCGTTGTTTTTGTGCATTGCATCGTCATCATCATGCATTGTTGTCTGCATTATTTCGAAAAAGCCTAGTTTTGCTTTGTACAAATACCCCTTTTCGTTTCAAATACAAAACCCGGATGCTGCCGGATATTTTGTTTGTCTAAAAACTATTTACAAAAGTTCATCGCAAATTAAATAAAATATTAAATTATTTTAGTGGGGCAGTCGAACGGGCCGATTCGACCCGAACGACCACCCCCAGAATTATAATCGGTCCACCCCAAACCCTTTTTCTACCAACCTATCTACCCACACCCTCCGGCCACCTCACCCGGACCAGTCCCACGCTGCCACCTCACCCTCTCCCCCCCCTCTACCCAATCCCAAGCCGCCACCTGGCCTCTCTCCCTCTCTCCCCACTCACCCACGCCCCCAGCACACTCTGCACGCCCGCTTCCACCAGCCAGATCACACACACGCACCCGGTCCACCCCCGCCCCGCGCCTGGGTCCCACCACCTGTCGATGTCTCCCCACGGGACCCGCGTCAGGCCTCCACCTACCGAGCACCCCGCCCATCCTCTCTCCCCGTCTCCCTCCTCCCTCTTCCCCAGCCCCGGCGCCACCCTCCGCCTCGCCGGTTCGAGCTCGCCCCAGTCGTCCCCGCGTCCGGCCGCCCCCGGCCGTCGCCTCGCCCGACCCCGCGCCCGCCGCTCCGCCTACCCTCGCCGGCCCCGGCCCTCGACCGCCTCCCTCTGCGGGCCCCCTCACCGCCGGCGTTTCCCCCCCTCGCCCTCTCGCCTCCGCGCTCGCCAGCACCCTCGCCGCCGGCCCGCCTCCCTTCCTCATCCACCGCTGCCTCCGCGCGAGCTCGCCACCGCCCTCTGCTCCTCGCCCCGAGCCGCCCTCTGCTCCGTCCCGCCGCCTCTCGCGCGCCGCGGACGCCGCCTCCTTCCTCCCCGGAGCGCCGCCGCCTGCCTCCCTCTCCGAGCCGTCCGCCCCGCCGTCGCCTGCGCCTCGCCCCGGCCGGATACCTCCTCCCCGCCGCCGCTCTAGCTCACCGAGCCCGCCGTCTGTCGCCAGCGCCAGCCTCCGCGCCGACATGCGCCTCCCGCGAGCCGGCCCTAGTCTGCCGCCCCAACGCCGGCGTCCTGCAGGCCCTCTCCCTCCGCCTGGCGCAGCCCGCTCTCGGCCTCGTTCCGGCGAGCTCGCCGTCGAGCCTCCGTTCCTGCTTACTCGCGTCTGCGACGAGGTGCTTGTTCTTGGATGCTCGAGTGAAGATGCCAGGATGTGGTGGCCGTGTGGAGATGTTGACCGCCTCAGCTCTTTTCGGCCTTCGCTTGAGGATAATCATGGTACTGCAGAAGACCGAGGACTGGCAACTGACGATGTAACCCGGTTAGCCCCATCTTGTACGCCAAGCCCTTCTTCGGAGCCCGAAGACGCCGAGACCCTGGACACCAAGTTCCCCTTCCGGATTTTTAAGTCCGATCCCGCCAAGATCTTCTCGACATCAGGGCCTTCGATATGGTTCCAACAAGATCGCCTACACGGACATCAAGTTATCCAACCCTAGATCCGAGGCCGAACCCTCGGCACGCCAAGATCGCCACCGGATACGCCAAGTACTTCCCTCGAACGCCAAAACCCGAACCGGAAGGACGCCAAGATCGCCACAAGGACGACAAGTTCTACTTCCGAACGACAAGACCGGCCGATCCGCGGAACCGACAAGAGCGAACGCTTGGACCCAAGATCCCCGGCACGTCGCGTCAAGTTCTCCGTCTTGTATCCGCTCCCGCTGATCCCGTCGAACCCCGAACCCCAGACTCGAACCCTGGACCCTGTCGAACCCCGAACCCCCGGATCCCCAAGTTCTGCCGAACCCTAATGTGTGAACCCCTTCCCAAAACCCTATTTTATAACATAATATAACTTGTCGCATAATAATTGTCTTGCATGCATACATTCATGTGGTTTGGGGGCCTTAGGCCGATTAACCTAATTAAATATAGGGCCCATATGCGGGCAAATCTAGTCTCATATTGGCCTCATATAAATTTGTGTAGCGAACCGGTGCTATCTTTTGCCATGTTAAAATAACATTTAAATTGTGGGGTATCTAAACAACATGAACCATTTAATTAATTGTCGGGACCCCGGTTCCGCTTAATATTGCCTAATCGCATTGCACCTTTGCCATGTCATGCATCATACATGCATCATGCCCGATTTTCTGCCGTCGTATTAAATATTGCATCCGGTGTTCCTTCTAGTGTTTTGGTTCTTCGCGGATAAGGCCGTTGCGTTGATGTGAGCTTCGCCCCGATCTTCGGATGAACCTTCGACAATGTTTTCAGGCGAGCATCTCCACCTTTCTACCTATCTTACTTTTATAGTATTTATTCCCTCCTGTTGATCTATTGCTATTTGTGTTGCGTTGCTCTAGTTTTCGTACCCGTGATATCCCTTGCAGCCATATATAGCCTTGGACACATCCTATCGCCTGTTGTTTGGTAGATAATTGGACCCGCGCGCCGTAGTCGCTTGCTCAAGTGTTGTTGCGTGTCGTCAAGTACCACAGTGTTGGAGGATTGCCGCATGTTGATGCTGGAGATGATCATGGCTTTACTTATTGTACACTTTAATTACTGCTTAACAACTAAAATTGAAGTAAGCAGAGGCATCGGTGGGTGATAGATAATATTTGGTTTCCGACCGCCCACTTGTGTCCCGTAGGACCCCGAGTTCTTGACACCTGTTCCGAGATCGAGCGCGCTAACCACAGGTGGGGAGATATGGGCCCCCCATTGATTAGTACCTGATTTCAAAGTATTGTACTGGGGGCCACAAACTAGTTTGAGGTTTTATTTACTATCCTGTACTTATGCCATGCTTTACTGCTTTATTTAAATTGTGCGACAGATAGCACCTGTACTGTTTAGGATCGGGACACGATTTCGCGGTGTCGACAGTCCCCGTTTGGGGATTTGCTGTCGTTCACAGCCGTCTACCCAAACCCTAAGTCCATCTCGGAGACCGGCCGACTTCGTTGCGGGTGTACTTAGTGGGGTGGCCCCCCGTGCTTGCTTTGGGTCTGGGAACGTCATGACTTAGGCCCCGCCGACATACCGATGGGTGTATGTTAACTGATCTGGCAAAAAGGGTCGAAGTGCTTGTGGATACTTTGGTGCACCCCTGCAGGGTTAAATCTTTTCGAGAAGCCGTGTCCGCGGTTATGGACGACTTGGAGCACAGTGCTTGATCATAGACAACTATAACTAAAGTTTACTGTTATAAATTGACTTGTATCCGATATGACTAGTAATCAGCTTCACTACAACGGAATGGCCAAATAAAAGTACCAACAACTGATGGGTTTTGGGTTATCTCATGCTAATTGTATCTGACTAGTAAGTGTCGCAACTACAACGGAATGGTTAACTAAAACGGCCCACTGCTTATTTTATCAGGATGATTACCTATACCTGACTAGTAATTACTGCAACGATAACTGAATAAATAAAACTGCCAACGGTGTGAGTTCCTCGGTTGACTTCCTCGTTTGGTCTCGAGGGGGAATACCAGGATGGTATTGTTTGGTGTTAGCATCAGGCTGGTTCCGGATAGGTCTTTCTTACCCCTCTCTGATAGCCGTCAGTGACATCGAGTCTCTATAGGTTGTTTAGTGCATGCTGCCGCTGCCGCTTCAGTCCACCATACCTGTGTAGGCGAGGACCGCCGAATTCTAGTCTCGCCGTGTACTGGCCTCAGTACTGACGCTCCTCTTTTTCCTTTGCCCTTTGTCGGCACCCCTTTTGTTTAAGCAGGTTTTGAGAGCGACGTCGTTAGCAGGGTTACCCTTCCGGCTTGGCCTGGGCAGGGTTATGGACGCCATTGGTTATTCTTCAGGGCTCTTAGCCCCATTTGCATCTTGTCCGTAGCTGGACGCTGTATCGTTTTCAAGGTGATTTGGATCTTTGTTCTGTATATCTGTATTCTTGACTCGTTGAGTCGCTGCTGTATATATTTGTTCTGTGGGTCCCATCGAGGACTGTTGTGTAATGTTATTACTTCGTTTTCCACCCGCACGAAAGTGCCTGGTGGGCACCTTCGAATCGTTTCTATGCGGGTTTGGCGGGTTTCGCTAAAACTTGCATAGGGCCGATCCTGAGGGTGTTACAAGGCACTAACGCGGGGATGGCCGGGACAGGCACACGGGCCTGGTTGAAGTGCCACCCCACTGGCAAATGTACGTTTGGCTAGGGCATGGCATAACTGCCTAGGCGAGGGTGCGGGCTGCCTCGAGGCTGACGTTGACCAGACGCTCCGAGAGCAGACACGGTGACGCGCGTGCCGATGCGGGAGCGGGAGAAGGAGTTGCACGTAGGCGGGTAGCGAGAGACGAAATGGCGATAGCGGTGGCAGCGGCTGCCAGACGACGAACCAGCCTCATGGTCGTTGCGGTCGGGTCTAAAACAGTTCTTGCAGGCCTTCGTCATTGCGGCCGGTGGCAACGGAGCTTGGCTTGGTCGGTGGGGAGGGAGAGATGGGTGTAGCTAGGGTTTGGGGAGGGCTTTGACCAGCCAGTGGAGTGGATGAGTATGATGTGGTCCCCACTAAAAAGGATGAGCGACATCGGTTCCCCTCTGTGGTTCGTTGCCATGTGGGCTGGTAGAAGACTCGAGAGGACACGCTCGGATGTGACAATTGTCCGTCCCACCGCATTCCAGACCCAGTTTTGGACAGGTTTGTGCTGAAACAGACCAATCCGAGACGTTGATTCCAGTTGCAGGGTGGCGTTGGGCCGTCGCTTATGCCTGATCGGATAGGAACGGACGCAGCGGTCCGTTTGTGGGCCGCCGTTGAAGATGCCCTATTTCATGAAAGTTTCGTGATATCCTATGTTAGATCAAACAAATACTTGTCTGCTGTGAAAGTTTCATGATCTCCTGCTAGTCAAATAAGGTGCAGCCAGTTCTCTATCAAAAAGTAGATATATACGGAAAAATTCCAGCCGCTTTCTCTTGACCTAGCCACCGCCTCTCCTCCGCCTCCTCCATAGATCGGTTCCCCCTCCTTCGGCCGTCCTAACCGGCGTCGGGAGGGGTGGCGAACCCGATTTATGGGTGGAGTTTTCAATAAAAATAGTTTTTCACAAGATTAGATTAGAGTATTGTACTCATATTTTTTTGGCATCCACGTCAATGGATATGACATCCTCTACAATAAGTGATCTTCGGTCTGTTGTTCAACGACGAGATCTTCTCGGCGTCGATGGTGATGTTGTAATATTATAGTTTTATAAGTACGCTCTTTCAGATCTTATTTCGCCAAGTTAATTTTGGAGGTTTTTTCATGATTGCCGCAAGAAGGATTATCCTTGCAATATTTTTCTTGGCTGCTACGTCCTCGATAATGGTGGTTCATACTCTCGGTTCACCAGCGGTATCGATGAGGTTGTTCGGTTACTTTTGACTAGAATACTAGTGTTGGTACTCTTGACTATGTTGGTTGATTACTCTAAAGGCTATACACGTGCCTGTGGTGTTGACACAACGGCTCAAAGTAAAACTATGAGAAAACTCTCGTTGGTATTTATAGGTTGTCGTTTATCTATCAGTTCTTGACTACCTTCAAAAAAAATCAAGATGGTGTCTTGAAAGAAAAAAGAGTTTGAAGACCTCAAAGATTTATTAGTTACTTTTAGACTTTATTTTGTAATCGAGGAAGAGAGCTTATGTACCTCTACCATATACTCATGCTATTTGCTACCATGAAAGGTGCAGCCAGTTCTGTGTCCGTGTAACACATTTGAACTGGTGTGTGCATCAGCATCACAGCATGTTCATGTGTGGATGCACCTTTTTTAAAAGGTTTTTCTTTCATATGGTGTGTACTAAAGAAGAATGTTACGGAGGGAGTAATAGATTCATTAGAAAAAAGTTTCTGTAGAATTTGACTGATATGATACTACCTATATGGCTATATATGAAGTTTATTAGTCTTATTTACACATTCAGCTACAAGAAATAATCTTCATGTACTTGTACTAGTACTAGGCATGAATATCACATCAACTAGCAAGGCAAGCCAATAACAGCTTCATGCGATGGGAAAGTCCTATGGGCATAGTGAGAGAAACTGCACCATCCAGCAAATTCATCTTGTACTCAGGAGGCAACACCAAGAATACGGTTCAGGCTAGGGAGGGCTAGCTAGCTGAGGGCTTTTCTCTTCAGCTAGTTTCATATGAGAACACAATAGAGTATGCCCAATGCCTACTTACTCAATTTCAATGAAATATATCCAATTTACGACCTGGAGCTGTCAAACTCCAAAAGAAGCAAACTTTACCCTAGCAAAGATTAAAACGGTCCAACTATATATATCCAGTTTTGATGGAAACCATGTTTACCAAGAGGTAGGCAGACACAACATATATACAACTCCCACGCTACGTTTGAAGTTCACAGCCACTGCATGATACTATAACTAGCACATGTGCCAAAGGTTCAGCACTTCAGCAACTAATTCCACCTTGGCATGATCATCAAGAAGGTCAAGGTCATACATTACATTTATTTCAAGGGTAAACACTGGATCATCAGAACAACGATGTTTTCACAGTTCACGTCTACAATAGGTACAATTGTTGCACTCGATGAAATGCGGTGGCGATAGTAAGGGTAAGACCCATTCTTGAGCTAAACTTTATTCAATCAGTGTGGATTCCACCCATGAAGGTCCTTGGGTCAGGGCAGGTACCACTGAACTGAGCCTGCGAGAAGTCAAACCCTGGATTCTGCATGCACATAACATACGCCTAAATGGCAACACTTGCACATATGCCATAAATAACTCAATACAGTCTCTCCGTCCACAAATTTAAGTTGGTCTTTGCCTATCACATTCTACGATGTAAAGACTTCCATTGACATAATACATATTACAGAAATATTTTTGCAACCTAGCAAATCCAATGGCACAATTTATGTAGTAAATATATAATTTATCGTATTAATAGGCAAAAAACTGCAGAAGATTTATAACACTGATCCCATGTAACTTATATTTATTGGTTGCTTAGCACTAGCATAAAGCCACAGTAGTATGGTTCATGTCATTCCAGTTTACAAAAAGAACCCTGCAAGATGGTTAGTAGTTTCAACTCACACCTACACTTTCTTAAAACACGATGATAACTTTTTCAGTCCTGTTTATAGTACACAATAAACCCTAGGTGTCAGGTTTCTAAAATATGTAGCAAATGGGAGATAAACTTATCAAACTATAAGTGAGATGTATATCGAAAATTGCTTATTCGCGATACAACGTGGATGGAAGAGAAGCAAGATTGCCCATAAAACCAACACACGCTATCCTATAGGCAGCTCATTCTGGTCATTTCCAAACCTTGCAGTTGCTATATTTGCTAGGAGTGGGGAATCGATGTACAGTACTATAGTGTACACATTAGGATCAAAACAGGTTACCTGCTGTAAGCATTTTCAGTCAAGACCCAACCCAAGAGGTATGTGAATCATGCATCCTAACTCCTAAGGACCTATCTGGCTCTCAATTTGCCCGTTTGGGTACCGATAGCCAGTCAAGCCTGGTAGAGTTAGCGAAACTAGCTAGGCTCCTAATTCCATGACCCTGAACAACATTGCAACATGTTGGCAATATTTTGGACAATTGGATTATCCTACTCTGGTGTAAGCATCTCATCTATGCATCATAGTAATTTTGCAGGTGACTTATTAATATGGCTTTGCATAGGATGTACCAATGTAGTCTGAATAACAAAGCTAATCTTGACAAACGAGTTATTTCAACCATTTCTGTAATTTGAGTATTTCACTTGAGGCATTAATGCATTGCAGTACCAAAAATGATCCTATTAACATCGGGTACTACTTATAAGGCAATAAGCATGTGCAAAATTGAGAAGAAAATCTGTTCAGGCACTGCAATCAGGAGTGAGGCAGAATTGACTACACAGAAAGGGGGAATACATAGTAAACAGAAAGGAAATTATGCATGTACAGTAAATTGGTTATACCTCTTCTTGGAATCTTTGCAGCATAAGACGTTTTTGCTCCTGGTCTGCAGCATACGGATCTAAGCTACCTTGACCTTGTATTGGAGATGCCCATGTTTTTCCCTTTTCCCTTTTTTGCAGAGTAATATGCAATTCACCGTCCTCTAGTGTAGTCACAACCATCCATATTAAAAAAAAATAGAGCAGCAGAATGCGCTAAGTGTCAATATAGATATCTCCCTAATGCTAATCCTCGTATGAGGGGACTTCTGATCCTTGCCAGCATGCCCTTATGCAGTTATACCAGATCAACAATCTTATATTATCAGTTTATCGCTAGCAAACAAATTAATGGCAATGCACAAATTCACCACACCACGTGGGTGAATTGCATATATCTAGCGCAGCTTTACACATGGAAGTTATTGGGATATTTTGAAGATGGATCAGAGAAAAAGGTTCTCCTATGCCACTAAATACGCCACTGCAGGAGATCTAACTCCAGTAAAAACTCATACACAAGTTGCCAATAAGCTGATTGTGCTTTCTACTCATGGTCATGTTTCTAGTTCTGCACAAACCAGCTACCTGTCCCAAAGCGAAAGGGGACATCATCTGCATTACTAACAGTAGGAGAGTGTGTGTGATGTCAGAAATTCCAATGAAAGAACCAACGAATGCTGCTGCGAGTACGAAAAAATAGCAAATATGCCAGGAAGAAAACTCCACAACTCGGAAATGAGGCAACAAGTTGACACCATAATTATGAATCTTATTCCAAAATCCAGGCCACAGTATGCCACATAATTTACAGGAGAGTGTGAAGAGCAAGAATTGCAGGTGATAGAGAACTGAGACATATACCTATCGTCCAGAAAGATGAATCGGTCTTCACGGGGAGCATAAGGTCATGCTGCAAAACCCATCCGCATATCAAATATTTCACATACACAAACAGAATAATAAGAAAAAACTAAATATTTAGCACAACTCAAGTGGAACCAAATTGGAAGAGAGAGTGAACCACGTACATTGAGGTACGGCGGGTTGCCGCGGATGCCGACCTCGACGTGGCCGGCCTTGATCACGCATTGAATCAGTTTGGTCGGCATGTTCTTGGGGAGCTCGATGTACATGTTCACCTCCTCCAGCGTCTGGTCCCATTCGAAAACCTTCTGCCCTGCACCCCATCCAATCCAGGGAAGAGGGAAGGAGAGCTAGGTGAGGCAGGCTCTGGAACGCTCTAGAAGAACGTGGAGGCTCAGATGAGGGAGGCTTACCGTTGTGAACGAAGGCATGCCGCTTCTCGGGAGCCAGCTTCTCCGCCATGTCCGCAGGATTTCGGCACTCGCGACGCTTCTAGAAGCTTCTGTCTCAGATGTTTCGAGTGAGGAGCACAAAGGCTGAGGGAGAGGGGGAAGCCAAATGACCGCAGGAGCCCACGCTGCCAAGGAGGGTGACGACTAGGGTTTGGTGGTGGCGCCAATACACATGGGGAGTGCTGGAAGCGAGGCAACTGAGTGCAGCGGTTCGTGGAGGCCAAGAGGACCACGTAGATGCCGCAAGTGGCGGAGGAGGCTGCCGGAGCCAGCAGAATCGACGGCGAAGACGGTCCGCTTCTGCCAGCAGCAGGAAAACATCAGGTTGTTCCGATTGGTAGAGATGACTTCCCAATTTCCTTATGTGTATATTAGAATGTATATATATTATTTTCCACACATAATAACATTAAAATAATCTGAAGAGCTAGTGCATAGTGTTACGCCATAACAAAAACACATTATTTTCTGCATCGATTTGATTCTTTACCGCTTGATTATATTCTGATGTAACAGCTTGGTTGGCCTAAATTATGTGTATGTTGACAAGGGATTACAATTGCACTGCCTGACATGTCAACACTACTTTCAGATTGGGAGTTGTTTGTATTGTTTCAGACTTTCAGTCTTGTGTCTATGTTCCTTGATCTGTTATCTCTTCTTCATATGTATGTGGCATGCGGCTCTCCCTTTTCTCCTTTCTTGCCAGGTGAAACTCCTATGATTTTTATGGAAGGTACTGTGCAGCACACCTGGGATTTTTCTCAGAATGAAGTCTCTGAGACTGAAGTCTACATCAGCCTGCATGAGACTGCATGTCAGTGAATAACCATATGCTTGGATTGACTGCATTCCTGTTGCGTCGAACTGAACATGGCCTAACATTTTTCCTGAACGTGCATGCGTGACTATATATATACTAGTTAAGCAAAAACTCTCTTTCTCAAACTGTGATAACAGGAGGGTATACTAGTTACTCTTGCCACGGTTTTGGACTTCAGATTATCCACCCGAGAAAAAATATTCAGTTTTCTCCATCGGGTGGAAGTGAAGGGGAAGAGGAGGGCATGGGAAGGGCCAGGGAGAGTATTTTGTTCCCCTCCCCCCGCCGTTACCCAGCCCGCCGTCGTCACCCCTCCAGCTCCAATCGAATCTAGGGTTGGGGCCGACAGCCGTCGGGGCTGCCGAGCTCGGAGGAAGGCGGGGATGGGAAGCGAGGAGGGAGGGAAGGGGGAGAGGAGGACGAGGGAAAGGAGGGCTTACCGGTGCCACCGCCACGTCGCGGTCGTCGCCGAGCTCCCGAGCGAGCGAGGCGCGCGGCTCTGTCTGTCGAGTGCGAAGGGGAAGGGGTACGCGAGAGCGAGAGCGAGAGCGATTCCAGACAATTCAGAGCATGAGTAACATATGGGTAACCTCTCTATTTCTTTTTTTCTCTTCCTGAATGTGAGTTGATATCTGCTAAAATGTTATGATTTCAAGTAGTGCATTGCAAATTTCTTCTACACGACGACCTGAAGATACATGACTACCATCATTGTTCTCGATGAGAAACTAAATTATACCGCATCTATATATGCTAGAGAATGGAGGTTATAAGTTATACCGCATCTATATATGCTAGAGAATGGAAGTTATAAGTTATACCGCATATGTATATGCTAGAGCATGGAAGTTATATTGCTGAATTTGGCAAACCTGATAAGGGTCCTCCAAATGGCAGAATTGCAATCTGTATAGTCACATGGTTTTTCAAGATTTCATTTTATTTACATAAGAGATTACAAAGAATGAACATTTTTATTAGCTCCTGGCTCAAGGATGGAAATGGTGCCAAAAACGTATCTGTGGGGAGTTTGCCTGCCAAAATGTATCACTGAGGTTTACATATGCAACAGCAATGTCCTTTGTACATAGTTTTATACATATTGATACTCGGTCCGATTCATAATACATGTCGCTAACTGCTAGCAAAACTAATAAAGTTGAAATATGCTATATATATAAGTGAAGCAATTCAGTGACAGTTCAACGGTGCCAAATCAGACTTCGGTAATGTAGATGCGCATCTACATTATCCGGTTTTATTCTGGTTTATTTTAGTCCATTGTTTGTACGGTTTCTCGCTAAGCGGTTGGGGCGCTTCTGGAAGGCTGACGTCTCCCTATCTTCCTCCCTAGATATCCCCTCTCCTGTGTGTTGCCTCCTCCACTCCCGGCTGGCAACCGAACGCCGCCAGGAGCAAGAACGCCCACCCCATCGCTCCACCTCCCACACCATGTTACTGCCCCGCCTCCCATGCCCCGTCGCTGCGTCACGAGTTGGGGCAGCCTCCATGGGCGACGAAGAAGAGGAGGCATCACAAAAATCCATCGCTTGATGTGTTGTGTGCCTTCTACGCCCCGTCATCGCCCTGGATCCTGCCTGGTATTAACGAACGCTCTGCAGGGATGACGGAGTCGAAGGAGTTTGCCCTGGAGCTGTTTGATACGCCGTAAACGTATCTATAATTTTTTATGTTTCATGCTTGTTTAGTATCAACTTTGTTATATTTTATCTACACTTTGAGGTATTTTTATATATTTTCTAGGACTAACCTGTTAACAAGATGTCGCAGAGCCAGTTGCCTGTTTTCTGCTGTTTTTGGTTTCAGAAAAGCCAGAAAAGAAATATTCTCGGAATTGGACGGGACAAAAGCCAAAGTCGGTATTTTACCGGAGCAGACACGGAGTCCAGAGGAGAGACGGTGAGGCGCAACGAGGCGGCCACACCTAGGGGTGCCGCGAGTCCCCCCTGGCCGCGCCAGGCCCTAGTGTGGGCCCCTCGAGGTTCCACCCACCTTGCTCTTTCGCCTACTTATACGTCTCCTCGGGACGTAAACCCCAACGGGGGCAGAAATCCACGAAAAGTTCCAAGCGCCGCCGCCACTGAAGGGGAGATTCGGGGGACAAAAGTCTCTGTTCCGGCACCCTTCCGTGACGGGGAACTGTCCCCGGAGCCATCTCCATCGATCTCCACCACCATCTCCATCGCTATTGCTGGCTCCCATGATGAGGAGGGAGTAGTTCTCCCTCGAGGCTAAGGGCTCTACCGGTAGCTATGTGTTCATCTCTCTCTCTATGTGTGATCTTATTATGATCATGAGCTTTGTGATCAAGTAGATCTACTCTACTACTCAAGTGCTTTAATTAATCTCCGGCTATCCCCACGTGTGTGAAGGCGAAAGTGTGCACACCGTGTGGCACTTAGGCTAAAGATTACAGAAATACTTATCATGAGTTATATTTTGAGTTAGATGTCTCTATGAAATTGTGGTGTTTGTAGGAACCATATAGCGCTCAAGGTGACAGTGTGGGGTTATCTAGATGGGAATGTGAACTTTGAGGTGTGCTGCTATAGCCCTACCGTGGATTAGAGTTGTCCAATCGGAGAGTAGTTCAGAATAGTATCATAAATAGAAGATATTTATATGAGAGTGTCCACTAGTGAAAGTATGATCCCTAGGCCTTGTCTCTAAGCATTGAAACACCGTTTACAACTAGTCCTGATGCATGTTTGCTTGCTTCCAACTTTATTTCAGATTGCCTTTAGTCTCTTCGTCCCCGTCAAGCTCTTTTCTGGCACCGTTATCTTATAATCATCCATACTACTTGTATTTCACTATCTCTTTGCCGAACTAGTGCACCTATACACCTGACAAGTGTATTGGGTGTGTTGGGGACACAAGAGACTTATTGTATCTTGATTGCAGGGTTTCTTGAGAGGGATACCTTTGACCACTTCCTCCCTGAGTTCGATAAACCTTGGGTAATCCACTTAAGGGAAACTTGCTATTGTTCTACAAACCTCCATACTTGGAGGCCCAAAAACTGTCTACAAGAATAGAAGCGTGCGTAGACATCAAGATCTTTTCTGGCGCCGTTGCCGGGGAGTAAGGTAAAAGGTACTCACATCCTCTGGCTACTAAGCTATCTTCTAGTACTGTTGTTGGTGTGTGAGTGCTCAAAGTTATTTCCTTTTATATTCTTCAATTATATATTTTTGTTTCTGGTTTTTATTTTCACTAGTTAGGCTTAATAGAAAACAACAACAAAATTAGAGAGCTTTATAGTATTTATCTTGAGTTAGGACATGAAATGTTTGAAGAAAAAATTAAAAAACCTATGGAACTTTATTTGCATGCTAATAGCAATGTTACTAGTATGAATTCTTTGAACACCATTATTGCTAATGATATGGAAATGTCTAAGCTTGGCGAAGCTAGTTTTTATGAAAATGATCTTTTTAGTTCCCCAGATTTAGAGGAGAAAATTTTCTTTGATGATACTTTACCTCCAATATATGATGATTACAATGATGAATATGATATTTTCAGTCCACCTACTATTGAGGAGAAAATTAATTATGATTACAATATGCCTCCTATATTTGATGATTATGGTGATGAGAATAATAATGATAGTTATTTTGTTGAATTTTCTCCCACTACGATTAATAAGAATGACTATGCTTATGTGGAGAGTAATAATTATTATATGCATGTGGCTCATGATAAGAATGTTTTATGTGATAGTTATATTGTTAATTTTATTCATGATGTTACTGAAAGTTATTATGAGAGAGGGAAACATGGTTTTATGCATCTCAATAATATTAAGTTTCCCCTCTTTATGTTGAAAATTTTGAAGTTGCACTTGTTTTGATTTCCTATGCTTGTTGGTTTGTGCTTTCATGACTTGTTTCTTTACAAGATTATTTTTCATAGGAAGTGGGTTAGACTTAAATGTGTTTTGAATTTGCTTCTTGATGCTCTATTTTACTTCAATTCATATTTCTTATGTGAGCATCATCGAAATTATCATGCCTATCTTAATGGCTATAAAGAAAGAGCTTTTGGGAGACAGCCCATTATATTTTTGCTTTTCGTAAGTTTTTATTTTTGTTGTATTGAAAGTTATTACAGAAATAACCTCTCATTATCCTTTTTGTGTGGTTTTTGTGCCAAGAATAACCTCTAATGAGAGGGAAGTAAGATTTAGGGAAGTTGCTGTCCCGAAACAGATTTTTGTGCTTCACTGTAAAAATTGGTGAAAAATTTATGTATGTTAGATTGAGCTGTAATTTTCTGAGTAAATGCCCCAGGCTGTTATCTAACTTTCGTTAGTTCAACCCTTTTTTATTTGATCAACATAAGGTCTTAGAAAAAATCGGTTTCTACCTGCTGGTCTGTTATAATAGATTTCTGCCATTATTTGCATTTGCCTCTTATCGGTTTCTTTTGAGTTCTCTTTGATCACTTGAGATTTTAAAAGGAATTGCTATAGTAGTTTGTGTTTTAATGGAAGTTTTAATTGTGTTGAAACTAAACCTAAAGACTTATTATCTTTAATACACTAATGTTGCTAATGAAGATGGTGTGAAGTTTTCTATGAAGGAAATTTTCAAGTGTAGGGGAAGAATGGTGTGATGAGATGAAGAATGGACAAAATATCAAGCTTGGGGATGGCACCCGTGTCACCCCAAGAAATATTCAAGAGGTACAAGAGTCAAAGCTTGGGGGTGCCCAAGGCATCCCCATCTTCATCAACAAAAATCTCAGGTTTTCTTTCAAAACATTATATCTTTTGCTTCATGCACTATATGTTGTTCTTGGAGCGTCTTTGTTTTTGTTTTTAGTTTTCCTTTGCCTTGTTTGCTGCAATAAGTTGGTTGGATCCTGATACATCCAATTTGCATCACTATTCCATATCATAATTTACTGCTATTCATCGATATATTTCATATTAAGAGGTGATACTTATGTTGTTTCATCTATTTTGCATGTTGGATGACTTTTGGAGGATGAACTGCCGGAGTCAGGTTTCTAATGGAAAAAGCGGTGTTTAGATGCAATTTTTGCGAAGATCAGGAAATACCAGAAAATATATGGAAAATCATATTTTTCCAGAAGACGAAGGAAGACAGAAGGGGAGGCTGAGATGGGCCATAGGTGGCCCACCCCCTCCCCCCACCCCATGCGCGGGCCACCCTGGGCCGCGCCACCAGGGGTTGTGGCCACCCTGGCCCACCTCCTGCTCCTCCCTTTCGCCTATATATTCTCCTCGAAACCCTAATACATAGGGAGGACCACAGAAAGATTATGCCGCCTCTGCGGGGCAGAAACTACAGAGATAGAAAGAGCTCTCCGGCAGACAGATTTCTGCCGGGGAAATTCCTGCCTGGAGAGGGGAGATCATCGCCAACAACACTCTCATTAAGCTAGACTTTATCGGGATCATCATCATCATCTTCACCACCATCTCCACCAGCACCATCATCACCACTCCATCCTGTTGTAACAATTGTGTTCAATCTTGCATAGTTCTTAGGGGAAACTTTATTGGTGTTAATTACTTTTGTAGTTCATGCTTGCGAGTGGAACCATTGAATTATTGTTTATGTTCACATTGTTATTCATCATCATATTATCTCTGATCTTGATCCATACGATGTCCCGTGAGTAGTTCGTTTAGTTCTGGAGGACATGGGAGAAGTCATGTTGTTAGTAGTGGAATTGTGTTGAGGTATTATTCAATGGTTTGACATTTAAGTTGTGGTGCTATTCTTCTAGTGGTCATGTGAACGTCGACTACATGATACTTCACCATTTATGGGCCTAGGGGAATGCATTGCGTATTTGGCTACTAATTGTGGGGTTACCGGAGTGACAGAAACCTGAACCCCCATTAGGAAACCTTTGCACAAGGGAGTGTATGATCTCAAAGTTTAAGACTATGGTTAGGTTTTTATCTTAATTACTTTCTTGTAGTTGCGGATACTTGCAAGGGGTTTAATCACAAGTATGTATTAGTCCAAGTAAGGTCAGTACATTAGCACAGGTTCACCCACACAACACTTATCAAACCAAAGAAGATTAATCAACTTTATGAAGCGAAAGCACTTGAAAGTATTCTCATGTGTCCTCGAGAACGTTTGGTCCTCATTAGTAATACAACTAGCTTGTCCTTTGCTAAGAAAGGATTGGGACACTTGCTGCAGTTATTTGTTGTCTTTATTTACTTCCACTTTATTTCCTTGCATAATAAAAAAAAACTAAAAATTTGTTTGCTAAGTATTTATAGAGAATTCCTGCTCCAAACCACTAGTCAACACCTTCTTCTCCTTGTTGGGATCGACACTCCTATTTATCGAAAGTACTATGATACACCCCCTATATTTGTGGATCATCAAGACTATTTTTTGGCGCCGTTGTCGGGGAGTGAAGTGCTATTGACGACTGGAACTGGTAAAGGAAACTTCTACTGTGAGTGTTGCTTTTTATTTTTATTTGTTACTTTGTTTCCGATATGGATAACCCACTTGGTTTCCTATTTGGGAAAGCTACTAGCACTGCTAGGGTAGTATATGAACCACCACCTGGTGAGATAGATCCTTTTAAGATACCTACAAGAATTGTTGACCGTGTTATGGATAATTATTATTTTGGGGATGGAACTGTCCATCCTGGTGATCACTTTCTTTTTATCCATGAATTATGTGGGTTGTTTAAGTGTGCAGGTATCACAATGGAACAAGTTAAGAATAAGTTACTCTCTATATCATTGAAAGGAAGAGCTGAAGAATGGTATAAGCTGCTGAAGAATGGAGAATCTATGTAATGGGGGGAAATTGTACCTCTCTTTTATTCTAAATTCTATCCTCTCAGTGAGATTCATAAGGATAGGAATCAAATATATAACTTTTGGCCTTGTGATGGAGAGAGTACAACCCAAGCCTGGGGGAGATTGAAGTTACTAATGCTTAAATGTCCTATTCATGATCTACCTAATAATAATATTATTAACGACTTTTATGCAAGGCTTTCTCTTCATGATAAAGATGTATTAGATGCTTCTTGTGCTGGATCATTCACATGTATGAAGGAAGAAGCTAAATGGGATCTTCTAGACCGTATTCAAGAGAATACTGAAGCATGGGAGAATGACAAAGGAAGAAAGTCAGGTATAAATTATGATTATGAATGCATTAAATCCTTTATGGGAACTGATGACTTTCATGATATTAGTACTGAGTATGGTCTTGATTCTCAAAGTATTGCCAACTGTTTTAAGGCCTTTGCCTCTTATATAGAAATTCCCAAAAAGAAGTGGAACAAGTACCATGCACCTTATAAAGATGTTGTTAATCATGTTCATGTTAGAAACACTGAAGTTTGTACTGTTGATCCTATTTTGCCTGAACCTTATATTGAGAAAATACCTTTCCCTGCCAAGGTAAAGGAACATTCTATTATAGCTAATGTGGTTAGCAAAAGTACAAAGAAAGTTGTTGAACCTGATGAACAAATAAATATTGAACCTGTAGTAGCCATTGTGAAAGACCTTGTCACTAAAAATGTAGAAGATGGGCAAATTATCTTTTGTGAAGATGCTTATAATATTGTCTCTCATCCTAGTAAAACTAGGAAAGCTAGTGTCTCTGTGCTTTCTGTTAGAATTGGTGATCATTGCTATTATGGTTTATGTGATATTGGTGCTAGTTCAATTATTATTCCTTATGAGCTTTACAGGGAAATTATGCATGAAATTGGTCCTTGTGAACTTGAGGACATTGATGTGGTTATTCACCTTGCTAATAAAGACACCATCTGTCCCATTGGTATTGTAAGAGATGTGGAAGTCCTTTGTGGTAAGATTAAGTATCTTGCTGATTTTCTAGTGCTTGGTTCAGCAGCTAGTAAAAATTGTCCTATCATTTTTGGTAGACCTTTTCTGAACACTTATGGAGCTATTATAGATTGTAAGAAGGAGAAAGTTTTAACTAAGTTTGATGGAGATTCTTATGATTTTAACTTTTCCTAATTTGCTAAAGCTCCTTATGAAAATGATTTGCCTAATGAGGATTTTAGAGTTGAACAACTTGCTTCTATTGATCCAATTTATGACCTTAAACCTCTTTTTGATGATTTTAAGAATGCTCATTTTGATGATAAGAATGTTTCTTGTGACAGTTACATTGTTAACTTTATTCAGAGTGCTATTGAAAGTTATTTTGAGAGAGGGAAACATGGTTTTATGCATCTCGATAATATTAAGTTTCCCTGCTTTATGTTGAAAGCTTTGAAGTTGCATTTGTTTTGTCTTCCTATGCTAGTAGCCTTTTGTTTCAATAATTTGTTTTCTTACAGAACTCCCTTGCATAGGACGTGGGTTAGACTCAAATGTGTTGGATATTTGCTTCTTGATGCTCTCTTTCACTTGAAATTCATATCTCCTATGAGAGCATCATTGAAATTTCCATGCCCATCTTAATGGCTATAAAGAAAGAGCTTTTGGGAGACAACCCATTCTAGTTTACTTTCGGTTTTTGTTTCTTTGAGTCTTGGAAGTTATTACCTCTATAATAACCGCTTCTTATCCTTTTTTGTTTGGTTTTTGTGTCAAGGTCAGCCTCTTTTGAGAAGTAGAGGATTTGTGAAAAGTTGTTGTCCTGGGACAGATTTTTGTGTTGCACTGTAAAAATTCGTGAAAGATCCCAGTACTTCGGATGGAGCTGTAATTTTCTATGCTTGTGCCCCAAGTTGTTATACAACTCTCGTTAGTTTTGCAATTTTTGATTTGAGCAACAGAAGATTTTTGAAAAAATCAATCTTTACCTGTTGGTCAGTTTTGACAGATTTCTTCCATTATTTGCATTTGCCTCTTAAATCGACTTCCTTTTAAATTCTTTTTGGGCTTTTGAAAGGAGTTGCTATAGTAGCTTTTGTTTTGATGGATTTCAGTTGAAATTTGAACCCAAAGGTTTATTGTTTTTGCATACACTTATGTTGCTAATGAAGATTTGTGTGGAGCTTTGTATGAAAGGAACTTTCAAGTGTTGGAGAGAAGGAACCTGCAGAGTCCGTCTCCGAATAGGTAAAAGTGCTAAAAACAGAAGGTTCGCTTAAAACTGTTCTCTTTATATTTTTGTAGTTTTTATTCCATATGAGAGGTGACAAGATGAAAAAGGGAAGGAAATGGAGCCCGGGTGGGACTCACCACCCAGTGGCGTGGGCCCTGCCTGGCCGCGCCACCAGGGGGTGAGACCATCCTGGAGTCCGTCTCCGTCCCGTTTTCGCCCAGCACCTTCCTTATGTCGTAAAACTTCATAATATATAATCACTCGGACCCCCCAGGTTCGTATATCATGTTCTCGTCGTGTTTTTGTTTCGATCTGTTTCTGTCAGGAAATATTCTCAAGTTTAGAGGCACCATGGTCTCCACCAACGAGAAGGGCAAGAAGCCCGTGGAAGATGGTCTGCAAGACCCCAATAAGGAGGAAGAGATCTTGGTTAAGGATGAAGAAGAAGTGGAGGAAGACAAGCATCCGGACACCCGCGCTCTCGTTGCGAGCATTGGAGTGGTGGCAAACCCTACCAAGCTCAGGAGGACAGCACAGATGTCTACAGGAGGGAAACCTCCACGTCATTGCCTCGCTCCACGATCACTTTCTCCACGTGCCAAGAACCCCTTCCATACTCTTATATATGAGCAACAATTCCAAAATTTGCCCAAAGGGAAGTTGCCCTCTAGTTGGGATATGCCTCGTGCTAACCATGCAGGGAAAGAATACTCTGAGAAGGAAGAGTGGGGAAGTAATCACAAGGACAGGGATTCTTGGTCCGACATGATCATGAACCACATTGAGCATAATTCGGAGTTGACGTACTCTAACCTTCAAGATTGAGGATTTGAGGAAGCTGATGACCCACAAGTATAGGGGATCGCAACAGTCTTCGCGGGTAGTATTGCCCAATTTATTGATTCGACACAAGGGGAGCCAAAGAATACTTGCAAGCCTTAACAACTGAGTTGTCAATTCAGCTGCACCTGGGAATAGTTATTGCTCATAGAAGTTTATCGGTAGCAACAGTTTGTAGTAGCAACAGCAGCAGTGAAACAGGAGCAATAGTAACAGTAGTAGCAAATAGTAGGATATGAGTGTGGTAGGCATAGGGATGGATGGACGGGCATTGCATGGACGAGTCTAAACATGTAACTTCGAGATCTAGGGCATTGCAGATAAATGAGATAAAGCATCCAAGTACTAAACAATCCTAGGCATGTGCTTCATATATAGTCATGCATGCTCACAATGAGAACTTGCACAACATATTTTGTCCTGCCAGCCCGTGGTAGCGGGGCCTCTAGGGAACTACTGGCAATTAAGGTGCTCCTTTTAATAGAGCACCGGAGCAAAGCATTAACACTCCGTGAACACATGTGATCCTCACACCACAGCCATCCCCTCCGGTTGTCCCAATTATTGTCACTTTGGGGCCTTTTTATCTGGACAATGATATGTGTACACAACTTGTAGATAAGATCACAAACAATATTATCATAATGATTCAGTAATAAGTTCATATCTGAGATCATGGCACTTGGGCCCTAGTGACAAGCATTAAGCACAACAAGTTGCAACAAAGTCAAATAGCACTAATAGAGATACTAGACACTATGCCCTAACAGATCTTATCTGATTACATGATAGAACTCATCCAATCCCTACCATCCCCAAGCCTACATCGGGGGATTACTCACTCATGGATGATGGAAACATCGGTGGTTGATGGAGATGTGTTGGTGATGACGATGGCGATGATCCTCTCCAAATTCCCCATCCCGGCAGGGTGCCAAAACGGAGTTTCTGGATCCGAATCTTGGTTTCTGGTGGCGGCATCGGAGCGGAACTCTTTCTGGAAAACTATCGAACCCCCCTCGGTTTTTAGGTTGAAAGGCAACTTATAGGCGCAGAGGGAGGGCGAGGAGGTGCCTAGGGAGGCTGCACCCCCTCCAGGCGTGGGGTTAGGTGGGCCCGCGCCTGGGGTGGGTCTGCCCCCCCCCAGGCCTCCCCTCCGTCTCTTCTTCTGGCTCAGTGGATCTTCTGGTGAAATATAATTTTTGGCATATTTTCTGGGATTTTTCCTGATAGTTCATTTTCTGCACAAAAACAAGACACCAAGGTAATTCTGCTGAAAACAGTGTCAGTCTGTGTTACTTGTATCCAAATCACACAAGTTTAGAGGAGAAACAATAGCAAAGTGTTCGAGAAAGTAGATACATTTTGGACGTATCAACTCCCCCAAGCTTAGCTTATTGCTTGTCCTCAAGCAATTCAGTTGAAAACTGAGTGCGATAAAAGAACTTTCACGAACACTTTGCTTCATATGATGTAAATATTCTCAGCACAGGAGTAGATTCTTAGGCAATTCATAATAAGGAGTATTCAACTAAGTCTACTCAATAGTCATTGCAAGCTATGAAGAGAAACCAACTCAAAAATAATAAGTAGCATGAAACATAAACATAAGCAACATTGCAATGCTCATAATAAGGTATGATAGAGTGGTATCTCTCTTGCCTTTGTTTGAAGAGCACAATATAAATGCCAAGGCACCTATGAAGTTCACATGAAGACTAGAGATAAAGATATCAGAGATACAAGCATCAAAGTCATGACATAATTAACCAAGTTTTGGAACAAACACAAAAATGACAACTATGCTCTCAAGAAGGTGCTCATAGAATAAGTGGTGACTCAACAAAGTTGTGAAAATGGTTTTGTGAAGGTTTGAAAGGCTTCCCAATGCTGAAAGGAAGGTACTCATTAGCTTTCAGCTCTCATTGCCCCTATCATAGGCATCTTCATGTGGTTAAGGTGAAAGTGAGGTCCACTCTGAATCATATGCTTGACAGACCATAGACTGGAAATCCTAAGTCCCTTGAGTACGAGGGTCGCTCTGCATGCTACTCAACTTTGGTCACCTAAAAGTTCTTGTCATTGTAAATACATGCATATCATTGAGAACCGCCAACGGGGTACCCCTTGCACATGGTACAGGAGCTTTCTCATAACCAAAATGACAAGGCAAGCATACAATGAGCATCTCAGCAATATTTTTATTTACCATATGCATATCTTTTTATTGAGGATGCTTCATAGATGCTCATTATGGTGATGCTGCAAGTTTCCACCATGATTAAGCATGGCTTAGGCTAGCGTCCCATGCGTTTCTCTAACACAATGTATAAACTCCATGAACTCACAACCTCCCCTTTTATTTCACATCGTCGACATCCGTAAACAAAAGAGCAAGGAATCAACTGGATGAGATATTCAAAAATTGTTGAAAGCGTTCCCCATGATAGCACGGTTCTACTGACTCCTAGTATATAATTAGCAAGCATATAACTTTCATGGACTAGTCACAATGGTTCAGAATTATTAAGCGCAAGGAAATAAAGTGTGCCATCAAGTTCGTGAGAGCTTTACTAGCTAACTTTCTCAAAACAAACAAACATTTTATTTTGGAAGAAAACACAGCATATGGAATATGCACTGAAATAGCAGATGATGTTAATAGGTAGGTATGGTGGACACAGCTGGCAATATTGGTTTTGGGGAGTTGGAAGCACATGTAGAGCATGTAATCAGTGCAAGTGGAGGCTAGCAATAGATAGGGAGCGACAAACGAGAGAGCAATAGCTGTCATAATCATGCTTGCAACAAAACAGGACTAACTATGGCATGAAAATGATATAAGAACTCTAAGGCAAAATAAATCATGGAGGCTTACTGACTATTGATTAGTCAGATGCATGCGTGAGCATGTGCCAAGTCGATTCACATGAACAGTCAGAGGAGGATACCACAATGTCATACCAAAGTATGAATAAAACAATGCAAGCAAACATTCATATGACATGCTACAAACTATTAGCAAGCTGGAGCTAATCATAGACAAGCAAGAACTAATAAGCATCCATAATGACATACACCTTACACAAACGGGCTAAGCATGCTCACAAGGATGACGATATGTACAAAAATGAAACAAATAGAGTTCGTTACCAGCCTCTTACCACACCTCGAGTTGTCTTAATCTTCATTATTGCCCTTCACTTGTGTGACTTGAATAATTAACATGAAACCAAAATCCACTGAGGACGGCTGAATCCTGCAAAGAACTCACAAAACCAAAGAAGAACAACAAATATTTTTGGTGTTTTCAAATTTTTAGAGCAAACAAAGAAAAACCAAACAAAAACAAAGCAAACCAAACAAAGCAAAATATTTTTGGATTTTTTTTCTTTTAAGGCAAACCAAAGCAAAGAAACAAACCAAGAGAAACAACGAAAATATTTTTGGTATTTTTGGGTTTTTAGAAAGAAGCAACAAAAACCAAAAAGAAAGCAAAAACAATGGATATACAAAGAACCAACCGAACATGATATATAGATGAGTGTGATGTCGGTATACCTCCCCACAAGCTTAGGCTTTTGGACTAAGTGGGGCTCAATCCCATGGTGCCCAAGTAGATGCACCTCCGTAGTATGTCAAGGAAGCTCCCTCGTCCTGGTATGAGGTCGAGGCCTCTCCTGTGTAATACGCAGAGGGATCGTATGATGGTGCTTCCTCCTGATAGTGCCCATGGAAGTTAAGAGAACGCAGGTTATCGTCCATCTCCGCCTTCGAGCGTGACCAAGGTCCCTGAGAAATACTGAACAAAGTGGTTTGGGGGAGAGGGATCTCTCTCTCTTCCCCGTCAGTAATCAACATTCTATAAACCAAGTTCTCGAGAGTAGAGCTAGTGGTGACAAAGTGGTGCGCCTTCATGGCAGCAAGATCAAGCCTCTGAGGAGACAAAACTGTATCATGTGGATCAACAACAATGTCCAAGGCAGCAACAATACGAGTAGCAATAATTCCCCCATAAATGGGTCCCTTAGCAGCTAAACGACGAGCAATGAGAGAACCAAGATTATACTTATACTCATTGTTGAGTGCAGCAGCTAAGAAGGCCAGTTGATAGTTGGAAATATTACTAGTGTTCTCCCTACCAAGAAAACTGGTGGCAAGATAGTAGGCAAAATACCTGATGGTTGGAAGTTGAATGTTCTTTATATTCCCTCGCTGAGCTCTACGGTCATCATCATTGGTTATTCCTAGGTAAAGCTCTAACAAATCAGCGGGTAGAGCTTGAATATTTTTTGATGACCCAGTTGTACCAGGTCCAAGGGCCTTGCAAAATTGCTTAAAAGTCATAGAATGAGCCCTGCCATAAATTTTGAAGGACACAGAAGGCTTGAACATGCTATTAGTAAAGGAGAAACTCTCCACAAATGTTTTATTAAGAAAAGCATAGTGTGCACTCTCATCCTGCATGTAACTTGTTAGTCTATCTCTCTGCACCAAAGTCATAAAATCATTAAGAATCCCAGCAGCTTGCAAGAAAGTTTGGCAAGGAAAGGTGGAGGGGTGTGCATCCCCTTCATCTCCCTCGTCACCAAATCGCGGAGTGATGAGATCCTCATTGTATGAGGGTCTAGTGCTGGTAGATGACCTTGGAAGCCTTGCCCTTCTAGGTGCATCACTCTCAAATATGTCACCAAAGGTGTGGTGGTCCATGACTTCCCTATTCTAAAATTTTAAACAACCATCAAACCAAGTGATTTCTAAGTTGATAAATGATGAGCAACTACTATAGGAACTTGCTAGATGACTACACATGCATCAAAACAAAGTTTCTAATCAAAGAACAAGCATGCAAGGCTCAAACAACCTGTCACCTATAGTAGCAAAATACTCAAGATACAATCTACCAATCACAAATCTAATTGGACAAGTGGAGGAGGCACATACCAAGGAGCAATCCCTCCAAAAATCAGCACTTGAGATGGGCTGAACAAGGAGATCGAAAATCGCGAGCAAGAACAACAAGAACTCGAGCTTGAGCAAGTTTTCCGGTGTTTTTTGGGAGAGATAAAGAAGGTGGCTTTGAGGAGGCAGCCTGGAGGGGCCCAGGTGGGCCAGACCCCCCTCTCAGGCGCCGCCACCTGGTAGGTCACGCCTACCAGGGGTCTGGTGGCCTGGGTGGCCCCCTGGGTCACCTCAGGTGCCACTCTGCCCCTTTTTTCGAGGAAAAATTTATTTTGAATTTTCTGGGACTTTTCGGGAAACTTTATTTTTGGCCAATTTTCAGGGTATGAAAATTGATTTTCTCGCAGAAACAGTTTTTTTAGAAGAAGCAAAAGCAAACCAAAAGCCAAACTACAGGAGCTCTAAGAAACTCAAACAAGCAAGCAACTAGCAAAACTAAAGCTAAAGCAAAGACTAGGAAGGAGAAAGGAAAAAAAAGCAAGTATAACCACAGTGGAAACATTATTTTGTTCATTAAAATCCTTTTGTTAACAAGGTTGATCAAGTCTTGTTACCAAAACAATCTTATATGAAGCAAAACTTTGCATTCCACAAGGTGATTATGTTACCTCATACTTGATAGCAATGGTCCCAATCATAATATTTTCAAAATTTTCCTGTGGAATGGGACAATATATTTCTCCAACCTTGATGCTCTCAATATTTTCAATGGAATTCAGGCAATAGCTCTTAACAACCTTCTTGGGGAAATAGACAGTGTGTTCTTTGTCATTAAATTAAATGTTACTTTTCCTTGATTGCAATTGGTGACGACACCTGTAGTATTAAGAAAAGGTCTCCCAAGAATAATAGACATATTATCATCTTCAGGCATTTCAAGCACAACAAAATCAGTTAGAACCATGCAATTTTGAGCAACTTGAACAAGAACATCCTCACATATACCAACAGGAATAGTAGTTGACTTATCAGCCATTTGCAAAGAAATATCAGTTGGTATCAACTTTTCTAGCTGGAGTCTCTTGTCGAGAGAAAAAGGCATAACACTAACTCCAGCTCACGAATCACATAAAGCAGTTATAACATAATTATTCTTAATAGAGCAAGGAATAGTTGGTATACCTGGATCACCAGGTTTCTTTGGAACCTTACCATTGAAGGAATAATTAGCAAGTAGAGTAGAAATCTCCTCATTAGGAATCTTCCTTTTATTAGAGACAATATCCTTCATATACTTTGAATAAGGAGGCAACTTAATAGCATCAGTCAAAGTAATTTGCAAGAATAAAGGTTTCATCCACTCACAAAACTTGTTGTAGTGTTCCTCCTCCTTTGACTTGTGTTTCTTACTTGGAAAAAGCATAGGTTTCTGCACCCAAGGTTCTCTCTCTTTACCATGTTTATTAGCAATAAAATCTTCCTTTGTGTACCTAGTGTTCTTGTGTGCTTCTCAGGCTCTTCCTCACCTTCCTCCTTATCAGGAGACTCATTTTTATCATTACCACTCTTAGTTTCAGCATCAGAGACAGATATACTATTAGGATCTACAGCAGGTTCCTCAACTATCTTATGTTTCTTTTTTTTCTCTTACGGGGACTACCACTATCCTCACCTTGTTGAGAATCCTGCTCTATTATTTTAGGGTGTCTTTCAGGATATAAAGGATCTTGAGTAGCTATACCACTCCAAGTTCTAATTCTGTAAGCATGTTTATCTCCTGGAGCATTAACTAGAATATCCCTTTGTACCTTAGCAAGTTGATCAAGTTGGGTTTGAACCATTTGAAAGTGTTTACAAAGGATTTTAATATCATTAGAAGTTCTCTCCACAATATCTTTCAACTCATGGATAGCCCTAGAGTTTTCCAACAAATGATTATGAACTTGTTTATTAAAATACCCTTGTTTAACAATAAATATGTCAAGTTCCTCTAAACATTGATCAGGAGGCTTACCATAAGGAATATCACCTTCATCAAAGTGTTGGAGAAAGTGTACCTCAATAGTAGATGAGTGGGGAATTGGCTTGCATAAATTTTTCTATAGGAGGTAGATTCTTCACATCTTCATCTCTAATACCTTTCTCCTTTAGACACTTCTTAGCTTCCTTCATCACTTCATCATTTAATGCAATAACTCCCCTCTTCTTTGGTGTTGGAACTGGTTCAAGCACAACTGGTTCAGGAGAAATAGGCTCAGGTACATTCAGCTCAGTTGAAGTCCAATCATCATAATTCTTGCTTATCTTGGTCATTAATTCTTCAGCTCCTTTAGGAGTCCTTTTCCTGCAAACACAATCAACAAAGCTATCTAGATAGGTCCTAGAATCATCAGTTAGTCCATTATAATAAGTATCAAGAAGCTGATTTTTAGGTAATGGTCATCCAGGATGTGCATGAATCAAGGCACAGAATCTTTTCCATGACTCAGGCAATTTCTCTTCTTCTCCCTATTTAAAATCAAAAAGTCTCTGCAAAGCAGCATGTCTAGCACCAGGAGGAAAATATTTCTGGAAGAAAGAAGCAATCAAGCAATCAGGGCTATCAATGGAACCAGGAGGTAATCTATTAAACCAAGCCCTAGCCTCTCCTTTTAGTGAAAAAGGGAAGATCTTAGTAACAAAGTATTTGCGCATCTTAAAATCATCAGAGAATAAAGCACTCATAGTAGAAAGCTCATTCATATGAGCCACAGCACTCTCATTTTCAGTACCACAAAAAGGTTTTTTCTCAACAATATCTAAATAAGAATCAAGACAGAAATCATAATCTTCATCTTTAATATCTATGGGAGAAGCGGCAAACTTAGGATCAGAGGACAACTTAGGCATGATAGTACGTCTAGCAAGGAGACTCTTAATAGCACTAGTACCATGTGTGTTTCAACACTCTTCAACAAAATCATCATTAAACTCAATGTAACCATCATTAATATCATAACGCTCACTAGCCTCAGGTGATCTAACAGGTGTAACAGTGTCTTCACTAGGAGTTTAGGTATTTCCTAGACCAGCCATAGTAGCATCTAGAAAATGACCTAATGAACCACTCGCATCAAGCACAGTAGAAGTAACATCATGAGCATCAAAAGCAGTTTCAGACTCAGCAGTAGTAGCAGTGTGTGTAGCATGTGTATGTGGTGGTGGTGTGACAAGCTTACTTATAACAGACGGTGAATCAAGAGTAGCAGAGGTGTTTAGGACAATACCTCTTCTTGTAGTGGATGGTAAAATAGGGAACTTTACATCACGAGACTTCCCCATGATGAAAGGAGTAGCAGTGAACAATAATAGATCCAAGTGAACTTACAAATAAAGCTATGCTCCCCGGCAACGGTGCCAGAAAATAGTCTTGATGACCCACAAGTATAGGGGATCGCAACAGTCTTCGCGGGTAGTATTACCCAATTTATTGATTCGACACAAGGGGAGCCAAAGAATACTTGCAAGCCTTAACAACTGAGTCGTCAGTTCGTTGCACCTGGAAATAATTCTTGCTCACAGAAGTTTATCAGTAGCAAACAACAAAGCAACAACAACAGTGAAACCGGAGCAATAGTAATAGTAACAGTAATAGTAGGATCGGAGTGCGGTAGGCATAGGGATGGATGGACGGGCGTTGCATGGACGAGTCTAAACATGTAACTTCAAGATCTAGGGCGTTGCAGATAAATAATAACAAGCATCCAAGTACTAAATAATTCTAGGCATGTGCTCCAAATATAGTCATACGTGCTCGCAATGAGAACTTGCACAACATCTTCTGTCCAGCCAGCCCATGGCAGCGGGTCCTCTAGGGAACTACTGGCAATTAAGGTGCTCCTTTTAATAGAGCACCGGAGCAAAGCATTAACACTCCGTGAACACATGTGATCCTCACACCACAGCCATCCCCTCCGGTTGTCCCAATTATTGTCACTTTGGGGCCTTTTTATCTGGACAATGATATGTGTACACAACTTGTAGATAAGATCACAAACAATATTATCATAATGATTCAGTAATAAGTTCATATCTGAGATCATGGCACTTGGGCCCTAGTGACAAGCATTAAGCACAAAAAGTTGCAACAAAGTCAAATAGCACTAATAGAGATACTAGGCATTATGCCCGAACAGATCTTATTCGATTACATGATAGAACTCATCCAATCCCTACCATCACCAAGCCTACAGCGGGGGATTACTCACTCATGGATGAGGGAAACATCGGTGGTTGATGGAGATGTGTTGGTGATGACGATGGCGATGATCCTCTCCAAATTCCCCGTCCCGGCAGGGTGCCAAAACGGAGTTTCTGGATCCGAATCTTGGTTTCTGGCGGCGGCGGCGGAGCGCAACTCTTTCTGGAAAACTATCGAACCCCCCTCGGTTTTTAGGTCAAAAGGCAACTTATAGGCGCAGAGGGAGGACGAGGAGGTGCCTGGGGAGGCTGCACCCCCTCCAGGCGCGGGGTCAGGTGGTCCCGCGCATGGTGTGGGTCTGGCCCCCAGGCCTCCCCTCTGTCTCTTCTTCTGGCTCCGTGGATCTTCTGGTGAAATATAATTTTTGGCATATTTTCCGGGATTTTTCCTGATAGTTCATTTTATGCACAAAAACAAGACACCAAGGTAATTCCGCTAAAAACAACGTCAGTCTGTGTTAGTTGTATCCAAATCACACAAGTTTAGAGGAGAAACAATAGCAAAGTGTTTGAGAAAGTAGATACGTTTTGGACGTATCAAGCGTTCGACTACATCATCCACGATTATAACCTCGTTAACAATTTTCGGTCTTCGAGGGTATGTATTCTATGGATGTATATCCACCCGTTGCTTGTATCTAGTAGATAGATCTTAGTACTTAGTTTTTCCCATCGCAGGAATTTTTTTGTTTTCTATGCTGCAAACCCTACAGTGGTATCAGAGCCGAATCTATGCGTAGATGCTTTGCACGAGTAGTATACATATGAGTATGTGGGCGCTGATGGTTATGTTATTGCTTCTTCCTTGTACTTTGGATATTGGTGGCATAGTGGGATGAAGCGGCCCGGACAAACTTTATATGTCCTCGCACATGAGACATGTTCCATACTTGACATGCAACTAGTTTTGCATAAGTGGCTTGCGGGTGTCTGTTTCTCCTACTATAGTCAATATCTGATTTACAACGAGTTGTTGATACGTCGAAAACATATATATAATTTTTTATGTTACATGCTTGTTTAGTATCTACTTTGCTTTGCTTTGTCCATACTTTGAGGTGTTTTTCATATGTTTTCTGGTACTAACCTATTAACAAGTTGTCACAGTGCCAGTTCCCTATTTTCTGTTATTTTTGGTTCCAAAAAAGCTAGTAAGGAAATATTCTCGGAATTGGACGGGACAAAAGCCAAAGTCAATATTTCACTGAGTAGAACACGGAGTCCGGAGGAGAGACGGAGGGGCGCCACAGGGCGACTACACCCCCTAGGAGCTGGCCCACCCTAGGCCGTGCCTGGGCAGGGTGTGGGCCCCCTGGACGCCTACCAGCCTTGCCTCTTCGCCTATAAGAAGCCCCCGATGCCTAAACCCTAAGCACCCGATCAATATTCCACGAAACCGTCTGTAGCCACCGCCACCATCGTCCCTAGATCGGGGGGATCTAAAGCTCTTCCCGGCACCCTGCCGGAGGGGAGATCATCCCGGAGGCCTTCTTATTCATCGTGCCAGCCTCCGGTATGAAGCGTGAGTAGTTACACCTTGGACTACGGGTCCATGTAGTAGCTAGATGGTCGTATCTCCTCATTGTGCTTTCATGTCTAGATCTTGTGAGCTCCGTTCATGATCAAGATCTCATCTATTTGTAATCATGCATGTTGTGTTTGCGGGGATCCGATGGATACTGAGATTACTATGTCATATTGATTAATGGTTTTGTCTTATTGATTCTATCATGTCTGTGTTGTTTGTGATCTTGCATGCTCTCCGTAGTTAGTAGCTATCTTGGCCGAGTAGTTGCTAGTGACTCCAAGAGGGGGTATTTATGCTCGATAGTGGGTTCATGCCTCTATTTAATCAAGGGAAGTGACAGAAATCTCTAAGGTTGTAGATGTGATGTTGCCACTAGGGAGAAAACAACGGTCTCTTGTTCATGGAACAAGTGGATTGTTTACCTTACACACTTTGCTTAAAGCAGTTATCTGTTGCTTGCAACTTAATACTGGAGGGGGTTCGGATGATAACCCACAGGTGGACTTCTAGTCATAGATGCATTTGGATGGCGGTCTATGTATCTTGTTGTGTTGCCCAATCGAATCTCATAGGATCTTTTTGTCTAGTATTGCATTGTTACGCCTTGCTAGTCCTGTCAATTGCCATGCTGTAATTTGTTTACCCAGCATGCCATGTTTGTTTATCAAAGGAAAACACCTCTAGTGAACTATGGACCCCTGTCCAATCTTTACCATTGATACATCTTCCACTGTTACTGTTTACTTGCTGCAAACCATCATCACCTTCCACACCATACAGTTAATCCTTTATTACAGCAAGCAGTGAGATTTACAACCTCACTGTTAGTTGGGGAAAAGTCTTGAGTTTGTATTGTGCAGGTTTCCATGTTGCTTGCAACACCTTTGAGACATTTCCTTCCTCCTACTGGTTCGAAAACCTTGGTTTCTTATTGAGGGAAGACTTGCTGCTGTGCCGCATCATACTTTGCTCTTGGGGTTTCCCCGACAAAGCGCTCCACGTTGACGCAGCGCCATCAGTTGTCAATAATTTGATTATCATCGTTGTGGTTACATGTTCGTAGGTAAGAACGGTTATATTTCCGAAAGCCCCCAGCCACGTAAAACATGCAAAAGATAAATTATAAGCGTCTAGTTTTTGGTTTTGCCGGGCAAGTACTATGATATGGTAGTGTTATAATTTGTATTATGGATTGATAATATTGAAAATTATAATATGACAAAGTGTAATTTCCATAGACCTTGTCCTTACACATATATGAATGATAAAGACCATTCCACGATGCACAAGATAGAGATCAATTGAAAGAACCATATCATATCACTATAGCATATGATGTTTGTTTGCATCTTATATTGCTTGTTTGGCATTTTATTAGCATTATAAGATGATCCCTCATTTAGATATCAAGATAAAAATGTGTTCTTACTTAAGTATGCACCGACTATGTTTCACCGCTTCAAGACATCGCGTGATGATCGGGTGTACTTGAATCCACGAGCATATCTCGTATGTAAGACAGTTTTACACAGGCGAATACTAAGGTTCTTACTTGGCGAGCCTAGCATGCATAGACATGGCCTCGAAACACGGACCGAAAGGTTAAGCATGATTCATATGTTTGATATGATCACCATATATATGCTCGCCTTTGAAGCTGCACCGACTCACATGATGATCGGACTTGGTGTAGTGGATTTGGTTCATGTAATCACCAAAAATACACGAGGGATGTCATTTTTTAGTGGGAGTTCATTTCTAATTTGGATTAGTATAACTCAATTAATCATAAATTAAATCAAAGTGAATTTGCATAATTTGTAGTAGTCATTGGCATTCGTTCACCACCTTATGATTAGTTGTAATTAAGATAATAAAACTATAGAATTCTGGATATTTACTTTATAAACTGGTATCACATTGTGTTGAGTATCAATCTAAAGTTTACAGTCCTATTGCAAACTTTTTGCAAACTCTGTTTACTCCGTGAAATTTAATAATTAGTATTAAACCGAGACTAACAATTCTAGTGTTAGTATCTAAAGTATCATGTTTGCCTCCATGATTCTTGATTGTTTTTAAATATCAAGGTTATCTAAGATCTGGAAGAATTATTTCAGAAACCATCATGTGTTGTGGATATAACGATATCTAAAAAAAATGTTTTGGTTGCAATATGATAGATTATAATGCATTTTCTCATATTGGATGAGAATTTGCAAAGGTTGGAGATGCTAGAGATCCTAATCATCCAAAAAGGTTTTGGAAAGTAACGTTATACTAACGATTCGCCTTTATAAGATACATTAGCTTGATCATGAAAGTCTTCATGATAAGTATGAACAGAAGATGTATGTAAAGTGTTTACTACACTAAAAGATTACTAAAGAATGGATTTTGAAAGAACGCCAATCATTTGATGATGGTGATCTACTTCAAAGTGCAAGTCCAAAGGTACTAGTATTTAAATATACACGCTTTTGACTATGTGTCATGTATATGGCGCCACTTTTGATGTTGATAGATTATTTTAAAAGGAAAAAGGAAATGTTAAAAGAGAATCTATAAAATATATTTGGCAGAAAAGAGAAGACTGGAAATATCCAGTTTAGGTATATAGATGATATACATGTTATGGTTATATTCTTTGCTTGTTAAACAATGTGGTTCTTGGGTATTTGCAAGACCCCACCTTTTAAAGGTAAAGGCCCCTGTGATTGCAATGCTAGCCCCTGGATCAAATGCTAGCATCCACAGTTTAAGATGAAGTACACAGATACAAAGGTCGTTATTACATCGTCATTCCAGAGATAACATAGTCTTTACAACTCAATAGCCCAAGGCTAATACATGGAGTTCATAACATAAAGTAAATAACTATAAGTCTTCATCTTCATGTGCCACACGCAAACATGTTGAGTGTAGACTCACAACCCTAGTCTCCATCAGAGTAACCTACAACATCATAAGTTACAGCCACAATGGGTCAATACATTTGGAATTGTATTGGCAAGTGATACCATAGTAGTATAGTAGTATCTAATATCTATATGAATTTGGCTAAGTGTAGTTCGGCTGGCATTGCTCAAAATGAGGTTTTGACTTATTGGTTGAAAACACCGAGTTTTGTTTGACAAAAAAACACCCAAGGAACCACCAATTGACATTGGCGAACCTTTACCCTTGTTCAACCACAAGTTTTAAATTAGAGAAATTGGGATGAGGAGATCCTTGATTCCTTCAATGTCTTTGATGCTCAAATTGTCCGTTGTCGGAGACACGGCTAAGTACTTAAGTTTTACCCTCTCGATAGGTGGTGCACTTTCCCCACAAGACTCTACATGGATCGAGACAAGACTTTTCAGAAGCATTCCCTTAGACCACCATGGACGCGTTCCATCCTATTAACCCTACCACCAACTTTCCATCTGGATAAGTTCTTGCAACCTAGTTGGTCAAGGCAGAGCCCATATGCCATGTGGTTGCACTAGAAGCTTCTCAACACTAAACATCTCAAATCCCTTTATTCCTGGGTGGAAATCCACAAGTGTGATACACAAGGTAAACCATAGACATGGGCCTTGTGTAACCACTCAACATAAACCAATCATACCATTCCACCCAGGTGATTCATTCACATAGTTGTTTTATTAATCAAAAACACAAGTCATAGACTTAGCACTATTTCATAGCATGAATAATCCACCCTTGTTTTATACTAGCTAGGCTAAGCATACTAGTAGCAAGTTTCTTAACTTAGGGAAAAATCTACTAAGTCAACAACTACTAGGATTTCCCAAGGCATAGCATGGCATAGATACTTAGAAAAACTCCATGCAAGTCCTACTCAAAATATCACTAGTGCATATTCAAAATAATAGGACAAAAAGTATGAAGCATCACTTGCCTTGATAGTTTGGGGAGTAGGAACAATCCTCACAATCACAATCACCAAAATCTACACATAAAATCATAACACCAAATTCATATTTCAATATTCAAACAAAAATACATATGAATGCACGCAAATGCAATGGAATGATTTTTCTACACAAAAAATTCAAACTAAACAGTACTGAACTCAAGGTAAACTTTCTATAGTCTAAATAAACTCAAATTTACTTTGAAAACATTTTCCAAATAATTTTTATATGCGAAGTAGGCCTACAAATGGTTCTGCAAATAATCCTATTTTAGAATCAAAAGACAAATTCAAGTCCATAGATGTGTAGGGCTTAATTTTCTGAATCCAATGATATATTATTTGCAAAATTTGGACAAACAGAACAAAAGTTATGAATTTTACAAGTTAAATCAACTAATAGATTCAAAAACAGATTTTAAATCAAAATTATAGACGCGTGGCAGCGTCTGATTGGCTGATACCATTTCGCTCAGGATCACCCTTCCGTGCCGTTGGATCAAGTCAGATACAACGCGCCAGATCTAAACTTACCGGTTCGCTAAATGATCTAATCTGCGGCGCACGATCTAGATCTAACGACTCTGGATCAATTGACCAAAAGCGGGCGGTACTGATGGCGCTGGCTGCAGCGGCGCTACTGTCGGCGATGTTCTGGCCGTGCTAGGGGGTAAGGGGGTGGTGGCGAGGCTTACCAGATTCCCATGAACACGAGGAAGCTCAAGGTGCAGTTGGCTTGGGCAGGGGCGCACGGACACAGGCGCAGGAGCTCGTCGGAGTTGGCTCTGGCGTCAGGCTTTCGCAAACAGTGACGGAGGCGACGACCTAGGTCCCCAGAAGGCAAGCAAAGGGCATCAGGAGATGTGCAAGGTCATGGCGCACATGCTGGTTTGAAATAGAGGGCAAGGGGCGTGCAGACCTTACCGGAATTACTCGTCAGAGTCGTGGTCGGCGTCGGGTGCTCGCAGGGGTTGACGGGGACGGCGACCTAGGGCGGTATAGGACGAACCAGAGGCATGGTTATACGTGCAAGAGAGAAAGGAACAAGCTTGCATGAACGAGGGACAGAGGCGAGCACGCTACTCACCGGAATAGCTCCCCGGAGACGGGCAGTACTGCGGCAGTGCAAGCTCGATTGTGGGCAGCCTGGTGGCGATTAGATGGTGGCAAGTGAGGGGAAATGACCGCGAGGCAGAGGGGGGGTTAAGTAGCCGAGGTTGGGGCGGTAGTCACGCGAGCAATCAATGCAAACTAATGGAATTGATTCGCGGCAGTGAAGGGGAGAAACGGGCAGTGACGGCGCCGTCTACGGGCGCGGGGTCTAGGGGTGACGATGACGACATAGCGCAAGGCCCAGTGGTCAGCGAGCGTGGGGTGTGGTTTGCGCGGGTGAGAAAGAGAGAGGGGGATGGGAACCCGGGTGGGCTATATGGGCCGCAAGGGCTGAATAGGCAGCGCTCGATTTTATTTTTTTCCTTTACCTTTTTCTTTTCTAATTTGATTTTCAGGGATGGTTTTAAAACCCTGATTCAAAACTGTTTGAAATCAAACCTTTTCCAAAATTTTGTGCTGTGATCCTAGCATTCAAAAGCGTGTCAAACACATCTAACCATTCAAAAACACTTTGGTCCTTTGAAATTAAAAATAAAACCATGCCTCATAAGTATATAATAAAAGGCATAAATATGGTTTTATTTGGTTTCAAACTTTGAAAAATTTTATGTAAGCTCTAAATGCTTTGATGGTATGAATACAATACATGATTTTCCATTTGATGAAATTTGGGATGTTACAGTATTGGATACCGAATTGGTTGGTATGAAATTTTATACAAAACGACGCAATTCATGAACTACAATGGCCTAAGTAACTAGCAATAGAATATGTGATGATGTTCATCGAAAATAAAAAAATGGTTGTTTGTATTTCTCGTTGATGTCAAAGCTTGCCTTCAAGATTTGTTATTTAAATCAGGTATTATGAGAACAAAGATTGTTCGAATAATTACAGTATTCCATATAAGATGGATGATTTACAAATCTAGTTAGAGAAATCACATCCATAAAACTAATGCTAAAATGTCGCAACACAAATGATTGAAAGATCACTTGCGAAGTGACATCGTCGTTTAAATTATATTGGAAAGAAAACATGAAGAAACTCCATATTCATGGATTTTTGGAGTCTTTGATTTGATCAAATGACGCTTGTGAGATTTTCCTCGGGCTAATTAAAACTTTGTTCGAAGGCCAAAGAAGAACGGTTGACTAAATTATTGGAATTTATACATATCGATGTATGTAGTCCATTATGTGTAGTCATAAGCGATGGATTTCAAATTCATATGCTTTCTTAGGAAATTTGAGTGAATATTCACTTAATGAGAAAGAAGTATGAAATATTTGAGAACGTTCAAAGACTTTCAAGATGAAGTGGAAAATCATTGTAACAAGAAAATAAATAATTTATGATTTGATCATAAAGGTACTTATTTGAGTTGTAAGTTTAGCAAAATACCTAGATTTGCATATCCTGAAACACCATAAGAATATGGAGTGTTTGAGATTTGTAATGAATCTTTGTTTGACATGGTTGGATCAAAGGTGTTATTTATAAAACTGTCATTATGTTTTAAAATATTAAACCTTTAGAGACTACCTCTTTTACACTAAAAAGAGCTTCATCTTGATCCGTTGAAATGACACCATATAAGTTATGGTTTGGGGTAAAACCCAAGTTGTCCTTTCTTAAATTTTGGTATGCTAAGCATAAGTAAGATGTTTTACAATCAAAGTCGTATGAGCATTTCTTTGTAGGTAATTTAGAATAACCATTGGGTATTCCTCCATAACACCGAGGACAAAAGAGTTTGTCTCTTTAAACGTGAAGTTTCTTGAAAAAGGAAATTTTTGCAAAACTTAAGTGGGAGGACAATAGAACTTTAATAAGGTTAACGAACCTTAGCTATATGTGCTGAGTTGCGCAACGCCGGAAATTGTTCCGGAGGCAGCCATAATGCTCATAGCTTATGTGCCTCAAAGGTTGTGGTCATAGAGGTCTAAGTTCCTATTGAACCAAGTAGGTCGGATTAACAATCAAATACTAAGATTTGAGAGTAAATCATTGTTGTTTGACAATGATGAACCAACTACATGTAAAGAAGCCATGATGGGCCCTGACTCCATAAAATGGCTTGAAGCCATCAAATCCGTGATAGTTCCATACACGAGAAATCAAGTTTTTTGAACTTGGAAGACCCTCCGGAAAGGCGTAAAAACCTATCAGTCGTATTTGGATCTATAAATAAACAGACATGGATGTTTCACATCTATGAAATAGTCGACATGTCGATAAAGTTTTTACGACAATGTTCAAGGAGTTGATTATGACAAGATTTGATCTTTCATAGCAATATTTAGTCTATACGGATTAATATAGCAACCACTACATATAATTTGGTATATGATAGTTGAACAAACAAAACAAAGTTCTTCTAATAGAATGGTTACCTAGGACGTGTACACGACATTGTCCAAAGGGTTTTGTTAATTCAAAGGATGCTAAAAAGGGCATGCAAACTTCAATGGTTGAAGTAAGCATTGCGGAGTTGGAATCTTCGCCGTGATGAAACTATTAAAGAAGTTTAATTTCATCCGGAGACAATGAAGATGATTGCATTTGCAAGAAACTAAATGTGAGCGCTAAGACATATTTCTAATACATTATGTGGAGGACATCTTTTTGATTGGAAATGATGTATCTTTTATTGACAAATGTTAAGAATTTCATTTTGATGAAAGACTTGGGCAAAACCCGAATATTAGACATGAATATCTATCTGGATAGACTGTGACCCTAACATGGTTATGCCAAACGTACATATATGGGATTTGAAGGAGTTAAATATGTGAACGACAAGAAAATGTTCTTGTCGCATGGAAAAGAATTGAATCAAGATTCAAGTGTATTAACACTTGATAAGTGAAACAAGATTCAAGTGCTTTGACACTTGATAAGTGAAATCACAAGAATATTTTGATCAATCATACCGTGATATGTACACATCCAGATATTGTAGGGTTCGCAGCATAGAAAACAAAAAATTTCCTACGATGGGAACAACTATGTACCAAGATCTATCTACTAGATACAAACAACGGGCGGATGTATATCCGTAGAGAACATACCCTTGAAGACCGACAAAGCTTAATGAGTTAAACTCGTGGTTGATGTAGACGATCTCTTGCCGAACTCAAGATCGAGAGGAAGTCCTAGCGCCACAAATCAGCAGCGCATCCGTGCTCGCACACACGTCCGAGGCACCGAGCAACCTCCGCCTCCTTGCTCCAGCGATGCAGCGGAAGCACAACTCTTTCTTGCCGAATAGCCACCAGGAACATGTATCTCGCTAGTCCGAGACCATGGGGGATAAATTCTAGAGGGGGAGAGAGATCCTTCACGAGGAGGTGTGAGTGAGAAGTGAGGAGGGGGGTGCCTTTTATAGGGGAGGGGGAACACCAAGGGGGTGGCCGACGCATGGGGCTGCCCCCTTGCCCTCCCCTCTTCATGTGGGTGGACACTCCACTCACAAAATTCCTTTAAATTCCCTCCACTCAAAATCCCACTCAAACTTGCTATTAAATTTCCACCAAATTTAATGCAAACTCTCATTAAATAAAACTCTTTTTATTTATTCAGAATTTTGTCAATTACTTTAATGACAAACATTCACATATAACCCCTTGCTAGAATTCTATTTCACATGCAAAAACACTTTCTGCAATTTCACCCGAAAACCTGTTTCGGTATCTAGTGAAATAAATTCCTGCGCTTGTTATTCTTTCCGGCATGAAACTTTTGCTCCAATTGGATGTCGGTGTCTCTTAAGTGTGTCACCCTACAGTTCACGAATAATGCAGACATGATCGAGACCCCTCTTGGATCAATAATCAGAAGCGGGATCTGGAGACCCATACTGACTCCCACATATTCAACGATATCTTTCTTGTGATCGTCGGAACCTTTTACGCTAGTATCTTAATCCCTTTGTTTCGCAATATATTACATGTCCGAGATTCGATCATCGGTATCTCCATACCTAGTTTGATATCGTTACTGACATGCACTCTTTTCTCGTTCCCGTGATATAACATTCTTGTGATCAAATCACTTGCTTGCAAGCTAACCAATGTGATATCACCGAGAGGGCCCAGAGTATATCTATCCATCATCGGTATGAACAAATTCCACTCTTGATCCATGGGCCTCAACATAACACTTTATTAGTTCTGAACCCATCTTTATAATCACCCTGTTACGGTGTGACGTTTGATGTTATCAAGAAACTCTTTCGATGTTAGTGATTGACATGATCTCATGGTCTAAGGATTAGGATCACTTTGTAAGTTGTTATAGCAATATAAACTCAATGACTTTGATCGTAATGCTATACTTCGGATGAATGTTCATCACACCATTACACTAATGTTGTGATCCCGTTATTAACAACATCTAATGTCCATGATCAGGAAACCTTGATCATCTTGTTACTTAACGAGCTAGTTTATGAGAGAGGCATAACTAGGAACTTTCTGTTTGTTTATTAAACACACATGTATTAATGTTTCCGTATTAATACAATTATAGCATGCAAAATAAACATCTATCATATACTTGGAATACACATAATAAACACTTTATTATTGCCTCTCAGGGCATATTCCCTTTAGATATTTCCTATGCTCTAAGTGTTACGAGCATATACCAAAATGAATCATAAAATGATCATTGGACGATAGTAAGGATATTCTTATAATATTTTGGAAGAATTAAGAATATATTCTATTTGTATAAGAGACAAATAGTTCATTGTAAAATGACACTAGTTCTGTCACAAGATACAAATTAAGTTTATCTCAATTTGAACTATGGGTGGCACAATGTATTGGAAAGAAGTTTCCAAGATGGATTTGGATGAATTCCAAAGTTAAGACATTGTGAAGGATACTACAACAAAAGGCTAAGTATATGACTGTTATACTAGCAGCAAAGGAGGGCATTTGTGTCAAGTAGTTTGCTATCAAACTAAGGTGTGGTTAACAATGGGCTAACACTAAAGATATATTGTACGATAATAGTATCGACATGATTTAACACCAAGTAACTAAAGGTCTCGCCAAAAGACCAAATTTATACAATGCCATCTCATTAGAGAATGAGTGATGCGTGAAGACGCAAAGACATACAAATACACACGAACCTAAAAGTGTGAAATCTGTAGATTATGTTAACCACTTGCAATCGCATATATGGAACACCATAAATACATAGGTGTTCAGTACACAAAGTTTTCAAACTAGATTATTATTGACTCTAGTGCAAGTGGGAGACTAAAGGGAATATGCCCGAGAGGCAATAATAAAGTGGCTATTATCTTATTCCTTGTTTATGATAAATGTTTATTTCTCATGCTATAAATTGTATTAATACGGAAACGTTAATACATGTGTGTTTAATAAACAAAAAGAAAGTTCCTAGTTATGCCTCTCTTATAAACTAGCTCGTTGATTAACAAGATGATCAAAAGGTTTCCTGATCATGGACATTGGATGCCGTTGATAATGAGGTCACAACATTGTTGGAATGATGTGATAAACATTCATCCAAAGTATAGCATTACGATCAAAGTCATTGTGTTTATATTGCTATAACATCATACGAAGTAATCTTAGTCCTTAGACCATGAGATCATGCCAATCACTAACACCAGAAGAGTATCTTAATAACATCAAACGTCACACCGTAACAGGGTGACTATAAAGATGGGTTCAGTGCTACGAAGGTGTTATGTTGAGGCTCATGGATCAAGCGTGGAATTTGTCCATCCCGATGACGGATAGATATACTCTGGGCCCTCTCGGTGATATCACATTAGTTAGCTTACAAGCAAGTGATTTGATCACTAGAATGTTATATCATGGGAACAAGAAAAGAGTACATGTAGGTAACGAGATCAAATTAGGTATAAAGATACCGATGATCGAATCTCGGACATGTAATATATCGTGATACAAAGGGATTAAGTTACATGCGTATAAGGTTCACACTATCATAAAAGTCATCGTTGAATGTGTGGGAGTCAGTACGGATCTCCAGGTCCCGCTAATGATTATTGATCGGAGAGGGGTCTCGATCATGTCTGCATTATTCGTGAACCTTAGGGTGACACGCTTAAGGGACACCGACACCATTTGGAGCAAATAATATGCCAGAGAAAGAATTACAAAGCGCAGGAATTATTTCACTAGACACCGGAATTGTTTTGGTTGAAATTGCTGAAACTGGTTCTGCCTGTAAAATTGAATACTAGCAAGGGATTTTATGTGAATGTTTGTTAATTAAAGTAATTAACAAAATTCTGAATAAATAAATAAAATGAGTTTTATTTAAAGAGAGATTACATTAAATTTGGTGGAAATTTAATGGGAATTTGAGTGGAGAAAATGGAGGGTCGTCTTTATGTGAGTGGAGCTTCCACAACATGAATGAGAGAGAGGTGGGGGCATCCTCTATGGCCGGCGGCCATGCCCCCTTGGGCTTCCCCCTACCCTATATAAGGAGCACCTCCTCCTCCTCCTCCACTCTCACACCTCCTTGTGAAGGATCTCTCTCCCTCCTTTAGAATTTCCCCATGGTCTCGGATCAGCGAGATACATGTTCCCGTTGGATTTTTTCTGGAAGGATTTGTTGCTTCCGCTGCTTCGCTGGAGCGAGTGCACGGAGGTTGTCGGGGTACCCGAACGTGTGTGCGATTACAGATGCACCACTGCTTTGCGGTGCTGGACTTGATGGTGCTGGACCTGCTGGACCGGATGGACTTCTTCTCGATCTTGAGATTGGAAAGCGTTCGACTACATCATCCATGAGTACAACCTCGTTAACGCTTTTCGGTCTTCGAGGGTATGTATTCTATGGATGTATATCCATCTGTTGCTTGTATCTAGTAGATATATCTTGGTACTTAGTTGTTCCCATCATAGGAATTTTTTTGTTTTCTATGCTGCGAACCCTACAACATGTTTGCTTGCTTCCATCTTTATTTCAGATTGCAATTACCACTTATAATCATCCATATTACTTGTATTTCACTATCTCTTCGCCGAACTAGTGCACCTATACACCTGACTAGTGTATTGGATGTGTTGGGGACACAAGATACTTCTTGTATCTTGATTGCAGGGTTGCTTGAGAGGGATACTTTTGACCTCTTCCTCCCTGAGTTCGATAAACCTTGGGTGATCCACTTAAGGGAAACTTGTTGTTGTTCTACAAACCTCTGCACTTGGAGGCCCAACACTGTCTACAAGAATAAAAGCGTGCGTAGACATCAAATATCATCTACGAGATGGTAGCAATGAGAAACTCACCCTCAAAGACCATAAGTGGGATTATGTTCCCGCACAAACATTATCAATGAAGGTGTACACGTGAAGATCTCAAGATTGGGTACTCATGGCGCCACAGACGGTGGCACCTCTGTACTTGGTCACATGTGTGGTTCATTGATGTCCTCCACGCCCTTGGTCTAGTGGGGCAGTGGAAGAAGGGATCCGTTGGGAACTCCTACTCCACTTCTCTAAGTGTATACTTCAAACTATTTTGTGGCAGAGCTTCACTAAGCAATGGCAATGGTGGATCAACAAGGGAGAGAGGAGGAGGAGGATCGAGTGTGTAAAGGAATAGAGGAGAGGTTACCACCTTTTATAGGAGAGGAAGGGGAATCCCCTAGGGGGTGCGCATGCCCCTAGAGGTGCCCAATCCCTCCTCTTCATGGTGGTAACCCCCTCTTCATGGTGGTATCCCCCTCCATCAAGTAGGTAACCCCCTCTCCTATTATCCTTTTAATTGCATGACATTTATAACAATTAAACCACACTTATGGAATTAATGAAACACTTTTATTTATTTAATATTTGTTAATTCATTCAATTAAAAAACATTAATAATTACCCCTTGTGTTATTTTGATATTCCAAAACAGTTTTGATGCTTTTTCGAAACAACCCCCGTGTTGTCCAGTAATTCAGTTAGAGTTCCAAATCCACTCAAAACGCATCATCAAACCTTAAGTGTGTCACCCTACGATTCGTGAATAATATGGACATGATTGAGACACCTCTCCGATTAATAATCATCATTGGGATCTGGAAATCCGTAATGACTCCCACTTATTCAACAATGAATCTAGTGATCGTGCGTACCATTAATGTTGTAGTCAATTCCTTTTGTCTTGTGATATAATACTTGTCCGAGATTCGATCATTTTGTATCATCCATACCTAGTTCGATCTCGTTACCGACAAGTAATCTTTACTCGTTCCATGATATAACATTCTGTGTGATCAAATCACTTGTTTGCAAGTTGTTATCAATGTGATATCACCGAGAGGGCCCATAGTATATCTCTCTATCATCGGGATGGACAAATCCTACTCTTGATCTACGATCCTCAACTAACACTTTCTAAGTACCCAACGACATCTTTATAATCACCCTATTATGGTGTGATGTTTGATGTAATCAAAGTACTCTTCTAGAGTTAGTGATTGACGTGATCTCATGGTCTAAGGATTAGAGTTACTTCAAATGAGATAGCAATATAAACTTGAGGACATGATCGTATTGCTAAATCTACTATGGGTGAATGTTCATCACATCATTCTCTAATGACATGACCTTGTTATTAACAACATCCAATGTTCATGATCAGGAAACCTTGATCATCTATTAATAAACAAGATAGTGTAACGAGAGCATTACTAGGAACCTTTTCTTTGTTTATTAAACACACATGTATTAATGTTTCCAGTTAACACAATTATAGCATGAGAAATAAACATTTATCATAAACATGTAATAAGATAATAACCATTTTATTATTGCCTCTCATGCATATTCCCTTCAGTTAGTATATCGGTCGCTGCGTAGGGAGCTCCTTGCTTTCCTCTTTCCACTTGACGACCATCACGACACTGATGACCCGATTGGAGGCAGACGGAAATCAATATCGGCTCCTTGTCAAGGGGCGTGACGAGCACCGGGGTGGTAGAGAGGCATTTCCTTCTCGTGAGCCGAGGGATAAGGCGGTTGAGAGCCACCACTCGACCCGCCAGTTTTTGCATGTCGCAGAGGCACTCGGGTTTGTCGAGTCGCGTGATGGCGGTGTTGATGTTTGTGGGGTTCACCTTGATGCTCCGCTTGGAGAAAAAGTAGCCCAACAGCTGACCTGTGGGCATGCCTAATGTGCACTTCTCCAGGTTGAGCTTGATCTTGTACCTCCACAGATTTGCGAATGTTTCGGTGAGGTCGGTGAGTAGGTCATTGATGAGCACAGCAGCACTTCATTTGGAGACCCCAAGAGGAAGGTATGATGAGCACATCAGCAAGTTTTCCCTCAGTAGGAAACCGAGGTTATTGAACCAGTAGGAGGAAGGAAACAACTCAAAGGCGTTGCTAGCAACTTGGAGACCTGCACAATACAAACTCAAGACTTTGCCCCCAATGAACAATGAGGTTGTCAATCTCACTGGTTTGCTGTAACAAAGGATTGACTATATGGTGTGGAAGGTAACGGTGGTTTGCAACAAGTAAACAGTAACAGTGGAAGATGTATCAATGGTAAAGGTTGGACCAGGGTCCATAGTTCACTAGAGGTGTTATACTTAGATAAACAAACATGGCATGCTGGGTAAACAAATTACAGTAGGGAAATTGACACGACTGAGCAAGGCATAACAATGCAATACTAGACATCAATATCCTATGAGATTCGATTGGGCAAGTAAACAGTAACAGTGGAAGATGTATCAATGCTAAAGATTGGACAGGGGTCCATAGTTCACTAGAGGTGTTTTCCTTTGATAAACAAACATGGCATGCTGGGTAAACAAATTACAGCATGACAATTGACAGGACTGAGCAAGGCGTAACAATGCAATACTAGACAAAAAGATCCTATGAGATTCGATTGGGCAACACAACAAGATACATAGACCGCCATCCAAATGCATCTATGACTAGAAGTCCACCTGTGGGTTATCATCCGAACCCCCTCCAGTATTAAGTTGCAAGCAATAGATAACTGCTTTAAGCAAAGTGTGTAAGGTAAACAATCCACTTGTTCCATGAACAAGAGACCGTTGTTTTCTCCCTAGTGGCAACATCACATCTACAACCTTAGAGATTTCTGTCACTTCCCTTGATTAAATATAGGCATGAACCCACTATCGAGCATAAATACGTCCTCTTGGAGTCACTAGCAACTACTCGGCCAAGATAGCTACTAACTACGGAGAGCATGCAAGATCACAAACAACACAGACATGATAGAACCAATAAGACAAAACCATTAATCAATATGACATAGTAATCTCAATATCCATCGGACCCCCGCAAACACAACATGCATGATTACAAATATATGAGATCTTGATCATGAACGAATCTCACAAGATCTAGACATGAAAGCACGATGAGGAGATACGACCATCTAGCTACTACATGGACCCGTAGTCCAAGGTGGAACTACTCACGCTTCATACCGGAGGCTGGCATGATGAAGAAGAAGGCCTCCGGGATGATCTCCCCTCTGGCAGGGTGCCGGGAAGAGCTTTAGATCCCCCGATCTAGGGACGATGGTGGTGGCGGCTACAGACGGTTCCGTGGAATATTGATCGGGTCCTTAGGGTTTAGGCACCAGGGGCTTCTTATAGGTGAAGAGGCGAGGCTGGGAGGCGGCCAGGGGGCCCACACCCTGCCCAGGCGTGGCCTAGGGTGGGCCTGCGCCTAGGGGGTGCGGCCGCCCTGTGGCGCCCCTCCGTATCTCCTCTGGACTCCGTGTTCTCCTTGGTGAAATATTGACTTTGGCTTTTGTCCCGTCCAATCCCGAGAATATTTCCTTACTAGCTTTTCTAGAACCAAAAACAGCAGAAAACAAGCATTTGGCACTGCGGCATCTTGTTAATAGGTTAGTACTAGAAAACATATAAAAATACCTCAAAGTATGGACAAAGCAAAGAAAAGTAGATACTAAACAAGCATGGAACATCAAAAATTATAGATACGTTATCAACGTATCAAGCATCCCCAAGATTAACTCCTCCTCATCCTCGAGTAGGTAAGTGATAAAAAGAATAAATTTTGAGGTGACATGCACCATCAAAACTAAGATCAAACCATTTGCAAGCAATGAAAGCTAGGATCAAAGAACTCTAAACATGAGCATGAAAGATGGAATTCTAACAGTAAGACAAAGTAAATATGCATGCAACATGAAAGGCTACAAACAAAGATCATGAGTAACATCCATTGAAAAACGTTTGTTTGTTTCACATATAGAAAACATGGCATAATGGCAATCATATTTTCCCTCATGGAGTAGAAAATGGATGCATAGGACGCCTTCAAAGTTCATAAGAGGGACTAGATACAAATAGCACAAGAACAAGTAATATCAACAATATGCATCAATCAATAAGTTTTTGGGACAATGCACATAGAACCAAGAATGACAACTATGCTCTCTTAACCGGTGCCTAAAGGTAGAAGGTGGAGACTCAATATAATAGTGGAAGAAAGGCCCTTCATAAAGGGAAGCAGGGATTTCAAGTTTCAAAAAGAGCTTCCAAAAATTATGGTACTTGTTAGCTTTTAGCCCTCATTGCCCCTATCATAAGCATCTTGAAGTGATTAAGGTTAAAGTGAACAAACTATGGAGTATATGCTTGACAAAGTATAAGTTGGCAATCTCATGTCCCTTGAATATGAGGGTCGCTCCTCATGCTACTCAACTTTAGTCACATGTAAGTTCTTGTCATAGTAAGTACATGTGTATGATAAAGAACCGCCAACGGGGTACCCCTTGCACATGGTACATGAGCTATCCTGTAACCAAAATGACAAGGCAAGCAGACAATGAGCATCTCAACGATCTTTTTATTTGTTGTTTCATAGGGTTTTTATTGAGGATGCTTCACAGATTGCACATTATGGTGATGTTGCAAGTTTCCACCATGATTCGGCATGGCTTAGGCTAGCGGCTTAGGTGTTTCTTTAACACAAAATACATAACTCCATGGACTTACAAGCTCCCATTTTATTTCACACCGATGACATCCATAGACAAAAGAGCATGATATCAACTATGTACAAAGTACAAGTGCAATGTTGAAAGTGTTCCCCGTGACAGCACGGTTCTGCTAATTCCAACGTATAAGTGCAAGCATATACAACATAGATGGCACAATGGTTCAAGTTTATTAGGGGCAAGAAAAAATAAAGTGTGCCATCAAGTTCGTGAGGGCTTTAATCACTAAGTTTTCACATAACAAAATACTTTTTTAATTGGAAGATAGCTGAAAACAAGAATATACTTGGAATGGTGTAACAAACCATGCATAGGAATTTATAGTGGAAACTTTGGAATAACTTGGTTTCTTGGGAGTTGGAAGCATGAGTAGAACTTACTCATACAAGTGGAGACTAGCAAAAGACTAGAACCAACTAAGAGAGCATAATGGCCATAATCATACAGAGCAACAAAGCATTACTAATCAAAGCATAGAGTGGTACTACAAGTCAAGGACTAAATGATCATAGAGGATAATGGCTACATTTCATAGTCATAACATGGTATGAGGATGTTCCAAGTCAACCCAAGCAAAGCATCAAAGGAGAATACCACAATATTATGCTTTTGCATGCTAAAACAACGCATAATTTATTCAAGACACACTAAGCAATCCCAATTGTTTGGAACAAGCCATGATACAACAATAATCACTAAGCATCAGGTCAAAACAACACCTAGCATGATATGCTAAAGTCTAAGTCACAGTCAAAGCAAGCTCCTCTTGCACTATTTCAAGCAAGAACTTTCTACTCCTTTCCAAGCAACTTATTTGCAAAACAACACGGCGAGAACGGGGGTCCAAACTACTTTATTCAAGCAAACTAAACAACCTAAGCAAAGCAAACAAAAACTAAGACACTCCAAGAACAACACAACTGTGCATGAAACAATAAAAACGAAGTGTCTAGACAGAACTGAGCTTTTTATTGATGAAGGGGATGCCTTGGGCATCCCCAAGCTTTGACGCTTGTACCCCTTGGATATTTCTTGGGGTGACACCATGGTGGCATCCCCAAGCTTGAGCTTTTGTCCATTATTCATCTCATTGCATCATTCTCTCTCTACACCTGAAAATTTTCCTTCATACAAAACTTCACACAATTTTCATTAGCAACATTAGTTTATTCAAAATATATTAGACCTTTAGGCCAAGCTTTGGAATAACAAGACTTTTCACTAAAAACACAAGCTACTGTAGCAACTCCTTCAAGAAGCTCAATTCCCCAAAAGAGAACTCAAAAAGGAATCAATAAGAAGCAAATGCAAATAATGGCAGAAATTTGTCAAAACAGACCAGCGGGTAGAAACCAATTTTTTCGAACGTCTTTTGTGCTCAAATCAAAATGTTTTGAACTAACAAAATTTATATAACATACTGGGGGTTTATTCGTAAATTTTGAGCTCAATCCGAGTTACACAAACTCCTCACGAATTTTTATGGTGGAGGACATAAATCTGTTTCAGGACAGCAACTCCCCAAATCTTACTTCCCTCTCATTAGAGGTCATTCTTGGCACAAAAAGCAAACAAAAAGGATAAGGAGAGGTCCTTACCGAAGTAATAACTTCCAAGACTCAAGGAAACTCTTGGGTTATCTCCCAACAAGTACTTTTCTTTAACGCCTTTAAGTTGGGCACAAAAAGCAAGAAGAATCAAGTATTTTCAAATGAAGAAGCATTAACATCAATACTTGCAAAGTCTTCAACTATGAAAGGTATCTCATACAAATGGGTTTTGGAGGATCCCTTCTCATCTCTCTTTGGTCTACTACTTTCATCAAAAAGGTTTTCAGGAGCAGTCCAATCAAAATTATTTTCAAAGGCTTCATGCATTCCAACAAGATTAAAGGGTATGGGTATATTAAATTCTTCTCTAGGCTTAGTTTTATCAGAAATACCCACAACATCTACACTTGAGCCTAGCATATTGAAACGCTCAAAGACCTTTTTGGCTTCCCTAGCAACATCATGAAATTATTTTGATAAAGTTTCAAGGATGAATTCTCTCTTTTCAGCATTCTTTTCTTCTTTTAGTTTTAGGAACAAGAATTGTATGACGGGGTTAAGGCTAACAAACGTAGCCTCCAACATAAGAACTAAAGAAGTTGCAGCAATCTCATAATTAGGAGAAAGTTCTGTTATATATTTATCATCAATGTCCTCATGCTTTCTAACATGATTAAAAAATTCTTCAATATTATCTTTCCCAATTATGGAGCCACTACCTATTGCAAGATCCTTCAGGGCAAACTTGGGGAACAACATGGTGAGCTAGAGCAAGGTGGCAACTAGAGTAGGAACTAATTTTTGTGTGTTTTTGAATAAAGCAAGCAAACCAAACTAGACTAATTTTTTTGGTTTTTTGAAAAGAGGCAAACAAAACCAAGCAAAAGAAACAAAGCAAACTAAAAACAAAGTAAAGATAAAGGAAGTGGAGGACTCCCCTTGTGAAGACGTCCTTAGTCTCCCCGGCAACGGCGCTAGAAAGAGCTTGATGGCGCCCACCACTTGTCGTGGGACGCTTCGTTGGAAACCCCAAGAGCAAGGTATGAAGCAGCACAGCAGCAAGTTTCCCTCAGTAAGAAACCAAGGTTATCGAACCAGTAGGAGGAAGGAAATGTCACACAGGTGTTGCAAGCAACACGGAGACCTGCACAACACAAACTCAAGACTTTGCCGCAACGAATCACTTAGGTTGTCAAGCTCACTGGTTTGCTGTAACAAAGAATTAAACGTATGGTGTGGAAGGTATTGGTTTGCAACAAGTAAACAAGTAACAGTGGAGGATGTATCAATGGTAAAGATTGGACCGGGGTCCATAGTTCACTAGAGGTGCTCTCCTTAAATAAACAACATGGCATGAAGGGTAAACAAATTACAGCAGGGCAATTGACAGGAACTGAGCAAGGCATACCAATGCAATTACTAGTCAGAAATATCCTATGAGATTTGATTGGGCAATACAACAAGATACATAGACCGCCATCCAACTGCATTATGACTAGAAGTCCACCTTCAGGTTATCATCCGAACCCCCTCCAGTATTAACTTGCAAGCAACAGACAACTGTTTTAAGCAAAGTGTGTAAGGTAAACAGTCCACATGTTCCATGAACAAGAGATCGTTGTTTTCTCCCTAGTGGCAATAGCACATCTACAACAGAAGAGATTTATGTCACTTCCCTTGGAAACTAGAGGCATGAACTCACTATCGAGCATAAATACCCCATCTTGGAGTCACTAGCAACTACTTGGCCAAGATAGCTACTAACAACGGAGAGCATGCAAGATCACAAACAACACAGACATGATAGAATCATAAAGACAAAACCATTAATCAAACCAACAAAATAATCTCAATATCCATCGGATCCCCGCAAACACAACATGCATGATTACAAATAGATTAGATCTTGATCATGAATGGAGCTCACAAGATCTATACATGAAAGCACAAGGAGGAGATACAACCATCTAGCTACTACATGGACCCATAGTCCAAGGTGGAACTACTCACGCATCATACCGGAGAGAAGGTCTCCGGGATGATCTCCCCTCCGGCAGGATGCCGGGAAGAACTTCAGATCCCCCCGATCTAGGGATGATGGTGGCGGTGGCTACATACAGTTTTGTGGAGATTTGATCGGGTGCCTAGGGTTTCTGCATTGGGGGCTTCTTATAGGCGAAGGGGGAGGCCGAGGCGGCGAACAGGGGCCCCACACCCCTCCTAGGTGCGGGGCAGGGCCCACCCGCGCCTAGGGGGGTCTGGGCACCCTAGCCCGCCTCTCCGACTCCCCTCTAAACTTATTGTTCCCCACGGAAAGTAATTGACTTTGGATTTTGTCCCGTCCAATTCCGAGAATATTTCTTTACTAACTCTTCTGAAACCAAAAACAGCAGAAAACAGGCAACTGGCACTATGGCAACTTGTTAATGGGTTAGTACCAGAAAACATTGAAAAAGAACCTCAAAGTGTATACAAAGCAAACCAAAGTAGATACTAACAAGCATGGAGCATCAAAAATTATAGATACGTTTCCGACGTATCAGACAATCAAATAATATAAGAGGTAAAAAGTTACTCTCATTAGAAGGTAGGCACGGGTAGATCCATTATTCCTCCTCTTGATCATCACTCTCCTCCTCTTTTTTTATCTAATGAGATTTCAGGTTCAACAATTTCGTCTTCCATAGGCTCCTACAAGGCATTAGTCTCTTCCATTTGTGGAAAGCATCTATTAAAATATTCAAGAATATAACCATTTTCTTCTTTGTAATTATCAAAGCAAAATTTAAGTATCTCATAAACCTCATATTCATAAGGTGAATCATCAGTATTTTCAAGCAAACTAGCAAGTTCAAATGCACCCTTGAAAGCAATAAATTCTTCAATTTGTTCTACATCATAAAAGTCATAGTTTCCTTTAACATAAGAAGATATGGTAACATTATCATTATACTCACACTGAAAAGGTAGGTGTTTATACCTCCTACAACAACAAGATTTATCAAAGCAATAAGTAACATTATAAGTAGAGCACACATCTTTAGCAATAGCATTCAATTAATCAATTTGTTCCCATAAGTGTTTCCCTTTTTGTGACAAACGGTGTTCCTTATAAAAAATACTTTTGTTCTTCCGTGAACCCACCTTGCCAATAAGAACTAGTTTCAAAGAAACCATCCATTGATAGAAAACATGACAAGGCAAGGCAATAACAGACCAACAACTAGAGCATGAACTAATATTTTGTGTGTTTTTGATAAGAGAAAGCAAACCAAACTAAACTAATTTTTTGGAGTTTTTGATAAAAATAGGCAAACAAAACCAAGCAAAAGAAACTAAGCAAACCAAAAACAAAGTAAAGATAAAGGTTGAGGAGGACTCCCCTTGTGAAGACGTCCTTAGCCTCCCCGGCAACGGCGCCAGAAAAAAGGCTTGATGAGCGCAACAACACTTTGTTGGGAGACCCCAAGAGGAAGGTATGATGAGCACCACAACAAGTTTTCCCTCAGTAAGAAACCGAGGTTATCAAACTAGTAGGAGGAAGGAAATGACTCAAAGGTGTTGCTAGCAACTTGGAGACCTACACAACACAAACTCAAGACTTTGCCCCAACGAACAATGAGGTTATCAATCTCACTGGTTTGCTATAACAAAGGATTAACTATATGGTGTGGAAGGTAACAATGGTTTGCAACAAGTAAACAGTAATAGTGGAAGATGTATCAATGGTAAAGATTGGACCGGGGTCCATAGTTCACTAGAGGTGTTCTCCTTTGATAAACAAACATGGCATGCTGGGTAAACAAATTACAGCATGGCAATTGACAGGACTGAGCAAGGCATAACAATGCAATACTAGACATCAAGATCCTATGAGATTCGATTGGGCAATACAACAAGATACATAGACCAACATCCAACTGCATCTATGACTAGAAGTCCACCTTTGGGTTATCATCCGAACCCCCTCCAGTATTAAGTTGCAAGCAAGAGACAACTGCTTTAAGCAAAGTGTGTAAGGTAAACAATCCACTTGTTCCATGAACAAGAGATAGTTGTTTTCTCCCTAGTAGCAACAACACATCTACAACCTTAGCTACTAACAACAGAGAGCATGCAACTACTAACAACGGAGAGCATGCAAGATCACAAACAACACAGACATGATAGAATCAATAAGACAAAATCATTAATCAATCTGACATAGTAATCTCAATATCCATCGGATCCCCGCAAACACAATATGCATGATTACAAATAGATGAGATCTTGATCATGAACGGAGCTCACAAGATCTATACATGAAAGCACAAAGGAGGAGATACAACCATCTAGCTACTACATGGACCCGTAGTCCAAGGTGGAACTACTAACGCTTCATACCGGAGGCTGGCATGATGAATAAGAAGGCCTCCGGGATGATCTCCCCTCCGGCAAGGTGTCGGGAAGAGCTTCAGACCCCCTCCCCTCGATCTAGGGATGATGGTGGCGGCAGCTATAAACAGTTTCGTGGAATATTGATCGGGTCCTTAGGGTTTAGGCATCAGAGGCTTCTTATAGGCGAAGAGGCAAGGCTGGGAGGAGGCTAGGGGCCCACACCCTGCCTAGGTGCGGCCTAGGGTGGGCCCGCGCCTGGGGGGTGCGGCCGCCCTGTGGATCCCCTCCGTCTCTCCTCTAGATTCTGTGTTCTCCTCGGTGAAATATTGACTTTAGCTTTTGTCCCGTCCAATTCCGAGAATATTTCCTTACTAGCTTTTCTAGAACCAAAAACAGCAGAAAACATGCAACTGGGACTGCGGCATCTTGTTAATAGGTTAGTACCAGAAAACATATAAAAACACCTCAAAGTATGGACAAAGCAAAGAAAAGTAGATACTAAACAAGCATGGAACATCAAAAATTATAGATACGTTTTCCGACGTATCAGTCATCTTGGAGAGTCAACTTCATCACCACGTCGTCGATGTAAACGTGAATGTTGCAGCCAATTTGGCTCGCTAGGCACTCTTGCATGCATCGTTGGTAGGTCGCCCCGGCATTCTTGAGGTTGAACTTCATGGAGGTGTAGCATAAGGCTCCGAACAGCATGATGAAATCCGTCTTTTCCTCGTCCTCAGTGGCCATCTTGTTTTTATTGTAGCCAGAGTATGCGTCGAGGAGGCATGGAGACTCAGACCCCGCGGTCTCAAGTCGATGATTTGGTTGATTTGTGGTAGCACGAATTCTTCCTTTGGGCAGGCGCTGTTGAGGTTAGTGTAGTCGATACACATCCTCCATGTGTTGTTTTTCTTCAGCACCAAGACTGGGTTTGCCAGCCACTTGGAGTACTTGATTGGCTAGATGAATCCGGTGGCGAGTAGCCGATTCACTTCTTTAGCGATTGCACGGTGACGCTCTTCATTGAAGGGTCGCTGACGAGGTTTAATCTCGTCAATGCCCATTGTTATGGACTTGGGTTTTGGAGAAGATGGGGATGCTGGAGATCGTGGCACGGTTAACAGACAAGCAACCAGGGGACACGAGATTTACCCAGGTTCAGGCCCCCGGAGGGAAAACCCTACTCCTGCTTGTCTGCTCTTTGATTACGGCGGAACCGAAGGTTAAAGGGTGCGCAGATTCGATCTGGCGTGGATGCGTGTGCGAAAGTATGAGTCGAGTTGCCCTAGGACGTGCCCTCCTGGCCTTTATATAGACTTAGGCAGGTCCCGGGCGTAGTCCTAGTCGGTTACAAGTTCTAGGGTTTTACCCCTTTGAATTTCCTATCTCCTCTAGTCTTGCTCTCCAAGGATCCGAAGACGTCATGGGCCTTGGCCACCCGAAAATCTTCATGGGCCAGCGTATGTCTGCCGTGGGCCTTCTTTGGGCTGGACTAGGTATGCTGAAGTTACGTATCCGTAGGGTATAACCATGTCAGTAGCCCCCGAGTGATCAGTCGAATCGTAGATTCGGCTGAGGACTCTTCCATCCTTCGGGAGCAGCTATATGTTAATAGTATATGTGTGTAGGGATTGTTGATGCGTGTGCCTGACTCACCGGACGGATCAGGGTCAGTTAACTGTCTTAGGACGAAACAACACGATCTTCTTCAGGTTCGGGTCCCTTAACCCGGGCCTGGAACATATGCTGGCGTAATTCAACTCAGGCCGCGGAGGACTTATAGGAGTGGAATTCCAGTGATTTTAATTGGTGTACCCAACGCGTCCGTCAGGATTTTTCATCGTACCTGCTGGTTCGGATTCATACTAGCAGAGCGCAGTCAGGTGCGTTGCCAGGCCATCAGATGATATCTGTAGGTCTTATCTTTGCGTCGCAGACGCATCATCCGAACATTTATCACCTCGGAGGTGTTTCGGGTGGCCAAGGAGATTGTTGCTCACTTAGCGTTTTGTTGGGGCAGAGTTGCCAAAAAAGTTTCTGCATGCGGATTCGGAAGATCGCAGTCGAAGATTTCATAGGGTGCGCGACCAGCGCTCCCTATGGGAGTAGCCCCCAAGTGTCTGTTCGAGTCGTAGACTCGAACGGAGACTTTCAGTTCAAGCATTGTTTCAATCATTAGGTCCGCAGGACTCGAAAATTTTCGGATGCTTAAATCCATCCTCCCTATGGGAGTAGCCCCCGAGTCCGTAGTGGAGTCGTAGACTCGACGTAGGACTCAGATAAGTAATTTTGTCCTCATTTGTCTGTCGGGTGCGTGGCCAGCGCTCCTGATAGGAGTAGCCCCCAAGTATTTAGTCGAATCATAGATTCGAGTGAGTACTTTTAACTGTGGAGCTGAAATGGTGCTAGTATAGCTTTTGATGACGTCAGTGCTTACGATCGATGACCTCAAGCGTCTGCTACGCCTGAGATGACTTGACTGGACGAAGCGTGGGTCCCACTTGCTGACTTTGAATTGACCGGTCACGCGCGGCGTGGAAATGATTACGGCGTCTCCTCGATTTCCGCACATAGTGGACGGCGTCGTAACGATGGTTCGTTTTGGTGCTGACATGTGTACGGCCAGATCTACCGTTGGTGTTAGGTATTCTCGATGGACGGCCAACGTGCGTTGTCTTCGCTGTTATAATTCCTGGTGAAATCGTGGTTTGTTTTTCACCGCAGCAGTTCATCTATTCACTGCCTCCTCGTTCTTGAGCTATTCTGGCTGCGCGCTGAGAGTTTCCTCCACATTTCCTTTGTCTTTCTTCGTTGGCAATGCCACCACCGCCTTAGCTCCATGGGGAAAACAAAGAAATCCTCATCTGCGGTTGGGACCAGCGCCGCCAGAGGCAAGAAAGGCACCACCACTGCTCGCATCACCGACGGTGGCTGGCGGCGATCAGAGACGCGGGAGAGCGATCTCCGCAAACTGCGCGAGCGGAGCCTGATCCCGCAAGACACGACGGTCGTGAGACTCCCCGGCAATGAGGTAATCCCCCGTCCCCCATCTGGGTATCGGGTTATGTTTGTTGCCGTCATGATTCGCGGGTTTTCTTTTCCGGTCCATGACTTCCTTCGTGGACTGCTCTTTTTCTATGGGGTTCAACTCCATCATCTGTCTCCCAACTCCCTTCTCCACATTGTGTGTTTTATCACGCTTTGCAAGTGTTGGCTTGACATTGAGCCGCACTTTGGCCTCTTCCGGAAGCTTTATTCCGTGAAGAGGCAGTCTGGTTCGGATGGTGTGTATCCCATTGGGGGTTTCATCATCTCCCTCAGTCCCAATGTGCAATTCTTTTCCTTTTCCATGTCTGAATCTGTCCAGTACTGGCGGAGGAAATGGTTTTACATCCGTGACTCCGTACTGCCTGGGCAAGATTTTGGTCTCGTTCCTTTTGACCCCTCCCAATTGATTGAGAAGAAAAGATCCTGGAAAAACCAAATCTTAGACGGTGAGGTGGCGGAGATAGAGGCCCTGTACCGTCGGGTGGAGGATCTCCAACTGATTCCTGAGAAGGAGGTGAACGGTGTCGACATCATCTCGACGTTTCTTGAGCGTCGGGTGCAGCCTCTCCAAGCGAGGGCGCATCCGATGTTTCTTTACTCTGGGCGCCGTGATCCGACGAGGGTTTCGAGTGAGAAAATCTCCGAGGTGGAACTTGACAAGGCTCTTCGCGCGCTGTTGAAGTTCAAGGCCGACAAAGAAATCCCGGGGAAGTTGCTGACTTCTCCCTTTTCTTCGACGTTGGTCGTACCGAAGGTGTAGATTTGCGCACGTAGTGCTCCCCTTTTGTTTTTGTCAGCTGTGTACTTTTTCCTTTGTTTGCTAACAAAGTTCCTTTTCCTTTTGCAGAGCTTCAAAGTGCCGGGCATGGCACCACCGTTGCCCGAAAGGTATCCGAATGCCCCGGATAATGAAGTGGTGGATTCCGTGTCCGAGCTACCGTCAGCGCGATCCCCAGCGGAGGATGCCGACGAATCGAGTGAGGACCATTCGCGCAAGCGATCACGGAGCTCTAGCGAGTCGTCAGATGCCTCGACTCCTCCGACTCCCAGAAATCCTCTGGGCCTTGAGAGTCATGATGATGTTCATGGGGGTTCTTCCTCTCCCCTTCCTGCCATTCCTGTGCGGGTTGTTGCTCCGCACCCGCCAGCAAAGCGGAAGAAGGAAGAAAAGAAGGAGGAGAAGAGGGCCCGAAGGGCTTCTCCTATCTTCGACCTGAGCGTGTTGGGCTCGTAAGTTTTCTTGTTGCCACTGTTGTCCTTTGTTCCTTTGTTATTTTTGCACCTGTGTTGATTGGTTCGTATGTAGGCAATCCTCCGCCGGCTCTAGTGATGGTGCGCGCGAGATGATGGGGGAGTCAAACATTGCGTCGCCTCCTCCTCAGACGGTGGCGACTTCTGGTGACGCTGCGCCAGTTCCTCCTGTGCAGGAGAGGCTGGTGGTTGCGCCTCAGAATTTTGCAGGCGGGCCTGCGGGTTCGCCTTCGGAGCACGTAAGTTTTTCTGCTTGATGTTACGGGAGGGAGCCCCCGAGTGTCTTCGTATGCTGATGTTGTTTATGCTTCTTTTGTGTTGGGCGTAGCCCCCAAGTCCTGCTCTTACTACTATTGCCTATTGCTGCAGCCTTTTGTCCAAGAGGCCAAGCGGCTGGTGGAGGAACGCCTGATGCTGGAGGTGAAACTGCGGCAGCTTCGAGGTATTCGTCTGCCTTGTAGTACTTCTCTTGCTTATCCTGGTCCTGTTCTTTGACAGTTGCTTATTGTAAATGCAGAGGAGCATAACGACTCTCTCTGTGAGGTCGATGCTCTGAAGAAGAGCCTTGGCCAATCGGAGCAGAAGGCCGAAGCTGCCGCTGGTGCGAGAGAGCGCCTTGAGATGGAGCTGACGAAGGCAGCCGAAGCGAAAGAGCGTCTGCAACAGGAGGCCGCAGATCGTGAGGAGCAGCTGGCCACCGTTGCGGCTGCTCATGAAAAAGAGGTGGCGGAGAAGCTCATGGCTGCTGCCAAGGCTATTTCGGGTGAGCGTTAGCTTTTGTACTTGCTTCTTTTTCTACGGATCTTCTTCTATGTTGCCTTTCTTCATGTTTTCTTCTTTTTTGTCTCAGATGCCGCAGGGATCGAGTTCGACCGCGGTGCTCTAGAGCACGGGAGTGCTCTAGATGATGCCACTGTAGCGGTCGAAGACCGCTCCAGCACCGTCGTCAACTCCCTTGCCAAGGCGAAAGAGGTCCTTGGTCGCTTCTACGAGGAGCTCTTCCCGAAGGGCGCATCCCTTGAAGATGTGGATGCCCTGGCAGAGGCTCTGTCAGCCGAAGCGCCTGCAGCGTATAAGCGCAAGCAGAAGGGCATCGGCGCGTCCGTCGGGCTGGCGATGGCCATGGCGGCTGTGGCGGAGCTGGACCTACCCCAGATTACTTCTCGGATGCCTACGGCTGCGGATGGATCCGAGGTAGCCTTTGCCGCCTACTCCGCTCGCTGCAGAGGATATGGGCCCAAGCTCATTGACTTGCTGTCTGAGTATGCATTGCGGCAGCAGGGCGACAAAGCTAGGCAGTCTGGTTCTGAGGCGACTCAGTGTCCTCCGCCTTAGGCATAGTAGACGTAGGGTAGTTTGTAGTCTACTTTTGTTGTAAATATCTGTTGTAGTACCATCCTTATGCCATATAGTGGCCTTATATATTTTAATGAATTCCTCCGAGTTGTGCTCTATCCTTGGCTAAATGTCGGTGTGCCTTCTTTTTTTCCTGCTGCTATAGGATCCTTCGGGTGCTGACCCAGTTGACACTTCATCCGGAAGGCCCTTGCGACCATTATTGGATGATTCCTCGCAGCTCGCTTTTCTTCGAGATCGCGTGCACAACTTGGAGAGGGATTTTCTTGGGTTACACGGTCGCGCCGACGTTTGGAAATCCAAGGCAGACCGTGGTGCAGCCAGAGAGGAGTATTTGATGGAGGAGCTGGGTCGGCTGTCCGAGCAGCTGCAATGTAAGTTGATCCTTCTTTCGGGCTGTAGCTCAGTTCTTCGGGTGAGCCTGCTGGCCTTATTCTTGTTTTGTGCGGTTTTCGCAGGTGCCAATCTTGCTCCGAGGGAAGAAAAGGAGCGTATCGCTGTTCGAGTCAATTGCTTGACTCAACAGGACATGGAGGCCGGCGGCTTCTTCTGGATGGATCGTGATCGCGCCATGGTTCTGGCGACGGTGCAGGATCGTGTCTACCAGGTTTCGCGGGTGCTCCGCCAGGTGCAGACATCACTTTCCTCGGTGTTGCACGTCATGTTTCCGTTGGATGCCGTGCCAAAGACCCTTGCAGGTCTTCTGACGAAGTTTCGGAGTACCAGCAATGTCAAGGAGCTGGTGCGGCAGCAGCTCGTCGCAGGGGTGAAGGCTGTCTTGTCTCTTGTGAGGGTGCACCGCCCTGACGTAGATTTGGCTGCTGTGGCGACTGGGCCACCTCCTCGACCAGATGGTGGCGAGTGGAACATGCGTCCGCATTACGCGGCTGTAAGGCAGTATGCCGAACAAATTGTAGATTTGTTTAAGCAGCGTGCTCAGGTTATTCTTCAGAATAGGTAGGACCTGAAAATAAACAGATATATGTAAAATTTGTATATTGCGGCTGGGCGTTTATGTGCCCTTTGTTGTAAAGGTTTGCTTGTTTGTGAGCACGCAGTGCTTTGATTGAGTACGTGCCCTTTTCGTTTGCCTGACGTAGTCAGCTACTCAGGTGTACACGTTTGGTCCTCAGTCGATGAAATCGTGAGGTGGGGGGAGCCCCCAAGTGCGTATGTAGAATGTAGTAAAGTTGCAGAAAATGGTCAACCGAAGGTTGGGGGCGAGACACTTAGCTTTATATCGTAATGGAGGAGGTACATGGTTCGGCCGAGTAGCCTTGGCTGAAAGCCTTAAAAAAAGGGGGGTAGGTTGCTACGGGTAGAATCGTCGCAGGTGCGAGATGTTCCATGGGTTGGAGTATGCGACTCCAGACTCCACGTGCTTGAGGCGATAGGCGCCACCTGGGATGACTTCGGTGATGACATAGGGTCCTTCCCATGGTGAATCGAGTTTGTTCGGTCGCTTTTGCTTGAGTTGCAAGACGAGGTCTCCTTCGACGAAGGACCTTGGGCGCAGCCGGCGGCTGTGATAGTTGCGGAGACTCTGCTGGTACACCGCTGATCGAGCTGCTGCTATATCCCGTGCTTCGTCGAGTGTGTCGACGGCGTCTTCGAGTGCAGCCGTGGACTCGGCTTCGCTGTAAGCGACGACTCGTGGGGCCTGGTGGCGTACTTCGGCTGGTAGCACGGCCTCAGCTCCGTGCACCATGAAGAACGGTGTGTAGCCGGTGGAGCTGTTTGGCGTAGTACGTAAGCTCCACAGGACAGACGGTAGCTCTTTCGTCCAGTTTCCAGCTTTGTGCTCGAGTGAGATCATGAGGCGCTTCTTGATGCCAGCGCCGATTAGGCCGTTGGCCTTTTCCACTTGCCCGTTTGTTTGCGGGTGTGCCACCGAGGCATACGTGATATTGATCCTGAGGCCTTCGCAGAAGTCCTGGAATTCTTCAGAGATGAAGTTTGATCCGTTGTCGGTGATGATGTTGTGCAGTACGCCAAACCTGTAGACAATGGATTCGAAGAACTTGACGGCGGTTTTGCCCTTCTGGTTGGTGACTGGCATGGCCTCGATCCACTTGGTGAATTTGTCGACTGCGACCAGGAGGAAGACGTGTCCTCCTTTCGAAGATTTTGGCAGTTTGCCGATCATGTCAAGGCCCCATTGGGAAAAAGGCCAGGCTATGGGTATGGGTCGAAGTTCGGACCCAGGTGCGTGCGGTTTGTCGGCGAACCGTTGGCACCCGTTGCGTCTTCGGACGATGTCCTTCGTGTCGCTCATGGCCGTTGGCCAGTAGAATCCTGCTCGTAGAGCTTTGGCGACGAGGGAGCGACTGCCTGCATGGTGGCCGCAGATGCCTTCATGGATATCTTGGAGTATGGCCTTGCCGTCGTTGATGGTGACGCACCGTTGCAATACACCCGTAATGCTACGTTTGTACAGCTCGCCGTTGATGATGGTGAAGGCTTTCGATCGACGAGATATGCACCGGGTATCTGTCGGGCTGTCAGGCAATTCTCCGTTTGTCATGAACTGGAGGTATGGACGTGTCCAAGTTTCTTCAACTGCCATGACCTGCATCAGGTTGACCATGGCAACTTCGGTATCCAACTTTTCGGGTCCTTCATGACCTTCGGGTAGCGTAGCCCCCGAGTGTTTTGCTTCTTCGGGTGATCCTTTGGGGAGTTTTCGCTTGATGGATGGCACGCAGATCTGTTCGAGGAACACACCTGGTGGCACCTTTGCACAAGTGGAGCCAATGTTGGCGAGTCTATCGGCCTCCTCGTTGCTCTCTCTTCCAACATGCCGAAGTTCGCAGCCGTCGAATTCTCCTTCGAGTGCGTTGTATAGCGCGCGGTACGCGATCATGTTTTCAGCGTGTGCGTCGCACTCATTCATCGTCTGTTGTACGACAAGGTTGGAGTCACCGTAGATGACCAGGCGCGTTGCGCCACATATTTTTGCCATCTTCATGCCATGGATGAGGGCTTCGTATTCGGCCTCGTTGTTGGAGGCTCTGAATTTCATCCGAAGAATGTACTTCATTTTGTCACCTTGCGGGAAGGTCAGTATGACTCCTGCCCCTGCTCCTGCTTCGCGCTTGGAGCCGTCGAAATGCATTGTCCAGGACTGTGACATATCTGGGGTGTCAGGCAGCTGCAGCTCCATCCAGTGTACCAGGAAGTCTGGAAGGACTTGAGATTTGATTGCGTGTCGCTTCTCGTAGATGATGTCCAGGGGTGATAGTTCAATGCCCCACAGGGCCACGCGTCCTGTGGCCTCTGGGTTATTCAGGATGCTGTTTAGGGGTGCCTCGTTGACGACCATCACCTGATGCTCCTGGAAGTAGTGGCTCAGTCGTCGAGCCGTCATGAACACGCCGTAGGCCAGCTTCTGGTAGTGCGGGTACCGCTGTTTTGTTGGAGTGAGAACCTCGCTGAGGTAGTAAATTGGGCGTTGTACCCCGTGGGTCTTGCCTTCTTCGGGTCGTTCGACCACGAGTACTGTGCTGACCACCTGGTGTGTGGCTGCTATGTACAGCAACAGGGGCTCGCGCTCTTTTGGCGTGACCAAAACGGGCGAGGTGGAGAGGAGCCGCTTGAGGCTTTCGAATGCGTCGTTGGCTTCTAGTGTCCACTCGAACTTGTCTACCTTGCGCAGCAGCTGGTAAAATGGTGGGGCCTTCTCGCCCATGCGGCTGATGAACCTGCTTAGTGCCGCTACTCGCCCTGCGAGCTGCTGAACGCCCTTGAGGTTTTTCGGCTTCTCCATTGTCATGATAGCTTTAATTTTCTTCGGGTTCGCTTCGATCCCTCGTTGAGAGATGAAGTACCCGAGCAGCTGACCCGAGGGGACGCCGAAGGCGCACTTTTCTGGATTGAGCTTGATCCTGTAGCGATCAAGGTTGTCGAACGTCTCGCGGAGATCGTCGATAAGTGTTCTTGCCTCCTTGGTTTTTATGACTATGTCGTCGACATAGACTTGGACGTTGCGACCGATATGGTCTTTGAGGCAGGAATGCATGCATCGCTGGTACATGGCACCCGCGTTCTTTAGCCCGAAGGGCATTGTGTTGTAGCAGAATACTCTGAACGGTGTGATGAACGTTGTTTTCTCTTGATCTTCGACCTTGAGTCGAATCTGGTTATAGCCTGAGTAGGCGTCGAGGAAGGAGAGCTTCTCACAACCTGCAGTCGAATCGATGATCTGGTCGATCCGAGGTAGAGGGAAGTGGTCCTTTGGGCAGTGTTTATTTAGTGACGTGAAGTCCACGCACATCCGCAGGATGTCCGTGTCCTTCTTCGGGACCATCATCGTATTTGCCAGCCACTCGCTTTCCTTGATTTCCCAGATGAAGTCTGCTGCGAGTAATCTATTGATCTCCTTGCCGATAGCTTCGGCTCGTGGCTCCGACAGTCTTCGGATAGACTGCTTGACCGGCTTGGTGTCTGGGAAGACATTGAGTGCGTGCTCGGCGAATTCCCTAGGAACTCCTGGCATGTCCGCAGGACACCAGGCGAATATTTCCCAGCGCTCACGGAGGAATTCGACGAGCGCGCCTTCCTATGCGGTGCTGAGGTCGTTCGCGATCAGCGCCGTCTTGGAGGCGTCTGTCGGATGGACCTGCACTTTCTTGGTGTTGACGGTGGAGTCGAAGGACATGTCGGGTGTGTTCTGCCTTGTGACTGGGGGTAGCCCATTGTCCGTCACCTCGCGGAGCCTTACGAGCTCGTCTTGCATGCCGAAGGACTGAGAGATTTTGTTGAAATCCCTGTCGCATTGGTCCGATCGGGTGAAGCTCCCGTGGACTGTGATGACGCCCCTTGGTCCTGGCATCTTGAGTAGTAGGTATGCGTAGTGTGGGACGGCCAGGAACCTTGCGAATGCTACACGTCCCAGGATGGCATGGTATTGCGACGGCCAGTCCACCACTTCGAATTCTAGGCACTCCTGCCGAAAGTTGTCCGGCTTCCCGAAGATGACGTCGAGCCCTATTTTGCCCAGTGGGAAGATGCCCTTCCCTGGGACAATGTCGTGGAACATTGTGTCTGATTGTTCCAGGCTGCATTGCGGGATCCGCATAGCTGCTAGAGTGCTTGCGAACATTAGGTTGATGCCGCTGTCGCCGTCCATGAAGACACGACTCATCTCGAAGCCTCCGATCTGCGCCTCCAGCACCAGGGCAGCATGACCTGGGCGAGGGATCTGGCAAGGGTGATCCGCGCGAGTGAATGTGATGCAGTACTCCGATCCGCTGAGGTACTCAGGGATTGCAGGCGGAGTTGCCACGGCCAAGTTGCTTTGTCGGGTGATTTTCTTCTGCACCCTATTTGTGGGGCGTCCCTTCTGTATCATATTGAGTGCTCCTTTTGGTGGGGGTATGCGACCCCGGCGTTGTTTTGCGCTGGTGCGACTAGTTGATTTGGGCCTCCAATAGGTGGCGGTGGAGGAGCTCCGTGTGCTATTTCACCTGGCGCAGGTGTGTTTCCGAACGCAGGGATTGGAGCTTGTTGCCTCATCTGCACCATGCCTTCGCTGAGTTTCTGGAACTCGCGGCAGTCCTTGAGCATGTGGCTAGCTTTCTTTTTGCCATCTTGTTTGTCGATGTAGAAGTGGATGGTGCATGGACCCGAAAGTTTGTCGAATGCCGAGGGTCCGTTCTCGCGGCCGCGACGTTGCCACGACTGCGTTGGTCGTTCGTTGTTGCGAAAGTTTCCGCTGCGGTATCCTCCGCTGTTGCGGCTGTTGTCATTACGGCGGTCGGCGTAGCCGGCTGCGACCATGTCGGGTCCGTCGCGGTCCTCGTAGACGGGCGATCTCCTCTTGCTGCAGCGTTCGCGTCTTCGGCCGTAGTCGTCCTCTTCATCTGATTGCGCCCGCTGGATGCAATCTTCGCCGTCTGCCCAACTGTTGGCGATTTCCATGAGTTGGTCGAGTGTCTTGGGCTTTACACGTCCAAGTTTATCCTTGAAGTCTGGGCGTTTGACGCCGTCCCTGAAGGCGTCGATGGCCCGCTCTTCGGAGATGTGTGCTGCGGAGTTCTTGGTTGTAGACCAGCGTAGTATGTACGAGCGAATAGATTCACCCGTTCTCTGAGTGCAGGCTCGCAATTCTTCAATTGAGGTGGGCCTCTTGCTGGTGCCTTTGAAGTTTCGGATGAAGCTGTAAGCGAGCTCCTCCCAGCTTCGGATGGATCCTGATGATAGGCTGCTAAGCCAGACCCGCGTTGCGCCTGTTAGCTGCAGCTGAAGGCATTGCATGGCGGTTTCTTTGTTGCCTCTGTGAAGCTTGACGGATGACAGATGGTCACTGAGCCTGGACTTTGGATCTTGCGTGCCGTTGAACTTCGGAGTATCCGAAGGAAGCTTGAAGTTGCGTGGCATCTGTGTTCGCCGGACGGATCTGCTGAAGCATCTAGCCCCGCAGAGTTCTCCTTCGTCTTCGTCCATCTCAGATTCAGACGAGCATGCGTGTTTAGCGCGTGCTTTATCGATCTTGCGCTGTGTAAGCTTGTCTCTGGCTTCGTAGTCGCTTTTATGGCGGTGCGAGCTCTTCTTACTTCGAGGAAGATCGTGCTCCTCTTCCTCTTCAGATGAGGGGGTGGGACTCCGGTCGCGCCTGGCCGGAGCTTTCTTCTTCGGTTCCGTAGGAGCTTCTTCGTGGAGCGCAGCTCCAATTAGTCCTAGTCCGGTGAGTGCGGACCTATGCATGGCCCTTTTCGGGTCCCCCTCCGGAGGTGGGTGAGCCGCGAGATACGCAGTGGCTGCCATGATCGCAGCTTGTGGCGTCTTCGGGATGATGTTGCCGTCAGCGTCCATATCCATGAACGATGTATGGAGAGTTCGGGTCACGTCACGCCGCTCCTTGGGGTCCATGTTTTCCACCCGAGAGCGGTGCTTGTTTCCCTGATTTCCGTTTGTGCTAGAGCCGGGTCCCATGGCGGAGAGCGCAGCTCGTCGCGCACTGGACTCAGAGGCTGCTTGCTTGCGTTTGTCGAGCGTCTCCTGCATATTGACTTGCTTCTTGTGCTCCTCGATGAGGAGGTAGTGGTATGCCCTCAGCAGATCACGTGGGGAGTCCAGAGGTAGGACTATTTCGCCTGCGACGGCGCGGCGTGCTTCGACCCATCCTTCTTTGCTAAGTTGGATGAGGTGGCCACTGTTTTCCCCGTTTTCACCGTTTCCACCGTTTTCGCCGTTTCTGTCCTGCGGGTTGGGGTTGGGCGGCGGGTTAGGCGTTTCCTCGTCGGTTTGGATGACTGCGGCGCACATATAGCGCCTGCAGATTGGTTGGCTGCTGCCGCAGCTTTCGGATCCGGAACCGTAGGTCCCTTCATCCGAAGGTGGATCGCACAGATCGGAGTTGCAGCAGCTGCTGCTGTAGAACTCATCTGTTGATGGTGACGTGCGTAGCACGGGGTGTGGAGCCCATGAAGCGGGCCTGATTGACGGCACGGGCACCCGCTCAGGGAGGCGGAGGGTGCCAGTTTGTCCCACCTGGAAGCAGAAGCTCCCGAGCAAGATTTCGAGTCCGTCGCCTACGGGCTCGAAATCCTTCATGGTATCCGGAGAGTGGGCGGTGAAGTCGAAAGCGCCGAAGAGGAGGTGATTCTCCGTCGCCGCGGAGTTGTAGATTGATCGGGTCGGAACCATCACGACCGCACAATCAGCAGCCCCAATTCCCACAGACGGCGCCAATTGACGAGGTTTAATCTCGTCAATGCCCATTGTTATGGACTTGGGTTTTGGAGAAGATGGGGATGCTGGAGATCGTGGCACGGTTAGCAGACAAGCAACCAGGGGACACGAGATTTACCCAGGTTCAGGCCCCCAGAGGGAAAACCCTACTCCTGCTTGTCTGCTCTTTGATTACGGCGGAACCGAAGGTTACAGGGTGCGTAGATTCGATCTGGCGTGGATGCGTGTGCGAAAGTATGAGTCGAGTTGCCCTAGGATGTGCCCTCCTGGCCTTTATATAGACTTAGGAAGGTCCCAGGCGTAGTCCTAGTCGGTTACAAGTTCTAGGGTTTTACCCCTTTGAATTTCCTATCTTCTCTAGTCTTGCTCTCCAAGGATCCGAAGACGTCATGGGCCTTGGCCACCCGAAAATCTTCATGGGCCAGCGTATGTCTGCCGTGGGCCTTCTTTGGGCTGGACTAGGTATGCTGAAGTTACGTATCCGTAGGGTATAACCATGTCAGTCGCGCCTTGGGGTCGGTGTTGAGTTTGTGCTAAGCGAGTTACCTTGGAACACCAGACATGGTAGATGGCTTAAATGTGAAGATGTCGTGATTCTCATGGAGGAACCCAATGAGCACACTTTGTTATGCTACAGTGAGGTTCGTCCCCATGGTGACCTGCTAACTTGAGTCGCTCGGGACGAGCTCAACTTGGCGGGTATGCGCAGAGGCTTCGAAGGCAGCCGGTGTAGATCTTGCCATAGTTGGATCGAGGGATTATATTTGTTGACCCCACTCGCATATTTGGCGAGCTCGTCTGCATGATTTATATCTTCAGCGATTACATCATTAGTGAGCTTGGCGCCATTCCTTGCACTCCAGGGCCATGTCGGGATCACCGTGCATGGTGATGATGCTGCGTGGGCCTAGGAGATTCATCATGTTGTAGGCGTAATGAGGAGCCGCCATGAACTTGGTGAATGCATGTCGCCCTAGCACGCAGTGATAAGGACTTTGAAAGTTCACAAGATCGAAGATGATCCAATCCATGCGGAAGTTGGCTGGGGTGTAGAAGGTGACTAGCAGCATCACCTTGCCAATCATATACGCCTTCCGACCCCGGACGATCCCGTGGAAGGTGTAGAGGGTCAATTCGACCATCGATTGCGGGAGATGCAGCCGCTTGAAGGTGTCCAAGTAGATGATGTTGATGGAGCTTCCCCTCCCATCAAGGTATTCGGGAGCCAATAGTCAGCCACTTTGGGCTTGACGACCAGAGCGACTCACCCTGGATACTTGATCGTGGTAGTGTGGTCTTTGTGGCTCCAGGTGATGGTGTACTCCGACCGGTTGAGCCAACATGGGATGTCGACTTGCGTCACCGCATTGACAGCGACTGCCCGGGCGGGCACTTTCTTCTCGCTCCTTGTTCCCACACTAGTAAAGGCATGGAGCGAGTTGTTCATGTTGCCGAAAACACACAGACATTACCATTATCTCTCGGCTGATCAGGGTTTGGGACTTCCCTAGAGTGCCTTGCCTTCCATATCTCTTTGAGAGAGTGGCGGTAGGCTATGGTGTGAGTGGAGGGCTTGTCTTCTCTGCTGTGATAGACATAGGATTGGTTGAAGGGAGCCATGGAGTCGAATTTCTGCCTCGCAGAGTTGTTGTTGTGTAAGTCGCTTCCATTGCGGCGAAAGTTCTTGGGGTCGTTCTGGTCGTATCCGGTGTTAGCGAAGAATTCAAGACTGCCATCACCATAGAGCTTGCCGATTTAGCAAGTGTTGCTGCAGCGATGCTCATAGTGTATGCCGCTATCGTGGCCGCTGGTGCGGCGCCTTCCACCTGACTCGTCATCGGACTCCTAGTTAGGGTCCTCTTCGGCGTAGTGCTTGGCGATTCTGAGGAGGTCGGAGATGTTGTCGAGCGTCCTATAGACCCTATTGATCTTGGAGACTAGAGGTTCGTACCGCTCGGCATTCTTGAAGAAGTGGATCGCTGTGTCTAGGTGGATGTCAGAGGCATTCATCCATAGATCTTGCCAGCGTTGAACCTAGTGGCGAGTCGACTCAGGGGGGCCTTTGACAAAGTGATATAGGTCTTCAATGGTCGTGGCATGCATGTAGGAGCCCTCGAAGTGCTTGATGAAGGCTTCCCACTTATCCTCCCACGAGTCGATGTTGTTCTCGGGGAGGGTGTTGATCCACTAGCGAGTGGCTCCTTCCATCATAAGGGGGAGGTAGCATGCGGTGAGTATATCTGTATGGCCGACGGTTCCCATCGCCATGAGGTATGTATCGATTCACACTATCGGTCAAGTGTCGGATCATACTTCTCAATGTCCTCGGGTCCCTTGAAGTTCATGGGGTAGTTTTTGCCTCAGCCGATTTGACTGAGGGAGCCTCTGGGCTCGGGATCACGGTCACCACAATTGGTGAGGGTGTGGCGAAGGTCATGGGGCTGACACGCTCGCCATACCTAGGTGTTGACGAGGTGGGTCCATGAATCGACCGGTTGGATGTTGGTGATGACCGTGGTGTACACTAGGCGTGGCTTGTTGGAGGAGTTAGCAGGGTTGGTGGCCCGCAAATGGAGTTCTCGTGGCTCGGGAGATGGGCAGTCGTTCACGTTGGTGATCGTTCGCTCGCTTGGGAGATTGTAGGAGGCCTCCCTGATGACAGTGGAGCGGGAGTACACTCACCCTTGTGAGTCGCGCCCCACGTTCTTCTGCTCGACCGCTTTGGCAAGTAAAGCTTGGGCGTAGCGGATCTGGAGCTCCCCATCGCCCATGGGGTTGAGCCCAGCGACTACAGCTTGGCCCACGATGACATTGTCTATCGGGGTGGACTATAGTGGGAGACCGTTGGTGTTGTATTCCGCGGTGATATCAGTATCCGCGACTGCTCCGAAAGGAGGCGAGGGCAGGGTGGTGGTGGAGATCCGTGTGTAGTCACTCTAGGGGGGGCGGCTAGTACTTGGCACCGCGTTGCGGCAGAGGTCGCGCTTGGCAACGCGTGTCGGATCGTGCCCGTCTTCAAAGTTCAGAGCATGGCCCTGAGTGGCGAGGCTCAGTCGCCGTGAGATGCAGCGCTGGTGGTAGCGTGAGAGCTCCTATGCAGTTTGTTGCTCGAGGCAGAATTTCTCACGCTCGGTCCTTTCCTTGTCTCTTGCTTCCATCAGGGACTTGCAGTGTTCCTCGAGCTCTGCCACCGTCATAGTTTGCAGGATAGGCATGGTTAAGGTATCCACGGGAGGCGCGTCATCGTTCACCATGTAGATGGCATTGTAGCGATTGGATATGGCATGGATATCGTCAGGGGACTTCGATCCAGAGTTAGAGTCAAAGATCGGGAGGATGGAGGAGTCGTCAAAGTCACCGATGTTAGAGACTCGCGTGATTGAGTCGGCGTGTTATGCTATTGTGATGGATTTGAAGGGAATATGCCCTGAGAGGCAATAATAAAGTGTTTATTATGTATATTCCAAGTATATGATAGATGTTTATTTTGCATGCTATAATTGTATTAATACGGAAACATTAATACATGTGTGTTTAATAAACAAACAGAAAGTTCCTAGTTATGCCTCTCTCATAAACTAGCTCGTTGATTAACAAGATGATCAAGGTTTCCTGATCATGGACATTGGATGTTGTTAATAACGGTATCACAACATTAGTGTAATGGTGTGATGAACATTCATCCGAAGTATAGCATTACGATCAAAGTCATTAAGTTTATATTGCTATAACAACTTACGAAGTGATCCTAATCCTTAGACCATGAGATCATGTCAATCACTAACACCGGAAGAGTTTCTTGATAACATCAAACGTCACACCGTAACAGGGTGATTATAAAGATGGATTTGGAACTAATAAAGTGTTATGTTGAGGCTCATGGATCGAGAGTGGAATTTGTTCATCTCGATGACGGATAGATATACTCTGGGCCATCTCGGTGATATCACATTGATTAGCTTGCAAGCAAGTGATTTGATCACTAGAATGTTATATCACAGGAACAAGAAAAGAGTGCATGTCGGTAACGAGATCAAACTAGGTATGGAGATACCGATGATCGAATATCGGACATGTAATATATCGTGAAACAAAGGGATTAAGATACTAGCGTAAAAGGTTCCGACGATCACAAGAAAGTCATCGTTGAATGTGTGGGAGTCAGTATGGGTCTCCAGATCCCGCTTCTGATTATTGATCCGAGAAGGGTCTCGATCATGTCCGCATTATTCACGAACTGTAGTGTGACACACTTAAGAGACACCGACATCCAATTGAAGCAAATGTTTCATGCTAAAAGAATGAACAAGCGCAGGAATTTATTTCACTAGATACCGAAACAGGTTTTCGGGTGAAATTGCATAAAGTGGTTATGCATGTGAAATAGAATTCTAGCAAGGGGTTATTTGTGAATGTTTGTCATTAAAGTAATTGACAAAATTCTGAATAAAATAAAAGAGTTTCATTTAATGAGAGTTTGCATTAAATTTGGTGGAAATTTAATGGGAATTTGAGTGGACTTTTGAGTGGAGGGATTTTAAAGGGCATTTTGTGAGTGGAGTGTCCACCCACATGAATGAAGGAGGGGACGGGGCAGCCCCCATGGCCGGCGGCCACCCCTTGGGTGCCCCCCCTCCTCCTATAAAAGGAGCCCCCCTCCTCACTTGTCTCTCACACCTCCTCGTGAAGGATCTCTCTCCCCCTCTAGAATTTATCCCCCATGGTCTCGGACTAGCGAGATACATGTTCCCGGTTGCTATTCAGCAAGAAAGAGTTGTGCTTCCGCTGCATTGCTGGAGCGAGGAGGCGGAGGTTGCTCGGTGCCTCGAACGTGTGTGCGAGCACGGATGCGCTGCTGATTTGCGGCGCTAGGACTTCCTCTTGATCTTGAGATCGGCAAGAGATCGTCTACATCAACCACGAGTTGAACTCGTTAAGCTTTGTCGGTCTTCAAGGGTATGTTCTCTACGGATATACATCCGCCCGTTGTTTGTATCTAGTAGATAGATCTTGGTATATAGTTCACATCGTAGGAAAATTTTTGTTTTATATGCTGCGAACCCTACAGTGGTATCAGAGCCGGATCTATGCGTAGATACTTTACACGGGTAGTACACATATGAGTATGTGGGCGATGATGATCATGTTGTTGCTCCTTTTTTGTAATTTTGGATATTGGTGGCATAGTGGGATGAAGCGGCCCGGACAAACTTTACATGTCCTCGCACATGAGACCTGTTCCACGCTTGACATGCAACTAGTTTGCATAAGTGGCTAGCGGGTGTCTGTCTCTCCTACTATAGTCAATATCTATTTTGCAAGCGAGTTGTCAACAATTTGATTATCCTCGTTGTGGTTCATGTTCGTAGGTAAGAACGGTTCTATCTCGAAAGCCCTAAGCCACGTAAAACTTGCAATGGATAAATTAGAGGCGTCTAGTTTAGATTGTTGCTGGGCTAGTGTTATGATATGGTAGTGTTGTAAGTAGAAGTATGAGATGATACTCTTACAACACACATAGCGTGTAAAATCCATAGACCTTGGATTTACACATATAGGTATGATAGTGATCATACCATGATGGACATGATAGAGATCATCTGCGGGAACCATATAATTTCACTAATAAACATATGATGTTTGATAGCATCTTATATTGCTTGTTTAGCGCTTTGTTAGCATAATAAGATGATCCCTCATTTAAATATCAAGATAAGAATGTGTTCTTCCTTTAGTATGCATCGATTATTTTTTCGTCGCTCCAAGACATCACGTGATGATCGGGTGTTCTTGGATCCACGACCATATTTCGGGTGTAAAACAGTTACACACGTGAATACTAAGGTTCTAACTTGGCGAGCCTAGCATGTACAGACATGGCCTCGGAACACGGACCGAAAGGTTAAGCATGAGTCATATAGTTGATATGATGCCCATTTGATGCTCGCCTTTGAAGCTATACCGACTCACGTGATGATCGGACTTGGTGTAGTGGATTTGGTTCATGTAATCACCAAAAAGGCACGAGGGATGTCGTTTTTGAGTGGGAGTTCATTCGATTAGTTGAACTCAATCTATCATACACTTAGTCTAAACTTTACAAATTCTGTTGTAGATGGCACCACCTGCTTTTAATTTCAATGTGTTCATGGAGAAAGAGAAACTAGCAACGAACGGTAGCAACTTTACCGAATGGGCCATGAATTTGAGGATTCTCCTCTCTGCTGCACAAAAGCAATATGTGCTAGAAGCGCCGTTAGGCCCCCCACCTTTAGATGATGCCCCTGACGAGGAGAAGAATGTCTATCAGACTCGTCAGGAGGACCACAACTTAGTTCATTGCGGCATATTGTATGGGCTAGAGCCGGAACTTCGAAAGCGTTTCGAAAACGTAAATGCATTTGATACAATGGGTGAGTTGAAAATGATTTTCGACACACATGCTGCTGTAGAGAGCTACAACGCTTCAGAAAAGTTCTTTAGCTGCATGATGGAAGAGCACAGCTCCGTTAGTGAGCATGTACTCAAGATGTCGGGTTACGCCGATAAGCTTGTGTCCTTGGGAATATCGATTCCCATTGACTTAGGCATCCATCGTGTTCTGCAGTCTCTGCCACCTAGCTATAAGAGCTTCGTGATGAACTATAATATGCAAGGCATGAAGAAGTCTCTCCCCGAGCTTCTGTCAATGCTTAAAACTGTAGAAGTGGAGATCAAAAAGGAACATCAAGTGTTGATGATCAATAGGAACACTGGTTTCAAGAAATACAAGAAGGGAAAACGGAAGGGAAGTAAGGGCGGCAAGCATGTTGCCGCGCCTGAAAAGAAACCCCGAGTTGGACCTAAGTCTGATTCCAAGTGCTACTATTGTAAGGGGACTGGCCACTGGAAGCGCAACTGCCCCAAGTATCTGGCAGACAAGAAGGCCGGCAAGGCAAACAAAGGTATATATGATATACATGTTATTGATGTGTACTTGACTAGTGCTCGCAGTAGCACCTGGGTATTTGATACCGGTTCAGTTGCTAATATTTGTAACTCGAATCAGGGCTGCGGAACAAGCGACCGCTAGCAAGGGGTGAGGTCAAGATGCGTGTCGGCAATGGATCAAGCGTTGATGTGATCGCCGTCGGAACGCTGCCTCTCCACTTGCCGTCGGGATTATTTATAAACTTGAATAAATGTTATCTGGTGCCTGCACTGAGCATGAACATTGTATCTGGATCGTGTTTGATGCGAAGTGGTTATTCATTTAAATCCGAGAACAATGGTTGTTCCATTTATATGAATGAAATCATTTATGGTCATGCATCGATGATGAATGGTTTATTTCTATTAGATCTCGATGATAATGTTACACATATTCATAATGTTGATGCTAAAAGGATTAAACTTAATGATGATATATCCGCATATATGTGGCACTGCCGTCTAGGTCTTATTGGCGTTAAACGCATGAAGAAGCTCCATTCGGATGGACTTTTGGAATCACTTGATTATGAATCATTTGATACATGTGAGCCATGCCTTATGGGCAAGATGACTAGAACGCCGTTTTCCGGTTCAATGGAACGGGCGACAGATTTATTGGAAATCATACATTCTGATGTATGTGGTCCAATGAGTGTGTCGGCGCGAGGTGGATATCGTTATTTTGTTACTTTCACAGATGATTTGAGTAGATACGGTTATATCTACTTGATGAAACACAAGTCTGAAACCTTTGAAAAGTTCAAGGAATTTCAGAATGAAGTGGAAAATCATCGTAATAGAAAGATCAAATTTATACGGTCCAACCGTGGAGGTGAGTATCTAAGTTACGAGTTTAGCACTCACATGAAAGAGTGTGGAATTGTTTCACAACTCACACCTGCCGGAACACCACAGCGAAATGGTGTGTCGGAACGTCGTAATCGTACTTTATTAGATATGGTTCGATCTATGATGTCTCTGACGGACTTGCCGTTGTCATTTTGGGGTTATGCACTAGAAACTGCTGCATTCACTTTAAATCGGGCACCATCTAAATCCGTTGAAAAGACACTGTATGAATTGTGGTTTGGAAACAAACCTAAGCTGTCATTTCTTAAAGTTTAGGGATGCGATGTTTATGTGAAGAAACTTCAACCGGATAAACTCGAACCCAAAGCGGAAAAATGCGTCTTCATAGGATACCCTAAAGAAACTATTGGGTATTCCTTCTATCACAGATCCGAGGGCAAGGTTTTTGTTGCCAAGAATGGATCCTTTCTAGAGAAAGAGTTTCTCGCGAAAGGTGTGAGTAGTCGGAAGGTAGAACTCGAAGAGGTTGTGGAACCTTCTCTTCAAAGTATGGCGGGTAGCGCAGCGCCGGAAGTTGTTCCGGAGTTGGCTCCACCTGTTGAAGAGGGAACTAATGATAATGATCATGAAACTCCGAAAGAGAGTACTACCGAACCACGCAGGTCAAACAGGACGCGTGCAGCTCCCGAGCTGTACGGAAATCCTGTCATGAATTTCATGGTTGATGAAAACGATGACCCTGCGACGTATGAAGAAGCGATGATGATCCCGGATTCCAACAAATGGTTAGAAGCCATGAAATCCGAGATGGAATCCATGTATGAAAATCAAGTTTGGAACTTGGTGGAATTACCTCACGACCGAAAGGCCGTGGAGAACAAATGGATTTTCAAAAGGAAAACTGATGCTGATGGTAATGTGACCGTCTATAAAGCTCGACTTGTCGCAAAGGGGTTTCGACAAATTCAAGGAGTTGACTACGATGAGACTTTCTCTCCCGTAGCGATGCTAAAGTCAGTTAGGATTATGTTAGCAATTGCTGCATATTTCGATTATGAGATATGGCAGATGGATGTCAAAACCGCGTTTCTCAATGGTAATATTGAAGAAGAGTTGTATATGATACAACCAAAGGGTTTTTTCGATCCTAAGGATGCTAACAAGGTGTGCAAGCTTCAGCGATCCATCTATGGATTGAAGCAAGCATCACGAAGTTGGAATCTCCGCTTTGATGAGGTGATCAAAGAGTTTGGATTTGTCCAAACTTATGGAGAAGCTTGTATTTACAAGAAAGTGAGTGGGAGCAATGTGGTATTTCTGATATTATATGTGGATGACATATTACTGATCGGAAATAATATAGATCTTTTAAACAGTGTTAAAAGTTATCTAAACAGCAAATTTTCAATGAAGGACCTAGGTGAAGCGTCATACATATTAGGCATAAAGATCTATAGAGATAGATCTAGGCGCCTAATAGGGCTATCGCAAAGTACATACCTTGATAAGATTTTAAAGAAGTTTAAAATGGAAAGTAAGAAGGGGTTCTTACCTATGTTGCAAGGCAAGACATTGAGTAAGACTCAAAGTCCGGCTTCGGCGGAAGAAAGAGAGATAATGGACAAAGTCCCCTATGCTTCAGCCATAGGCTCTATAATGTACGCCATGCTATGTACAAGACCGGATGTGGCACATGCTATTAGTTTTACTAGTAGTTACCAATCGGATCCAGGTTCGGAACACTGGATAGCGGTCAAGAATATCCTTAAGTACTTACGAAGAACTAAGGATATGTTTCTTGTATACGGAGGTGAAGAAGAGCTCGTCGCTAAGTGTTATGTCGACGCTAGCTTTGACACCGATCCGGATGACTCTAAGTCTCAATCCGGATACGTATTTCTCATGAATGGCGGAGCGGTTAGTTGGAGGAGCTCCAAACAACCCGTGGTAGCGGGATCAACAACGGAGGCCGAATATGCTTCAGAAGCGGCTCAGGAAGCAGTTTGGATGAAGGAGTTCATATCCGAACTAAGAGTGGTGGCAAACGCGTTGGACCCAATGGTGATCTATTGTGACAACAATGGTGCCATTGCCAATGCCAAAGAGCCAAGGTCTCACAAGCATTCCAAGCATATTAAGCGCCGGTTTCACTCCATCCGCGAGCATGTCAAGGATGGAGATATAAAGATTTGTAAAGTACATATGGATCTCAATGTAGCAGATCCGTTGACTAAAACTCTCCCTAGAGCAAAACATGATCAACACCAGAACTCAATGGGTGTTAGATTTATCACTATATAACTAGATTATTGTCTCTAGTGCAAGTGGGAGACTGAAGGGAATATGCCCTGAGAGGCAATAATAAAGTGTTTATTATGTATATTCCAAGTATATGATAGATGTTTATTTTGCATGCTATAATTGTATTAATATGGAAACATTAATACATGTGTGTTTAATAAACAAACAGAAAGTTCCTAGTTATGCCTCTCTCATAAACTATCTCGTTGATTAACAAGATGATCAAGGTTTCCTGATCATGGACATTGGATGTTGTTAATAACGGGATCACAACATTAGTGTAATGGTGTGATGAACATTCATCCAAAGTATAGAATTACGATCAAAGTCATTGAGTTTATATTGCTATAACAACTTACGAAGTGATCCTAATCCTTAGACCATGAGATCATGTCAATCACTAACACCGGAAGAGTTTCTTGATAACATCAAACGTCACACCGTAACAGGGTGATTATAAAGATGGATTCAGAACTAATAAAGTGTTATGTTGAGGCTCATGGATCGAGAGTGGAATTTGTTCATCCCGATGACGGATAGATATACTCTGGGCCCTCTCGGTGATATCACATTGATTAGCTTGCAAGCAAGTGATTTGATCACTAGAATGTTATATCACAGGAACGAGAAAAGAGTGCATGTCAGTAACGAGATCAAACTAGGTATGGAGATACCGATGATCGAATCTCGGACATGTAATATATCGTGAAACAAAGGGATTAAGACACTAGCGTAAAAGGTTCCGACGATCACAAGAAAGTCATCGTTGAATGTGTGGGAGTCAGTATGGGTCTCCAGATCCCGCTTCTGATTATTGATCCGAGAGGGGTCTTGATCATGTCCGCATTATTCACGAACCGTATGGTGACACACTTAAGAGACACCGACATCCAATTGGAGCAAATGTTTCATGCCGAAAGAATGAACAAGCGCAGGAATTTATTTCACTAGATACCGAAACAGGTTTTCGGGTGAAATTGCATAAAGTGGTTATGCATGTGAAATAGAATTCTAGCAAGGGGTTATTTGTGAATGTTTGTCATTAAAGTAATTGACAAAATTCTGAATAAAATAAAAGAGTTTCATTTAATGAGAGTTTGCATTAAATTTGGTGGAAATTTAATGGGAATTTGAGTGGACTTTTGAGTGGAGGGATTTTAAAGGGCATTTTGTGAGTGGAGTGTCCACCCACATGAATGAAGGAGGGGACGGGGCAGCCCCCATGGCCGGCGGCCACCCCTTGGGTGCCCCCCCCTCCTCCTATAAAAGGAGCCCCCCTCCTCACTTGTCTCTCACACCTCCTCGTGAAGGATCTCTCTCCCCCTCTAGAATTTATCCCCCATGGTCTCGGACTAGCGAGATACATGTTCCCGGTGGCTATTCGGCAAGAAAGAGTTGTGCTTCCGCTGCATCGCTGGAGCGAGGAGGCGGAGGTTGCTCGGTGCCTCGAACGTGTGTGCGAGCACGGATGCGCTGCTGATTTGCGGCGCTAGGACTTCCTCTCGATCTTGAGATCGGCAAGAGATCGTCTACATCAACCACGAGTTGAACTCGTTAAGCTTTGTCGGTCTTCAAGGGTATGTTCTCTACGGATATACATCTGCCCGTTGTTTGTATCTAGTAGATAGATCTTGGTATATAGTTCACATCGTAGGAAATTTTTTGTTTTCTATGCTGCGAACCCTACAGGATTCGGTGACTGAAGCAGGGGTCATCGAATCGGCGCTATCACTGAGGGTCGCGTCGCTTCTGGCAGTCTCACACTCGGAGGCGAGGAGGGTGATGGAGCGTACTTGCTCCTCCAAGAGTATATCACACGGAGGCAACCTGTTGGTGATGTTGAGTTCTGCCGATTCGTCCGAGTCAATGACGTTCGTGAACCTAACGAAGAGGTTGATGGTGCCGATTGGAACCATGGCAGCGTGGGTAACTAGGTGTGACACCGGCACGTAGGATATGGTAGAGCCTGTCATAGGAGATTATGCGACCGGTGGCGAAGGGACAGTCGACTGGAGTGTAGGGTCTCGCCGCAGATCTGAGGCTTGACCTACCATGCCCCACGGTGGGCACCACTATCGTGGGAATGACCACGACACTCGCTACAGGGGGCAACGATTGATTTGAATCATTCAAGGGAGAGTTAGCCATCTGCGGATCGAGATTGGGAGCACACAAGGGATTACCTAGGTATAGCCCCCGTAGGGTAAAGAGCCTACTTCCTTCTAGGATGTACATTGATCTATATGAGATTACAAGGGTTTGCGATCTCGGCAGCAAAGGCGGTGAATCGCTTCGATGGGGTGTCTAATAGAGGATATCTACTAAGAGTAACCTAGGGTGGTTTATATAATACCACCTCACTAGGGTTTACATGATTTATACCGAGTCAAATTAAGGTTTCTTTCGCTTTGACCTAATCCGACTAGGCCTAGCTTTGCTTGTGGGCCTTCAGCTTTCAGTCGCCATGCTTCTAGGTGCTTCATTTACAGTCGATGTGCCAGCAAGCCCACTCGTCATGGTCTTGGGCCAGTCGAACCCAACTCCTAGGCATATCCCGATTGGCATATACCCATCAACTGGATTTGGGTGCCACATTAATATTTACACCTAAACAGTCATTAACAGTTAGTGTTCTTCGTGTTCGACTGCTAGCACGGCAGATGTTGTAGCTACATCGGCGACGTACGACGGCGCATCACCTACTGCATGCGTGCCAGAGACGAATGACGGCGTGGGAGGACGCGTAGAGGGCCAGCCACTGCAGCTCTTCCACCTACACGACTCGGGTGTCGATAGGACTTCATCTTCAACCTCACATACATGTATAAAAGCTAAAGATGTTTGGCAGAAAGAAAAACTTATCACACATAGTTTTGGAGAACATCATGATCAAGCTACCACTGAAAGGAAAATTCGAACGATTGCATGTGTGCGACGAATGACTAAATTCGCCACAAAAGAGTTCTAACTTTGACTATAAATATAAGAAGGTAAGGAGAAAGAAACTCAGTGTCAATGATCATAATGGAACCCCATCGTCATGGGCATCTTTTTAATGCGGATCTTGTTTTGAATCGAAACATATTTGTGTTGATTAAAATAGGATATCTAAGAGCACACTTGAGTGAGAGAGAGGACAAGCTCATCCTCCTCACTTACTAGTTATAGAGAACACCTACAGCTACAAAGGATCCCTAAACCTGCATCAAAACAAAAACTTGCAACATAAGAGTTGTGGGAACAACAAGATTAAGCTACAGTTCAAATAAAAGTTTGAACGATTGATTTTGTGCGACAAATCTAAAAAAATCGTCCCAAAAAGGTCCAACTTTGACTATGAATCCGAGATGATATGGAGCACGGAACTTGATGTCGATGATCGGAATGGAACCTCATCATGGATGTGCATCTTTTTATGTAGAGCTTGAGTTGGTTTGGACGCTATTTATGCTAATCACAAGTGATTGAGATGAACGAGAAGAGAGAAAATACTATCATATCAGATGCATGCATGCAAGAATTTAATATTCATCCCGGCTAAGGCTCCACAAAAACACTAGATTCAAGCATTGTTGTTGAGCTTGGCTACAGGTTCTTTTACAAACCATGCTGGCCACAATGCAGCCTCCATGCAGGTAACCATCAGACCGATTTTTGCCCCACAGAGCCTGTCCATGCCTCGTGTAGGTTACCAAACGTGCTCTGGATCTTCTATTACCTTCGATCCAAATTAATATTTTCAAATTTGTCTAGATTCGAATGTATCTTGACATATTTTTGTGCTAGATATATCTAAATATATCCAAATTATAATTATAAGCTTGGTCACTACCCAGCCTTGTGAGACCACTCCCATTGGGTAAATTTACAACCGTTGGATTTTGTATGAGAGCTAATTTGGATCGTTAATTGGGACAAGTAAGCTCAATTTATTTTACAGCGAGCGGCGCCTCTCCCTACTAGCAATTGGGCCCTATCCACCCACCTTGACCCGCGAACCAACGACAGAGTACTCCACATACACCACAAAACTAACTGCGAACAATTCCTCTCTCTCCTCCCGACCAACCCTTCCCTATGCCTCCTCTCTTAGGGAGCACGTCGCCGCATCAAATCAGCCCAGCCACCGCCACCTTGCCATCAGAGTGCAATCTTCCGCTTCCCGCACCGGTTCCTGGCCCGATCTGGCCAATTCCCGCTATTGTAGCCCACCATGGACGTGCCTTCCTGAGCACACCGGCCGGGGAACGACGGCTAGTCGGGGTCGACGCAAGCTGTGCGATGGCTGCAACACTCGACTGGGGAACGACGGACTACCGGGTTCGGCGCAAGCTACACGATGGCTGCAAAAATCATTCAGTGTCGTTCGACGTTCGGCTCTAGAGGCCTGGATGCGAGGAGGACAAGGTAGAGATCAGCTCCGGTCAGCTTGAGTGGCCTCTGGTCCTACCCTGCGTCATCCGTGGCTAGGGGAGCTCGACTGGCTTGCCGTCAGCCATGTAGGGAGACGTTGGCGGTGTCACCGCTTCCAACATGTTCAGATTAATTCTTAAACAGCCTCGGGGAAATCCCAGTCCTGGCGATCTCACCGCCCCAACACCTGCCGTTGATTCCCTCTCCCAGACCATGTAGCGGCTCTGAACAAGAACCACCAACACACCTAGGAGGAGGTTGTTGCCTCGCACCCAGCCTACCTCTGCCCCATTGAAACCCTCTGTCAAGATCGTCGACCAGCTACTGCACCCTACAGCAGCGCTGAACAGGACCTGCCTCCGCACTCTAGGAGGAGGTCGTCGCCCTGCACCCAGTCTGCCTCTGCTACGCTGAAGCCCCCTTGTCAATATCAATGTCTAGATATCTCTCAAGGTTGCATTCATGGTTACCCATCAACGTCCAGTGATATTTTGGTATTGGTAACTATCTGACACAAGAGATGATAATTAGACTAATTAACATGTACAACTTGTCTTGCAGCAAAAATAACGGTGCTAAAATATGCTTACATAGGATGTATTTCTAGAATTGTGAAATACTATGTTTTTATAATAGAGTAGAACCTATGGACTCTGGCTCTCTCTCGATTTCGCTCACAAATTCACACTCAGAAGAAAGAAATTTCATAAAGAACAAGGAGACAGAGGATTTGTGCTATGTACAAAACTTGTAACTTTTTAGTTTCTTTTTCTCCCTTTTTCTTATACAGAGAAGATCATGTCCGGTCACACGATGCCGAGCTAATCTGTTCCTAGCAAATAGCTGAAATCTTAACTAACGAAAATGTCTAACTCTCTAACTAACGAAACTGAAGAAAAACGATGCTTATTTAGACCAACACTCTAGATTCAATCCCCTCTAATCTAAGTGCCCTTCACCTGAACAATACCGATGCAGCGGCACAACTCCTGGAATTGCACACGTTCGAGTGCCTCCGTCATGATGTCGGAGAGTTAGTCCTCCATGCACACGAATTGGACACCGATGTCAGCATTGTCGACACACCGTCAGATGAAGTGGAAGTGGGTCTATATGCGTCTGCTCCGGTCGTGGAAGAATGAATTCTTCATCAGCGCGATTGCTGATTTGTTGTCGATGCTCATCTCAATTGTGTAGTCTTCATGCCCGAGCAGCTCGACATGGATCCGCTTGAGCCATACTCCCTGGCACGTCACGGCCGTGGCGGCTGAAAGGATCGTATGGGCACCTAGAGGGGGGGGTGAATAGGTGCTGCTTCAAATTTTACTCTTTTTCAAATTAGGGTTTGACAAGAAAGGTAAATTCTCTAGAATATGCAACTATGGTGAATTTACCTATATGTCAACCAAGCACAAGCTAACACAACACTAAGCAAGAACGAGTAAGTAAAGTGCGGTAAAGGATAGAAGTAACCAAAGGAGTGGACGCGGAGACACAAGGATTTGTTTCCCGTAGTTCCTTCCTTTTGAGGGGAAGTACGTATACGTTTGGAGAGGGGGTGGTTTCAAACCACCAACGCCACGAGAGGCCTTCCTTGTTCTCCGATGAATCTCACCCCAACGGGATCGATTCACCTTCCACTATATCGGCAACCTTCGAGGTGGAAGCCGACACCTTTACAACAAGTTCGGGGCACACATCCACAACTTAATTGGAGGCTTCCAAATGCAAGCAAGATGTTAAGACAAATCAAAGACAAGCTTGTAAGAACCAAATCAAAGTTAGGGTTTCCAAAGAAACACTAGAGCTTGGGGGCCCTCAAGTGAATGAGGGGGAAATGAAGATCTCTCTTGGTGAAGATGTAGATCAAGTCCTCCTCCTTCGATTCTCCAAAGATCAATGACTTTGGATGGTTGAATGAAGAGATCTTGTAGATTTGGTGCCTCTAATGGGGTTGGTGTTCTTGAGCAGCTCGAGCGACTGGAGGAAGAAGATAAGGGTCCCTTTTTATAGGCAGCCCCCTCCACGAACTGTTTTCTGACCATTGTAGAAAAGTCAGACCGGAGGCTCTGGTCTACACCGGAGACTCCGGCCAATCTCCGGACCAGCCTACGGACCGCCCATCTGAATGACCCAGAACAATCCTGACCTAGCAACACCGGAGACTCTGGACTAAACAAGGTCCGGAGACTCTGGAGTATCCTCCGGTGCAGGCTCCGGACCGCCCATCTGAATGACCTAGCCTAGATCCTGAAGACCCCACCGGAGACACGTCTGGAAACTCCGGACCACTCCGGAGACTCCGGTCTTGGCAGACCGGAGACTCCGGTCTGAAGTTTCCAGAAATGTGTCGAATGAGTGTGGACTTTTCCCAAGTGTGAGGGTGCTTTTCACTTATCATAATATCAACCTGTGGACAGTGACAAACCGTAAAATGATCTACTTGTTGTTAACGAACACCAAAAGTGATTATGGCAATAAATGCCCTTTCAATCTCCCCCCTTTTGGTGTTCGATGACAACAAGTTATTTGCATGGAATAAAGTATATATGGGACTCCCCCTGACTATGTGCAACAATATAATTAAGTAAATCATGCAAGATAGATAGTATCACACATAAATCACATAAATCTCACATGAGTTACAATATATGGTGCACACAAGCACATAGTCATAGTCACACACATGAACAGCAAATAACACACATAAAGTTCAAGTTCGAATATGGCAAATCAAAGGCAAATAAATAAAGGCAGATAGTCACAAATCCCAAATCCCCCATGCAAACCGATGAGAATGTCTTCTCCCCCTTTGGCATTGAAACACCGAAAAGGGAAAAGACCTACACTAGCGCCCCAACAGCTCAGTAGTCATCGTCATCCTCATCATCCTCGGCATCCTCATCCTCCTCCTGGTCATTATCATCCTGATCATAGTCATCATCATCGTCTTCAGGGACAGCAGGACCTTTGCTGTGAGGGCGAGAAGAGGAAGTACCCTGGTACCCGAACCCGAAGGTGACATCAGCAAACGTCTTCCAATCCACCTGACTATCCTGTTGGGCATTCGATGCCCCAAATGAGAGTGTATGATCAGACTTTGTGGACTGCTGAGCCCCATGCTCATCATTGTATTTATCCTCACCTTCCTCATCATCCTCAGCACCTTGTTCCTTGATCTCTTTGAGGAGCTTCTCAATGCGGCGGTTGCTTTGGTAGGATGCATGTTGCTGCCTACGGATGTCGACGTTCATGCAACAAAGGGTCCTCTCCCAAAAGCTGGCCTTCTTGACCCGCTCATGCACATAGTCTCGAGTCATAGTAGGCATAGGGGCATTGGACGCATTCTTCCTCCGAACTCTAGGTGGGGAGGGAGCCCTCTCTGTCTCAATCTCCTCATCACCATCCCCATAGAGACGCCTTGGAGCAGGCCCCATACGCCCCTTCTGCTGTAGTGTGACCAGAGTGTGCTCAGTGAGGTTTGGTGGTATGCCAAGTGGAGAATCATGCTCCTGGGAGTTGATGAGCCTCATAACCAAGGGTGCATATGGAGGAGATTTCTTGTAAAGAATGGCATGGTACATCTCCTCGAAGATAAAGTCCATCACATCAATAGGTGCAGCATATGCCTCAGGTCCAGCATTGAAGGTTCGGTGAGTGTGGTACAGAAGGTTGACAAACCCACCCCTAATAGCATCATCATTCCTAGCACTAGGTGTAATGGTATGGCGAAAAATCCTCAGCATAAGGTTGTAGAGGGTCTTGAGTCCCTTGGACCCCCCCCCCCCCACAACATCACCATCATACAGAGGTGCCAACTTCAACTTGTTCTCACCCAAAGCTGCAGAGTGCATGCACAGCCCCACAGGAGTGGATACTCCATGAAAGGTCTCAAATATGATGTTGGCAAAGTCATGAAATGTAGCCGTGCAGCGAGTGGTGCCAGACACCCACACCATGGTCCGGTCAAGATCATACCCAAACACAACTGTGGCATAGAACTGTTGTACAAGGTGGACATTGTAGTCTTCACGCAGCTCCATCAAGTTGTAGAGACCCAGCTTCTCACAGATCCACAAGGCATCATTGAAGTAAGGGCTCTGACGCATCTGCTCAACACTCATGAACATCTGAGGGCAGACATGTGATTTGGTGAGTACACCATACACATCCTTCATGAACACAGCCTGTTCTTTCCTCCAGTAACGAGGGTCCTCACTGGTACGAGGCAGCGCATAGAAATCTGTCTTTCTCAGCTCACGGTACTCCTCTTTAGACATTTTGGCTAAGGACTCAAGGTTGTCATACTTGGCCCTCTTGGCACGGTCCTCCCGTTCATCCCTCTCCTGATCCCTCTTCGTGTAAGCTGCATCACGTGCCCGCTGTTTCCGGTTGGACGGAGGCACGATAAACTGACCCTAAGCTTCATCATAGCGAGGATTGCCCCTTTGGGACTTGGCCTTGGTACGACGAGGACGACTAGAATCATCACCTGTGCACATCAGTGAGGGAGATAGCATGGAGATGAGTATATATGTCCCAATAATGCAGTACAAGATCTTTGATGCATTTTTGGACTATTTTGATTCACCCAACACCGGAGTCTCCGGCTCAGACCGGAGTCTCCGGTCCTGGGGACCGGAATCTCCGGCCTGGACCAGAGTCTCCGGACCTAAGTCCGGAATCTCCGGTTGGGAGGCTCGGGCATGAGATGGGAAGATGCTGGTGAGGGTGAATCTTGTAGATCGGGCAATGCAACAAGGCTAAAGTACTAGAGTGCACGCAAACAAGTGATTCCAATGGACAAATCAGCAACAATCCTCAAAAACACATCTAGAGATGAACCCTAGGAGAAAAATAGAGGAGATGTACCAGATCTGTACATGGGATCAATTCCTCTCGTGGGAATGACCCAATGGAGGAGAGGGGAAGGTTGGCCGGCGGCACGGCGGATCCCAGGGGCTTCTTGACCTCCGGGGAAGAGTTTTGGAAGAGGAGGCGACGGGTTTGGAGGTAGGGGACGGGGTGAAGAATGAGGAACTGTTGTACCAGTTCACCCCGCACCCCCTTCTTTAAGTGACAGAAACCGTCTGGACCGGAGACTCCGGTGTATGTACACCGGAGACTACGGTCCTCCTCGACCAAAAGTTCCAGGAAAAGTGTTTGGGGACATATATGAGAGATAGATGGTTTTTAAGATAGGGGTAGGGCTTGGGTTGAGACATCAAACTGTGAAGAACCAACAAGAGCCATAGGAATTCACAAACATTCAGAAAAGCTCCAAGAGACTAGAATCAAGCAAATGACAAACATGAGTAAGTACCAACCTCTCAAATGAGAGAGGGCGGTGGCCTAGGCCACCATATTTGAGTATACTTGGCTTGGCACCACGAAGATATATCTTGGGTCCATTACCAAAACTCATCATTAAGCTCACATATCACTAAATGATATTAAGAGGAATGATTTTGATTGCTTTGGGAATAATGGGGGGAGGCATGGTCCAATCAATTAGGACCGCACTCCCCCTATATCCATGTCTACACCTAAACCAAATATGAGTTGAAACATAGGTGAGAGTGCAAGAAAATCAAGTCAAGATCCTTGAATCTACGACATTTAGTTCATTCCTCAAGTAGCAAAACCTTGCTTCATCAAGTGGCTTCGTGAAGATATTGGCAAGTTGATCTTTGGTTGATACATATGTTAGATCAATATCACCTCGAGCAACATGATATCTAATGAAGTGATGGCGAATCTCAATATGCTTTGTCCTTGTGTGATCCACCGGGTTGTAAGCAATCTTGATGGCACTTTCATTGTCACATAGAAGAGGCACTTTGTCACAATGGACACTGTATTTCTTTAAACTTTGCCTCATCCATAGCAATTGGGTGCAAGCACTAGCAGCTGCCACATACTCGACTTCGACGGTGGAGAGAGATATACAATTTTGCTTCTTGGAAGACCAACATACCAAGGACCTACCAAGGAATTGGCAAGCCCCGGATGTTGATTTTCTATCATCCTTGTCCCCCGCCCAATCCGAATCCGTGTATCTACAAAGAGCAAATGTTGAGCCTCGAGGATACCTGTGGCATCCCGCAAAAACCACTACTAGAAAATCGCGTTGTTTTTGTGCATTGCATCATCATGACCGCATGCTCATGTCACCATGTCACATTGCATTTGAGCATCGTCATCATCATGCATAATAATTTGCCTAAAAACTATTTGCGAAAGACAATCGTTTTCTAAAATCAGCCCTCCTTCTATTTCAAATTAAAACCCCGGATGTTCCGGATATTTTGTTTGTCTAAAACTAATTACAAAAGTTATTTTGAAAATAAATAAAAATAGTTAAATATTTTTAGTGGGGCAGTCGAACGGGCCGATTCGACCAGAACGACCACCCCCAGAAATTTAAACGGTCCACCCCAAACCCTTTTCTACCAACCTATCTACCCACACCCTCCGACCACCTCACCCGGACCAGTCCCACGCCGCCACGTCGTCCTGTCCCCAACCCCCACCCAACCAGACACCGCCACTTGGCCTAGCCCTCTTCCCCCCTCTTTCTCTCTCTCCCTCTCTCTCCCTGGGACCCACCCCATATCCCCACCCACACAACACACACACGCACGCCAGCAGCATACCCTAACCACCCCAGTCAACACCACCCACACACACAGCCCCCACGCCTGGCCCGCCACCTGCCCTGGGTCCCACCCCTCCGGCCCCACCACTCCCACTCCTCTCCCCCCGAGACCCCCTGTCCCCGCTCCTCCCCTGTTCTTCTTCCCCGCCTCGTCTCCCCCCGCCCCCTCTCTCCTCTCTCCACCCTCCGGCAGCAACCGCCCTCCGCCGCCGGGTCACCTTCCTTCCCTCCCAGCATCAACCGCCTCCCTCCGCTCACCGCTCCCGCAGCCGCCCCGCCTCACCCCACCGACGCGCTCGCCCCTCACCGCCCCTCCTCCTCCCGCCGCCTCGCTCGCCACCGCCTGCAACACCGCCGCCCAGCGCCCTCCTCCTCCCGCTCGCCTCCGCTCGCCCCGGCTCCCACCCCGAGCAGCGCCCCGTCGCCCTCCCCTCCGCGCCTTCCCTACCCTCTCCGGCGAGCCCGCCGCGCCTCCCCGAGTCGCCGCTGTCCTCAGCGCTCGCCCCCAGGCCTCCTCGTCCGCGCCCCCACCCAAGCTCCTCGCCGGCGACCCCCTCTCCGCCTCCGTCGCGGCTCCATCGACGCCCCGCCTCCGTGCCGCCCTCCTCCGTCAAGCATCTCCGCCGGGCCCCGCGGCAACCGCCCTGCTCGCCTCCGTCCCCACGGACCCGCCGGTGTCCTGCTCCGCCCATCCTCTGCGAGCCCGCCCGCCGTCCAGGAGCCCACCTCCGGCCCGTCCTCAGCCTCGCCTCCTCGCCCGAGTGGCTGCTGCCGACAGGGACGCGCCACCGTCTCCGCGTGCCGGCCTCGCTGCGACCCCGCACGCCGCGACCCCCTCACCGTGCCTCTGCAGCACATACCAGTACCTGTTCAAGTGCGGCATGTGCTCCGCGTACCACGCCAGTTGGGGCCGATCCAGTCACTGTTTCGAGACCGTCGACTTGGGCCAGTTGCTAGGATCTACTTCGTCCGCTACCGCAAGATCGCCCTCTGCTTGTGAAACCAAGGAGTGTTACCTCCCCGAAGACCAAGACCTACTACAGACGCCGAGACCCCCAAACCCGAAGATCGATCCCGTACCCGGTGTCTCGCCAAGATCCTCCTCGACCATTGAGCGGGCACCAAGTCCTCCTCTCGGGCCGTCAAGATCTCCGTCACCGAACCCTCGAGGCCTTCCACACGGAGCGGCGATGCATGACCTCGAGAAGGCCGACACGGTCCAAGATCCCCGACTCGAAGATCCCCGGAACGCCAAGACCATCTACACGGATTCGAAGACCGAACCCGATAATCGCCAAGATCGCCACCGGAACGCCAAGTTCTCCACTTTGAACGCTAGGACCGACCCGATACGCGGACCCGACAAGATCTTCACCACGACAAGTTCGGCACCGACCAGGGCGGACCCGCTACGCCCCGACGCCGAACCAAGTCCTGCTTCCGGAACACCAAGATCTACCTCAGTTGCCCGAGAACGTTCCGTCGAACCCTGAGCCCCTGTCGAACCCTGAGACCGGACCCCAAACCCCGGAACCCCAAGCTCGTCGAGACCCTCTAATGTGTGACCCCTTTTCCTGAGCCCTATTTTATAAATGCTAAATATAAAACCTGTTGCATATTAAATTGTCATACTTGCATGCATATTTGTGTGGTTTGGGGTCCTTATGCCGATTCACCTAATAATTAAATATGGGGCCCATATGCGGGCAAATCTAGCCTTATATTGGCCTCATTTAAATTTGTGTAGCGAACCGGTACCATCTTTTGCCATGTCCAAACAACATTTAAATTGCGGGGTATCTAAACAACTAGAACCATATATTTAATTGTCGGGACCCCGGTTCCGCTTAATCTTGCCTAATTACATTGCACCTCTGCCATGTTATGCATCATACATGCATCATGCCCGATCTTTTGCCGTAGTATTAAATATTGCATCTGGTGTTCTTCTAGTGTTTTGCTTCTTCGCGGATTGGGCCGTTGAGTTGATGCAAGTGTCGACCCGATCTTCGGTTGAACCTTCGACAATGCTTTCAGGCGAGCATCTCCCCCTTTCTACCCATCTTACTTTTATAGTATTTATTCCCTCCTGTTGATCTATTGCTATCTGTGTTGCGATGCTCTAGTTTCCATACCCGTGATATCCCTTGCAGCCCTATATTGCCTTGGACACATCCTATTACCTGTTGTTTGGTAGATAGTTGGACTTGCGCGCCGTAGTCGCTTGCTCAAGTGCTGTTGCGTGTCGTCAAGTACCACAGTTGTTGGAGAATTGCCGCATGTTCAATGTTGGAGAAGACCATGGCTTTATTTATTGTTCACTTTAATTACTGTTTAACAACTAAAATTGAAGTAGGTAAGTAGAGGCATCGGTGGGTGATAGATAACATTTGGTTTCCGACCGCCCATTTGTGTCCCGTAGGACCCCGAGTTCTTGACACCTGTTCCGAGATCGAGCGTGCTAACCACAGGTGGGGAGATATGGGCCCCCCATTGATTAGTACCTGATTTCAAAGTATTGTACTGGGGGCCACAAACTAGTTTGAGGTTTTATTTACTATCCTGTACTTATGCCATGCTTTACTGCTTTATTTAAATTGTGCGACAGATAGCACCTGTACTGTTTAGGATCGGGACACGATTTCGCGGTGTCGACAGTCCCAGTTTTGGGATTTGCTGTCGTTCACAGTCGTATACCCAAACCCTAAGTCCGTCTCGGAGACCGGCCGACTTCGTTGCGGGTGTACTTAGTGGGGTGGCCCCCCGTGCTTGCTTTCGGTCTGGGAACATCGTGACTTAGGCCCCGCCGACATACCGATGGGTGTATGTTAACTGATCTGGTAAAAAGGGTCGAAGTGCTTGTGGATACTTTGGTGCACCCCTGCAGGGTTTAATCTTTTCGAGAAGCCGTGTCCGCGCTTATGGACGACTTGGAGCACAGGTCTCGATCATAGACAACTATAACTAAAGTTTATTGTTATAAAGTGACTTGTATCCGACATGACTAGTAATCAGCTTCACTACAACGGGAATGGCTAAATAAAAGTACCAACAACTGCTGGGTTTTGGGGTTATCTCATGCTAATTGTATCTGAATAGTAAGTGTCGCAACTACAACGGAATGATTAAATAAAAGTGCTCACTGCTTATTTTATCAGGACGACTATCTTTACCTGACTAGTAAATTGCCGCAACTATAACCGAATAAGTAAAACTGCCAACTGTGTGAGTTCCTCGGTCGACTTCCTCGTTTGGTATCGAGGGGGAAACACCCGGATGGGTTTGTTTGGTGGTAGTATCAGGTTGGTTCCGAATAGGTCTTTCTTACCCCTCTCTGATAGTCGCCAGTTGTATCGAGTCTCTATAGTTTGATTAGTGCATGCTGCCGCTGCCGCTTCAGTCCACCATACCTATGTAGGCGAGGACCGCCGAATTCTAGTCTCGCCGTGTACTGGCCTCAGTACTGACGCTCCTCTTTTTCCTTTGCCCTTTGTCGGCACCCCTTTTGTTTAAGCAGGTTTTGAGATCGACGTCGTTAGCAGGGTTACCCTTCCGGCTTGGCCTGGGCAGGGTTATGGACGCCATTGGTTATTCTTCAGGGCTCTTAGCCCCATTTGCATTTTGTCCGTAGCTGGACGTTGTATCGCTTTCAAGGTGATTTGGATCTTTGTTCTGTATATCTGTATTCTTGACTCATTGAGTCGCTATTGTATATATATCTGTTCTGTGGGTCCCATCGAGGACTGTTGTGTAATGTTATTACTTCGTTTTCCACCCGCACGAAAGTGCCTGGTGGGCACCTTCGAATCGTTTCTATGCGGGTTTGGCGGGTTTCGCTGAAACTTGCATAGGGCCGATTCTGAGGGTGTTACAATACCAAAGACCATAAAATGGGGTATGAACTAAATTTCGAAAGATTCTCTTGACCGCCATTAAATGGCTTTCCTTAGGAGCCACTTGATATCTTGCACACACACCTACACTCAACACAATATCGGGTCTAGATGCACAAAGGTAAAGAAAAGAACCAATCATAGACCGATATACCTTTTGATCCACATCTTTACCATTTGGATTTTGTTCTAGATAGGTCTTTGTATCCATGGGAGTAGGTGCTCCATTTGAATCTTGCATTTTTAATCTCTTGAGCATATCTTGAGTATACTTGGCTTGATTGAAGAATTTCCCTCCTCTAACTTGCTTGATCTCAAAGCCAATAAATACTCTCAACTCTCCCATTAAAGTATCCGGAACCTACTAGTCATAAGCTTTGAGAATTCATCATTAAAAGTTTTGTTAGATGAGCCAAAGATGATATCATCAACATATATTTGACATACAAAAAGCTCCCCCATTGACTTTCTTAGTAAAAAGAGTGGAATCGATTTTCCCAACCTCAAAGCCATGGTCAAACAATAACTCTCTAAGGTGCTCATACCACGTGCGTGGGGCTTGCTTGAGCCCATAGAGCGCCTTATCAAGTTTGTAGACATGGTTTGGGAAGTTGGGGTCCTCAAATCCCGGGGGTTGCTTAACATATACCAATTCATTTAATGGGCCATAAAGAAATGCACTTTCTACATCCATTTGTTGCAACTTAAAGTTATGATGTGCCGCATAAGCAAGAAGGATACGAATGGACCCAAGGCGAGCCACGGGAGCATATGTCTCTCCATAGGCAATGCCTTCAATTTGAGAGAACCCTTATGCAACCAATCTAGCCTTGTTTCTTACTATGATTCCATGCTCATCTTGCTTGTTATTGAATATCCACTTTGTTCCAATAACATTGCGGCAATCCTTTGGCTTCTCTACTAACTTCCATACTTTTTTCTCTCAAAGTTGTTGAGTTCTCTGTGCATAGCTTCTAACCAATCCGAATCTTCAAGAGCTTCCCACACTTTCTTTGGTTCAATCATGGAGATGTGTGCTTGGTGTTCACTGAACCTCTTCAATTGTGCTCTTGTGGAAATACCTTTCCTTAGATCACCAACTACATTTTGTAGAGAGTGGTCTCTTAATTCCAACATTCTTTCCTTTCTAGCTTCGTGACGAGCGTGGATCTCCATGTTGTTTCTTGGGGGACCCTCTTCATCATTTTGATCCTCGTCTTGACCATTAACTTGACCTTGATCATCATTGGAATCATTCTCTTCATTTAGAGACACAGATTGACCTTGGTCTTGATCAAGTGCCCTTCTTGCATCAATCTGAGCTTGTTTCAAAGCAGTTTGAACGGATCTTCCTTGTGCAATTGACTTGGCACCACTTGACACCCTTGCGAATGAATCAAGCTCCTCTTGACTAGAATTGTCACTAAGATCATCATGTTGAGGGTCCATATCTTGTCTTTGGCTTGTGGCATTGCCCTCCTCGGTGTATGGAGCTTGTTGATGTTGTGAAGATGAGGGCTCCACTTGAGTGAAGCATAGTTCTTCTCAATCCGCCATAAGGGGTTCCTCAACGGGGTGGATATATCCCACACCCATTCTTCCTATGGCATCCTGAGGCATTTCATCATCTGCATCACAAGCATCAACACGCCCCCCTTGGGGACCATCATATTCTTCGAAAATCATACTACAAGATTCTATGATGACTCCGAAGAGTTTATCATAGATTCTATAAGTGTGAGATTCGAGACCATAGCCAACAAAAATACCCTATAATGCTTTAGACTCAAATTGGACAACCGAACACCTTTTATGAGATAGAAACACTTTCAACCGAACACCCGGAAGTAGGAGATATTGGGATTGTTATCGGTAAGTATTTCATATGGAGTCTTGTTTATTTATTTGCGGAGGTAGAGCCGGTTCGAAGCATGGCAAGCGGTGGAGATGGCTTCGGCCCAAAAGTTGTATGGGGATTTAAACTCCGCCAACATGGTCCTAGCCATCTCAATAAGAGTCCGGTTCTTCCTTTCGGCCACACCATTTTGTTGAGGGGTGTATGCAGCGAAATATTGATGTTTAATCCCCTCATCACTAAGAAAATCATTCAAGGTGTAGTTCTTGAACTCGGTGCCGTTGTCACTTCTAATGATCAACACGGGAACATTGTATTGCCTTTGGACCAAATTGATGAAGTCGATGAAGGTCTTTTGAGTTTCACTCTTCAACTTGAAGAAATAAACCCAAGAGTATCTTGAAAAGTCACCAACAATCACTAAGAAATATTTCTTCCCACCAAGACTTGCATGAGATGGAGGACCAAAGAGGTCCACGTGGAGGAGCTCCAAGATCTTGGTGGACTTGATGCGGTTCTTAGGCTTGTGAGGATCATCATGCATCTTCCCTAGAACACATGCCCTGGAAACACGATCTTTGGCAAAGGAAACATTTTCTTTTAGTCCAACAATATGGCCCTCCTTATGGAGACTTTGCAAAGTTCTCATATTGACATGGGCTAGTCGGCGATGCCATAGCCAACCCACATCGGCCTTTCCGAATAAGCACATCGGACCTGTAGTGGTTTGCTCCGAAAAGTCCACCACATACAAGTCATGTTTGACGTACCCAACGAAAGCGAACTTGAGAGACTTGCTCCACAAGAGGACCACAATATCAACATCAATAAAGACGGCAAAACCCATCTTTCCAAGAGCAAGGACTGAAAGTAAATTGTATCCAAGGGTCTCAACAAGCATGACGTTCACAAGTGTAATGTCGTGAGCAACCACAACCTTGCTGAAACCCATTACCTTAGACTTTGATTTGTCGGCATATGTCACGGTGATTTGATCATCATTTGGCTTTAACTCCTTGACAATAGACGAGCTTACGGTCATATGACTTGTGCAACCACTATCAAGCACCCACTTTGACCCTCCGAAAGCATAAGTCTACAAAAGATCAAGCTAATTTTTAGGTACCCATTTTTCAATGGGTCCTCTTTTGTTAGCAACAAGGGTCTTGGGAACCCAAATAGACCAAGCAATATACCCATCATAAGGGCCAACATATTGCGCATACACATCACCATAATAATCACGCATTAGAACATAGTGAGGGTTAGCACTTCCCGCAAAGTCATCATGAGACATAGTTTTACCACTTATGGTCTTACTATCCACAATGGTCTTGTTGGTCTCTTGTGCGGGCTTGGCCTTCTTCTTCTTGTTCTTCTTCTTCTTCTTCTTCTTCTTCTTCTTCTTATTATTATTATTATTATTATTAGTAGTAGTAGTATTGGAGACAAAACCAATGCCCACTTTATCACCACTAGGCCTTTGCTTGCTCAAAATATCATCAATGGACTTGTTGCCTTGTGGAAATGTGGCCTTAGCAAGCTCCCCCTTCAACCTAGCATTCTCTTCAAGAATAGTTGTACTACTAGATGGAATGAAGTTACTAGGTGAAGGAATATTGGCCAATTGAGTTTGAAGCGTTTCATGGGACTTTGTGAGTGACAAGAGTTCACTCTCCAAAGCCTTGTGGGCCTTGTTAAGCAACCTAAAGTCCTCGGCAAGTTTTTCATGAACCACACCAAACTCAATCTTGTCCTTTTTAGCCCTTTTGTATTTAGCAATAGCATGATCACGCTCTTTGATGAGTTTGTTAACAATAATGTCATTGGCCTCATCAAGCCCTTCAAGTTTTAATTCAAGTGACAACCTAGTTTCTTGTTCTTTTTCTAGAGCATTGTTTAAAGCCTCTAGCTCAATCAAGTGTTCATGCCCAAGTTTACATCTTACATCTAGAAGCTCTTGAGTATGTGAAAGTTGATCTAAGATGTTTCCAAAATGTAACTTAGCATCTCCTTCTAGGTTAGTAATAAACTCATCAAAGGCAATTAATTCCTTTTTAACATCAAGATACATCTCATCACCAATTTCATCATTATCTAAGGGAGTAGAGCGGGATGATGAGGATACCTCCGTTCCTCTTGCCATAAGGCAAGTGACGTTCTTGGTGGGAGAGTTCTCATTTGGAGAATTGAAGAGTGAGAATGTCGGAGTAGAAGTGGTGGCTAAAGCAGCCACACCATTAGAAGTTTCATCTTCACCATCTTCATTGTCGGAGGAGTATTCTTCATGAGTGATCAAGACAATTTCTCCCGACTTCTTGTTGATGGGATTCTTCTTGATGAAAGGTTTCTTGTAAGGTGCCTTGAGAGTCTTCTTTAACACAAGTTTACCACCATGATCTTCTCTCTTCTCATAGGGGCAACTTGCCACAAAGTGATAGCGGTCACCACAATTGAAGCAAGTTCTCAACCTAGTGGTATTCTCTCTTTTCCCATTTGGGTTGCTTCTCCGTTGCATTTCCATCTTGGCCTTGGTGGGGTTCTTCCAAAAGTTCTTTGCATAGAAGGCCATATATTGACCATGAGCAATCTTGACTTCATCGGGATGGTCCATGGAGAGGCCTTCATCACTATCATCTTCATCCCCATGGTCCACAGCTTTGGCCTTCAGTGCAACATTAACAACATTGCTCATACCAAGGGCACAAGCACGAGCATCTTTGGCATTCTTAGCGGCTACTTTGAAGGCGGCCATCTCTTGCATAACTTCATTTGAGGTCATGAGATGGTAGTTGTATCTTCCTTGTAGGCTCTTCAAGTCGGTGGGCTCAAAAGGCATGAGTGCACTCACATATTTCATTTTTATCCATGCATCATCCACATGTGAGGCACCCACATTTCTAAAAGCGGTGGCGGTGATCTTGAGCCTTCGGTACATGTCTTCGTGATCTTCACCTTCTTTCATGTAGAAGCCTTCGGCTTCATTGCTTAGAGCATCATATCGGTTCCTCCTCATACTCTCATTTCCAACAAACAATACAGTGAGGGCATCCCAAGCTTCCTTGGCAATGCTAAAGTGCTCAATGTGTGGATAATCCGTTGTCCCCAATCCTTGTTGAATCATATGCAAAGAAGTGGCATTGATTTGACTATTGACAGCCTCTCTTCTTGTCAAGTTGTTTGGATCCCCAATAAAGAGTCCATGCTCGATGATGTTCCATAGTTCAATGCAAGAGCTGCGCACATGAGTTCTCATTAGTGATTGCCATTGAGCAAAAGTAGCAGATTCTTCAAGCTTAGGTGGGTCACCTCTATTGTACACATGAGGGTGAGGGATTGGAGGGTCAGGAGAGTACCGTGAATAACGGTGCTCACCCTTCCCACCATCATTGTGTGTGTGGAGGAATTAACGTTGTCTAGTTTACCCCCCACCATCATACCCTCAGGGGATACCGAAGTATTCCCTTTAGGTACAACGGATGGTAGATCCTCTTGAGGAGATGGGGGTGATGATCCATCTTTGTCTTTAAGAAGTTGCTCTAGCATCTTCTTGACTTCGTTGACCAAGGAAGAGCTCAATCTTGTTTCCAAGTTTCTGAGATCTTCCATGGTCACCGTGGTCGGCTCACTACCACCATCCCCTTCTTGGCTACCCATATTCTCTTAGGCGGTAAAGCCCAAATAAAGAGCTGAGGCTCTGATACCAATTGAAAGGATCGTATGGGCACCTAGAGGGGGGGGGGGGTGAAAAGGTGCTACTTCAAATTTTACTCTTCTTCAAATTAGGGTTTGACAAGAAAGGTAAATTCTCTAGAATATGCAACTATGGTGAATTTACCTATATGTCAACCAAGCACAAGCTAACACAACACTAAGCAAGAACAAGTAAGTAAAGTGCGGTAAAGGATATAAGTAACCAAAGGAGTGGACGCGGAGACACAAGGATTTGTTTCCCGTAGTTCCTTCCTTTTGAGGGGAAGTACGTCTACGTTTGGAGAGGGGGTGGTTTCAAACCACCAACGCCACGAGAGGTCTCCCTTGTTCTCCGATGAATCTCACCCCAACGGGCTCAATTCACCTTCCACTATATCGGCAAACTTCGAGGTGGAAGCCGGCACCTTTACAACAAGTTCGGGGCACACATCCACAACTTAATTGGAGGCTCCCAAATGCAAGCAAGCTGTCAAGACAAATCAAAGACAAGATTGTAAGAACCAAATCAAAGTTAGGATTTCCAAAGAAACACTAGAGCTTGGGGGCCCTCAAGTGAATGAGGGGGAAATGAAGATCTCTCTTGGTGAAGATGTAGATCAAGGCCTCCTCCTTCAATTCTCCAAATATCAATGACTTTGGATGGTTGAATGAAGAGATCTTGTAGATTTGGTGGCTCTAATGGGGTTGGTGTTCTTGAGCAGCTCGAGCGACTGGAGGAAGAAGATAAGGGTCCCTTTTTATAGGCAACCCCCTCCACTAACCGTTTTCTGACCGTTGTAGAAAAGTCAGACCGGAGACTCCGGTCTACACCGGAGACTCCGGCCAATCTCCGGACCGCCCATCTGAATGACCCAGAACAATCCTGACCCAGCAACACCGGAGACTCCGGTCTTCCAACACCGGAGACTCCGGACTAAACAAGGTCCGGAGACTCCGGAGTATCCTCCGGTGTCGGCTCCAGACCGCCCATCTGAATGACCCAGCCCAGATCCTGAAGACCCCACCGGAGACACGTCCGGAAACTCCAGACCACTCCGGAGACTCCGGTCTTGGCAGACCGGAGACTCCGGTCTGAAGTTTCCAGAAATGTGTCGAATGAGTGTGGACTTTTCCCAAGTGTGAGGGTGCTTTTCACTTATCATAATATCAACCTGTGGACAGTGACAAACCGTAAAATGATCTACTTGTTGTTAACGAACACCAAAAGTGATTATGGCAATAAATGCCCTTTCAGCGGCGACATACTCCGCCTCACAAGATGACATGGCGACGATCTTCTGCATCTCTGATTGCTAGGATACGGGACTTTGCCCATAGAAGTGCATAACACCACCGGTGCTTTTCCAATCGCTGGCCATGTCCATGTCATTGTGCCCCACGAGCTCGGCTTTGGAGTCCTAGTGTGTTCTTATTGGCGATCTATTGATGTTTTCTTCTTCGTTGTGTGTGCGGAGTAGAACAATCGAGGCAACAAGAACAACTGAAATTTTGAACCCTTTTTCTACATCGTCATGTTTTTGATGGTGTATTTATCCTTTGTTTTTTGGTTTTACATTAGCCTTCTGAGATAATAAAAGAAAAGAATTATCACTGTATTTTTTATTACATTGTCTTCGGTGTATTTTCTTTTATTACATTGTGTTTCGACTGCCCATTATATATCTATTTGTGCAGGATCCCGGTTAATTTTGTGTCATCCTATTAACATATTCATTGTATTTAAAAATTAACATTATATGAAAGTTTTTTGTCCTATAAAATAAAACGATAGTTATCTACATGTAATGTGAGAAACGTTATTTGTCTAAAACTTCTGAAAGAAACTTTTTCTATATAGGAGTAAATTGTTTGAATACAAAGTTTTCTCAAATTTAATTGGAAACATAAATCGGGCTAGTTAGTATTACTAGGATGGTAAATCTAAGTTTGTATTGTGTTACGTACAAAAGAGATATATCTAAACACATAATAATTCACCATGTCTAACCATAAAATGGCTAAACGCTTTTTAGCCGGCGCGACGAAGCATGGCCATCTAGCCTGAGAACACATTTGAATCGGAGGAAGTACGTGGAAGACATTCATCGAAATATCCTCCACCGGATGACCTGACCTGGTACCGCTCGCTGTTCGTCCAGAGTCCAGACCAAAGTTTGCAATTGAGCTGAGCACCGTCTCAGCGTCCCTCCTTTCTCTTCCCTCCCTCGTCGCTTCGCGTCGGCTCGAAAGTCGAAACCCTAGACCAACCGCCCTCCTCCCCTCCGAACGCAGAAAGAGAGACAGAGATGTATGCAGACCAGATCTCCACCGGCCGCAAGCGCTCCGTCCACGAGCGCCTTGACGCCGACCTCCCCTCCGGCCGCGGCGGCGCGGACCCTGCCCTCCGGGCCCGTCACGCGGCGTTCAAGAGGTCAGCTCAAGCTCCGCTCCCACCTCCCTCCTACGTACGGTTGCTATGTTCCCCAAACCCGTTTTGAACACGGTTCCGCGTCCTCCCGATTCGAATCTGAAGTAGGCTCCCCGTGCGTGCTGCTGATTTATCCTAGCGCTCTGGTAGTCCGCATGCTCGTTATGTAACCTTGGCTAAGGGGTGGTCGCTCTGTGCGCTTCTATGAGCTTAGGATAGTGGAAATTAGGGCGTAGTTTAGGTTGCTCGGATGGGGAGTGGTGGATTCCATGCCTTCCTTCATCTTATTATTGAGGTCCCGCAGAGTATGGATGAGCTTTGTGGCCGCGTGATGTGTGCTGTCATTGTCGTCTGAGTGATGGACATTGTTGATTGATGGTAATTCTGGAGTCAGATTCAGTGATTCGGCATGGGAGATATCATGAATTGGTCTGCGATGACACTATTGTCACTATGTCAGCATAACGTGGGAGTTGTAGCTTAGGTTTCTGGTTAAAATCCTTTCTTTTTTGTCCTCGGATCTACTTTGGACAATCACTTGCTTTGACGATTGTACCTGAGGGTTTGTGATTTCACAAGTTGGGATATCTTGATATTCTGTTGTAGAATCATTCACTGATGGCTTGCTATTGATTTTTATTAGATTAGTTCGTTATTTCCAAACAAAGGAATCTGACATTTTAGTCTGGAAGTATCAAGGATGAATTATTCACTTCTGTTCTCATGTAAACTCACACTTTGTAATATTTGCTGATATGAGCCTTGATGTGTTTAAGACCGCTTTTAAAAGAAAGGGCACTGCGTATTGTTAGCATGCATATTCTAAGTTATTAGGAGATCTTTCTTCTCAATCCCAGATTTTTCTTGTGCACCATTCCACTGTTCAGGTTCCCTGCTTCACTAGGCTAGCTAATTTTAGAATTAGGAATATTGATACTTTTTTTCTTATACTATCTGTAGGCAGCGACAAACTGATGATAAATGGAAGCATGATCTTTACCGGGAAGATAATGAATCAGCTTCAAGTAATCTATCTGTTGATGTACCTTAAATGAAATCAGACAAGCTACCTTTTATTCTTGTCCCATTTAACTTTATCTGTCTACACTTCAGGATCAGCTGATCCACAGGATTTGCGATTCAAGCTTCAGAGGAAAAACTCTCAGCAAGGGCCTGCTGGCCAAAAGAGTTCTGGGATACGTGATCTACGTGAGAAGCTATCTGGAACAATGCACCCACAACCATCAAATGCTGACCCTCGAAAGGGGAAACCTGTATCGGAGGCTGTAAAAGTCACAAGGCGTGAAACTGCTGATGAAAGGCCTGTACGCCAAATTAAGAAAGTATCAAAACCGTCATCATCCAAGAAGACTTCTCAGCCAAAGGTATGGATTCTTTTGGTTGCAATGTAGTATTGGTATCCCAGTTATTTTGGTTTCTACATGTGCCAGAATTTCATTTGCCCGTAGGCTTTGGTTGGTGATTATCTTGAAGCGTGTATTACTGGAATTGACCTTTTCTATTGTAGCCAGCATGAAGTTTTTAGTACCCTTTTGGACAACGTTTCGTTGTGATGGTATTTTCGCCTAGCTCACTAGTATTACTGGAAATCTGGAATTGACCTTTTTTATTGTAGCCAGCATGAAGTTTTTAGTACCCTTTTGGACAACGTTTTGTTGTGATGGTATTTTCGCCTAGCTCACTATGTTTATTCTATTCCATGCATAGCATCATTAACACTTGATTCTTGTGACTTGTTTGTCTACATAGCTTTTGTTCATTGAGTTTAGTTATTTTAACTTTTTAAGCCCTTTCATTAGCATTTTGTTGCCAACGACATTTTTTACTATGATAATTTTCTGTGCATTTTCAGTATTTCCATCTGATCCTTCATGTTGACTTTATGCATAAAATTCTGAGAGATCCCATTAGCCATTGCCATGTAAATGTAGGTGCTTCTGTAGCTGGACCTTGTGGAAGTTTAGCACATCCTTTTTCATTTTTGAGATCTGTTTAGCACTTCATGGAAGCAGGATTTGCTGTAGGAGAATGTGTACCTGCACTTATATGTATATATATAGTATGGTTAACAATTTTAGAGATAGGCAAGTCACCATAAGTAAGTTTTTAAGAAATGGATAAGGGTGCTTTACCCTCAAGAAAGCAACAGTTAGATTAACTATCATCTGTCAAGTGCTCATGCTACATTTCATTATGAGAAACTCGTAATGAGGGTCTGTTCAGTTTTATTCAAAAAACCTCTGCCCTAGTTAACGAACAATGGGTAGCTTGTTGCATGTTGACTAGGTAGTAAGCGCTCTATAGTACAGGGTTATGTTGTCCCACATGGATACTTTAGATATTAAAGAGACAGAGGGGAAGAATCCCTGGCTTATTTTTATAGATGAATTCATGAGTATGTCCTGGCATGGCGAGCACGAAGGCTCGAACCCAGGCGGACAGGCATGCATCAGCCTGTGCCTACCATCCGGGCTACGCCATGGTTCTCTCACACATGGATACTTATATTGAAGTGAATCAACTTTTTGTTGTGAAGTGTACAAAATTAACTAATCTTGTGCCTCTGTATTCTACTACTCCCTCTGTTCACAATTATGACATGGTTTAGCTTCTCTCTGAAACCCATGTATCTAGACGTGTTTCAGTGTGTAGGGTCACTCATTTTGGTCCGTATATAGTCCATATTGCAATATCTAAAACATCTTATAAATTATAATTGTGAACGGAGGCTGTACTAAATTCAGTATTGTTCTATGTGGGTTATGACTAGAGTGTTTTTGTTGAACATGGTATAAACATCCTTCAATGTGCATTCCATAGCTCGTTCTAAACATAGTTATTTGGAACATGTTTTAATAAACTGTCTGGCTTGTTTTGTGTTCTTACCCAACATCTTCTCCTTTGGGAAACACTTGCAGGCTGATAGTCCACTCGACAGTTTTCTGAAATCACTTGGACTTGAGAAGTATTCTATTAACTTCCAGGCAGAAGAGGTTTGACTATTCCCTAAATCTGTCAAACATAGTTTTCTTATCTATTTGGTTGACAATTGTCCTGCAGGTTGACATGGCGGCCCTACGTCACATGACTGAAAGTGATCTCAAGGCGCTGGGCATCCCGATGGTAAGTGCATTTCATGGTGTCAGATCTTGGATTTTTGCTGAAGTTGGCTATTTCTTGGCTTCTCCCATTCGTCATCTGAAGAGTAGTTTTAGTATGGAGAACTAGTTTTGTTTTCGTATATTTTACATAAATTGTAGACTCTGTTGCTAAATTATTACAAGTAGTAGTTAGAAAGCATGAACATAAATCATTTTGCTGAGGAAATTTGACTGTCTTTGAAACTGCTGCATGCACTTAATTTTTTTCTGAGGATATTGATACATAGGTAATGCCAAATTCCAATATAAAGTTTTGTAGGTCTGCAGTCTTCTTTTTTGTCCATACGTATAATTTGGTTTGAGGTGCAAATGTCAAGCATAAGGTGCCTGTTCTTTCAGGGTCCTAGGAAGAAGATTACCCTTGCCTTGGCACCCCGAGCGTAGGGCAACGGCCATGGGTCCAATGTAGAAAAGCGGGGAGATGTGGTAGGTTTTGCTCATCTGCAAGTCTGGCATATCTTGGAAAGGATACAGGTACAAGAACAGTGTGAGGTCTCTTGTAATGGCATGTTCCTCAGCATGCATCAGCCAGGTTTAGGTTGTTTAGAGAACAAGGCGTGGTGGTCCAAGGAGGAGGATGCTGTAAGGTTATTGGTCCGATGTTATTTATGTGGTCTGCATGCTTTGCTTGCCAGACCAGCTGATTAACTGATGCGGCACGCGTGCTGTGGCAATATTCTCACCACTGTATACTACTGTTAACATCTCCTTTTTCATTGGAGGGATACTTTTGAAACTCGGATCTTTCAGAATCACATACTCCCTCTGTCCCAAAATAGATGTCTAGGGACAGAGGGAGTAGTTGAGATTCTTTCATTGGTATTTCAGTGTTGCGGTGCTCAGTGTAGATGGTTTTAGACTTGCATTCTCTTGCCCAGTTTCGTGCTCAACCCATGTCTGGAACGCTGCCGTGTTCTCCAATTGTGATATTCCAGCATTTCAGTTTAGCCTTAAATTTTGTATTTTGACAATCGTCCGCTGCACCAGAGATGATTCTGTGGGTCTTTGTTTGCATGAAATGAATCGGCCTGATATTTTCAAGCTGGAACCATCGACTCACGATTCAGGCCATGAACTCTTTCAATAAATTCATACGCATGCGTGGTATGATGAAAGAGTGGGGTATATTTGCATTAAATGAAATGACATTGCAGGACATGAACAGAAAACGTAAGCTCAGTTCTCTGTAAACGAGTCATGCACCACACTGATACCCGTAGACATCTTATATTGATCAAAAGTACAACGCAATGGCTCAGCAGAGCGAGCCAGAATATGTGCTGCAACATTTTTTATTCCTACTGAGGAGCAAGACTGAAAATCTTTTGCCATGGATTTGGTGTCGCTCACCAGTGTATGAACAGCCGAACGATCCCGCAACAAGAGAGTGAATGCGCTGGATCATAGACAATCAGTCCGAGACCAAAACGATGTTCAAGTAACCATGATCACGAGCCACTGTCAGAGCACACTGTCCATACCGGAGTAGTTTCCAATTGCAAGATAGCAGAAAGTTCCCACTGTGATCACGCAGCACTTGCGATGTTCAGAAAAAAATAGCTGCATCGACGTTTACACAAACCGTGCCATCTACTTATCAGGCAGTGAAGTCCAACGAGGAGCCAAAGAATTGGATTCACAGTTGGCTTAGAGTAATGCCTCATAATCATGCCGACCCCAAAGAAGACTTCGCTGCCACGCGGAGAGAATGCATCCCTTCTTTGCATCCTGCGAAGTGTTGTTAAATAAAGAGAAAACATGCTGCGAAACATGTTAAAAAAGAAAAACAAATCCTGGGAAAGCACAGCCCTGGGCCGCCTCGCATGGATGTGTTGAGCCTACGAGGGAGCTCTCCCTGGGCAGGCCCACTCATGTTCCCGGGCCTAGAGCCCCGAAACATAAGCGCGAACCCTAAGCCGGAGAGCCCCTCCCTCGATGTGCCCTATATAATCGGCGGCGCCGCAACTCAACAGCAGCTCTCCTCTTCCTCGTCTCCGGCTGAATCGCTTCGGGTCTGCCTCTATTTGCGTTGTGTGTTTTCTTGTGGATCTTTCTGCCGCATAATATTTCGCCTCTTGTTAAGCTGGTTCAGCGGCGCGGAGCCGGCTTCGGCGGTGGCCGAGCGCCTCCTGACCTCCAGCAACACGCGAACCAGTCGATCATCTGACCGAGCGGTCTTCGGGGTTTCCACATACGGATTCGCTCTTGTCGAGATCTGACACATTCCACCGCCGGCTTCGAATCCAGTCGATTTTTTTTGGCGGTTTTGGATCGGATTTGCTTTCTTTCCACGTTCGTACACGGATCGGTTTTCGCCTCCTCCTTTCAATCTGATCTGTTCTACTAGTACCAGGTGTAAGTCAAGTGGCAGCGTGTTACCCTAATCGGATGAGCTGCCGCGGTTACACGCCTGGGAGATCGACGCGCGCCCTTCGTTACATGCGCCGCGGCTAAACCCCATCGCGGCTCGTGTACATCAGGGCTCCACATCTCAAATCTCGATGTTGAGTTTTAACGGTACCCAGCGGGTGATTGGATATCGATTACCACTACGGAGTACCATCGTCGATGTGAGAACAAAAAATGACAACGGTTTTCTTGTCGACAGGACAGGTCCAGGGAACGCCATTAAATAAAAATGATTAAATATGATAGTTACAAATTTTACCATTGAATTTATGAGAGAGAACCATGAGCTCTTTTGTCGCCCAAACCACAGGCAAAAGATTTTCGACGACGGAGTTCAGTGGAAGGGCATAACGAGAGGAGACACATGGAATTGGGGAAATTGATTATAACCCCCCTTTTGGTGCACTTGGGCAACATAAGCCCTTTTTTTTTGTCTTTCTCCCTTCTAACCCCCTAGTATGGTTCTCTGTACCTCATGCCCCCCTTTGGCTTGCTTAGCAGGTTTATAAACATAATACTAACAACTAAGCAGATGAATAGACAGAATTACCCCTCCAAATGAATTCTGTCAAGATATGCTTTAATTTAGGGAGTGACTATTGAACAGCTAGCTGTTTTGAATTTGAGAAATAGACGGTTTTTTAAAACCAATACGACAGCTGGCATGATGAGAACTGAATAAAACAAATAGGAAAACCGTCTGTTTTTAGTTGATCAAACATACACATTTTTCACCCCATTCATTTTTGAGTCCCTCTTTTTGAGTTGCAAACCACTTCATGTTCATACTAAAAAACTCACAGTTAGCTACAACATAAATACTTACATTAACTACAATAGGAATATTGAACATTAAGGTCTTCGTACTAAAAGCACTTTAAAACGCAAAAGCTGTTGATAAGGCAAACATCACAAATCGATATATAATTCATCAACAACTAGAAACCAACTGATCCTTCTATGTTCTTTGTTGCCAAGCTTTGCTTCCGTGGTTGAGAACATCAACTTCAAGCTGGATGCACTACTCCCCCATTTCAATCTTCACCATAACAAGTGAGCCGGCTTCAATTGCTAATTCTCCACATAATTCACTTCATCAATGCACAAGTTTAATGGTCCGTCCCTTGTAATAGGAGTATGAGCCATACAGCTGCTCATCCATGTTAATCCTACTCAAAGAAGAGTAGTCCATTGGCATGGGAAATGGAAGCCTTCTGCAAGTTCAACATGGATGTCCTCTGAAAAAACTAAAATGAGGATAATGCAATAACATCAGCCTATTTAGGTTTGTATACCAAGTGAATGAAACATGTAATAGATATAAAAATCAACCAGCATGTTTATGCACTTGATTGAAATAGTAAAAGCACAAAAAACACAAATGACTGCCAGCATTTTTGTATACTAACACTCAAAAAATGTCTTAGTAATCAAAGTTAATATTTAAATAAAAGGAATACAACAAGGAACAACTGATATCTACATACAGATTGATACCTTGAGTATAAACTGAAGCAAATAAGCAACATACTAGCACGCTCCGGTCGTTGCTCCATCCTAACTTAATCACCTGCTATCTTTCAGAACAATAATGGTCAAACACCAAAGGAAATGAGGGACTAATACTGAAAATGACATGAAAAACAACCAAAGAATGCATAGAAGGAGTTACCCAGATTACCACCCTCCCGCAATAAAGAAAGAAAAACAATTAATTAACTGAAGAAATTGAAGAGAATGAAGGAAGAGGCACTAGAAAAGACTAAAGAAAGAGGAAACGAAGAAACTGAAACAACTGAGACAAAGAGACATTGAAAAAATTAAAAATGAGAAAACAATGTGTACTAAAATGATACACTAACATGAAAATGATAAGAAGAAATAAACGCTGATGATTGAGGTACTGAAAAACTGAGAAAATGACAATTAAAAACGAGAGAATGATGATAAATGAAATAAGCAACATTCAGCTGAAGAAATGAAGCTGATTATTGAGTCATTGAAAAACTCAGAAAATGAAGAAACTAAAGAATTAGACCCAAAGGGCAAGGACTACAGGCTGAGAACTAAAGACTCAATACAAAGAGGGGGTTGTATTGTGAAGGAAATGAAAAAAAGAGATTAAGATAGAGAGACTTGATGACTAAACCAAATAGGGGTAAATGATGAACTGATCAACCCAAAATATTCAAATTCGAGAATGAGTGACTCATTTTGAAATGCCAAGATAGAAGACTCAACTCGATAAATTTAAAGCCAATAAATGAGTGAGGAAGAACTGAGAGACTTAAGAAACAAAAAAGAGGCACAAAGATCAGCAAAAAGTCTGAATAACGAAGACATTGAATGAAATACTAAAAATGAGGGACTAAACGAATAAAAGACTTACGGAAATAAAATGAGAGACTGAATAAATAGACTAAACAAGAGGGACTAGAAAATGAAAAAATAGAGGCTGAATGAACAAATGAAAGAACTAGGAAACTCATGAGCAACAAAGAATGAAACACAAACTAGAGAAAATGACAAATAGGTCTAAAGAAAGAACAGGGAAACTCATGAACAATGTGGACTGGATGAATGAAAAACTAAGAATCATTATACAAAAAAACTAAAGAGAAGAGACTAAATAGAGATCAACTAACTGAAAATTGAAAAAAGGCATAGAACAAAGAAAATGATAATCATGTCTAGTTGAAGACAAAACTACGGATTTCAAGACTAAAAGAATGACAAAAAAATACATAAACTCGTGAAGATTGAAAAAATAAAATATTGAATAACTGAAAACCGGACAATTCCTTAGAAAAGTCCTCTTTGGTAAATGTAATACTATTTAGATATGCCCTTGGTATCTAGAAAATACGAATTTGTCCTTTACTCAAAGACAAGGGGAATAATTCTATATGTAAGTAGCACATTGAAAGATTATCATATAATTCAGATATGAAAATGAATTCTTCTACGATGTTCCATGGACAAAAAAGCATGTATAATAAATAAACCAAAACTACGTAAAACCGAGAAATCCTTATAATATATCAAAAAACAAAAAAAATTAGAACATTTGAAGAGAGCAAGAAAACAAGTGGCACTATTACACTATTAATTAGTGTAAAAAATGCATGTCGTATATGCGATCAGCGCTATTTAAATATTCACCTTGGCAAGATTGACAGATAAGAGAAAAATACAGTAACACTGGACAAACAAAAGGGGTGCAAAAATACAAGTAGTTCACATCCAATGAATATGGCGCAACCATGCATTGTACCGCTCAAAAAAGGATGTCTGAATTCTTTACTTATCATCTAAATTAGATGTTAGCTACCCGTGTATCTCCATTCTTTGACACTACAAGAGCATTGAAGGAAATTCATCGACATGGTGTTGACTGCACTGAAGTTTCAGTGTTACAGTTTGTTCTTGTAAAGAGGAATATACAAGCATAAAGCAGTACTGAATCACTTCTAGCCCTAGAAATATAAAATGAATAATGGATTGAATAGACTATGATATTAGCAGAAATCTAATTTCATGAATGAAACTCACCTGACAAATAGGGTACGTTTCACAATATATAGCATAGACCTCAAATCTTATCTCATTTCACTACTGCAAACATCTAGACAGTTGCAATCTGATTTCCTCTACCCACACACCAATCTAGACTGCTTAGAGACATCAAAATGGCTGTCTGAAATAAGAAATAGAATTAGCGAGGAAGCACATCAATAAATTGCTAAATATAAAAAAACAATCCCTCGCATCTCACACTATCTGAAGGACGTTTGGCTGACCTTAGAATGATGGAAAATTGAAAAAACAATGAGCATGCACTTATACACACGCTGATGCAGCCAACAACGAAGACGAATCTCAGGCACCTGTCTCGGCCGCTGCTTATGTCTAGCATGTCATTCACTCTCTCCATTGAACTGATGTGAAGGTGGCCTCTCACCCTCTTATCTCCATCTATCAATATTTTCAAGCAGGAGACTATCTGAAGAGAAGCATGGGCATCAGTAAAATCACAGGTATGATGTGTATTCATGTCTGAACATCCACACGAACAACTGAATCTAAAATCCTAAGGAGCAAAGTAAACTAAATTAAAGGAGAATAAAAGCAAAAGATATTAGACAAAAGTCATGCAAATAACAACCAGAATATCATAAGTCATGCGGACACCACACCATTAGGGGCATACAACATGTCAAGATTACCCATAGAAAAAGGGATTAAGCCAATGAGATCTCCCTCGGTCAGTTGTGAGGCTCTAAAAATCAAAATCAGAACAAAGCTAGTGAACAAAAAGCAAAAACTTACTTTTGCTAAACCATAACAAATTCAAGTTGTTCAAACACAACATCATGAACAATATGACCTAGACAGAACAGGAAAATAGGAGAAATCCCCAGCCTATCATGCTTTGCGGCCACGGTACAACCCGCCGACGATTCTACAGTCAGGCCTTTGACGCCGCCTGTTGGAATTTGGGTGTGGGCCTTGGCCCATAGCCTAATACAAATTCTGAAATTTTCATGGCTCATTCATGTCTAGCAAGGGGTGGCACCAAAGTTTAGTCCCACCTTGCTAGTTTAGAGGGAGTTGGACCAATATATATAGTTGAGTGTTTCACTACCTCCTAAAGAGAGTGAAGAGGAGTGGCATACACGCGCGCTCCTCCTCCTTCGCCGTCGCCCGCCTCGCCTCGCGCGCGCGCGCCGCGGTTTGCGGAATTGTGCCTCGGTGCCGATCCTCTCCATCCCCTCTTTTGGCGTGCAACGGACGACGGGACAGTAGGCCTACAGAACCGCCGCCTATCGTGAACCTGTACGGGTGAGGGGCGATCAGGTTTTTGGGGAGCGCGTCTGCGCGACTATTGACGGCATCACATCGACCGACCACTCCTTCCCCGACGAGGACTTCTTTCCGAACATCAGCAGCCTCTACATCGACGCCATGGCTGACGACACTAGTGTCAACGCGAACCTCAACCCCAACCTGAACGCGAACCCGATTACTCCTCCAGCACCGTACGTAATCTGTTCCTATCTAGTTCAGTTTCTCTTGCAGTTTCTTGTACTAGTTTTTGAAATAGATGCGATCTGCTTATTCTGGTTAAATATGATATGTTCGTCTATTCTGCTAGTATACATGATTAGGTTAATTCCAGCACTTATAGTCATGATTTATTATTGCTTATTTCGGATTGAATATTATGGTAATTTGCTTATATTTTTAATAATAAAAAAACCTGATTATAGGCAACTGAATTCAACTAGTTTAGCCGCGGCTACAAGGCCGCCTCCTTTTGACGGTGTCATAAGAGATGGCGCACGAGAGCAGTTCTATGGTTGAAAAACCTAGGCTGCTATAGCGCCACTCTTGGCAAACCTGAGGGAGACCTTTCTCCTGTTCAGGAGGAAGCGTTTCAGAAAGTCGACACCATGTTTATGGGGGCTTTGTTCAATATTCTTGGTGACAACATTGTTGACACCTATATGTCATTTGATAATGGCAAGGATGCGTGGGATGCACTCGACGCCAAGTTTGGTGTTTCGGATGCTGGCACTGAACTGTATATCATGGCGCAATTCTATGACTACAAGATGACTGATGACCATCCCATCGTGGATCAGGCTCATGAGATACAGTCTCTTGCCAAAGAACTCGAGCAGTTCAAGTGTACCTTACCGGACAAGTTCGTGGCCGGAGGCATTATTGCCAAGCTTCCTCCTTCTTGGAGAAACTTTGCTACCTCTCTGAAACATAAGAGACAGGAGTTTTCTGTTTCGGATCTCATCGGATCTCTTCATGTTGAAGAAAAGGCGAGAGAAAAAGATACACGTCATCGAGGCTTTGACGGAAGTTCTAGCGCACATGTAGTGCAGAAAAATAACTTCCAGACCCACAAGTTCAAGAATAAGAACAAGTCTGATGGCAAAGGAAAGTTTGATGGCAAAAACAAGGCCGCACAGACTACCAACTTCAAGAAGAAGACTTAGTATAAGAAGAAAGGATCCTGCCATGTCTGTGGCGATCCTAATCATTGGGCTCCTAGCTGCCCCAATCGCTTTGACAAGCGTTCACATGGAAATAGTGGCAAGTCTGCTAATGTTGTTCTTGGTGATACTGAGATTAAGGATGCTGGGTACGGTATATTTCTTACTGTTCTTTCAGTTTGTAATTCACCTTATTGGTGGATAGACACTGGTGCAAATATACATGTATGTGCTGATATTTCCATGTTCTCTTCTTATCAGGTTGAATGGGTTGGCTCCATGCTGATGGGAAACGGCTCACGTGCTTCTGTTCAAGGTGTTGGTATGGTGGATCTGAAGTTTACTTCGGGGAAGATCGTACAGCTGAAGAATGTGCAGCACGTTCCCTCCATCAATAAGAATCTCGTCAGCGGATCTCTTCTGTGTCGAGATGGTTTTAAGTTAGTCTTTGAGTCCAATAAAGTTGTAATTTCTAAGTGTGGACCATTTGTTGAAAAGGTTTATGAGTGCGGAGGCTTGTTCCGCTTATCTTTATCAGACTTATGTACTCAAGTTATTAATCATGTTTGCAATGATAGTGAATCTAATATTTGGCATTCACGACTTTGTCATATTAATTTTGGGTGCATGACGCGGCTTGCCGATATGAATTTAATTCCAAAATTTACTACTGTCAAAAGTTCCAAGTGTCAAGTGTGTGTGCAAGCTAAGAAACCTCGCAAGTCTCACAAGACTGCCGAGGTACGAGATTTGGCACCACTGGAACTAATACATTCAGATCTTTGTGAGATGAATGGTGAGTTGACAAAAGGTGGAAAGCGATATTTCATGACTTTAATTGATGATTCCACTCGATACTATTATGTGTACCTTATGAAATCTAAAGATGAAGCTTTTAATCACTTCAAAGTCTATAAAGCTGAATCAGAAAACCAACTTGATCGAAAGATTAAGCGACTTCGGTCTGATCATGGTGGAGAGTATTTTTCCAACGAATTTGATTCTTTTTGTGCGGAGCATGGTATTATCCATGAGAGGACGCCTCCCTACTCACCCCAGTCAAATGGGGTGGCCGAAAGAAAGAACCGTACTCTAACTGATTTGGTTAACGCCATGTTAGATACATCGGGTCTATCCAAGGAATGGTGGGGGGAGGCGATAAAGACTGTGTGTCATGTCCTAAACTGTGTTCCCAAAAAGAACAACGCCATTACTCCATTTGAGGAATGGGAAAGGAAAAGGCTGAAACTCTCCTAACTACGGACTTGGGGTTGTTTGGCGAAAGTGAATGTGTCGATACCCAAGAAGCGCAAGCTTGGACCAAAAACTATGGATTGTGTCTTTCTGGGATATGCATTTCATAGCATTGTCTATAGATTTTTGATAGTGAAATCTTAGGTATCCGACATGCATGTTGGTACAATCATGGAGTCGAATGATGCGACTTTCTTTGAAGACATCTTTCCCATGAAAGATTCGTCTAGTTCATCAAATCAGGAGATGCCTAGTTTATCTAGTCAAGAATTAATTACAATTCCTGAACCCACCATTTCGATAGAACACCCTAATAATCCTGTGGAGGATAACAATGAAGCTCCTACCAGAAGTAAGAGACAGAGGACTGCGAAGTCCTTCAGTGATGATTTCATTGTATACCTCGTGGATGATACTCCCACTTCTATTTCAGAAGCTTATGCATCTCAAGATGCTGACTACTGGAAAGAAGCCGTTCGCAGTGGGATGGATTCCATCATAGCAAACGGAACTTGGGAAATTACTGATCGTCCTTATGGGTGCAAACCTGTAGGATGTAAGTGAGTGTTCAAGAAGAAGCTTAGACCTGATGGTACTATTGAGAAGTATAAGGCACGCCTTGTTGACAAGGGTTATACCCAGAAAGAAGGCGAAGAATTCTTTGATACTTATTCACCTGTGGCTAGATTGACCACCATTCGAGTACTGCTATCCTTGGCTGCCTCGCATGGTCTTATCGTTCATCAAATGGACGTTAAGACGGCTTTCCTTAATGGAGAGTTAGATGAGGAAATTTATATGGATCAGCCGGATGGATTTGTGATAGATGGTCAACAAGGCAAGGTGTGTAAGTTACTGAAGTCTTTGTATGGTCTTAAGCAAGCACCTAAGCAGTGGCATGAGAAGTTTGAAAGGACTTTAACTGATGAAGGCTTTATTGTAAACGAAGCTGACAAGTGTGCGTACTATCGCCTTGGTGGGGGCGAGGGAGTCATCTTATGTCTGTATGTTGATGATATACTGATATTCGGGACCAATCTTAATGTTATCAATGAGGTCAAATACTTTCTATCTCGTTGTTTTGAGATGAAAGATCTAGGAATGGCTGATGTGATATTGAACATCAAGCTGCTGAAAGATGATCATGGTGGGATAACACTGCTTCAGTCTCACTATGTGGAAAAGATCTTGAGTCGTTTTGGGCATAGCGAATGTAGATCCTCTCCTACACCATATGATCCTAGCATGTTGGTTCGAAAGAATCAGGGAGATCCTAAGGATGCTAAAGATCAGCTGAGATATTCTTAGATTATTGGCTCGCTTATGTATTTAGCCAGCGCTACGAGGCCTGACATCTCCTTTGCTATAAGCAAGTTAAGTTGATTTGTCTCAAATCTTGGAGATGTTCATTGGCAGGCCCTTGAAAGGGTTTTGCGTTATTTGAAAGGCACTGCGAGCTATGGGATTCACTACTCCGGGTATCCAAGGGTACTTGAAGGGTATAGTGACTCAAACTGGATTTCTGATGCTGATGAGACTAAGGCCACGAGTGGTTATGTGTTTACACTTGGTGGTGGCGCTGTTTCTTGGAAGTCTTGCAAGCAGACCATCTTAACAAGGTCAACTATGGAAGCAGAACTCACAGCATTAGACACAGCCACTGTTGATGGAGGGGTTAACCTCTTGGGTGCCCGATCTTCCCAGATCTCGTGGTCAAATCGATGGGAAAGCGAGGGGAAAGGGAGAAGGTAGCGGAAGCGAACACACACCTCGCGAAGAACACGATGAACACACGCAAAACTCACACGATACAAGGCCGATTGCTCCCGAACGGCGGCCACCGGTCCGATAGAATCCTCGCAAGGAAAGATCGGTCAACGTGCTCCCTCAAATCCACATCGGAGAGGGAAGAACACCTTGGGGAGGGTCTTGACAACTTGGAGACGGGACATCGAACTCCAAGGCCTTGTTCAACGATGGATGCGTGATGCAAAGTCCAATCGAGGTTGGTGACGATAGTCGGTCCCCTTGGTAAAGGGGATGAGGCAAAACTAGAGATTCCACAATGGGGTTTTTCTTTAGTCTATCATCTATGCCTAAGGGATACATGAGGGGTGGGGGCTCTATTTATAGGCCAGCCACTAAACAAGGGTAGTTTGGGGATAAACTAGGCGAATAGGTAAGTAAAGGGGGATACATGGGCTGTGGCCCAACTGGTGCACGCAGGCACAGGCATGACCGGTAGTACCGGACTTAGGATCGGTAGTACCTGTCATCACCGGTAGTACCGCTCTAGCACCGGTAGTACCGCTTGCGGTCTTGGAGCATCCGTTGGATCCATCAGTAGCGAGCGGTAGAAGGGAGCGGTAGTACCGCTGGCCGGTAGTACCGATTCCGACAACCGGTAGTACTGCTTGGACCTGGCAGCTATTGACCTGTCTTCTTCTGTCTCCTCTTCCAAGCCTCCGTCTTGTCGGGCTTGATGTTCCGGGCTTCCTCCCTTGCCTCCGTACTGGTCGGTGTGAACCTATCATGCATATGTGACGGAGTATGAAGTAGCATACCATTCAATAGGGCAGGAAGGGGGCTCGCATAGAGGAACGAATTCACCTTTGGAGTCCATGACGACTTGGCGTAAGTTGGAGACCTTGATGTAGTAACGACCGTAGGCCGGGCTGCATCAACTATGGAAGCAGAACTCACAGCATTAGACACAGCCACTGTTGAAGCAGAGTGGCTTCGTGAACTCTTGATGAACTTACCTGTGGTTGAAAAACCAATACCCGCAATCCTTATGAACTGTGATAATCAAACTGTGATCATCAAAATAAACAGTTCTAAGGACAACATGAAGTCATCAAGACATGTGAAGAGGAGATTGAAATCTGTCAGGAAAATGAGAAACTCCAGAGTTATTGCATTGGACTATATCCAAACATCTAAAAATCTGGCAGATCCCTTCACAAAGGGTCTATCATGTAATGTGATAGATACTGCATCGAGGGAGATGGGTTTGAGACCCACTTTTGAGTTGCTCACAGTGGTAACCCGCTCTATGTGATCGGAGATCCCGTGAAGTAGAGTTGGGAGACAAGCTGTTGGTCAACTGGGAGGAGAGTATCCTTATAGCATACTGCCACTCCGTATAGATGCAATACTCTCCTATTCTTCATGGCAGGTTGGTATTTACCTTAATGTGTTCTGAGTGGCTTGTTTAAAGCAAAGATGTTGTCCTGCAGAACATCTTTTGAAGAACACACCTATATGAGTCTGACTGTCAAACGTCGCAGTCCGTGGGAGTTGGGTGCTCTCTAATAAACTCATGAAAGGCCATGGAGTATGACGCATAAGCTCCAAACCGCGGGGAAGCTTCGCGGAAGCCCTGTATCGGTCTAGACCTTGTGTGAAACTAGTGTGCACCAAACTTGTAGTTCAAGGCATAGTCCACTATTCAAGTTGCAATCTAGTGTAGCATGAAGTTCTAAGTGGAAGTTCAACTTAACAGTCTCCACCTCGCACCGGTATATAAACAATGTTCTGGAACTGATTGATGTGATGTGATGATATGTGCCTATGAAAATTTGTGGGGGATTTTTGGAATTTGGGTGTGGGCCTTGGCCCATAGCCTAATAAAAATTCTGAAATTCTCATGGACCATTCATGCCTAGCAAGGGGTGGCACCAAAGTTTAGTCCCACCTTGCTAGTTTAGAGGGAGTTGGACCAATATATATAGTGGAGTGTTTCACTACCTCCTAAAGAGAGTGAAGAAGAGTGGCATACACGCGCGCTCCTCCTCCTTCGCCGCCCGCCTCGCCTCGCGCGCGCGTGCCGCAGTTTGCGGAGTTGTGCCTCGGTGCCAATCCTATCTTTTTGCTGCCCGGGGAAAATTATTGTGCGAGTTATTTTCTATCAGCTGTTTCCGGTCTTTCCGGAAACATGGGCTGTTACTACTCGAACGTGGGCTACGTCCCACGTCTCTTACCCGACCAACGCTATATATAAACGGCCTTAGGCGAAAACCCTAATACGCGAAATACACATCTCTCTGCCTCCAGAACCTTGCACCGTCGCTACACCTTCTCCATCCCCTCTTCCGGCGTGCACCGGACGATGGGACAATAGGCCTCCGGAACCACCGCCTCTCGTGAACCTATATGGGTGAGGGGCGATCAGGTTTTTGGGGAGCGCGTCTGCACGACTACTGACAGCATCATGTCGACCGACCACTCCTTCCCCGACGAGGAATTCTTCCCGGACATCAGCAGCCTCGACATCGACGCCATGGCTGACGACACTGGTGTCAACACGAACCTCAACCCCAACCTGAACACGAACCCGATTCCTCCTCCAGCACCATACATAATCTGTTCCTATCTAGTTCAGTTTCTTTTGCATTTTCTTGTACTAGTTTTTGGAATAGATGCGATCTGCTTATTCCGGTTGAATATGATCTGTTCGTCTATTCTGCTAGTATACATGATTAGGTTAATTCCAGCACTTATAGTCATGATTTATTATTGCTTATTTCAGATTGAATATTATGGTAATTTGCTTATAGTTTCAACACCGCCGTGTCCGAATCAGAGCCTGGCCACCAGAATCGGACCATCCTGTTGCTCGTGCACTAACGGACGCAAACAAAGAGGAACATGAGATGAAAATAGAAGAGTACCCATCTTGGAGGCAGCGTCATGGGCTCCCCCCATCCCCACTGTGATAGCTCTCTCGAAGCGCGCCCTATAAGGGATCCCCACAGACTTCTCTGTCATGACCCAATCTGTGCTTCCTCCTGTCTCTTCTGCTCCTACCACGAGGTAGACGAAGATGAAATGAAAACTGGTGACACACTACTCTCTATGCCGCGTGGGTGTGGTCCAAAATGAGCCCAAAAATAAATCGCAGCGGTGCGCCAAGATGTGTAAGTCAAAAGGGAATCAACGGACAGAAAAGTGGTTGTTTTTTAATTATAAAACAGCTAGCTGTTTAATAGGAGAAGTGTTAATTTAAACAAAAAAACTGCTACTGCAATACAAGAACATTTTCATGCAAACTGACAACACATAGAGAATATAAGATCACAAATCTCACAAACTGACAGCACATGAGAATAAATTCATGCAAAATGACCAATAAAATAGTTCCACAATCATTCAAACCAGCAACATAGAGAATTAAGTTCAACAAAGGTCTAAAGTAGTTCTTGACAACAAAATAACAGTGAGTTTGCATCTCCCGGTACACCACAAACTAAAGTGCATTTGACAGCCACAAACAAGTTCACAATTCACTTAATTTCTTCTTTGGAGTCTTCTTCTTCTTTTATTTTGCTGGAGACTTTGGTGGTGGTGGTGTAGTAGCTTGGGATGTCACTTGGATCCTTGTGACAGGTCCTGGGTTCACACTTGTGGAGGCATTCATGCTCTTGGTTGGTGTTGATGGGTGACATGGTTATACCCTACGGGTACATGATCTCAGCATACCTGGTCTAGCCCAAGGAAGGCCCACGACAAATATACGCCGGCCCATGAAGATTTTCGGGTGGCCAAGGCCCAGGACGCCTTTGGATCCTTGGAGAGCAAGACTAGAGTAGATAGGAAATTCAAAGGGGTAAAACCCTAAAACCTGTAACCGACTAGGTCTGTGCCTGGGACTTGCCTGAGTCTATATAAAGGCTAGGAGGGCATGACCTAGATCTCTCTCTCATACTTTCGCATACACACCTCCACGCCAGATCGCATCTGCGCACCCCTGTAATCACCGGTTCCGCCGTAATCAGGAGCATACAAGCAGGAGTAGGGTTTTCCCTCCGGGGGCCTGAACCTGGGTAAACCTCGTGTCCCGTGTTGCTTGTTTGCTAACCGTTCCGCGATCTCTAGCATCCCCGTCTTCTCCAAAACCCAAGTCCATAACAATGGGCATTGATGAGATTAAACCTCGTCAATTGCGCCGTCTGTGGGAATTGGGGACGCTGATTGTGCGATCGTGACGGTCCCAACCTGAACGATCTACAACTCCGCGGCGACGGAGAGTCACCTCCTCTTAGGCGCTTTCGACTTCACCACCCACTCACCGGCCACCATGAAGGACTTCGAGCCCGTAGGCAACGGACTCGAGATCCTGTTCGGGAGTTTCTGCTTCCAGGTGGGGTAAACTGGAACCCTCCGCCTCCCTGAGCGGGTGCCCCTACCATCAATCAGGCCCGCTTCATGGGCCCCACACCCCGTGCTACGCACATCATCATCAACAGATGAGTCCTACGACAGCAGCAGTTGCAACTCTGATCTGTGTGATCCGTCATCGGATGAAGGGACCTACTGTTCCGGATCTGAAAGCTGCGGTAGCAGCGGACCAATCTACGAGCGCTACCAATGCGCCGTAGTCATCCAGAGCGACGTGGATCAGCAAGCGCCCAACCCGCCACCTAACCCGCATGACAGAAACGGCGGGAACAGAAGAAGCCAGTCCCCCTACCCGAAGGTTATAACACCGGCCATGTCATCTGCCTTAACAAAGAAGGATGGGCCCAAGCACGCGCCGCCGTGGCGGGCAGCACGGTCCTGCCTGCAGACGCCTCACGGGACCTGCTCATGGCATACCACTTGCTCCTGATCGAGGATCACAAGAAGCAGGTCAAGATGCAAGAGGTGCTTGACAAACGCAAGCAAGCAGCCTCCGAGTCCAGCGCGCGACGAGCTGCGCTCTCCGCCATGGGCATCGGATCCAGCTCGAACGGCAACCAAGGCAACAAGCACCACTCTCGGATGGAGAACATGGATCCCAAGGAGCGCCGTGAGGTGACCCGAACCCTCCACGCATCCTTCATGGAGATGGATGCCGACGGCAACATCATCCCGAAAACGCCGCAGGCTGCGATCATGGCAGCCACCGCGTATCTAGCGTCCCACCCACCTCCGGAGGGGGACCCGAAAAGAGCCATGCACAAGTCCGCACTTACCGGACTCGAACTCGTTGGAGCCATGCTCCACCAGGAAGCTCCTACGGAGCCGAAGAAGAAATCTCCGGTCAGGTTCGACTGCAGCCCCACCCCCTCATCCGAAGAAGAGGACTATGACCTTCCTCGAAGGAACAAGAGTTCACGCCATCTCAACCGCGATTACGACGCCAGAGACGCGCTCACACAGCGCAAAATCGACAAAGCGCGAGCCAAGCACGCATGCTTGTCTGAATCCGAGATGGACGAAGACGAAGGAGAACTCTGCGGGGCCCGATGCTTCAGCAGATCTGTTCGACGAACAAGGATGCCGCAAAATTTCAAACTTCCTTCGGATACTCCGAAGTTCGACGGCACACAAGACCCAAAGGCGTGGCTCAGCGACCACCTGTCATCCGTCAAATTGCACGGCGGAAACAAGGAAACCGCCATGCAATGCCTTCAGCTACAGCTGACAGGCGCAACCCGGATCTGGCTTAGCAGCCTATCTTCAGGTTCCATCCGAAGCTGGGAGGAGCTAGCTTACAGCTTCATCCGAAACTTCAAAGGTACCAGTAAGAGGCCCGCCTCAATCGAGGAGTTGCGAGCCTGAACTCAATGAACGGGCAAATCCATTCGCTCGTACATACTACGCTGGTCCAACACCAAGAACTCCGCAATGCACATCTCCGAAGAGAGGGCCATCGACGCCTTCAAGGACGGCGTCAAGCGCCAGGACTTCAAGGAGGAACTTGGGCACGTCAAGCATAAGACACTTGACCACCTCATGGACATCGCCAACAGGTGGGCATACGGCGAAGATTCCATCCACCGGGCGAACTCGGAGGAAGAGGACGACTACGGCCGACGACGAGAGCGCCGTAGCAAGAGGAGATCGCGCGTCTACGATGATCGTGATGGACCCGACATGGTTGCGGCCAGCTACGCCGATCGCCGTAATGACGTGAACCGCAACAATGGAGGATACCGCGGAGGAAACTTCCGCGATGGAGGACGCCCAGCACAGTCGTGGCAGCGCCGCGATCGCAATAACGGACCCTCAGCATACGAAAAACTTTTAGGTCCATGCACCATCCACTTCTACATCGACAAGCATGATGGCAAGAAGAAGGCAAGCCACATGCTCAAGGACTGCCGCGAGTTCCAGAAGCTCAGCGAAAGCATGGTCCAGATGAGGCAGCAAGCTCCACTTCCTGGATTCGGGAACGCACTCGCACCAGGTGAGATAGCGCATGGAGCTCCTCCACCGCCACATGTAGGAGGCCTGAACCAACCAGTCGCACCAACACAGAACAACGCTGGAAACGGGTATCCCCCGCCGAAAGGAGCACTGATGATCCATAAGGGGCGCCCCACGAATAGGGTGCAGAAGAAAATCACCCGTCAGATCAACCTGGCCGTGACAACTCCACCCGCCATCCCTGAGTACCTCAGCGGATCGGAGTCCTGCATCAAGTTCAGTCGTTCGGATCATCCCTGCCAGATCCCTCGCCCAGGTCATGCTGCCCTGGTGCTGGAGGCGCAGATCGGAGGTTTGGAGATGAGCCGCGTCTTCATGGACGGCGGCAGCGGCATCAACCTGATGTTCGCAAGTACTCTAGCAGCAATGCGGATCCTGCAGTGCAGCGTGGAACAGTCAGACACAACGTTCCACGGCATCGTCCCAGGAAAGGGCATATTCCCCTTGGGCAAAATATGGCTCGACGTCATCTTCGGCAAACCGGACAACTTCCAACTCGAGCGGCTCGAATTCGAAGTGGTGGACTGGCCATCACAATACCACGCCATCCTCGGGCGTGTAGCATTTTCAAGGTTCTTGGTTGTCCCACATTACGCATACCTGCTACTCAAGATGCCAGGACCTAGGGGCGTCATCACGGTCCACGGGAGCTTCACCCGATCAGACCAATGCGACAGGGACTTCAACATAATCTCCTAGTCATTCGGCATGCAGGATGAGCTCGTAAGGCTCCGCGAGGTGACGGACAATGGGGCACCCCCATTCGCACGACAAAGCGCACCTGACATGTCCTTCGACTCCACCGTAAATACAAAGAAGGTGCAGGTCCATCCGACGGATGCCTCCAAGACGACGCTGATCGCCAACGACCTCAGCCCCGCATAGGAAAGCGCGCTCGTCGAATTCCTCCGTGAGCGCTGGGAAATCTTCGCCTGGTGTCCTGCGGACATGCCAGGAGTTCCTAGAGAATTTGCCGAGCATGCACTCAATGTCTTTCCAGACACCAAGCTCGTCAATCAGTCCATCCGAAGACTGTCCGAGCCATGGGCCGAAGCCATCGGGATGGAAATCAACAGACTACTCGCTGCAGACTTCATCAGGGAGATCAAAGAAAGCGAGTGGCTCGCAAATACAGTGATGGTCCCCAAGAAGGACACGGACATCCTGTGGATGTGCATGGATTTCACGTCGCCGAACAAGCACTGCCCAAAGGACCACTTCCCTCTTCCTCAGATCGATCAGATCATTGATTCGATTGCAGGATGCGAGAAACTCTCCTTCCTCGACGCCTACTCAGGCTACAACCAGATTCGACTCAAGGTCGAAGATAAAGAGAAAACAGGGTTCATCACACCGTTCGGAGTGTTCTGCTACAACACAATGCCCTTTGGGCTAAAGAACGCAGGTGCCACGTACCAGCGATGCATGCAGGCATGCCTGAAGGACAGATCGGTCGCAACGTCCAAGTCTATGTTGACGACATAGTCATCAAAACCAGGGAGTCCAGAACGCTCATCGACGATCTCCGCGAGACGTTCGACAATCTCGACCGCTACAGGATCAAGCTCAATCCCGAAAAGTGCGCCTTCGGCGTCCCATCAGGACAGCTCCTTGGCTACTTCATCTCTTAGAGAGGGATCGAGGCGAACCCGAAGAAAATCCGGGCCATCATGACAATGGAGAAGCCAAAGAATCTCAAGGGTGTCCAGCAGCTCGCAGGGCGAATAGCGGCATTTAGCAGGTTCATCAGCCGCATGGGCGAGAAAGCCCTGCCATTCTACCAGCTGCTATGCAAGGCAGATAAATTCGACTGGACGCCCGAAGCGGACGACGCATTCAAAGATCTAAAGCGACTGCTCTCCACCTCGCCGTTTTGGTCACGCCAAAGGAGCCCGAGCCCCTGCTACTGTACATAGCAGCCACACACCAGGTGGTCAGCACCGTGCTTGTGGCCGAGCGACCCGAAGAAGGCAAGACCCATGGGGTCCAACGGCCAATTTACTACCTCAGCGAGGTACTGACGCCAACAAAACAGAGGTACCCTCACTACCAGAAACTCGCCTACGGCGTGTTCATGACGGCTCGTCGGTTGAGCCATTACTTCCAGGAGTACCAGGTGATGGTCGTCAATGAGGCACCCCTAAACAACATCCTGAATAACCCAGAGGCCACACGACGCGTGGCCCTGTGGGGCATCGAGCTGTCACCCCTAGACATCGTCTACGAGAAGCGACTCGCAATCAAGTCTCAGGTCCTCCCGGACTTCCTTGTACACTGGATGGAGCTGCAGCTGCCAGACACCCCAGACATGGCGCAGTAATGGACGATGCACTTCGACGGCTCCAAGCGTGAACCTGGAGCAGGAGCCAGGGTCATACTGACCTCCCCGCAGGGCGACAAGATGAAGTACGTCCTTCGGATGAAATTCCGAGCTTCCAACAACGAGGCCGAATACGAAGCCCTCATCCACGGCATGAGGATGGCAAAGATCTGCGGCGCAACGTGCCTGGTCATCTACGGTAACTCCAACCTCGTCGTCCAACAGACGGTGAATGAGTGCGACGCACACGCCGAAAACATGATCGCGTACCGCGCACTCTACAACGCACTTGAAGGAGAATTCGACGGTTGCGAGCTTCGGCACGTTGGAAGAGAAAGCAACGAGGAGGCCGACAGACTCGCCAACATCGGCTCCACCTGCACAAAGGTGCCACCAGGTGTGTTCCTCGAACAGATCTGCGTGCCATCCATCAAGCGGAAATTCCCCAAGGGATCACCCGAAGAAGCAGAACACTCGGGGGCTACGCTACCCGAAGGTCATGAAGGACCCGAGAAACTGGACACAGAGGTCGCTATGGTCAACCTGATGCAGGTCATGGCAGTCGAAGAAACCTGGACGCGACCGTACCTCCAGTTCTTGATAGACGGAGAACTGCCTGACAGCCCGACGGATGCCCGGCGCATATCTCGCCGGTCAAAAGCTTTCACCATCATCAATGGCGAGCTGTACAAGCGCAGCATTACGGGTGTACTACAAAGGTGCGTCACCATCAGTGACGGGAAAACCATCCTCCAAGACATCCACGAGGGCATCTGCGGCCATCACGCAGGCAGCCGCTCCCTTGTCGCCAAAGCTCTATGAGCTGGATTCTACTGGCCAACGGCCATGAGCGACGCAAAGGACATCGTTCGGAGATGTAAGGGGTGCCAAAGGTTCGCCGACAAACCACACGCACCTGGGCCAGAACTCGGGCCCATACCTCTAGCATGTCCCTTTGCTCAATGGGGTCTCGACATGATCGGCAAACTTCCAAGGTCCTCGAAAGGGGGGCACGTCTACCTCCTGGTCCCAGTCGACAAATTCACCAAGTGGATCGAGGCCATGCCGGTCACTAACCAAAAGGGCAAGACTGCCGTCAAGTTCTTTGAATCCATTGTCTACAGGTTCGGCGTACCGCATAGTATCATCACCGACAATGGATCGAACTTCATCTTCAAAGAATTCCAAGACTTCTGCGAAGGCCTCGGAATCAACATCACATACGCCTCGGTGGCACACTCGCAAACGAACGGGCAGGTGGAAAAGGCCAACGGCCTAATCGGCGCTGGCATCAAGAAGCGCCTCATGAGCCCACTCGAGCGACTCACCGGAGTATGGACGAAAGAGCTACCCTCCGTCCTATGGAGCCTGCGTACCACGCCAAACAGCTCCACCGATTACACGCCATTCTTCATGGTGCACAGAGCCGAAGCCGTGCTACCAGCCGAAGTACGCCACCAGGCCCCCTGGGTCGTCGCTTACAGCGAAGCCGAATCCACGGCTGCACTCGAAGACGCCGTCGACACACTCGACGAGGCACGAGACATAGCAGCAGCTCGATCAGCGGTGTACCAGCAGAGTCTCCGCAACTACCACAACCAACGGCTGCGCCCAAGGTCCTTCGTCGAAGGAGACCTCGTCTTGCGAGCAAGAGCGACCGAAGAAATTCGAGTCACCATGGGAAGGACCCTACATCGTCACCGAAGTCATCCCAGGTGGCGCCTATCGCCTCAAGCACGTGGAGTCTGGAGTCGCATACTCCAACCCATGGAACGTTGCACAACTGCGACGATTCTACCCCTAGCTACCTACCCCTTTACTTTCAATAAGGCTATTCAGCCGAACAATGTACTTCCTCCATTACGATATAAATAAAGCTAAGTGTCTCGCCCCAAAATTTTGTTTTGCTATTTGCACCTTTACTCCTCGCGGTCCGTGGCCTCCCACTGTAGGCGCTCCTTAGCCTCGGCCGTAGTGGCCAGCTCCAGCTCGAGGCGCTCTTTCGCACCAATGGCGACCTTAGCCTTCTTCTCCGCTTGATCGAGGCTCTTTTTGAGAGCATCAATCTCACGAAGGGAGGTGTTGTGCTCCTCTGCATTCAAATAATACAAGCGTCAGATAACAGGACAAGAATACAAGAAGAAGCAAACATCAAGGCATAAAAGTACCTCGAAGCTGTTTGAGGCTGGCCTCCAGCACCAGGTGCTCCTGCACCAGTCGTTTGGTATCCTACACAAAAGGCTGCAAGGAAAAGACCTACTAGTCAAGAGAAGGACTCGGGGGCTACGCCCAAAAGAAAGAGCAGACACAAACTACACACACGAAAGTGCTCGGGGGCTCCCCCCGAGACTCGAAGAAAGAACAAAACAACAAAACTCCTTTACAGATGCTCGGGGGCTCCCCCCGTGGCAGGAGACAGAACTACTTACATGATCCGATGGCGACTCCGAAGGTTTGCTCGCAGCCTTCTGAGGCGCAACCACCTGAACCTCCTGCGGAGAAGGGCCCGGAGCAGCGCCTTCAGAGGTAGCCACCGTCTAAGGAGGAGGAGACGCAACTTTCGACTCCCCCATCATCTCCCGAGCACCATCGCTGGAGGAGTCGTTGGAAGAGTGCCTACACAAGGACAAATTAGCACAAGTACAAAGTAAACAGGCAAGAAAAAGCAGTGCAGAGGGAACTTACGAGTCAAGCTCGCTCAGGTTGAAGATAGGAGGGGTCCTTCGGACTCTCTTCTCCTCTTTCTTCTCTTCCTTCTTCTCTTCCTTCTTTTCTTCCTTCTTCCGCTTCGCCGGCGGGTGCGGCGCTACAGCCCGCACGGGAAGGGCAGGAATCGGAGAGGAAGAGCCTCCATGCCCATCACTGTGACGCTCAAGACACAGCGGGTTCCTAGGAGTCGGAGGAGTCGAGGCATCCGAAGACTCGCTGGAGCTCCGTGATCGTTTGCGAGTGTGGTCCTCGCTCGACTCGTTGGCCTCTTCAGCCGGAGACCTCACCGACGGCAGCTCGGACATGGAATCCACCACATCATTATCTGGAGCATCCGGAAACACTTCGGGTAATGGAGGCGACATTCCCGGCACTTTGAAGCTCTGCACAAAAGAAGAAAATTTGTTAGCAAAAAAACACAAATACAATGCAACCGAAAATAGCGCTACGCGCACGGATCTACACCTGTGGAACAGGAAGCGAAGCAGAAAACGGAGAAGTCAGCGACTTCCCTGGGATATCTTCTCCAGCCTTGAACTTCAGCAGCGAACGAAGGGCCCTGTCAAGATCTCCCTGGGAGAATTTCTCAGCCGAAACCCTCGTCGGATCACGGCGGCCAGCATAAAGAAACATCGGGTGCACCCTAGCCTGGAGTGGCTGCACCCGACGCTCAAGAAATGTGCGGATAATATCCACACCGTTCACTCCCTTCTCCGGAATCAATTGGAGATCCTCCACTCGACGATAGAGAGCCTCTATCTCTGCCACCTCGCCATCCAAGATCTGGTTTTTCCAGGACCTCTTCGGCTCGATTATTTGGGAGGGGTCGAAAGGAGCAAGACCAAAATGCTGCCCAGCCACTGTGGAGTCGCAAATATAAAACCATCGCCTCCGTCAGTACTGGACAGATTCGGACATGGAAAAAGAAAAGAAAAGTAGATTGGGTTTGAGGGAGATGATGCAACCCCCAATGGGATACACACCATCCGAACCAGATTTCCTCTTCACGGAATAGAGTTTCCGAAAGAGGCCAAAGTGCGTCTCGATACCAAGCCAGCACTCGCAGAAAGTGATGAAACAAGCAATGTGAAGAAGAGAATGGGGGAAAGATGATGCAATTGGATACCGTAAAGAAAAAGCAGTCCACGAAGGATGTCATGGACTGGGAAGGAAAATCCGCGAATAACGAAGGCGAGGAACATAACCCGAAACCCAGCGGGGGGACAGGGGATTACCTCGTTGCCTGGGAGTTTTACGGCCTCCCTATCCTGTGGGATCAAGCCCCGCTCGCGAAGCTTGCGGAGATCACTCTCCCGCGTCTCCGATCGCCGCCATCCACCGTCGGTGACACGGGTAGCGGCGGCACTCTTCTTCCCTCCAGCAGCGCTGGTACCAACCGTAGAAGAAGACTTCTTCGACTTCCCCATTGCGGTACGGCGGCGCTGGCGGTGAGAGCACAGGATGGAAGAAGGAAATGTGCAAGGATATTCCAGCGCGCAGCAAGAACTCTCAGAGAACAAGGAAGAAGTGAAAACGAGAATAGCTGCGGCGAAAACAAACTAAAGTTTTCCCCAATGATTATAACGACGAAGACGATGCACGACAACCGACCATCGAGAAGACCTAACGCCAACGGCAGGATCTAGCCATACACGTGTCAGCATCGCAACGAACCGTCGCTAACATGCCGTCCACTACGCGCGGAAATCGAGGAGACGCCGTAATTATCTCCACGCCGCGCGTGACCGGTCAATTCAAGGTCAGAAAGTGGGACCCATGTTCGTCCAGTCAAGTCATCTCTGGCGCAGCAGATGTTTGAGGTCATCGATCGTCAGCACTGACGTCATCAAAAGCTACACTAGCAACAACTACAATTTCTTAGGCTTCAAAGCTAAGAGTACTCACTCGAATCTATGATTCAAATAATTACTCGGGGGCTACTCCTATCAGGAGCGCTGGCCGTGCACCCGAAAAATGAACAGCACATTACAACACTGAACTGTTTCTTCGAGTCCTATGTCGAGTCTGCGACTCCACTACGGACTCGGGGGGCTACTCCCATAGGGAGGACTGATTCAAGCATCCGAATTTTTTTGTGTCCTACGGACCTGAAGCCAAACAACGGCTGAATTAAAGTCTCTGCTCGAGTCTACGACTCGAACAGACACTCGGGGGCTACTCCCATAGGGAGCGCTGGTCGCGCACCCTATGAATTCCTCGACTGCGATCCTTCGGATCAGCATGCAAAAACTTTTCGGCAACTCTGCCCCAATTAAACGCTAAGTGAGCAACCTTCTCCTTGGCCACCCGAAACACCTCCGCGGTGATAAACATTCGGATGCTGTGTCTGCGACACAAAGATAAGACCTACATATATCATCTGATGGCCTGACAACGCACACGACTGCGCTCTGCTAGTAAAAATCCGTGCCAGCAGGCACGATGAAAAATCCCGACGGACGCGTTGGGTACATCAATTAAATTCACTGGAATTCCACTCCTGTAAGTCCTCCGCGACCTGTGTCGAATTACGCCAGCATATGTTCCAGGTTCAAGTTGAGGAACTCGAACCTGAAGAAGATCGTGTTGTTTCGTCCTAAGACAGTTAACTGACCCTGATCCGTCGGGTGAGTCAGGAACACGCATCAACAATCCCTACACATGAACTCTTGAAATACAGAGTTGCACCCGAAGGATTGAAGAGTCCTCAGCCGAATCTACGATTCGACTGATCACTCGGGGGCTACCGACATGGTCATACCCTACGGGTACATGATCTCAGCATACCTGGTCCAGCCCAAGGAAGGCCCACGGCAAATATACGCTGGCCCATGAAGATTTTCGGGTGGCCAAGTCCCAGGACGCCTTCGGATCCTTGGAGAGCAAGACTAGAGTAGATAGGAAATTCAAAGGGGTAAAACCCTAAAACCTGTAACCGACTAGGTCTGTGCCTGGGACCTGCCTGAGTCTATATAAAGGCTAGGAGGGCACGACCTAGATCTCTCTCTCTCATACTTTCGCATACACACCTCCACGCCAGATCGCATCTGCGCACCCCTATAATCACCGGTTCCGCCGTAATCAAGAGCAGACAAGCAGGAGTAGGGTTTTCCCTTCGGGGGCCTGAACCTAGGTAAACCTCGTGTCCCGTGTTGCTTGTTTGCTAACCGTTCCACGATCTCCAGCATCCCCATCTTCTCCAAAACCCAAGTACATAACAATGGGCATTGACGAGATTAAACCTCGTCAATGGGAGTACGCTGCTAACGGAAACATCAAACTATAGATTGGCTAGAACCATGCACAAACATTGCCTTAGTCCTAATCAAGATTAGAGAGAAAAAATCAGAGATTCACACACCAAAACACAGCAGTATATCAAACAGATCAGGGGGATACGATTTTACCTTTTCAGATCCATCACACCCCTTCGTCAATCAAGACCCCCTCAAATCCCCATCCCAATCTCCCTCCACATCTAGGGTTTCGGCAATTTAGACCAGCGGCAAAGAGGATGCAAGCAAAAACATAGAGAATGGAAGGGGAGAAGCTTGCCTTACCGGGGGCAACACTTGAGGGAGGCGGACGGTGGCGGGATGCGGCAGAGCGTCTCCGGCGGCTCGATCAGGGACGTGGGCGAGCGGACAGAATGGGGAGAAGGAAAAGTGCGAGCCGTCTCTCCAGCTCGTGCGATTTGGAGAAATTGGGTGAGGGCAGTCTTGTCATTTAGGAAATAATTAGACTAGTAATACTAGATTAGTATCTTAATGAAGAGTTAAATAGAGACAAAGGGGCAATTAGAAACAAGAGAACTATACTAGGGGGGTAGAAGGGAGGAAGACAAAGAAAGGGGCTTATGTTTCCCAAGCGCACCAACAGGGGGGTTATAATCAATTTTCCCCATGGAATTAGGTCAACATTGTTTTCTGCAATAACATCTCCATCAGGTTTGCTGTTGTCAGTCCTGAACCTAACATGCAGCAAAGCACATGTTTTACTTTTGAATAAGCAAAGTACACTAAACTATTTCTTCGCTTTTTTGTCAACATAGTAGCCCACTATCAGTGCCACATTTACATCGTCACTAAATTTTTTTAAAGCATATTCAGAGATTTGTAAAGCATATTCAGAGATTTATGTGGCACACATTGTAATAAAAGAAAAGACAAGGAGAAGGGTATCAGCGGGATTCAAATTAGGATCCTGCCCAACAATTCTATGGCGCATATTACCAAAATTAGGCTTGTGTTCATCAGGGCTTCACATCTTGAATCTCATGTTGAGTTTTAATGGTAGTTCATACGGCGGTGCAGTTACAATTACATCAAGGCTTACAATTACACCAAGGTCCACGAAAGAAAAGGCAAATACAATACATATCTCACTTTTTGCATAGATGACCCTACAATTATCCTGGAAAATGCGACCAGGTCCATTAACACCACCGGAGATTTGAGGACAACGACGGTGACCTTCCTCGCCGTTGTTGATGCCTGAGAGCACTTAGTTAGGAACCCCAAGATCAAGGTGTGAAGAAGCACAACATCAAGTTTTCCCTCAGTAAGAAACCAAGGTTATCGAACCAGTAGGAGGAAGGAAACATCACACAGTTGTTGCAAGCAACGCGGAGACCTGCACAAACTAAATACTTTGCCCCAACTAATCAGTGAGGTTGTCAAGCTCACCGGTTTGCTGTAACAAAGGATTAAACGTATGGTGTGGAAGGTAATGGTGGTTTGCAGCAAGTAAACATGTAACAGTGAAGGATGTATCAATGGTAAAGATTGGACCGGGGTCCATAGTTCATTAGAGGTGCTCTCCTTAGATAAACAACATGTCATGAAGGGTAAACAAATTACAGCAGGGCAATTGAAAGGAACTGAGCAAGGCAATCAATGCAATACCAGACAAAAAGATCCTATGAGATTCGATTGGGCAATACAGCAATATACATAGACCACCATCCAACTGCATCTATGACTAGAAGTCCACCTTTGGGTTATCATCCGAAGCCCCTCCAGTATTAAGTTGCAAACAACAGACAACTGCTTTAAGCAAAGTGTGTAAGGTAAACAATCCACTTGTTCCATGAACAAGAGACCGTTGTTTTCTCCCTAGTAGAAACATCACATCTACAACCGAAGAGATTTCTGTCACTTCCCTTGGAAACTAGAGGCATGAACCCACTATCGAGCATAAATACCCCCTCTTGGAGTCACTAGCAACTACTTGGCCAACATAGCTACTAACAACGGAGAGCATGCATGATCACAAATAACAAAGACATAAACCATTAATCAATCTGACATAGTAATCTCAATATCCATCGGATCCCCGCAAACACAACATGCATGATTACAAATAGATTAGATCTTGATCATAAACGGAGCTCACAAGATCTATACATGAAAGCACAAGGAGGAGATACAACTATCTAGCTACTACATGGATCCGTAGTCCAAGGTGGAACTACTCACACATCATATATGAGAAGAACTCTGGGATGATCTCCCCTCCAGTAGGGTGCCAGGAAGTACTTCAGATCCCCCGATCTAGGGACGATGGTGGTGGCGGATACAGATGGTTTAATGAAGTTTTGATCCGGTGCCTAGGGTTTCTGCATTGGGGGCTTCTTATAGGCGAAGAGGCGAGGTTGGGAGGCGACCAGGGGCCCCACACCCTGCCCAGGCGTGGGCCCTCCCTGTTCGCGCCTAGGAGGGTCTGGCCGCCCTGGCTCGCCTCTCCGTCTCATCTTCTGGATTCGTGTCGCCCACGGTAAAATATTGACTTTGGCTTTTGTCCCGTCCAATTCTGAGAATATTGATTTTCTCCCTTTCTGGAACCAAAAACAGAAAAATAGGCAACTGACACTGTGGCAACTTGTTAATAGGTTAGTTCCAGAAAAGATATAAAACACCTTAAAGTGTAGATAAGGCAAAGCAAAGTAGATACTAAACAAGCATGAAACATCAAAAATTATAGATACGTTTCCGACGTATCAAGCATCCCCAAGCTTAACTCCTGCTCTTCCTCGAGTAGGTAAGTGATAAAAAGAATAATTTTTGAGATGACATGCACCATCAAAACCAAGATCAAACCATTTGCAAGCATTGAAAGCTAGGATCAAAGAACTCTAAACATGTGCATGAAAGATGGAGTTCTAACAATAAGACAAAGTAACTATGCATGCAACATGAAAGACTACAAACAAAGATCATGAATAGCATGCATTGAAAAATGTTTGTTTGTTTCACATACAGAAAACATATCATAGTGGCAATCAGCTTGTCCCTCATAGAATAGCAAATAGATGCATAGGACACCTTCAAAGTTCACAAGGGTGACTAGATACAAATAGCACAAGAACAAGTAATATCACAATATGCATCAATCAATAAGTTTTGGGACACTGCACATAAAACTAAGAATGACAACTATGCTCTCTTAATGATGCCTAGAGGTAGAAGGTGGAGACTCAACATAGTAATGGAAGAAAGGCCCTTCATAAAGGGAAGCAAGGATTTCAAGTTTCAAAAAGAGCTTCCAAAAATTATGGTACTTGTTAGCTTTCAGCCCTCATTGCCCCTATCATAAGCATCTTGAAGTGATTAAGGTTAAAGTGAACAAACTAGGGAGTCTATGCTTGACAAAGTATAAGTTGGCAATCTAAGGTCCCTTGAATATGAGGGCCTCACCTCATGCTACTCAACTTCAGTCACCTGTAAGTTCTTGTCATTGTAAGTAGATGTGTATCATAGAGAACCGCCAACGGGGTAACCCTTGCACATGGTACAGGAGCTATCCCATAACCAAAATGACAAGGCAAGCAGACAATGAGCATCTCATCGATCTTTTTATTTACTATATGCATAGCTTTTTATTAAGGATTCTTTACAAAATGCTCATTTTGGTGATGCTGCAAGTTTCCACCATGACTAGGCATGTCTTAGGCTAGCGGCCCATGCGTTTCTCTAACACAAAATACAAACTCTATGGACTTACAAGTTCCCTCTTTATTTCACACTGGTGACATCCATAGACAAAACTGTATGATATCAACTGAGTACAAAGTACAAATGCAATATTGAAAACGTTCCCCATGAAAGCATGGTTCTGCTAATTCCAACGTATAAGTGCAAGCATATACAACATAGACGAAACAATGGTTCAAGTTTATTAGGGGCAAAGGATATAAAGTGTTCCATCAAGTTTGTGAGGGCTTTAATCACTAAGTTTTCACATAACAAAATAGTTTTTAATTGGAAGATAGCTGAAAACAAGAATATACTTGGAATTGTGTGACACACCATGCTTAGGAGTTTATAGTGGACACTTTGGAATAACTTGGTTTCTTGGGAGTTGGAAGCATGAGTAGAGCTTACTCATACAAGTGGATACTAGTACAAGACTAGGAGCAACCAACTAAGAGAGCAATAGTGGCAATAATCATGCAGAGCGACAAAACATTACTAATCAAAGCATAGAGTGGTACTACAAGTCAAGGACTAAATGATCATATAGGCTATGGTGACTTGTCATAGTCATAACATGGTTTGATCATGTGCCAAGTCAACCCAAACAAAGTATCAAAGGAGAATACCACAACACTATGCTTTTGCATGCTAAAACAACGCATAATTTCTTCAAGGCACACTAAGCAATCCCAATTGTTTGGAACAATACATGCTAAAACAATAATCACTAAGCATAAGTTCAAAACAACACCTAGCATGTCATGCTAAAGTCTAAGTCACAGTCAATGTAAGCTCCTCTTGCACTTTCAAGCAAGAACTTTCTACTCCTTTCCAACACCAATTGACTTATTTGAAACAACACAGCGAGAATGGGGGTTAAAACTACTTTATTCAAGCAAAATAAACAACCTAAGCAAAGCAAACGGAAACTAAGACGCTCGAAGAACAACACAACTGTGCATGAAACAATAAAAACAAAGTGTCTAGACAGACCTGAGCTTTTTATTGATGAAGAAGGGGGTGCCCTGGGCATCCCCAAGCTTTGACGCTTGTACCTCTTGGATATTTCTTGGGGTGACACCATGGTGGAATCCCCAAGCTTGAGCTTTTGTCCATTCTTCATCTTATTGCATCATTCTCTCTACACCTAAAATTTTTCCTTCATACAAAACTTCACACAATCTTCATTAGCAATATTATTATATTCAAAAAATATTAGACCTTAGGCAAAGCTTTGGAACAACAAAACTTTTCACTAAAAACACAATCTACTATAGCAACTCCTTCAAAAAGCTCAATTCCCCAAAAGATAACTTAAAAAGAATCAATAAGAAGCAAATGCAAATAATGGCAGAAATCTGTCAAAACAGACCAACTGGTAGAAACCGATTTTTTCGAACATCTTATGTTGCTCAAATCAAAAAGTGTTAAACTAATGAAAGTTATCTAACATACTGATGGATTTATTTGTAAATTTTTAGCTCAGTACGAGTTACATAGACTCCTCACGAATTTTTATGGTGGAGGACAGAAATCTGTTTCAGGACAGCAACTCCCCAAATCTTATTTCCCTCTCATTAGAGATCATTCTTGGCACAAAAAGCAAACAAAAAAGCATAAGGAGAGGTCATTACTAAAGTAATAACTTCCAAGACTCAAGAAAACTCTTGGGTTATCTCCCAACAAGTACTTTTCTTTAACGCCTTTAAGTTAGGCACAAAAAGCAAGAAGAATCAAGTATTTTCAAATGAGGCATTAACCCTCTCGTTCTTTCCTTTCTTACCTTTCTTCTTCACTTTACGGAAAATATGGTTGCTTACTGGAGGAGCACAATGCATAATGCCTTTTACCACATCTATTATTGCTCCAAGGTGTTTCAGTAGGGATCTTCCAAGTGTAATTTGTCATTTTCCTACACATTCAATAACAAGATAATCAGTAGACACCATTTTTCCAGAGATTTTTGTAAACACACCTTCAGCTATTCTAATGGGTAATAAAGTGGCATTATTAGTAAGAGAGATTTCCTCTCCTCCTTAAGAAACTCCCCAAAGACTCAAAGAATCATAAATATCTTTAGGCATGAGGCAAAATCCAGACATAATATCACAGCGAGCATCAAAAAGTGTAGTATTTATAGATATTTTGATTGTGGGAAACCACTTTGAAGGCTTAGAATTTATTGGAACATAATCATGGTAAGCCCTGAGCGTGTGATAGCAACTATTCATAGCAGCAATACCAGTCTCAAGAGTGTTTAACCTAGCAAAAATATTTGTGAAAGAGGAATCCGACTTGCTAGGTGTACCATAAATCATAATGAATTTATTTATGGTATCTAAAGCTTCATCCTCAGTACATAGCAAAATATCTTTCTCAGACATAACATCCAAAGCATATCTATAACGAAGAGCAATACTGTGGTAGAAACTAATAATAACCAAGCTAAGACTCATCTTAGGCTCAGTTTTCCTCTGTAAAGCAGAGATTCTAGACCAAGCTTTTTTAAAACTTTCTTCACTTTTTTGCTTAAAAGTGGAGATCTCTTCCATTGGTGAAATAAAGATTGGTCCAAAACCAGACATGGTAGCAACTAGGGTAGGAAATATGTTTTTTGTGTTTTTGAATAAAGAAAGCAAACCAAACTAGACAATTTTTTTGGAGTTTTTGAAAAGAGACAAACAAAACCAAGCAAACTAAAAACAAAGTAAAGAGAAAGGAAGTGGAGGAATTCCCTTGTGAAGACGTCCTTAGCCTCCCCGACAACAACGCTAGAGAAGCTTGTTGATGCCTAAGAGCACTTCGTTGGGAACCCCAAGAGCAAGGTGTGAAGCAGCACAATAGCAAGTTTCCCCTCAGTAAGAAACCGAGGTTATTGAACCAGTAGGAGGAAGGAAACGTCACATAGATGTTGCAAGAAACGCGGAGACCTGCACAAAACAAACTCAAGACTTTGCCCCAACTAATAAGTGAGGTTGTCAAGCTCACCGGTTTGCTATAACAAAGGATTAAATGTATGGTGTGGAAGGTAATGGTGGTTTGCAGCAAGTAAACAGGTAACAATGGAGGATGTATCAATGGTAAAGATTGGACCGGGGTCCATAGTTCACTAGAGGTGCTCTCCTTAGATAAACAACATTGCATGAAGGGTAAACAAATTACAGCAGGGCAATTGACAGGAACTGAGCAAGGCAATCAATGCAATACCAGACAAAAAGATCCTATGAGATTCGATTGGGCAATACAACAATATACATAGACCACCATCCAACTGCATCTATGACTAGAAGTCCACCTTTGGGTTATCATCCGAAGCCCCTCCAGTATTAAGTTGCAAGCAACAGACAACTGCTTTAAGCAAAGTGTGTAAGGTAAACAATCCACTTGTTCCATGAACAAGAGACCGTTGTTTTCTCCCTAGTAGCAACCGCACATCTACAACCGAAGAGATTTCTGTCACTTCTCTTGGAAACTAGAGGCATGAACCCACTATCGAGCATAAATACCCCCTCTTGGAGTCACTAGCAACTACTTGGACAAGATAGCTACTAACAACGGAGAGCATGCAAGATCGCAAACAACATAGAAATAATAGAATCATAAAGACAAAACCATTAATCAGTCTGGCATAGTAATCTCAATATCCATCAGATCCCCGCAAACACAACATGCATGATTACAAATAGATTAGATCTTGATCATGAACGGAGCTCACAAGATCTATACATGAAAGCATAAGGAGGAGATACAACCATCTAGCTACTACATGGACCCGTAGTCCAAGGTGGAACTACTCATGCATCATACCGGAGAAGAAGGCCTCCGGGATGATCTCCCCTCCGGCAAGGTGCCGGGAAGAACTTCAGATCCCCCGATCTAGGGATGATGGTGGCTGCGGCTATAGACGGTTTCATGGAGTTTTGATCCGGTGCCTAGGGTTTCTGCATCGGGGGCTTCTTATAGGCGAAGAGGCGAGGCTGGGAGGCGACCAGGGGCCCCACACCCTGCCCAGGCGCGGGCCCTCCCTGGCCGCGCCTAGGGGGGTCTGGCCGCCCTGGCTCGCCTCTCCGTCTCTTCTTCTAGATTCGTGTCGCCCACGGTAAAATATTGACTTTGGCTTTTATCCCGTCCAATTCCGATAATATTAATTTTGCCTTTCTGGAATCAAAAACAGAAGAAAACATGCAACTGGCACTGTGGCAACTTGTTAATAGGTTAGTTCCAAAAAAGATATAAAAAACACCTCAAAGTGTAGACAAAGCAAAGCAAAGTAGATACTAAACAAGCATGGAACATCAAAAATTATAGATACGTTTCCGACGTATCATCCAGCGCCAGGGACTAGGCCACTTTGTCTAGAGGGGAAGAGTGTCGTCTCGCGTCCAACACGGGCCTCCACACGGAGGTTGAACAATTGATGCCAGCCTCGCTTAAGGCTGCCTTGCGGCCAACAGAGCCGGTGATCGAACATGGACCGCCGAGGATGAACATGTAGTCATAGTACCACGAACTCCAACATCTCCTAGACCTATCCGCCTCAACGGGAGTCTCCTCCTCCATATCGCCACCATGTTGACAAGGGAGAAGAGGGCAAACCTCACCGCCGGACTGATCTAGAGGAGTACCGTGTGCAAAGGCCTTATTGATGGAGTAGTCAGCAACAACCTTACTCGCCTCCTCTGGCTCCGTCCTTAGGAGCACCGTGACGAGTAGGAAGACCACCAACGAGTACCGGATGCGGCCAAGGAAATCCGGTGAGTTCCTCCTGGCATAAAGCAGAAACGGCATATCGCCAAACCCCACAAGGGGAGACATGACCCTAAATCTACTGTTGTACATGGGGACCCTGGCTGCCTCTACCAAGTTCACTCGCGACGGCGGCACCTCCAGAGGAGGAGGATAGAGGAACCGAGCGACGAAGACTCCGGGTGACTCTCAAGAGAACGGGAGGATTCAGGAAAGGCGAGTCACATACTGGCACATGGATATTAGTAATCCAGTAATGGGTAACAAGCCGAGAGGATATCATTATCAGTCTTGAACCTAACATTGCAGCCAACAGTCAAGCAAAGCAACATTTTATTTTTAACAAGCAACGCACACTGCCCATTCCACCCAAGATGATCGAGCATACGACATCCATCATAAAATCGAGCTGGCATGTAACACGATTGGATCATAATAAAGCGAGAAACAAAGAAATAATGAGAGAATTTTTCACTTGTTCGCTTCCTTTGAACGACTCCCCTCCCAAAGGTAAATTTGAACTAAGAATAAAAAAGGAAAAATGTCTTGAGAAAAAAAGTGTGCACAGAAAAAAGAACACTTTGTTCATCTGTCCTTACTCCTCTAGGCGGTCTTTTTGCCGTTTGGAGGGATGTAAAAGCTGATCCAAGTAGAGGCTTTGGATAAAAATTAGTTTTCAACAGTGTAGTGTTGGATTCGGTGGTTATCTTCTTTGCCCGAAGATGGCAACTTTAATAAGTGTTCTTTGGCCCTTCGCTTTGACGATGTGAGTTCCTTTCCGACATCAATGGTGGTGTTGGAAGATCAAATGTTTTTAGGTATTTTTTTAGATCTTGCTTAGGTGGATCAATGTTGCATGGTTTTTATGGATGTCATGAGGAGTTTTTTTGCTCGCAAAATCTTTCACAGTTGCCAAGTCCTGGCTGTTATGTTCTTGACAATGGTGATTCATACTTATGGTTCGATGTTTTGCTAGTTTCTTTTATACTTTATTTGTACTTTGTGAAGATGGCTCATGTTTTTCGAAACGTGGTGCGTGGACTTTGCATCAATTGATGCATGCACCCTTTTATTAATTTACTTAAGTTTCTAAGTATATGATCTTATATATCATAAAGAGTTCACACATGAATGAGCCAACAGAAGAAATATAAAATCATAAAACACCTTTTCATCAACATGTGAGTTGCCTATCGAAACGCCAACAGTATTGGCCGTATAAAGCCCATGCTATCATTCTAAACGATTGCACTTAGAATCTATGGCCTGGCGCTGTTCCTCCGTCTACGGATCCAATGCTAGTGAGGAGGATAACCTACAAAAAAATAGGATATGTTGTCTTGTTAAAGATGAAAATTATAGTGTCGTAGTGGCTGTGCAGTGTACCTCAGAAATCAGATAAAATCATTTCAAACATACCAAATAACCCATAGTAAAGCACAAACACCCACTCAGATGTGCGCTTTATGAGTCTTTTCAACCCCATGTAATCAATTACCAAACAAGTTTGCTATATTCTTGGTGGCGCTATGCTGAATGACAAGTGCACAATCCTCCATTTTTTTTTTGAAAAAGGACAATCTATAAGTAGGTGTTATATTGTTTCATCTTGATGATAAAAACAACATTTTTTTCAACCTTGCCAATTTATTTTAGTTAAGTTTGTGAGTAGTACTTTGCGACGAAGAAACCACATAAAGATTCTAATTTTTAGTGAATCCTTAATTTTTCAAATATATTTGCCAATAAATCTAGTATTTCCATTTAGAATATAGACTGGACTGATAAGATGCCAGACAAATTTAATTTCCATTTACACATATTGATTATCTCAGAGTTGGACACTCATTAGTAGCTACACTAAATGTGTCCAACGTGTCTAATAATTTCCAGTCAACGTCCTTCTAAATCTCCTATGTTTAGAGGCGAGCTTGACATTATATTCGTCACCGCAACCTCTTTTCGATATGTGACTAGCTAAATACCCGTGCGTTGCTATGGAAGAATAAACAATTTTACATGATGAATACTTCAAAAAAAAATTACACGATGAATATGCGCGTGAAACATGGAGTATGTAGTTTTCGTCTAACAAGATAATGTACGGTGTTCTTTTTCGCATTGATTCTTTGTTGGCAACCATCACATGATCATTCGCCTCTCTCTATCTTCTTGATTACTTGTCTTCCCTATTTTTCACCTATGGTGTTCTTCTTTTGATCTCCAACTCTTAGTGTTGCAAAAAAATTTATTGGCGGTTGTATATATGTCAAAGTTCACATAGTCTTCTTCATCCCTAGCCTTCGTCTGTTTCGATCATATGTCACACTCGTCCCTATTTGGCCACACGTGTTTTTCAAAAACTGTGTTATGAAATAGCCACCAACGTCAGTATTCACTGATATACAAATTTTAGTACATACAAAAATTTATATGATACTAAAATTTTAAATTCGACAATATGGTGGCCTCCCTTTCATCATGGCAGCCTGCTTTTTTTTAACAGGGAGACTTACTCCCTCAAGAGATTTATTTCTTTAGCCATGGATTTATTTACTTTATTGTTTATTTTATTCATTAGTCATAAACTAAGAAAGCAATTTTCTTCTGTGTTGCTGGTAAATTTTTTCTATCAAGTGTAAATGTTTATAAAATATCCTTTTCTCATTTCTAATTAATCCCTAAAAATGTTTATTTTTATGCAAAGTTTCTCATATTGCACAAAATGATGTTCATGGTATTGATTAATCTTTTCCACACTATTCCAAAATAATCCCATTGCCTAAGAAAAAACTGATAGTAGCGGTTGCAATATTTTGTCAAATACTTCAAAGATATATTCCCATTTCCTAAGAAAATATTTATGCTATATAATTTTCTTTTTTCCATAATGAGGGGAAATACATTCGTACTTGCACTCATGGGTACATGAGCTATCTGTCCATTCAGCCAGCAAAAGGCGTTTTGAGATACGTGAAATCCATGTGAGAGAAAAGTTGTTTCTAGATTTTCTGCATGTTCATGAAATGCTGCAGGATTCCACTGTTCTGTTCGGATGTGACAGAAAGTGAGCAGAGAGGGATAGGACGCGCAGGATTCCCGGGAGAAGTCAGTATCTCACACGTTACTTTTTCTCGCTGAATAAGGGACGCGTGCTTGCTAAACGCATGTAGTACGCACTACTTTTGCTGGGTTAGCTAATCGTAACAACGAGCAGTTTTTTTTGCATCTGATCGTGGATCCTTATCATTATCTTGTTCTGAGTTCTGACCAATAGCTTCCACGAGCTTCGCGGAGACACCACAACAACCGCTTCCACACGTTAGAGAAGAAGCAATCGCTATCTCCCGAAAACTACCCTTCTCTGTCTCCTCGCGTCTCCATCGGTTCATGGCAGAAATCGAGCCGGCGCCACCGCAGCTCAGCTCCCGCTCCGGCTTTGACCGGCACCAGCTCGCGGCGCTCCAGACAACGCCGCCAGCACCAACCTTCCGCATCCTGGCACTCTCCAGCTGCCACCGAGGGAGCCTCGGTCTCCCTCCAGCTTTGCCCGCGCTTCGCCCGCTGGAGCTCCAGCCTCGCCCCCCCCCCTTTGATTGCGCTCCGGCCGACGCCCAGGAGCGTGCGCGCCACGTGCGTGCTCGAATCCGACGAGCGCCGCTGCTACACTGAGAGGGCTTAGACAAGATCCGCGCCAACGGATTCACAGAGATACTGGTGCTTGACGGCTGCTTCGTGCTCGACCTCTTCCTGTGGAAGGGAGACAGACAACTCGCTCACATGTACAGCGCGGCGCAGGCGAGCAGCGCTCATGCCGTGTTCTTCCGGGCGGCCGACGCCAGGTCCAATTCGAGGAGCAGCGCTCGGAGCTCCATCTCGCGCGGCAGAGCGAGTCCACAGACCACCACCACAACTCCATCTCCTCTTCGAGTGAGTAAAAATCGGTGGGAAAGGAGAAGGGGAATTGGGTCGGTGCGTTCTGGAGAGTAGACGATGGAAAGGAAGAAAGGGAAATTGCGATCTTGTTCCTTAATTCGAGTAGATGAAAAAGGAGTTATTAGGTGTAAATTTGGAAAGATTTTCCCACGCTGTAGAAAAAGGTTACCACCCTTTCCCGGAAATTGCGGCCCGGGCCGACCAGAAACTGCGGGACAGGCACACGCCGCTATGGCCTAGTAGCAGAGAAAGGTACGTACCTGCCACCCGTGTCGCGCGGCGTAAAGGGAGGAGGAAGTTAGACTTGAGGCGACAGGAGAATTCTTTCTAGGAATTCATAAAATGGGTGGGTACATTATGGGCACGAATCTTGGAGGATGCATGGATGGACAGGATAGGCCAAGCACCCATATGTGCAAGTACAAAATCCATTCTCCATAATGAGCCATGTTTTTTTGTGAAAAAAGTTGTTCACCATTGGTCACATAATTGTTCTTCTGTTGATAAAAAACTTTTCCATCCGCAAAACTTTGTTTACTCTAATACTGTAAATTCAATTTTATTTATGTAGGTACACAATGGATTTTTATAAATATTGAAAATCAAAGAACTCGTTGTATAGGTATAGCTAGATTTTCTTAGGTACGTGTATCTAGCTTTTCTTAGAGCAGGTTAGTTTTTTTTAATCTGTAGTGTACTCCCTCTGTCCCAAATTACTTGGCGTTTTAGGTTTAGTCAAAGTCAAACTTTATAAACTTTGACTACGAATATATGAAAAAATATCAATATATAAAATATGTAATAAATATAGTTAGACTCGTCATAAAACATACTTTATATTGTATACAATTGATATTATAAATATTATTATTCTATCAAAAATGTTTAATCAAGTTTTAACATGTTTGACTTTGACCAAACCTAAAACGAAGAGTAATTTGAGACGGAGGGAGTAGCTAATCACCATGATTTTTTTTAGGTAGCCTAGCTAGCTTTCTCAATTTAAAATCAATTGTTTATCTAGCCGTTTCTTCTAATAGCTAGTACTAATTCATGCTAATTTTCAATTGTTTTAGGTAGCCTAGCTAGCTTTCTCAATTTAAGGCTAATAGCTAGTACTAATTGATTGCTATACTTTCCATGGGCTGCCATATGCGAGGCACAAGTAACTTCTTAAATATTGATTTGGTCTATAAAATTAAAAAAAAAGTACTAATTGAGAGAATTTAATTGAAATGTATCCAATTTTTTTGATTGACTCCGGTAATGTTGAGTGAAAGTTATTTGTTATATAGCATCTCCTGTCACACCTTTTTCTCATTAAAAAGTTTTAAAAGCCACTTGCTAATTAAACATTTATTTATTTTAACTCTAGAACCTCAATTCTGAAGCCCCAACTTTTGGCCTACAAACTATACTCTAATTTGTTAGTCTGTACTTCCTTTTATGACCATCGCTCTACCAAAAAAATGTGGATCGAAAAACTCCAATCTCATATACTACTAAATGGGAAGGCTTGTAAGGACAGAGTTAATACAAACCAGATGGTCCCATAGGATAATAACTTGCAATCCAACTACTCAACCTTTTTCTCAAACGGGTTCTTTATTGGTGTCCACATTCCATTCTTAAGTTTGCAAGAGTGATGGATATTTCCAAATATCTAAAAGGAACAGAACCTGATTCACAACCAAAGAGTTTCTTATATTCTTCGTTTCTCTCTTTTGCTTTCACCAAGCAGAAGATTTCACTCTTACGAAAATTATTTTTTCAATCCCGTAAGTTGTTCAAAAATGCAGAACACAAGTTCATATTAAGAGCTTTCTCTAAGTGGCATTCCAAAAATAGTATAATATCGTCTGCATAACCATTGGTTGCCTCATGTATATTTGCCATATACTATTTGTCAAAAAAAAACCCAAGGAAATTCTGTTTCTAACTTGGATCATAATGTGAGAAAAATAGAAATAATGATAATGCATGAATTTATAGGAATATGATTGCAATGGATTAGAAGTTTACTTTTTTTTTTGGATTCTACTGATTGGCACATTACCTGATTTTTATCTGGGCCGAGGATAGGTTGTCATTGTTGGCCCGTCAGAAACAGAATTTCCTTTCTCGCAAAAAAAAAAATCCCCGTCGTCCTCCTATCGTCGGCCGTTTCCTAGACGCTTCGCCGCTCACCGCCCACCGCTGCCCTGAAAAGATTCCCCTCCCTCGTGACCCATGGCCGCTTCCACTTTCGTGCCTCACGGCTGATCTGTCGCTTGTCCGTAATAGCTAGCTGTGGTTTGGGGGCGGACGGTGCCTGCGTCGACAATAACGCCCATGGTGAAAATCGAAGAGAAATGATGCACCGCACGGTAATGCTCAGATCACTACACTGAGTTCTAGCAACTACAGTTAAGTTAGCAATTTCAGTACTGTAGGTAAATCAGCGGCAACTGGCAAGTGAGATCAATTACTTCGCTACTGTTTACAATTTTTTCCTACTTTGCTAGCAATGCAGTAAGCCAGTCTTTGTCCTTAGTCCGGTAGAGCTGCCAACAGTCCCCAAGGATAAAGGGATCTGGATTTCCATGATTTTAAGCAACCTTTGACTTACTTTTAGTTAGTCTATGCTATCAATATCAGCATATAAGTACCAGTTTGTCCAAGATTGAAAATTGTATGGTCATGAGCCATTGCAGGCTTTTGCATCCTTCTTGGGGGTCATTTCTATCAATATCATCAGCATATAAGACAGCACTAGTGGCTTTGCTCAATCTACTCCACTCGTGGCTCAGTTTCTCAGCTTTTGCTTTTGACATCATAAGGGTCAAGGAAGCTCCATATACATCTCCTACTACTAAAATACTTGACATTGTACTAACTTGACATTGTACTAATTGTTTCGAAATGTACTAATTTGACATTGTAGCATAAGCACACTAGAGGAGAAACATGGACCAAGAATTATTGACACCTTTTGATTGGAACATGCAAGGCTCAGATGAACGCCAATTACCTAAGATCATCTCCACTCGTTGGCCGAACCCAGGCCGAAATCCGGACCAAACTTTGGCCGGACGGCGCAAGTTTTCGGCCTGGGTACGCCCAGTTTTCCACTCGCGTACCCAGGACGAGTTCCCGGGTCGCCCGTTTCCGCTAGAATTCGGCTCAAATTCGGCTAAACTTCGTCCAAATTTTGGCATAATTCGTTATACGATGAATACAGAACACTTTAAGACCAAAATTCGGCGAAATTTTTAAACAGAGTTCGGCGTACTGTAAACATAGTTCGGCCTGCAATAAAATTACAACATATTTAAGTTCGGCCAGTTCATGCTCAGAATCTACGTCGTGTTGCCCCTGCGTATCCATAGGTGCTCGACAAGATCATCCTGCAGATGTTGATGCATCGCCGGATCTCGGATCTCCTGACGCATTGCGATGAATGCAGCCCATGTTGGAGGCACCTGATGATCAGGCTCGGCAAGAGGACCCTGTAGATGGTATGGCTCGTCCTCCTCGAGAAAACTCATTGGATCCTTCTTCTCATCCTCAATGATCATGTTGTGCAAGGTCACACAACACTTCATCACTTCCCACATCTGATCTTTCGACCAGGTCATAGCAGGGAACCGGACAACTGCAAACATCTGCTGGAGCACACCAAATGCCCGCTCCACGTCCTTCCTGCACGCTTCCTGTTCCTTGGCAAAGTGAGAATGCTTGGGGAGCATTGGGCCTGAGATAGTCTTCACAAATATTGGCCATCTTGGATAGATGCCATCTGCTAGATAGTATTGTTGGAATTATGCCCTAGAGGCAATAATAAAGATGTTATTATTATAATTCTTGTTCATGATAAAGTTTATATTCCATGCTAGAATTGTATTAAGCGGAAACATTAATACTTGTGTGGTTTGTGAACAACACCGTGTCCCTGGTACGCCTCTAAGGACTAGCTCATTGATCAACGATGGTTAAGGTTTCCTAACCATAGACATGAGTTGTCAATTGATAATGAGATCATTTCATTGGAGAATGATATGATGGACAGACCCAAACTAAGCAAAGCAATTAGATCGTGTCATCGTGTTCGTCTTCGTGAAGCTTTTCTTATGTTAAATATTGTATTCCTTAGACCATGAGATAATACAACTCCCTGGTATCGGAAGAAAGCTTTGAGGTCATCAAACGTCATCCTATGAGAGGGTGATCATAAAGGTGTCTCTCAGGTGATCGGAAAGTATCTGTTGGGTTGTATGTATCGAGATGGAATTTGTCCCTCCCAAGTCGGAGAGATATACTTCGGGCCCACTCGGTAATCGATATCAACACCGCTTGCAAGCATGTGGTTAAGGAGTTAATCACAAAGTGATATCGGATTACGGAACGAGTAAAGTACTTGCTGTGAACGAGATTGAACTAGGTATGACGGTACCGACGATCGAATCTCGGGCAAGTAAAATATCGCGAGACGAAGGGAATATATATATGGGATTGATTGAATCCTGGCATCGTGGTTCATCCGATATGATCATCGATGAATGTGTGGGAGTCAATATGGGTGCCCAGACCCCGCTGTTGATTATTGATAGAAGATCATGTCTGCATATTCTCGAACCCGCAGGGTCACACACTTAACGTGTCTTGACGCTAGGATAGATTGGATAATTGGTTTATGAATTTTTGTTTGGAGTCTCGGATGGGATCCGGGACATCAGGAGAGGTTCCGGAATGGTCCGGAGAATAAGATTCATATAAGGCAGTGCAGTTTTTGAAGTTCGAAATTGTTCCGGGTTAATCGGTATTGTACCGGAAGCTTCTAGAACCTTCCGGAAGGGGACCAACGTGGCCCCACCTTCCGGGAGGGGGCATGGGCCTATGAGGGAGTGTCCTGGACGCATTGGGCCAGGGGCACAAGGCCCCAGCCGATCCTAAAGAGTTTAAATCGTTTAAACTAGAGATAGGGTTTCTAGAAGAGGGGAGAGTCCATGCCCCCCACTCCTTATCCTTTGGGCTTGGGGGAGGGGCTAGGGCTGCGCCCCACCCTCTATATAAAGAGGGGTGGGGGCGCACCAAACCCCTACACCTTCCCCTCCAACCCTAGCCGCCCTGCTGCCCTTCCTCTCTCCCTCCCGACTGCTTGTAGGCGAAGCCCTGCTGCAGAAATTCTCCACCATATACACCACGCCGTCGTGTTGTAGATCCAATCTATCTCTCCACCATACTTGCTGGTCCGAGGAAGGAGGAGACGTCGAGGTGCTGCACGTGTGCATCTCACGGAGGCACCGCCACTTGTGGTGCTAGATCGGATCGGATCGCGAGGAGGAGAAGCGAGTACGACTACATCACCCACGTTCCGACGAACGTTCCGATGTGCGAATCTTCAAGGGTATGAAGATCTAATCCAATCTCTCTCGTTGTTTGCATCTCCTATATTAGATCTTGGCTTTCCCTCTGTTCGCTCCGTAGAAAATTTTGATTTACTATGCCGCGAAACCCTTCAGTGGTATCAGAGCTAGATCTATGCGTAGATGTGTTTCACGAGTAGAACGCAACATGGTTGTTGCGGGCGTTGATGTTTTCTGTTGCAAGCCTCTTGTTTGTGTTCTTCTTATGACGCGGGATAGTGATATTGAAGCGGTCCAGGCCAACCTTACGCGACGTCATTCGCGAGATCGGCTCCGCACTTGACGTGTGGCTTGTTCCACACATGCGGCTGGTGGATGTCAGTTTCTCTCACTATAGTTGTCATGGGATTAACACCGGAGTTTGGCAACCATAATATCACCGTTGTGGCTTTCCATAGGTAAGAATCGTTCTTAGCATCTACTCCCATAAGCCACGTAAAACATGCAACAACAAAGTAGATGCGTCTAACTTGTTTTTGCAGGGAGTGTTTTCTGTGATATGGTATGGCCCAAGATGTGATGTGTATAATGTATGCGATGATCATGTTTTGTAATGTTTCACGACTTGCATGTCGATGAGTACACAACCGGCAGGAGCCATATGGTTGTCTTTATAATTGTGTATGACCTGCGAGTCAACTTCTTATACGCCATGTAATAGCTTTACTTTATCGCTAAGTAGTTAGCAATAGTTGTAGTTGCTATTCGTGGTGAAGGAAATCATGGTGGAGTGATGGAGATCATGCCGGAACGCACAAGATGGAGATCATTGCGCGAAGATTGGCTATACCATGTCACATAAAGTTATATGCATGTGATGTTTATCCTTTATATATCTTATTATGCTTAGATCGCGACGGTAGCATTATAAGATGATTCCTCACTTAAAGATCAAGATAAAAACTGTGTTCTCCCCAAGTATGAACCGTTGCGAAAGTTCTTTGTGTCCAAGCATCACGTGATGATCGGGTGCTATAGACTCTACGCTCACATACAACGGGTGCAAGCCAGTTTTGCACACGCGGAAATACTTGGGTCTAGCTTGACGAGCCTAGCATGTACAACCATGGCCTCGGAACACAAGAACCGAAAGGTTAAGCATGAGTCATATGAATGATATGATCGACACTTTGTTGTCCACCATTTAAACCACATCTCTTCTCGTGATGATCGGATTAGGTGTGGTGAATTTGGATCGTGTTCACTAAACAACTTGAGGGATGTTGAATTTAGTGGGAGTTCATCTAGTAATTTGATTAAGTTGAACTATTTATCATGAACATAGTCTAAATTGTACTTGCAAATACTGTAGATCACATGGCCAAATCCAACTTCAACTTCAACGTTTTTGCTGAGAAGGAAAAGCTTAGAAACAATTGGTCTAACTTCACCAATTGGTTCCGCAATCTAAGAATCATTCTGTCTGGCGGACAAAAGGACTATGTCCTTGGTAAAGCGTTAGGTGACCCCCCTGCTGCAACTGCGCCGGCTGATGAGAAAGCTGTCTATCAGTCGCGCAAAGATGATTATGGTGTGATTAAGAGCACCATGTTGTTTGCTATGGAACCGGAGCTTCAAAATCGTTTTGAAACCTATCCCGGGCCCTTTGAGATTCTCGAGGAGCTGAAAACCATGTTTCAGACTCAAGCCCGTTCTGAGAGATATGAGATCTCTGAGAAGTTCTTTAACTGAAAGATGGAGGAAGGGAGTTCCGTTAGTGAGCACGCCATAAAGATGTCGGGCTACACTCAACGCCTTGAGCAACTGGAATGCACGATTCCAGAGGAGCTCAAGATTGACAGGGTTCTGCAATCACTCCCTCCCAGCTACAAAAGTTTTGTAGTGATTCATAATCAGATTGGTTCCACTGATACGATCACCGAGCTCTTCGCAAAGCTGAAGGCTGCGGAAGTGGACATCAAGAAGGATAATCACGTGTTGATGGTCAACAAGCCCTCCTTTAAGAAAGGTAAGGGAGCAAAGAAGCCCTTCAAGAAGGGCGGCGGCAAACGCAATGCCCCTGCTGAGAAGAAGCTCAGGTCTGGTCCTAAGCCGGACACTGAGTGCTTCTATTGCAAGGACAGGGGTCACTGGAAGCGCAACTGTCCGAAGTACTTAGCGGACAAGAAGGCTCGCACCGTCAAAGGTATATTTTATATACATGTTATTGATGTTTTCCTTACTAGCCCTCGTTGTAGTGCCTGGGTATTTGATATCGGTTCAGTTGCTAATATTTGTAACTTGAAACAGGAGCTACGGAATAGACGGCGGCTTGCGAGGGATGAGGTGACGATGCGCGTTGGCAACGGATCAAGAGTTGATGTGATGGCCGTCGGCACGCTCTCCTTAGTTTTACCTTCGGGATTAGTTTTAAACCTTAATAAATGTTATTATGTGCATGCGTTGAGCATGAACATTATTTCCGGATCATGTTTATTGCAAGACGGTTATTCATTTAAATCAGAGAATAATGGTTGTTCTATTTATATGAGTAACATCTTTTATGGTCATGCACCTCTTGTGAATGGTTTATTTCTTCTAAATCTCGAAAGGGATGAAACACACATCCATAACATTGAGGCTAAGAGATGCAAAGTAGATAGTGATAATACTACTTATTTGTGGCACTGTCGTCTAGGTCATATTGGTGTGAAGCGCATGAAGAAACTCCATTCTGATGGACTTTTGGAGTCTCTTGATTTTGAATCATTTGACACATGCGAACCATGCCTCATGGGCAAGATGATCAAAACCCCGTTCTCCGGTATGATGGAGCGAGCAACGGACTTGTTGAAAATCATACATACCGATGTATGCGGACCGATGAGTGTTTCGACGCGCGGTGGATATCGCTATTTTCTCACTTTTACCGATGACTTAAGTAGATATGGGTATATCTATTTAATGAAACATAAATCTGAAACGTTTGAAAAGTTCAAAGAATTTCAGAATGAAGTGGAGAACCAACGTAACAGAAAGATTAAGTTTCTACGATCCGATCATGGAGGTGAATATTTGAGTTATGATTTTCTCACGCATCTTAAAGCAAGTGGAATCGTTTCACAACTCACGCCACCCGGAACACCACAGCGCAATGGTGTGTCTGAACGCCGGAATCGAACCCTATTAGATATGGTCCGATCAATGATGTCTCTTACTGATTTGCTGTTATCATTTTGGGGTTATGCATTAGAAACTGCTGCATTCACTTTAAATAGGGCTCCATCTAAATCCATTGAGACGACACCATATGAACTGTGGTTTGGTGCTAAACCTAAGTTGTCGTTTCTTAAAGTTTGGGGATGCGAAGCTTACGTCAAGAAGTTGATGCAGGACAAGCTTGAACCCAAAGCGGAGAAATGCTTCTTCATAGGATACCCTAAGGAAACCATTGGGTATACCTTCTATCACAGAACCGAAGGCAAAGTGTTTGTCGCAAAGAACGGTTCCTTTCTTGAGAAGGAGTTTCTCTCGAAAGAAGTGAGTGGGAGGAAAGTAGAGCTAGACGAGGTTATTGAACCTTCTCTTGAATTGGAGAGTAGCGCAACACCTGAAATTGTTCCAGTGCCGCCTGCAACAACAATAGAGGAAGCTAATGACAAGGATCATGAAGCTTCGGACGATGCTGCTACTGAACGTCGCAGGTCGACAAGGTCGCGTGCCCCTCCTGAGTGGTACGGCAACCCTGTCTTGACTGTCTTGTTGGTAGAAGACAGTGAACCTACGAACTATGAGGAAGCGATGATGAGCCCAGACTCTGAGAAATGGCTGGAAGCCATGAAATCCGAATTGGGATCCATGAGCGAAGACCAAGTATGGACTTTGGTGGATCCTCCTAGCGACCGAAAGGCCGTTGAGTGCAAATGGATTTTCAAGAAGAAAACGGACGCGGATGGTAATGTTACCGTCTATAAAGCACGGCTTGTCGCAAAAGTTTTTCGACAAGTTCAAGGTGTTGACTACGATGAGACTTTCTCTCCCGTAGCAATGTTTAAGTCCATTCGGATTTTATTAGCAATTTCTGCGTTTCATGATTATGAAATATGGCAGATGGATGTCAAGACTACTTTCCTCAATGGCAACATTGATGAAGAGTTGTATATGATGCAACCCGAAGGTTTTGTCGATCCTAAGGATGCTAGTAAAGTATGCAAACTTCAGCGTTCCATTTATGGACTGAAGCAAGCATCTCGGAGTTGGAACCTTCGTTTTGATCAAGTGATCAAGAGCTTTGGATTTGTTCCAAATTGCTACGAAGCTTGTATCTACAAGAAAGTGAGTGGGAGCTCGGTGACGTTTTTGGTACTATATGTGGATGACATATTGATTATCGGAAAGGACATCAACATGCTTAACGATGTGAAGAGTTATTTGAACAAGTGTTTTTCAATGAAAGACCTAGGTGAAGCTGCTTATATATTGGGCATCAAGATCTATAGAGATAGACAAAGACGCCTGATAGCTTTAAGCCAGAGTACATACCTAGACAAAGTTCTGAAAAGGTTCAGAATGGATAAGGCAAAGAAAGGTTCAGTGCCTATGTTGTCAGGTAAGATATTGAGCAAGGCTCAGTGTCCAGCTACGGTAAATGATAGGGAAGCTATGAGCAAAGTGCCTTATGCCTCGGCCATAGGTTCCATCATGTATGCCATGCTGTGTACTAGACCGGATGTGTCCAATGCTCTTAGTTTGACGAGCAGATATCAAAGTGATCCAGGAGTGGAACACTGGACAACCGTGAAGAACATCCTAAAGTACCTAAATAGGACTAAAGAAATGTTCTTAGTCTATGGGGGTGATGAACAGCTTGTCGTAAAAGGTTACGTCGACGCTAGTTTTGACACCGACAAGGATGATTCCAAATCTCAGACAGGATACGTTTATATTTTGAATGGAGGAGCTGTGAGCTGGAGAAGCTGCAAGCAAAGCGTGATCGCGGGATCTACAGTGGAAGCGGAATACATGGCTGCTGCAGAAGCGTGAAGTGAAGGAGTTTGGATCAGAAACTTCATCACTGAGCTTGGCGTGGTTCCAAGTGCATTGGACCCACTGGAGATATTGTGTGACAACACTGGCGCCATAGCACTCGCTAAGGAACCAAGATATCATCCAAAGACCAAGCATATTAACCGCAAGTTTCATATAATCCGAGATTATATTGCAGATGGAGATCTAAAAATTAGCAAAGTACATACAGATCTGAATGTCGCAGATCCATTGACTAAACCTCTTCCACGTGTAAAACATGATCAACACCTCAGTGCCATGGGTGTGAGATTGTTGCCAGATGTAAACTAGATTATTGACTCTAGTGCAAGTGGGAGACTGTTGGAATTATGCCCTAGAGGCAATAATAAAGATGTTATTATTATAATTCTTGTTCATGATAAAGTTTATATTCCATGCTAGAATTGTATTAAGCGGAAACATTAATACTTGTGTGGTTTGTGAACAACACCGTGTCCCTGGTACGCCTCTAAGGACTAGCTCATTGATCAATGATGGTTAAGGTTTCCTAACCATAGACATGAGTTGTCAATTGATAATGAGATCATTTCATTGGAGAATGATATGATGGACAGACCCAAACTAAGCAAATCAATTAGATCGTGTCATCGTGTTCGTCTTTGCGAAGCTTTTCTTATGTTAAATATTGTATTCCTTAGACCATGAGATAATACAACTCCCTGGTATCGGAAGAAAGCTTTGAGGTCATCAAACGTCATCCTATGAGAGGGTGATCATAAAGGTGTCTCTCAGGTGATCGGAAAGTATCTGTTGGGTTGTATGTATCGAGATGGAATTTGTTCCTCCCAAGTCGGAGAGATATACTTCGGGCCCACTCGGTAATCGATATCAACACCGCTTGCAAGCATGTGGTTAAGGAGTTAATCACAAAGTGATATCGGATTACGGAACGAGTAAAGTACTTGCTGTGAACGAGATTGAACTAAGTATGACGGTACCGACGATCGAATCTCGGGCAAGTAAAATATCGCGAGACGAAGGGAATATATATATGGGATTGATTGAATCCTGGCATCGTGGTTCATCCGATATGATCATCGATGAATGTGTGGGAGTCAATATGGGTGCCCAGACCCCGCTGTTGATTATTGATAGAAGATCATGTCTGCATATTCTCGAACCCGCAGGGTCACACACTTAACGTGTCTTGACGCTAGGATAGATTGGATAATTGGTTTATGAATTTTTGTTTGGAGTCTCGGATGGGATCCGGGACATCACGAGAGGTTCCGGAATGGTCCGGAGAATAAGATTCATATAAGGCAGTGCAGTTTTTGGAGTTCGGAATTGTTCCGGGTTAATCGGTATTGTACCGGAAGCTTCTAGAACCTTCCGGAAGGGGACCAACGTGGCCCCACCTTCCGGGAGGGGGCATGGGCCTATGAGGGAGTGTCCTGGCCGCATTGGGCCAGAGGCACAAGGCCCCATAGGGCCCAGCCGATCCTAGAGAGTTTAAATCGTTTAAACTAGAGATAGGGTTTCTAGAAGAGGGGAGAGTCCATGCCCCCCACTCCTTATCCTTTGGGCTTGGGGGAGGGGCTAGGGCTGCGCCCCACCCTCTATATAAAGAGGGGTGGGGGCGCACCAAACCCCTACACCTTCCCCTCCAACCCTAGCCGCCCTGCTGCCCTTCCTCTCTCCCTCCCGACTGCTTGTAGGCGAAGCCCTGCTGCAGAAATTCTCCACCATATACACCACGCCGTCGTGTTGTAGATCCAATCTATCTCTCCACCATACTTGCTGGTCCGAGGAAGGAGGAGATGTCGAGGTGCTGCACGTGTGCATCTCACGGAGGCACCGCCACTTGTGGTGCTAGATCGGATCGGATCGCGAGGAGGAGAAGCGAGTACGACTACATCACCCACGTTCCGACGAACGTTCCGCTGTGCGAATTTTCAAGGGTATGAAGATCTAATCCAATCTCTCTCGTTGTTTGCATCTCCTAGATTAGATCTTGGCTTTCCCTCTGTTCGCTCCGTAGAAAATTTTGATTTACTATGCCGCGAAACCCTTCAAGTATCCCTTGTTGTAGTGATGCCCGTTGATCTCAAATTCCACAGGGGGAGCATTGACCCTCAACAAGCTTGGAAAAGACAGTTGAGGAGTTAAGGACGTTGATGTCGTTGTTCGATCTTGCCATGCCAAAGGAGTGCCAGATCCAAAGATCATGTGTAGCAACTGCCTCAAGTATCACAGTGCATCCTCCTTTGTGGCTTTTGTACATTCCTTGCCATTCAAATGGACAGTTCTTCTACTCCCAATGCATGCAATCTATGCTTCCAAGCATACCAGGAAATCCTCTACTTTCATTGACTGCGAGGATCCGAGCAGTGTCTTCAGCAGTGGGTGATCTCAAGTACTGTTCCCCGAACACTGCAATCACTGCCCTGCAGAACCTGTATAAGCAATCAAGGGCGGTGGACTTGGCGATGCGGAGATAGTCATCGGTAGCATCAGCCGGCGCTCCATATGCAAGCAACCTCATCGCCACGGTGCACTTCTGAAGCGATGAAAACCCAACCAAACCGGTGCAGTTCTTCTTGCAAAGGAAATATGGGTCAAACTCCCGGATGGCATGCACGATCTTGAGGAAGAGCTTCCGTCTCATCCTGAAACGGCGGCGAAACACGTCCTCTCCATGGAGTGGCTGGTCGGCGAAGTAGTCGGCGTACAACATGCAATAGCCCTCTATCCTCTGTCTCGCCTTGCACTTCATGCGGCCTGGCGCCGAACCACCGCGCTTCGGCTTCGCCATCTGCATGTACAGCTGGGCGAGCGATGCGAGAATCTACAAGTGCTCTTCACTTTCGGCGACCTCGGCGCTCTCCTCCTCCAGGAGTTCGGCGAGCAACTCCTCGTCGTCAGAATCCATGGCGAGTATCTCGCCCTCGTCAGAGTCAGTGGACAGTACCTCGTCGCCGTCGGAGTACGTCCATGGCCGAATCCGGCCAAATGTCGAACACCTGGCGGGCGTGGTGGTGGGTGCACCGAGCCGAAGCACAGCTACGGCAAGGGTAGGTTGGCGAAAGCGGCGGCGGCGGAGGCGTGGAGCTGGGCGGCAACGACGGCGAGCGTAGCTAGAGGCGTGGGCATGTCCCGGCGCGGGGGAGCTCCGCCGGCGAAGTCATGGCGACAGAGCTCTCGCGGCAGTCTGGGTGAGTGGAGTGGGTGGAAATGGGACTGTCTCGCCGACAGAGCTGGCCCACACCCTTTTTTGCGGCGTCCGGCGTCCCCAGGGCGTACCCGGGAACCTGGGTTCGGCCTGGGTAGCCCGGACCAAAACACGCCGAAATCCGGACCAAAACAGGTCCGTGGGTACGCGACTGAGCCGATTTTCGGCGTTCGGACTGAATTTCGGCGTCCGGACCGGCATCCTAGGTAGGCGAGTGGAGATGCTCTAATGTTCAACGAGGCCAGTTGGAACTACTCGGCCAGGAGGCATGAAAAAACAATAAAACATCAGTGAAGTAACAGGAGGATCGGTGAAATAGTTTCAGTACTAATTTAAACTATCACCCTTTGCTGAATTTTATACATTAACTCCAGCACTAATCTTGTATAAAACTCTGAATACTCAATAACTCAAATACAATAAAATCATCTCTCTTAGCTGTCCATGTACTGTCTTGAAGTTGCCAAGAAAGAGGGTAAGCGTGTTACTCAGAAAGTATTGATTAGCTAGTCTATGCCATCACTATCAGTCCATCAATGAGAGTAGGGATTTCATGGTCCTGAACCATAACGTGTAGATCTTGGTACTAATTTTCCACAAACTAAATGCAGAAGGGAATACTTCCATCTTGGACCTGTCTTCCTCGGTGGGGCCATCAACGAATCAATAACACAAGTGTTGCTCAGTGGACAATAGAGCTTCTTAGTACTGCTATCCCTTATCTACTATTTTTTCCGTCTGCCATTACAAGTGCACTCATAGAGCTCCTACATCAACACCTTCCTTTGATAACTTGCTTGCTCACCTTATCTCCAACCATGGCCTTGGCTTTCGCTGGTAAAGCTGTGGCTGCCTCAACCATCTCTGCGATTGTCCGCAAGTCTTTTGAATACTTGGAGAAGTATACAAAAGCAGAGGGGATGAAATCGGTGAAGGAGAAGCTAGAGAGAACTCTCCCACAGGTGCAAGTAGTCTTTGATGCTATTGATATGGAGCGGATTACGGACCAAAGCGAGGCGCTTGATGCATGGCTTTGGCAGCTCAGGGATGCTGTCGAGGAGGCTGAGGATGTTCTTGATGAAGTGGAGTACTACAAGCTTGAGAGAAAGGTGAAAACTCGAGGTAATAAGGTGAGCAGTTCTCTGTACAAGTGTAAGTGGATGTTTATCCAACAGTTCAATACTATGCTTAAGGTTGGTACTTTTAAGAGAATGGTAGATGCCATCAAGAAACTTGATGAGGTTGCTGCTGCTGTAGAGCGTTTCATACTTCTCGTGGATCGTTTTGATCCGTCGAGTTTGAGGCACATATGTCATCAGGAAATTGGTAATCCTCGTGAGACTAGTTCCTTCTTGGTTGATGAAACAATAATTGGGCGTGACAGTGAGATGGATCAGGTGGTTGAGTGGTTGGTCAAGCATGGAAGTGATGATATTCAAAGTCGTGATGCTTGCAAAGTCGGCACTTACTCTATAGTGGGGATTGGAGGTATGGGCAAGACGACACTAGCACAAGCAGTCTATAATGACCAAAGAGTGAAGCAATGCTTCGATCATATTATGTGGGTGTGTGTCTCTAATGATTTTGATGTTCATGTTCTGACAAGAAAGATTGCACAAGAAATGACTGGACGAGGTACTGATATCACTTGTCTAAATACACTTCAAGAGATCCTCAAAGGGAAGTTGAGCTCCAAGAAATTTCTGCTTGTATTTGATGATGTATGGAATGATGAGAGAAGAACTGACTGGGAGAAGTTAGTTGCCCCTCTGAAATTCGGTCAAAGGGGAAGCAGGATCTTATTGACAACTCGAATGCAATCAGTTGTAGATATTGTTGAAAGAGTAGTAGGAGGAAGAACAAAGTCTTTGAGATTGGGGGGTCTACCGGATAATGATCTTTTGGCACTTCTGAACAAACATGCATTTTTTGGAGTAAATCCTGATGATTACGTGAACTTGCAAGATATTGGACAGAAAATCATTAAGAAGTTGAGTGGAAGCCCTTTAGCTGCAAAGGTATTGGGTGGGCTTCTGAACAACTCTATGGATAGTATATACTGGAACCGAATGTTAAGGGAAAATATCTCTACTATCGAGCATGGTAATGAAGGTGTCATGAAAGTTCTAAGATTAAGTTATCATCATCTTCCTCCACATCTACAGGCTTGCTTCAGATACTGCAGCATGTTCCGAGAAGATAATTGGTTCACGAAAGATGAACTGGTCAATTTATGGATGGGCTCAGGACTAATCCAGCTAACTGTAGATGAAAATCAGATGCCAGAGGATGTGGGAGAGTATTATTTGGGCATACTGGCAAGGAAGTCTTTCTTTGAACTGCGGTCAGAAGAGTTCATTAATATGTCTAATCGTGGTGAGGTTTGTCATGAATACTATGTGATTCATGATTTATTGCATGAGCTAGGGCGTACTGTTTCCAAAAGAGAATGTATCAGAATTTCCAGCTGCGATTCTGGTAGTATTCCGAGAACAGTTCGCCATGCAATAATTAAAGTGGAAAATCATAGAGCATTTACAGATTTCTCTGCACTAAAGAAACTGCGGACCCTGCTTATATCATTTGATAAAACAATAAAGAAAAGGGATCAGTGGGTTGTACTGGAAAAAGTGCTAAAAGTAGCAACAAAATTACGGGTTTTGCGAGTACACGGGTCATCACTTCTGAAGCTGCCTGATGAGTTCGGCAATTTAATGCACCTCCGTTATTTGTATCATCAGGAACGACTGCTAAAGAAAGTGGCAAAATATTCATTCTGGTGTCCTTGCTCTATATACAAGCTGTATCATCTCCAAATGATAGATTTGAATAGATGTGTGTTAGTATCCTGGAGACTGGGAAATTTGGTTAGTCTGAGATATCCATACTTTTCTGGTCAAGTAATTGGAATTCCAACTTTTATTGGACACTTAACTTCTCTTCAATACTTGGATGCGTATGTCCCACATGGCTATGGTTTCTTGGCACGTGGGCTTGAGAACCTAAAAGGTCTCCGTCATTTATATGCCAGTGGGCTTGAAAATGTCAATGCACGAGAAGCTACTTTGGCTAAGCTGGGTGAAAAGGAAAATCTCATCATGTTGTCACTCACTTGGCAGAGTGGCCAACTTGAAGCAGATACAGAGGAACGAGTACTCAATAGCCTTCAACCTCACACAAATCTTGCCAAGCTGAAGATCGAAGGATATAGTGGTATGAGATCTCCGTCTTGGATGGAAAATCCCATGCTCACTAACTTGACATATATTTCACTCTCATGCTGTAACAACTGGCAACACCTTCCACCTCTAGGCAGACTACCTTCTCTCAAATATCTCTACCTAAAAGATATGAATGCAGTGAAAATAATAGAAGGTTACTTTTATGGCTGTGACTACTCCCTCTGTCTCAAATTACTTAGCGTTTTAGATTTAGTCAAAGTCAAACATTTTAAAACTTCACCAAGTATATCCAACAAAATACTAGCATTTATAATATCAATTTTATATAATATAAAAGTATGTGTTAGGGTGAATCTAATTATATTTATTATATATTTTAGATTTTGATATTTTTTCTAATATACGTAGTCAAAGTTTATAAATCTTGACTTTGACTAAATCCAAAACGAAGAGTAATTTGGGACAGAGGGAGTATGAGGGTACTTTTGCCTTCCCATCTCTTAAGCTGCTCTCGATTGAAATGCTTCCATCACTAGAGGAGTGGGTTGAAGTGGAGGGTGTGATTATGTTTCCGCGGCTCGAGGAACTCTGCATTAAAGGATGCAGGGTACTGAAAAATATTCCAGCACTGCCATCTAGTCTTGCTTATCTTGAAATAGCCGATGTTGGCTTGTCTACTCTTCCCGCAACTTATCATTCTAGTGAAACAACAGTAACCCAAAAGCCATTATGTTCCATCCTGAAGATCTATCGTTGTTCAAACCTAGTCACACTGGGCCAAGAGTACTGTTTCCTTTGTCTAGGGGAGTTAGATATTCATTATTGTGAAAATCTGTTGTATCTGCCAATGGATCGGTCGCAGACACCCCCACTTCTTAAAAGTTTGAGAGTAAGCGATTGTCCGAAGCTGATGGCCCCGCATGAAGATATCAGTTTGCCGTCGTCTATCAGAGAGTTATATGTTGCTCCATGTGGTGCTTATGAGATTTTTCTGCTCACTTCTCTGCGCAGCCTCACATCTCTTACTACTCTGCGGTTAGTTGATTGTGTGATGACAGCCCTTCCCTCGGCAGACGTTTTGAGGAGTCTCAGAGCAGTGCAGCATTTGGCAATTAAGAACTGCAACGAGCTTGCTTCTTTAGACGGGATAGAAGAACTCACATCCCTTACAGAGTTGTTGGTCTCTGGATGTGCCAAACTTCTTGGCATCCCGTCTCGTCCGCAAATGTTTCAAGCTTCTGATCCCAGTCAAACTGCTACCGAATATCCTTTACACCTTGTAAAACTTGAGAAACTAGCAATCAGCAATCCAGTTCTCCTGCAGTTGGAGCCGTTGAGAAGAGTCAACTCAGTTGGATATTTGACTATTGGGAACAGTTCTAGATGTTTACCTGAGGAGTGGTTGATGCAAAACCGTAACCATCTTAAACACCTGGGAGTGCATGATGCTTCTCATCTGGAGTTTCTACCTTCAATCATGGCAAGGCTCACCTCCCTCGAAACACTGGAGTTTAAAGAAGCTATACTGATCGAGTCACTTCCAGAGCTGCCTGCCTCCTTACGAGTTTTACAATTCCTCGGTTGTCACCCTGTACTGAAGCAACGATGCAGGAAGAGAAGAGGTCATGACTGGCATAAGGTTGCGCACATCCCTGATCTGCGGATTGTACAGGATCGTCCGTCATCATATACCTGGCATTCCGATTCATCTTCAACCTTTTTCTTGTAAAACTCTATCCTATATGTAAGTCCTCCCCTCTTTTTCTCTGTTATGTATTCAGTCGAGCTATGTTGATATGCTTATTCACTTAGCACCATATGCCATGGAGCAAAACATTCTGATTAATTTAAATAGTTTTTGACTTTACCTCATCTGTGACAACGTTACTTGTCATTGAGAATGTCCAGTTGTGCTGTATAATTTTCGTCCCCACAAAGTGCACCATGTGTTCTGATATGTGATTCCACAATGAGAGCGCACAGGATCCATCTGCTACATGATCCATGTTAACAAAGAAACATTAGCTGGCTCTAAACTCTAGTCTATATCTATACCTAGCTGGCGCAACGTTTCTGTCCACCGTCCGTCACTGGAATTTTTTGCCCCTGGATATTTAGAGTTATTACATGCCCTGCCACCGAACAGTTTCTTTGGATGGAAAAAATCCGCCTCGACCACCGTCGGCCTACGCGGCTACGCCTTGCTCGCCTGGCCTACTCCTCGCCGACCTGCAGCGCCGTTGCTGCTCGCCCCTCCTCGCCCGAGTTTCCCCGCCCGCAGCCCCGGAGCACTCCCCCGCAGAAGCTCCTCTGCCGCCTCCATCAAGCCCTTCCCCGAGCCCGTGCGCCGCCGCTTCCCGTCGTCCTCCAGCGCCCACACCGGCCGTGGCCCATCCCTTTGTCAACTTCCCGTCCCTGGCACATCATATGGCACTAAGCCATCACCCAACCAGGAAGACATAGGCGCGGGGATGGACCGTATCGTGCAGGAGGTCACAGAACGCGGAGGCGGCCTTGGGGTCGGAGAGGAGGGCATAGGGCGGCGCTGCACCTGGGGTTCGGGGGAGAGGCCGAGGGCGGGGAGCGCCATGACGGTGGAGCTTGTCGACAGGCAGCGGGATCGAGCCCGCTGAGGGGAGTAATTTGCTTACTGTTTTTGGATTAGGTTCGGTTCGGTGGATAGGAAAAAAAACCCAATACTTGGCCTGCTCTCTGTTCAACTCAGCGCCGACGAGATCGCTCCTACGGATTGAGAGGATGGGACTGGCCGGAGCAGGAGGGGCTCATGACGCTCGAATCGGCTGACCGCCGTCCCTCTGGATCAGATACCCTCACAGCGCCCCGCTCAGATCTGGTATTTCTGCTGCTACTTTGTATGCACTGCAATTTCTCAGCCTAAGTGCAGTACGTATTAATAGCCCGTAGCCCGTATGAAATGCACATCGTTTCTGTTTGAATAATGTACTATTAGCAGGTGCATTTGCAGGATTAGAACTTGATGCTATATGTACTGCTTAATTGATTAGATTTCACTGTGCCCGTGCGCCTGTGTGATTACTGCGCGTGCTTGTTGTAATCTGTTTTCATTTGAGACCGTGCTGTGAAAAAGTCCCTGAATTCTGTCATTCGGTACGCGGTGTGCTGGATCTGATGGCGCTTATTGCTGCAAGTTGGTTGAATTGTTGTATGTTACTTGCTTTTTCAGATGACACACATTGTTTTCTCTCCCTAAAGCCTACATGATACTAAAACACGCACGCTGAAACTGGTAGGAACATGGGATTGGATCCTGCGAGCGCGAAACCTGGCATTCGGCTCTGCACGGCTGGAGAATTTATACATTCGGATCTGAGCATCACAGAGTCCACTAAGTGTTTAGTGTTGCTTGACAGTAATTTTGGCATTGGCTGATTGAGCGTGGTATTGTTTCCTGATTAAATGACTGGAATTGAACTGGCTTAATTGTACTCAAGTACCAGCTGCACAGGCTGCTATGAAGGAGGTTGATGCCATTTTATGTTAGTATTCAGAGGCAAGCTAGAACTGCATTACTTTGCTTTTAGGAAAAAGATCCGAGGCAGCATCAGTCGGCCATTTTACACCAAATCAGATACTATACAATTTGTATTTAGCTTTTAGAATTATGCTGTTGGTTGACTGTTTATATTATGTTCCCTTTTTTCACCAACAAATGTAGTGTAAACGGAGGTTCAAAGTGGTGGACCATCACCGAAGAAGGACAAGGGTAGCCGCAGGAAGAACGACCTGTTCGATCGCACCAAGGAACAAGTGAGGACTCCAGCCTTGCACGAAGCCTCAAATCAGTCAAGAATGGTTAGTCCTTCCATCAATTTCAGTCAAAACTCTGCTTACAAATATGCATGTCCAGCTTCAAAGAAACATAAGCCCGTGGAATCGTTTTTCTTGATAGGAAGTAGTACTACCTTGCTGATAGCAACAGCAGTCTCGAGTTCTGATCAGCACAAACAAATGAAAATGGAATTGCTAATACACCCTTTGTCGTGCAAAATAAACATTACACCTTTTTCTGCTATATTTCTTAAACATTGGGTATAGATTATCACTCATCCTTGCTCTAGATAGTAGGTTAAATAAAAATGACAATCACAATAAAGTATAAAAGAAAATAGTTAAACATTAAGAAGGAAATGGAGAACTAAGGCCAGTGTTATAGTCCAATCGACTTTGGGGCAAACTTTGGGTCGTGGCGATATTTTTCAGTCAAAATTTTTTTAAACCCCGGTGCAACGCACGAGCATTTGTGCTAGTATGATACAAGTTGCATATTAAACATATACAAGAACTTAAACTCTAGTACAATAAGTTGCATATTAAACATATGGCATACTGAACTTAAACTCCATTACGATAAGTTGTGTAAACATATAACATCATATACTCCCTCCGTTTGGAAATATAAGATGTTTTAGGTTTGTGAATGAGACGTATCTAGACACCTTTTAGTGTCTAGATTCGTTTAAACCTATACACTAAAAGGTGTCTAGATACATCTCCTTCACAAACCTAAAACATCTTATATTTTTAAACGGAGTGAGTATAAACTTAAAGTCTAATACGATAACTCGCATATTAAACATCATAAACTAAAGTCGCTCAATTACTCATGAGGCTCTTGCCCGAGCTGCTTCCAATCAATGCCATCTTGAAAGTTGTTGTCCTCAGAGCCAACGTCATTGTCACTAAAGAAGTCGTCCCACTACTCGTGTTGGTCGTCTACACCGGAGGAGCCGACCTCCTGGTCACGCAGCTGACCCTGCCAGAGGATCCAAAGAACCGGAGGTTGAACGCCATCACCTCTGGATCCTCGCGGAAACTCTATACCAAGGGATCCTCCTTAGGCTCCTCGCACTTCTTCGCCAACCATATCTCGGTTCTTCTTCTTCTCGGCATTGGTGTAGAATCTAATATTTCCTGGCGCGAGTGTAGATTGATGAAACACGGGCTGCAATTGCATGCCTCCTTCCTTCCATTGCTTGAGTATTATACATGGTACAACTTGTAGTACAAGGCAATATAATCTATCCCTAAGCCGGTTCGGTTTGAACATCAAACCGTAACCGTGCGTTACTATCTAACATGCCCCCGCAGTCAGAACTAGGTGACACACCGTCACCGATGTGAAGACTAGAATGAAAATCTATGAACAATGGTGTTGGTAAGCCCTTTGTGAAGATATCCACGAACTGATGTTGAGAGGGAACATGCAGAACTCGGAGAGCACCAATAGCAACCTTCTCCCTGACAAAATGAATGTCCAATTCTACGTGTTTGGTGCGACGATGTTAAACGGGGTTAGCAAACATATAAACAGCAGAGATGTTATCACAATAGATAACAGAGATGTTATCACAGTAGACCACAGTAGCCTTCTCAAGTGGATGATGTAACTCATGGAGTAGTTGGCGTAACCAGCATGTCTCAGCCACTGCTAGCAACGGCGCGATACTCAGCTTCAGCGCTGCTCCGAGAGATAGTCGGCTGTTGACGAGAGGACCAATAAACCAAGTTGTCACCCAGAAAAATACAAAAATCAGATGTAGAACGGCGGGTATCAGGGCATCCAGCCCAATCAACATCCGAGTAGGCAATACGATTATGTGTGTTAGAAGAGTAAAGAGTAAGACCGAGATCAAGTGTGCCTTTGAGATAACGGAGAATGCGTTTGATAAGGAGAAGATGTGGTTCATGGGGATCATGCATGTGGAGACACACTTGATTAACCGCATAAGCGATTTCAGGACGAGTAAGGGTGATGTATTGTAGAGCGCCTGCAAGGTTGCGATAAAATGATGGATCAGATACACGGGAGCCGGCGGAAGCCGGCGGAAGCTGAAAGTTTGGATTTGGTGTCAATGGGTGTTGGGGATGGATGACATTCGGTCATGCCAGCACGGTTTAGGATATCGAGAATGTATTGTCGCTGAGAAAGGTGTAATGTAGAGGGTGTACGAGAGACAGAGATGACCAGAAAGTAATGAAGGGGACCAAGGTCTTTCATGGAGAATTCAGTGTGAAGTTGAGCTATAATTTTATGAAGAAAAGAGGAAGACGAGGCGGTGAGTATAATGTCATCGACATAAAGGAGAAGATAGGCGGTGATAGTGATGTGGCGAAGGATAAAAAGAGAGGTATCGGATTTGGATTTGACAAAGCCAATGGACCGTGCATAGGTAAAGAACCGCTGAAACCAGGCGCGGGGAGCTTGTTTAAGCCCATAGAGAGATTTCTGGAGACGACAGACGTGGGTAGGATGACGCACATCGACAAAACCCGAGGGCTGCTGGCTGTAGACCTCCTCTGCGAGATGACCATGGAGAAAGGCGTTTTTGACATCGAGTTGGTTTATGGGCCATCCTTGAGAGAGAGCGAGAAAAAGAACGACACGGATGGTGGTATGTATAACAACGGGGCTAAAGGTGTCATCGAAGTCGACCCCACCTTGTTGAGTGAAGCCCCGAACCACCCAACGAGCTTTATGATGTGCAAGAGTGCCGTCGGAGTGAAATTTGTGGCAAAAGATCCATTTAACACTAACAATGTTCGCACCGGGAGGAGGGGGGCGAGAGTCGAGGTGCCATTGCTAAGAAGTGCATCGTATTCCTATTGCATGGCTTGGCGCCAGAGAGGATCTCCAAGAGCAATGAGATAGTTGTGAGGGATAGGAGACGAGACGGTAGCGGAAAGATTGAGACGGTCAATAGGTCCGAGAAGTTTGCCAGTGTGACGGCGAGTTTGATGGATAGGTGTCAACACCCGGATTTTTAATCCCATATGCCTGTTATGCCATACATCGCAATCCCAGGATTACCATTTTTGCGAGACATAATATATTGGTAGCACAGTACATCATCCATTAAAAACCATAATAGTCTTACAAATAGTTGATCTCATGATCAGGTCTGATTACAATCAAAGCAGCGGAAATAATAATAGTAGCATAGTAGTGGCTCCATCTTCAGGGTCACAGGCAATGCTGACGATGGGAGATGATCCTAGTTATCATAAGCGTCCTGCTGTCAATCATCCTCGTAGTCTCCTTCATAGTCTGGCCATGGAAATAGCCAGGGACAAAGCCATGAGTACTTTGAAGTACTCGCAAACTATTTCTAAAGTAGTGAGACCATTCTAATAGGAATCCTAAGCTCTAAATTTGCCATAAGCCAATTTTATTTCACAAAGTATCTAGTAATAAAAGCCTAACTTTAGTGATCTAAGTTACTTTAGTGGGAACCTACTTTCATCTCCACAACTTGTGGGGTCAAGTCAAAGTCACCATTCAAGTCACGAGTCCTTTTAGAAAACATCTGACGACGGAACAGTATGGCCATCCAACTGTCCATAACCGTGAACGCGGCTATTCGAATAGTTTGACACTCTGCAGAGGTGGTACACTTTCACCATAACATTCAATACATTCGTCAGGGATAATCCTGAATCATCATACTTGGTATACGGATAATCAATCATAACCTTTCAATTACACACCCTAGTATAGCACCTCCCCTATGAGCTTGGCCCCCCAACCATGACCATCTGTCATCTTGGGAACTACATAGGTGGACAGTCACATTCACAAGGTAGCCTCGGCTCACCTTGTTTCGCGAGGGAACCCATACTAAGACACATAAACTTCCAGTCAAGCCCTACCCAAATTCGGGTATGTGGTTGTATGGTAAAATTGGAATGGTATCGCATCTGAACCCAACCATCAGTTTTTATCAAAGTCAAGTCACATACTTCACTCATCAACATCTTCAACTCATTGTGTCCATAACACATGTCAAAACATTTTACTAGAATGACTCATCATTCCAAGGTTTTCATAATCATTTGTTCCCATCAGATTGATCAAGATTAATTTAGCACTAGCATCTACCAATGATGGTGTCACTATTTGAGGGGTAATAAACTAGTGTTTCTACCTACATCAAGCTCCAGCACTTGATGACAACTTTCCTAATCTTCCACTTATCATTAATTAATTAACTACCGGAACAACTTTGCAAAAAAAGGTAAAAGGTAAAGCTTGCAAGTAAAACTTGAGATAGGCAAAAATCAAAGTGGCATCACAAGGGTTTGCAAGTGAGGCCTGCATGGTTTAGCTTAGCTTGCCTTTGATGGTAAGTGTAACATCCCAAAAATATCAAACTTAGATCATCAAAACACTAATCATCAAGTTTAGGGTTAACAAAAACTTTTCTAAATGAATTCATGAATGCACGTATATGTGTATGCATGGATTTTGAATTTCTTTAAAAACCACCTTGTTTGTGTGAACCATTGCTTGTAAAATGTTTCTTAGGTGAAAACAACATCATCTAAAACATTTCCCACACTTTTCCTTAAGACAAGTAAATCAAAACAAATATATTAAGTGAATGGTCATTTTGACCAATTTAACTCACATGCCTACTTTGGCTGCCTACATGCCTACTTTGAATGTACTCATAACAGAGTATTAAGGCCCACTTTGTGATCATCCAGAAATTTTCAAATGCATAATTTAAATGACAATTCAAAATTGAATCTTCTTCATATGGGAAGATCCCACTTTTTCAAAACCCACCCAAACAAGCTCAACTTTCAAAACCCAAGCATTTGCAGACTCACCAGAACCAATCTAGCAAACCCACCAAAATTTATTTCAAAATTCAAAACTTGATTTCATGCGGCCATTTCATCAAACAGGTTGCAGACACAAATCAAACAAAACATCAAACACTATAGTGTGCAGTGTTTTGAGCCTAACTTGTTCCCTAGTTAGCTCACACACAACCCAGTAGATCATCTAGAAAGTTTAGCCCAACACTAGCACCCCTGTGAGCTTGCCATTGTCATTAATGGTGAACAGCCGAGCACCCCCATGTCACCCCATTGTGGACAGCAGGCTAGAGGAAGAACTAGTCGTGCCAACCTTGTCTGGGAGGCAGCCCACCGTCCATCACCACTACCTGTCCCAGCCATGAGCGTTGCCAAGCCCTGGACCACGCGCACGAGACACGCCCAGACCATGCCGAGCGAGCGCTAGAGCGCCATCCTCGGCCATCACCCACAGACCGCGCGCCGCCCTCACCGCGTGCATACACGATCACCACCGAGCCAAAACACCGCCAGACACCCCCGTTTGCCGCCCCGTGCCATACAGCCACCGCCCGCCGTCGAAGACGCCGCCTCTGCCGCGTAGAGCGCCGCCCGTTCCAGACTAAACCACACCGCCCCATGCCTCGCGATCATGTCGTTGAGCATCGTCAGGAGACACATCACCGTCCCCTACCCTTGCCCATGCCTATAGCCGCCTGTAACATCGCCCCCGACGAGCTCACCGTGCGCCCTGACGGTCGCCTCGCTCGACTATAAATAGAGGCCACCCCCGCACGATTTCTTCACACCATCTCACTCCCCTCTCCCCACTGACCGTGCCACACCATCCTCAGAGCAAGCCAAGCACCACCTCGCCGGAATTTCACCGGAGCCCGCCGCCTCTGGAGAAGAAAGGAGCCAGCGATTGGAGCCGCCCAAGAGAAGCCACCGGTACCAGGAGGTTCGCCGTCGTCGACTTCATCATTCGCCCGCCTCGCCGACCCTCGCCCATACCAAGGTGAGCCCCCAGCACCCCTCACTGGCCGCGCTAGGTTTCGTTCTCGCCGGAGTTATCTCGCATCGACGATGACCCGCAACCGTTGGATTAGAATTAGATCGAACGATCCACGTTGCCCCATACCGCTTCGCCCAGCCCCGTGTCACTGACGAGTGGGGACACCCACTTAAGCAGCCCGCGGGAGCACTGCGCTTAGCAGGCCGGCCCGTTAGAATTTCCTGTGCAGCCCAGCAATTCAAATTAAACCTTTTTCTTTTTAAATTCAAACACACTTCTGTACCTAGATTCAAAAATCAACCCATATCGTTTCAGTACACCAAATTGAATGAAACCAATTTTGTTGGAAAGTTCTGTGAATGCTTAATCCAAGCCCGTTGGATTCAAGTCATTTGGATCTATAGATCACCCATAGTAAAAATAACAAGGCAGAAGCTTTTCTGCATTCAAACATTTTTCAAATTTAAACCATAAAAGCTTTTGAGTTGATTCCAACTCTCAAAAATCACATTTAACCATACCTTTCAGAATATATAAAAATATATAGGTTTACTTACAGAAATAATGTTCAAGTAATAAAAGAATGCTTCATAAGCATTTCTAGCCACTTTAATTAATTAAAATAAAAGGATAAAACCTTATTAAATTGTGACACCACTTTAAATCACATTCCCATGGACTACAATATGTGGTGATGACATGTGTCAACATGATCCCATGTTTAGTTTGGAGAATATTAAATCTTAAGTAGTTTTTCAATGAGTAGAAATTACTTTTCTAAAAATAAGAAGTTTCAAACCAAGCTTTAACCTTGTAATGTTAGAGATGATGCTAGATCATCTATAGGACCCTTGTGTGTGATGATTGCAAGTAGTTAAGTATTGTTTGGTGATTGTGTACCTCGTATTTATTCATAGACGCTAGTACCGACCAAGGATACTACGAGGAGGAAGGATGATACTACGAAGAGGAAGCCGAGGAGAACTTCAACCACTGCTCTGCACAAGGCAAGCTAATTACTATGCAAGCCTAATACTACTAGTGAATGTGCAAGCTAACACTTGCAAGATACCTTACTGATGCCAGAAACCCATACTTGTGATATGACTATTATATGCCTTAAGCATATGTGATCATAACCACTTGCTAAATCAATCCTAGTTTTATGGCAAGCTTCTTACTTTATTTCTTTATCAAAGCTTATTTAGAGTCTACCTAAGAGTTTGGTAGATACTAGACAGTTATGCTGAAGGTTGCTTAAAGAGCATAAAATTTGGCCTAAGCTAGAAACCTTGATATCAGCCTAAGATATAAGGTTGGACTTAGTGAAACTCCACCAGTTACCAACCCTCATTATCACTACCCCCAACCTGTAGATGCTAGTGCTAAGCATAAAACTTGATCAACTTTTAGATGGGAATACTTGGTGGAAAAATGGTTATGAAAACCTTGGAATGATGGATCATTCTATTGAAATGTTTTGGACATGTGTTTCCAAACACTTGATGATTTTGGTGATGAAAATGTTGAGGCCTGAGCCTTAGCCCTTTATAAAACTGATGGTTGTCTGGATGCGATACCATTCCAATTTTAGCGTACAACCTGTAGGGGTTCGTAGCATGGAAAACAAAAAATTTCTATCGCATACAAACAAACAAGCCAAGATCTATCTACTTAGATTGTAGCAACGAGTCGATGGAATAACTTACCCTCGAAGATTCCAAAGCGGTTAACGAGAGCAGATTCTCGTGGATGATGTAGTCGTACTCTTTCCGATCTCAAGATCGCGTAGACGATCCTTCCGGCGCTGCGTTCCGGCAGCGCTCCCGCAGTCGGTCACACGTTCGGTACTCGACGAAGACCTTCCTCTCCCTTGTTCCAGCAGGCAGCGGAGGTTGTAGCACTCTCCTCGCGATTCCGGCAGCACAACGGCGTGGTACCGGAAGTAGAGGGGAGATCCCGCAGGGCTTCGCCTTAAGCCGGAGCGAGTATGGTGGAGTATGAGAGAGAACTATTAGTGGTCTAGGGTTTTAGACACACCAATTAGAAGGCTCTAATCCGAAGGCTAGGGCAGTTAGAAGCTCTAAACCAAAACGGCTCTAAACCGGAGTCTAGGGCTAGGATTTAGATTAGAGGATAGGAACTTGTGTGTCTAGAGGAGGAGGCCCTGCCCCTCCTTTTATAGGTGGGAGGGGCGGCCAAGGGGAGGGGAGTCCCTCCCCAAGGCGGCCAAGGTTTGAGATGAGGCTACCTTGTGAAGATTGTCCACCTGTGCAGTACCCAAGATGACAGTGGTCATGGTTGGGAGGCCAAACTCACAGGAGAGGTGCTTATACTAGGGAGTGTAATTGAAAGGTTAGGATTGATTATCCGCATACTGAGTATGGTGAATTCAGGATTTGTTCCTGACGGATGTATCGAATGTTGTGGTGAAAGTGTACAATCTCTGCAGAGTGTCAAACTATTCGAATAGCCGCGTCCGCGGTTATGGACAGTTGGAGTGGCCATACTGTTCCCCCGTCAGACTTCTAAAATGACTTGTGAAATGAATTGAGACTTTGACTCGAACACAACAGAGTTGTGACCTGAATTACAAGATCCCACTTAGGAGTTATAAAACTGTGACTAGCTTTGGAACTTAGTAAAGATAAACCTGGCTTTTTGCAAAACAACCCTAGAGCCTAGTGTCCTATTATCCAAAAACCCCTTACCTGTTAGTATTAGTTTAAAGAGTACTCATGGCTTTGTCCCTGGCTATTCCCATGGCCAGACTTTGAAGAGGAGTACCTGGAGGATGGACCCCAGGAAGGTTACGACAACTAGGATCATCTCCCATCGTCAGCATTGCCTGTGACCCCGAAGATGGAGCTTCGCCTACGCTACCATTATTATTACGTATTCCGCTGCTTGATGTTGTATTAAGAACTGGATCATGAGATCCCCATTTGTGTAAGAACTTATGTATCGTTTGTAATGGATGAAGTACTATGGTATCCCATTCTGTTATGTCTCGCAAAAATGGTAATCCTGGGATTGCGATGTATGGCATAACAGGCATCTAGGATTGAAAAATCCGGGTGTTGATAGTAAGGTGGTTGAAGTTCTCTTCCTCGTCTTCGTAGAATTATTCCTCCTCGTAGCCCGGATTGATACTAGCATCGATAAATAAATACGAGGTACACAATCATCAAACAATACTTAACTACATCTATTTAACACACAAGGGGTTACTCTAGATGATCTAACATCATCTCTATCATTACAAGAAAAGGGTGATGAGATTTTATTTATCTTACTTTTAGAAAAGTAATTTCTACTCATTGAAAAGTTACTTAAGATTTAATATTCTTCAATTCAAATATGGGATAGATGACCCACAAGTATAGGGGGTGTATCGTAGTACTTTCGATAAATAGGAGTGTCGATCCCAACGAGGAGCAGAAGGTGTTGACTAGTGGTATGGAGGAGGAAATCTCTGTAATACTTAGCAAACGGATTTTTAGGGGTTTTCTGATAAGGCAACATAACAAAGTGCAAGTAATGAAGACAACGAACAACTACAACAAGTGGCCCAATCCTTTCTTAGCAAAGGACAAGCCGGTGGAAATACATATATGGACCAAACATTCTCGAAGACACATCGGAATTCTGTCAAGTGCTTTCGCTTCATATAGCTAAGTACTCTTCTTTGGTGTTGTAAGCGTTGTGTGGGTGAACCTGTGATAATGTACCGACCTTAATTGGACTAATACATACTTGTGATTAAACCCCCTGCAAGCATACACAACTACAGGAAAGTAATTAAGATATAAACCTAACCACAGCCTTAAACTCTGAAATCCTACACTCCCTTATGCAAAGGTGTCCTAACAGGGGTTCAGGTTTCTGTCACTCCGGCAACCCCACAATTAGTAGCCAAATACACAATGCATTCCCCTAGGCCCATAAATGGTGAAGTATCATGTAGTCGGCGTTCACATGACACCACTAGAAGAATAGCACCGCAACTTAAATACTAAACCATTGAATAATAACTTAACACAAATCCACTACTAACAACATGACTTCTCCCATGTCCTCAAGAACTAGACGAACTACTCGCGAGACATCATATGGATCAAGATCAAAGATGATATGATGATGGATAACAATCTGAACATAAACAATAATCCAATGGTTCTACTCACAAGCATCAACTACAATAGTAATCAACACCGGAAAAGTTTCCCCTATGAACTAATGCAAGATCCAACACGATTGTTATAGCAGGATGAAGTGGTGATGATGGTGCTGGTGGAGATGATGGTGTTGATGATGATGATCCTGATGAAGTCTAGCTTGATGACGGTGTTGATGGCGATGATCTCCTCTCTCCGGAAAGGGATTTCCCCGGTAAAAATTTGTCTGTCGGAGAGCTCTTTCTTTCTTGGTGTTTTCCGCCCCGCAGAGGCGGCGGAAATATTTTTGTGGTCCCTTCCCTGGTATTAGGATTCTATGGGGAAGATATAGGCGAGAGGGCGGAGTCGGGAGCCGGCCAGGTGGGCCACACCTGCCCTAGGCGCGGGGCAAGGTGGGCCCACGCCTAGGAGGGTGTGGGCCCCCTATGGCCCGGCTACGCCTCCCCTTCTGGCTTCCTCTGTCTTCTGGAAAAATATAATTTTCCAATATTTTTCTGGTATTTTTTTTATCTTCACGAAATTGCATCAAAACACCTCTTTTTCCGTCGGAAACCTGACTCCGGCGGTCCATCCTCCAAGGATCATCCAACATGCAAAAATAGAGGAAAAGACATAAGTAACACCTCATAATAAGACATATAAATAAATAGAGGCAAATTATGATATAGAATGGTGATGCAAATTGGACGTATCAATTTCCCCCAAGCTTAGACCTTCGCTTGTCCCCAAGCAAAAACTGAGCTCAGTAAACATGTCCACGGGTTTATGGAGTGAAGTGTCGATAAAAAGAATACGGACAAGAAGCATCACACTTACGATTACACAACTTATAGAAGAAAGCAACTCACCATTATATAACTTAGCTTGCAAAAAGTACAGAGTCACAATAGAGATGCATAAAGATAAATCATAATTGGAATTGGAAAACTCTTGTTCTTGGTCAGAGAACAGCTGGCAAACAATTTCACAAATAAAGCTTTTGAAGAAGTTTTAAAACAGGAGTACTCTTTGCTCAAAAAGGTTTTTCACAATGAAGGCTTTCAAAGCAATACTCAATAAATACGAGTTTTGTGCAAACAAGGAAGATAAAGAACATGATTAAATAAATCACCAAATGAATGCTTGCAACACAACAACTCAAATGCTTGCTGGAGACAGAGAGGAAGTAGGTTTACTGACTCAACTTATAAATAGAAGAAAGGTCCCTTCATAGATGGTATCAGGAATTTCAAGTCATAAAGAGCTTCCAAAAGATTATGGTACTTACTAGCTTTGAGCCCTCATTGCCCCTATCATAGGCATCTTGAGATGGTTAAGGTTAAAGTGAACATGGATGGAGTATATGCTTGAGAAAATATAAGTTGGCAATCTCATGTACCTTGAGTACGAGGGTCGCTCCTCATGTTACTCAAATTTGGTTACCGGTAAGTTCTTGTCATTGTAAGTACATGCGTATCTTAGAGAACCGCCAACGGGGTACCCCTTGCACATGGTACAGGAGCTATCCCATAACCAAAATGACAAGGCAAGTAGACAATGAGCATCTCAGCGATCTTTTTATTTACTATGTGCATAGCTTTTTATTGAGGATGCTTCACAGAATGCTCACTATGGTTATGCTGCAAGTTTCCACCATGATTAGGCATGGCTTAGGCTAGCGGCCCAGGAGTTTCTCTAACACACATACATCACTCCATGGACTTACATGTTCCCTCTTTATTTCACATCGTCGACATCCGCAAACAAAAGAGCATGATATCAACTATGTACAACATACATGTGCAATGTTGAAACTGTTCCCCGTGACAGCACGCTTATGTTAATTCCAACGTATAGATGCAAGCATATACAACTTCGATGACACAATGGTTCAAGTCTATTAGGGGCAAGAAAATAAGGTGTGCCATCAAGTTCGTGAGAGCTTTACTAACTAGTTTTCACATAACAAAATACTTTTTAATTCGAAAGATAGATGAAGCTTGAGAATTTGCTTGGAATAGCAATAATGCTAATAGGTAGATATAGTGGACACAAATGGCACAGGTTTTGGTTCAAAGGATTTGGAAACATGAGAAGTATGCCTTCTCAAAACAGATTTTTGGCTAGCAAGGCTGGGTAGCAAGCAAAAGAGTTGAAAGAAACAAGCAAACCTACAAGTGATAAAGCCAAACATGCAACCTTCCTTGAAGACACAAAAGATCTTAAGTAAAGAATACTAAGCTTATGAGCCAACAAGAAGGAAAATAAATTATACAGAATACATGTAAGCTTTTTCTCTTTTTCTTTCAAACCTCAAAAAGTGTTGCTACTGACCAGAGCTCGGTTTGCCAAAAGAAATTTAGATTTACTTGATGCTCTCAAAGTGATGCCAATACTAATCAACAATATCCATCATATAATAGAGATTGCAAACTAAAATAAGAAGTGCAAAAAGTAAAAGATGAGACTTCTCATTAATATTCCATAAAGGCGCTCACACCAAGGGTAGATAGATAATCAACTAAGGAGAGATACTTTCACATGCAAACCAACCTATAAAATGACCTCTCTACCAAAGATATGAATCCACTAAAAAGGTAAAAGATAAAAAGATAATGATGGTGATACCGCGGCACTCCCCCAAGCTTGGAACAAGCCAAGGGGATGCCAAACCTGATGACGAATTACTCCTTCGGTGGTGATGGTGTTCCTTTGTTTAGGGTTAGAAAAACCTCCAGCATCTTATGAAGCCTGTTATTCTCCTCTTGAAACATATCCACCTTCATCCTCAAAGCACGGTACTTATCGCAAAACTCGTCAGTGGTTCGAAGGGCTTCCACTGCCTTAGGGCAGGATCTGAAGTCTGAACGGAGGCTATGATCCCCTGCATGTTACGATAAAAAGCACGTACAGTGTTAATTGCTCCTACAAAAGTAGGTTTCCTTGCCCTTGTCCTTGCGACGGTTTGTTCTTCCAGCTATATTTCCTCAACGGGCTTCTTGTCTTTGTCGTTGGCAGAGACCATGGTGCTCTAAACTTAAGAAGATTTCCTGACAGAAACAGATCGAAACAAAAACACGACGAGAACACGATGCATGAACCTCGGGGATCCAGGGGGTTATATATTATGAAGTTTCAAAGCATAAGGAAGGTGTTGATATGAAAACGAGGCAAAGACGGAGCTCGGGTGCTCACACCCCCTCCTGGCGCGGCTAGCTGGGGCCCGCGCCTGGGGTGGGTTTGGCCACCCCGGGCTCCGTTTCATCCTCTGTTCCTTCTCGTAACTTCCCTTATGTAATAAAAACATTAAAAATATAAAAAAATAGGCTTTCACGAACCTTCTGTTTTCACCACTTTTACCTAATCAAAGACGAACTCTGCGGACTCCTTTTCTTCTTCTCCTGGAAATTCCTTTTCTCACAAGGAAATACACAAACTTCAACAACAATATTAGTGTAAGCAAAAACAATAAACCTTTAGGTTCACACTTCAACTGAAATCCATCAAAACAAAGGCTTCTTGTAAGAGGCAAATGCAATTGATAACAGAAATCTGTCAAAATAGACCAGCAGGTAAAGATTGATTTTTTCGAAAACCTTTTGTTGCTCAAATCGAAAAGTGCAAAACTAATGAAATTTGGGTAACAACTTGGAGAACAAGGTCAAAAAAATACAGCTCCATCCGATGTACTGAGCTTTCTCACGAATTTTTACAGTGCATCACAAAAATCTATCCCAAGACAGCCACTTTTCACAACTCCTCCACTTATCAAAAGTAGTTGAATTTGACACAAAAACCAAAACAAAAAGGATAAGGAGCGGTTATTACAGAGGTAATAACTTCCAAGACTCGACCAAACTCTTGGGTTATCTCCAAACAAGTACTTTTCTTCAATGCCTTTAAGTTAGGCTTGAAAGTCTCAAAGATGCTCACAAAGGAGATATATATCTGGAGTGAAGGGGAGCATCAAGAAGCAAATAACCAACACATTTGAGTCTAACCCACTTCCTATGCATGGGGGTATCATGAGAAAACAAATTGTTGAAACAAAAAGCCATTAGCATAGGAAGACGAAACAAATGCAACTTCAAAGCTTTCAATATAAAACGGGGAAATTTAACATTATTGAGATGCATAAAACCATGTTTCCCTCTCTCATAATAACTTTCAGTAGCACTTTGAATAAAGTTGATAATATAACTGTCACAAGAAACAACCTTATCATAAGAATGAGCATAGTTACTATCACCAAAAGGAGGTCTAAGGTCATAAACCGGATCAGTAGAAGCAAGTTGTTCCATCCTGAAATCTTCATTAGGCAAGTTGTTTTCACAGGGAGCTTTAGCAAATTTGGAAAAGTTAAACTCATAAGACTCTCCATCAAACTTACTTAAAACATTCTCCTTCTTACAATCTATAATATCTCCACAAGTGTTCAAGAAAGGTCTACCAAAAATGATAGGACAAGTTTTGCTAGCTGCTGAATTAAGCACTAGAAAATCAGCAGGATACTTAATCTTACCACAGAGAACCTCCACATCTCTTACAATACCAATAGGGCAAATGGTTTCCTTATTAGCAAGGTGAATAACCACATCAATGTCCTCAAGCTCACAAGGACCAATTCCATTCATAATTTCCCTGTAAAGCTCATAAGGAATAGCACTAGAACTAGCACCAATATCATATAAACCATAATAGCAATGATCACCAATTCTAACAGAAAGCACAGGGACACTAGCTTTTCTAGCTTTACTAGGATGGGAGATAATATTAGAAGCGTCTTCACAAAAGACAATATGCTCATCCTCTATATTTATAGTGACAAGATCTTTCACAATAGCTACCATGGGTTCAATATTCATTTGCTCATCAGGTTCCACAGTTTTCTTAGTATCTTTGTTATTCGCACTAATCATCATAGAATACTCCTTTACCTTAGCTGTGAAAGGTATTTTCTCAACATAAGGTTCATGCAGAATATGATCAATAGTACAAACTTCAGTATTTCTAACAGGAACATGACTAACAACATCTTTATAAGGTGCATGGTACTTGTTCCACTTCTTTTTGGGAATTTCTATGTAAGAGGCAAAGGCTTTAAAACAGTTGGCAATAGTTTGGGAATCAAGACCAAACTCATTGCTAATATCACGGAAGTTATCAGTTCCCATAAATGATTTTATGCATTCATAATCATAGTTTATACCTGACTTTCTTCCTTTGTCATTCTCCCAAACTTCAGTGTTCTCTTGAATACGGTTTAGTAAATCTCATTTAGCTTCTTCCTTCATACGTGTGAATGATCCAACACAAGAAGCATCTAGTAAATCTTTATCGTGAAGAGAAAGCCTAGTATAAAAGTTATTGATAATAATATTGTTAGGGAGTTCATGAATAGGACATTTAAGCATCAGTAACTTCAATCTCCCCCAAGCTTGAGTTGTTCTCTCTCCATCACGAGGCCAAAAGTTATAGATCAGATTTCTATCCTTATGAATCTCACTGGGAGGTTATAATTTAGAATAAAAGAGAGATGACATTTCCTCTCATTCCATGGATTGTCCATTCTTCAGCATCTTATACCATTCTTCAGCTCTCCCTTTCAAGGATATAGAGAGTAACTTCTTCTTCACCTGTTCATTTGTGATACCTGCACACTTAAACAACCCACATAATTTGTGGATAAAAAGCAAGTGATCACCAGGATGGACAGTTTTATCCCCAAAATAATAATTATCTATAACACGGTCAACAATACTTGTAGGTATCTTAAAAAGATATATCTCAACAGGCGGTGGTTCATCTACTACCCTAACAATGGTAGTAGTTTTCCCAAACAGAAAACCAAGTGGGTTATCCATATTGGAAACAAAGCAACAAACAAAAACAAAAAGAAATACTCACAATAGAAGTTTCCTTTACCAGTTCCACTCTTCAATAGAGCTTCACTCCCCGGCAACGGCGCCAAAAAATAGTCTTGATGACCCACAAGTGTAGGGGGTGTATCGTAGTACTTTTGATAAATAGGAGTGTCGACCCCAACAAGGAGCAGAAGGTGTTGACTAGTGGTATGGAGCAAGAAATCTCTGTAAATACTTAGCAAACGGATTTTTAGGGGTTTTCTAATAAGGCAACAGAACAAAGTGCAAGTAATAAAGACAATGAACAACTGCAGCAAGTGGCCCAATCCTTTCTTAGCAATGGACAAGCCGGTGAAAATACTTATAAGGACCAAACGTTCTCGAGGACACATCAGAATTTTGTCAAGTTTTTCCGCTTCATATAGCTAAGTACACTTCTTTGGTGTTGTAAGTGTTGTGTGGGTGAACATGTGCTAATGTACCGACCTTACTTGGACTAATACATACTTGTGATTAAACCCCCTGCAAGCATCCGCAACTACAGGAAAGTAATTAAGATATAAACCTAACCACAGCCTTAAACTCTGAGATCCTACACTCCCTTGTGCAAAGGTGTCCTAACGGGGGTTTAGGTTTCTATCACTCCGGCAACCCCACAATTAGTAGCCAAATACACAATGCATTCCCCTAGGCCCATAAATGATGAAGTATCATGTAGTCGACGTTCACATGGCACCACTAGAAGAATAGCACCACAACTTAAATACTAAACCATTGAATAATAACTCAACACAAATCCACTACTAACAACATGACTTCTCCCATGTCCTCAAGAACTAGACGAACTACTCGCGAGACATCATATGGATCAAGTTCAAAGATGATATGATGATGGATAACAATCTAAACATAAACAATAATTCAATGGTTCTACTCACAAGCATCAACTACAGTAGTAATCAACACCGGAAAAGTTTCCCCTATGAACTAATGCAAGATCCAACACGATTATTACAGCGGGATGAAGTGGTGATGATGATGCTGGTGGAGATGATGGTGTGGATGATGATGATCCCGAGGAAGTCTAGCTTGATGACGGTATTGATGGCGACGATCTCCCCTCTCCGGGAAGGGATTTCCCCGGCAGAAATCTGTCTGCCGGAGAGCTCTTTTTCTCTCGGTGTTTTTCGCCCCGTAGAGGCGGCGGATATCTTTTGTCCCTCCCCTGGTATTAGGGTTCTGTGGGGGAGATATAGGCGATAGGGCGGAGTCGGGAGCCGGCCAGGTGGGCCACACCTGCCCTAGGCACGGGGCAAGGTGGGCCCGTGCCTAGGGGGTGTGGGGCCCCTGTGGCCCGGCTACGCCTTCCCTTCTGGCTTCCTCCGTCTTCTGGGAAAATATAATTTTCCAATATGTTTCTGGTATTTTTCTGATCTTCGAGAAATTGCATCAAAACACCTCTTTTTCCATCAGAAACCTGACTCCGGTAGTCCATCCTCCAAGAATCATCCAACATGCAAAAACAGAGGAAAAGACATAAGTAACACCTCATAATAAGACATATATCAATGAATAGAGACAAATTATGATATAGAATAGTGATGCAAATTGGATGTATGAGAGATCATATTGACTCATGTCATCACCATATATTCTAATACTTGAAAATATGATTTAAAGTGGTTGGCCTAATTTACAAAGCTTAGCACTACTATTTAATAATATTTTAGAGGCTGAAAATGGCTATAAAGCCATTCTTTAGTTTTGGTCCAGGACTACTGTATGCAAGTATATATATTTTTACATATTCAGATAGGTCTTCTCCAATGTGATTTTTGAGAATTGGAATCAACTCAAAATCACTTATGGTTGATTTTAGAAAAATGTTTGAAGTGCTAAAAGCTACTGTCTTCTTATTTTTACCAATGGTGATATATGGTTTCAAACTGTTTGAATCCAATGGGAGTGATTAGAGATTTTCATCTACTTTCAAACAAAATTGGATTCATTCAATTTGGTGTTGTGATAATTCTGAATTGATTTTTAAAGTTATCTACAGTATGGGATTTTCAAATAAAAGACAAATCTAAATTTGAATCGATGGGCTACGCGTGGGAATGCTAATGGGCTGGCACAACTATACAACGCGCGCGTAGCGGGCTGCTCCAGGGCTGGTCCTACCTATCAGCGGCTAATCAAACGCGAAGTGGTATCAGCTAATCTAGGCCTTAGGATTAGAGCGCGATCAACGGTTGAGCATCGTCGTCTCCGTCGCAGGGCACGCGCGAGACAGAACCCTAGCGCTACGGCGAGGGTCGGCGAGGGCTTACCAGGGCTCCAGCTAGGTCAGGCGATGGGGCGAATGAACGAGTCGACGGCGGCAATTCGACTGGTGGTTGCGGCAACTCCTGGGGCGGCTCCTAGCGTCGGCTCCTTCCTTCCTCTGCAGCGGCGGACTCCGGCGAAATTCCGGCGAGGTGGTGCTCGCCTTGCTCCAGGGTTGGGTCAGAGAGGTTCCTGGATAAGAGAGGAGTGGAATGGTGTGCGTTTTGAGGTCAAGGGAGGGCTCTATTTATACTGCAGCGAAGGGGACACGGCGACATGGCTCAGGCTCGCCGGCGACACAGTTACAGTGAGCTATCGGCATGGCCAAGGGTGTAGGTCGACGCGGTGCTTCAGGACGATCGTCATGCGCACAGTGACGTCCTTGGCGTCGGTGAAGACGGTCGCTCTCTATGCTCCTGGTGTGACAGACCTGATGTTTTTTTTCAGTTTTTTTCTAGGGTCGTTGCTATAAACAGTATGGACTTGTTTGATGCTAGGTTTCTTTGTAAGGTCATTACTGCAAATATACCTTTGTGGCTGAATTAATGAATGGTGTCTAGTACATGTGTTCAATAAAGAAACTTGGAGCTAACACTGCTATTCAATGCTAACTATGGGGTAACCGAACAAGGGTACGTGGAAGGGATTAGAGAGGTGGGAGGGTTGGAGGAGTGGGAGGGGATTGGGTGAGGGGACAAGAATCACTCAAACCCCTGGCGGGTTAGTTCCCTACGGGGATTAGTTTTAGAGCAACCGAACAAGGCCTGAGGAGGACTAAATCCCAATTAAGTCAAAATTCCTTCTAATACTCTCCAAACCACTCCAATCCACTTGAGAAGTGGTAACCGAATAAAGCCTTAGGCCTCGTTTTGCGGGAGAGGTTTAAAGTGTTTTGCCGAGTATTATTCCGGCCCAATCTCAGAACACCATAAAACTCGTGTAGGCTGTTTTGCAGGCAGGTTTTTGCTAGGCCAAGCCCCGACAACCCCAGGAAAACCCTTCGATCCCGATGTAACTCGCGACACGCCTACTCCCTCGCGTTTTTTCGATCGGACGCGTCACAGATCTCGTGGCTTGGTCAAATCAGACCGACGCCTAGAGATAAACTAGAGGAGAGGATTTGAGTGGAATCTAGGGGGTTGGGTGTCACAAGTGTTTTCACCAAATCCTCTTGGGGTTATACTCTATAATTCCAGATAAAACGCCTCTACAAAACGAGGCCTTAAGATTATCCCCTCTAAGGGCATGTATAACACGGGCGCTTAGCCCAGACGCTAGGGTCAAGATTCTTGGCGTTACGCCTGATTCCCGTTCGAGCCTGGGATTTTCGCTGCCACTTTTTTTGGAACGAACCCGGATCGACTAGCGGCGGACGCTAGGCCCAGGCGCTTGGAAAAAAATTGAGACCTGAGGCGAACCTTTCCTCAACTGTTTAAACGAAAATCCAGCTGAAGCGTATGAACCTTTCCCAGCCTCGCTTTGCCTGCCGTTTGCGCCGTTTGCACCTCTACTTACGATTGGTTTCACCAGGCTAGCTTGTGAGAAGTGAGGCAGCTACCCGGCCTCACCGCCGCGACGAGCTCAAGGAGACCCTTGGCAGCGTTGGCGGCCTGGGGCGGATCGAAGACCTTGCCGCGTCCACCTCCAGCACCTTGGGTTATTCCCTCCAACACCTGGGGAGTGGAGGTGGCCCGGGTCCGGCCTTGTTCGGCCACCAGCTCTCCACAGATTTGGGCGAGAGTATTTTGGAGGTCTGTCGTGTTCCGTAGGCAAGCGTCTCGCGTTGGAGAGTGCAGGCGTTTTAGTTGATCTTTTTAACTCCATATAAGCGACCTCTTAAGCGCTCTGCAGTTGCGGAACACGACGCTTAGCTGAAAAAAAGAATTTATCTGTATTTATTTTAGCTCGCTTAAGCGTCTATCTAATCTCTGCGCTATACATGCCCTAATCTCCACAAATACTCTAGATAGTGGTTCTGTGCAACAAAAGCCCCAAGATGTGCTATCTGCTATTTCCTCCAAGTAGTAAGAAAACCCAACAATGAAGAGGAGAAAAACCTTGTTTGTATCCACATTGTTTCTGGTTGACAGGTCAAGTCTCTGAGGCAATTGTAAAATAAGAGTGCTCCAAGAAGCAACATAGATTGATTCACTAAACAAAAATCTGAAGTAAAAAAAAGCTCAGTTCCAGCTACGATCATCAATGCTTAACACCATCGCACATACACATGATCCAGAGTTACACTATTTTATACGATCCGCAGTTAGAATGACAACATAGTTTTTTCAAATCAGCTAGTCACACTTCCAAGGTACAGCAAAGGCTTTACACAAGGCCACGAACAAAATAGCTGCCACCTGGCATGTCAGTATCCTCCGAAGATACTTACCCTGATTTCTCGCACTTGCACCTCAAGCAATGAAAGGAAATTATACAGGGAAATCTTGATTAAACTTTCGGTGAGTGAAAGTCTTCATTCTGCTGCCATCGCATCCCTTCCACGTGTAAGCACACCAATTGATTCCCATTCCAGGGCGCACACAACATCCTGCATAAAAGGACAAGGAGATTATTACAACAGGAACTTCAAGAAATAAGCTATGCTCAACCTAGAGCAGACAAACTTACAGAAGGGTTCTGAGGATCAATATCGAAGGAGTTGATCGCACAGGGCTCGGCAAGCAATTCAAGAGGCCTCTCATCTGGTAATAAAATTGCCATATCTTGAGCAATTTGCACAAAAAAGTCAACAATGGACACATTTATAGCTGTCTGGCTACATGCTCACCTTGTTCGACAATTGCAAGGATACCATCCTCTGAGCACATCATCACAGGTAATATTCTTGTTGAGGTAGCAGAAATAATATCAGCTGACTGTGTGTAGTTATCAAAAAGAACCTCCCAGACCTCACTCTCACTGACTGGTTCTGCTGTTTCATGAAGGCCTGCACCAGAGAGTGGTATTGGCTGCTGCGGCCAGCGTAGATCCCAAGCAAATATTGTCCCCAAAGAGCCTCCCACCTACATCCAGAGGTGATTCATCTCTCTAGTAATGGCTTATCTAAGGGTGTATTTCGAAGAGCTCCACTCCACTCCACCTCTAAACTCCACTTCAGAAAAAGTGCTCTAGAGCAGCTAAAAGGTGTTTGGCTCACAAGATAGCTTAAGATTCAGATTAGAGAGTGTCATTGTGAAATGTCTGTACTACCCACTCAATTTTTTATTCTTTAAATTATTCCGAACGATCTAGTATGTAATAGAAAATGAAAATACCATATATCATTTAACATATTCATATGAAAGCACTAAAATTATTTGTTTATCAATGCAATCTGACCGGTGAGCAGAATATGTGTTTATCAATGCAATCTGTATACCGTGTACAGATCATGTGGTGTACATCAATAGAAAGTAGTACAGGGCAATCAACTAGCTCCTTCCAAGATTGATTACGGGTCGGCGACATGCTGTTGTTCAAGGTCGGGCGAATTCCCGGCCGGTACAGGGCAATTTACAAGGCATGTCCCCCGTGTAGACATGCAACAAGCATACGGCGAGATTTACCAGTACAAAGACATAGCGGCCAGCTCCTGTTCGCTGTTGTGCAGGTAGTCCAGCGACGGCAGTGTCTCTCCCAGCAACATGGACGAGAGGCGAGCAGGGGGAGGAGGGACGAAGGGAGGGTGGCAAGGGGTGGAGGAGAGAAGAGCGCGTATCACGGGAGACAGAAAGGAGCCACCGCAGCTGCTTATAGGGGAGCAATCCCGCCGGAGAGGGGGTGGCGGCGTGTCCTGTTCGCCTTATAGTCATCGGGGAAGAAATCAAAAGGGTAAAAAAAGGGAGAAAACGTTTCGGAATGGATAAGCGGTGGTATTGGTGAGTAAATACATTTGGACTCCGGGGTTGGTTGAATATTAGGCTAATGCGAGAGGTGGAGTGAAGCTGGCAAAGCACCTCTTCTCCCGCTCCAGCAAAATGAACTAGCAGATGGACCAGCTTCACTCCGGCTGATACGTGAAGTTTGTGCGTTTGGTGCAGCTTCAGCTGCTCCACACTTGGATCGGTGAAGCAAGGATTATGAGTCGCTCGACAAGTCGTGACTTGTCACGCGACTTGTCTACCAGTCACAACTTAGATGTCAACAACCTGGAGCGACTCGACTAGTTGAGGTTGTCGGTCGACAAGTTGACTAGCCGTTGACTATTCACGACAAGTCTATGACTTTGAGTCGATCGACAAGTTAGTTGTCTGGGAACAAAAAGGCCCACATGTGAGTGAAAACCCTAACCCCTCATAGATCGTCATTTCCCCCACCCAGCCGCCTCTCTCCTGGCCACCCTCCCCTTGCGCCGCCTCCCTCACCTTGCTGGACGCTGCTGGGCTCCTCTCCTCCTTGCCCTGATCTCTCTCTTTCATGGCTGTGCTAGAGGAGAAGTGGAGGCCCTGCCCACTAGACACAATTGTCACAGTACCAGGTTCCTCTTGACTCCCCAATGCCATCAAAAAATATTGTCAATTTGTTAATATAGTACCATCGGTAGACTAGTTGCTTTGTATTTTTTAGTAGTTAAAGCTCGACTATGATCGACTAGTCTCCTTGTCGCCACCCCAGCGACAAGTTGCGACTCGTTGACTCGTAATCCTTGCGGTGAAGTGAAGCTGTTCCAAACACACCCTAAGTTCTTACATTTTAGCCTGTTTCTACTATGTGCTCAACAGGGGTGTAGCAGTGTTTCGGTCATCAAGGGCCCTTGTTTAGGGGTAGAATCGAGCCAAGCCGAGCCGGCTCGTGGCTCGGCTCGACCAGGCTCGGTAAAAATCGAGCCGAGCCCAAGCTCAGCTTGATGTTGAAACTCTGCCGAAGAGGGCTCACGGCTCGCTCGGTGAGGCTCGAGGCTCGCTCGAACGGCTCGTCGAGCCGAAACCCTAACACGTTGAGCCAATACCCCTGCCCCCACTCCACCCCACGAGCCCGACGCCCCGCCCCTCTTTCCCGTGTGCCTGCTCCCGAGCCTGACCCCAGGCCCTCTCGCCCCCATCTCCACGCGCCGCCACCACTTCCCACCATCGCGCCGCCCGTCGCTCGCCACCGCCAACAGCCCCAAGCCCTAGGTGCTCCTCCATGGCTCTCCTCCCTTGCCTCTACCCCTCCTGAACCTGAACCCGTTCCCCTCCCCTTGGTCTGGCGTGGAGGAGGAGCTGCTCAGCTCAAGGCTAGGGTTAGCGGCGGCCATCCGGCCTCCGCCTCTCTCCACCCACCGGCCACCTGCCTCCCTACTCCGGCAGTGCACGAGCACAACCTGCTGGCCTGCTGCAGCGCTGCATCTGAGCATTCCATTCATCAGTAATCCCTCATCCTTCTTGGGCTGTTTTAATTTCTAGTAATAATGCTTCTGTAATTATCTCCTGCAATGTTTTGTAGTTCATTAGTTAAATGAATTTGGGTGTCATGCTTATTATAAACTGATAGCAATTTATTTGGGGTGTCATGCTTCATTAATTAAATAATTTGGGTGCCATCTAGTAATTATTTTCTATCATGTTGTTGCTGCAGAAGCATCCGACGAAGATGCAACCAGGAAGAGAGAGTGCTGTATCGCAGGCACGTCCAGCCCAGGGAAAGAGGCGTGCATACAACAAAGCTATGCAATCCAAGACAGCTGCTCTACTCGGCATCGCTGCAGCTAAACCGGGATCTTTGCAACCGACATCATCGCAGCTAGCTGCAGCAGCTTGTCCACCAGAAACGGTAGTTATTGATGTTTCATGTGTCTTGAATTCTTGGTGTTTCATGTTTGTGATACTAGTAAATGTCTCATGTGTGCAGCCTCAAACAATTGAGTCCGACGAGGAGGAAAATTCTTTTGACAAGAACGATGACATGTCCGAAGATGATGTATTTGTTGATGGTCATATTGACATATCCGATGATGGGAATTATGTGGATAATGATGGTGGGGTTTCTCAGAGAGGGAAGAAGCGACACAAGGGAATGAAGGTTGGTCCGAAGGTTATTGTTCAACCAAGTGGCAAGTCTAAGTCAAAGGTATGGGACCACTTTGATAAGGTTCCTCAGCCATCCAAAGAGGATCCAAGTGTTGAGGTGCTTATGGCACAACGGAAGTATTGCACAAAGTTTTTCTCCGAGTCCATGCTGATGTCGGCATAAAGCGCGTCCAGGACGGAGTCGGAAGGGGTCGGAGCTTCTTCGATGGCGGAGGACGATGTTGAGGAAGCGGGGCCGTTGGGCGGCGGCGGTGGCCCAGGTAAAGCGACAGGGCCGGCTTGGGCCTGGTTATCGGCAGCGGCAAAACTGTTAACAATGTCGACCATCTGAGCGAGAATGAGGTTCCCTGTGGCCTGTTGCCTCCTGAGCGTATGCCGAAGAAGTGTGCCGCGTGCGAGCCCTTCAACGAAGTGGTAGATTGTGTCTTCGCTAGGATAACCCTCCAAGTCGGCCCTCAGCCGGAGCCATCTGGCGAGGTAATCTCGGGGGTTCTCACCCTCTCTCTGAATGCAACGGGCCAAATCGAAGATGGTCACGATGCCGACAAAGTGTGATCGCTGCTTTCCAGACGCGCAGGGTAACCCGGCGGATTTGCATTGATCTTCCACCATTATATCCTGCACACGGCCGGTTTGGGTGGGCCTTGATTTTTTTCAATCTAAGTCAGCAAATTCCGAAGAGAGATCCGACTTCGATCCTTCCGCGAACATGTCATGTCCGGAGGCGGTCCGTGCGGGCCTCGACGATCCTCCAACTTCCTAGGAACTAGTGTCTAAGCCGGTTTCGCCGATGAAGAGGTGGATGTCCCTGATTGGGACAATCGAGCAACGGGTGAGGTTCGTCTTCGCCGGGATCCAGAATTCGTCGAGAGGGACAATCGGAACGTTGCCGGAGAAGAGAACACGCCCGATGGCTACGGTGTCGCCGATTCCCGCGAAGAGCTTGGACCTTGTCCGGTGTAGAGCTCGAAGCACCTCTTGCCAACTGTCGTGGTATTGCCGACACGTACGCCATGGAGGGGTCCTCACAGAGCGTGTTTAGAGACGTGGGGAAAGGCGGTGAGTTGGCGTGTACGAGGTAACACAACTTACCCAAGTTTAGATCCCACAACGGTGGTGGAATCCTACTCCTGCTGTAAATCACTATAATGGCAATATGCCGAATTATAGGGATCGGTTCACTATGCGCGATGATATGAGTTGTTGCCCTAAAGGCTCCCACAGGTCCGGCTTATAAAGGCGCCAGAACCTAGGGTTACAAGGAAGAGTCCTAGCCAGACAGGTTATAGAGTTCTACACTAATACTAACTAGTATTCATGTCTTGCGCTCCAAGGCTCCGGGTTGGTCGGTGACTACGCCATAGCCTTCCTTTATCCGGCATGGACCTCCCTTTTGGATCCGTCTAACTGGGCCGTCCAATAGGCCATGAGCCTTGCTACCAACTGTGGGCCACCCGGGTTAGCCTAATTAGAGACATGTAATGGTGATACCCATTTAGCATTATCCCCAACATTAGTCTAGGAGAGCAAGTGGTGCCTAAGAGGGACACTTTTCGATACTTGGGACCAATGCTGCAAAGCAATGGTGGTATCGATGAGGATGTTAGCCACATGATCATGGTAGGGTGGATGAAGTGGCGGCAAGCATCCGGAGTCCTATGTGACAAGAAGGTCCCACAAAAGCTAAAAGGTAAGTTTTATAGGACGGCAGCCATGCTTTATGGAGCAAAATGTTGGCCCGCTAAGAGGCAACACATCCAACAAATGAGTGTCGCCAAGATGCGTATGCTAAGGTGGATGTGTGGCCACACAAGAAAATACCAGATTAGGAATGAAGTGATACGTGAGAGGGTAGGGGTGGCGCCAATTGAAGAGAAGCTTGTCCAACACAGATTAAGGTGATTTGGACATGTCCAACGAAGGCCTCCGGTAGCACCGGTTAACAGTGAGATTCTAAGGAATTTTGATAATGCAAAGAGAGGTAAAGGGCGACCAAAGTTGACATGGGAAGAGGTAGTTAAAAGGGATATGAAGGACTGGAATGTCCCTAAAGATTTGGTTTTTGATAGGGCTGCATGGAAATCAGCAATCCATGTGCTTGAACCTTGATTTACTTCTTTTGTTCCTTTTTACTTGTTTTTTTACTAGTTTTTGTTTGACTTGCACTTTGTACTTGCTAAGTGAAACTCTTAGCAAAGAGCAGCTAATGCCTTCACAATATTTGCAGGCCTTTACTGTAATTTTCATTTCGATCTCTTAGGTTACGCACAATATAAGCTTAACATGGAAATACTGTGCATAGCTTCAGAGAATTGACATGAAACCAGCAAAAGCATCCAACCTAAGGATATTACAGGGACATCACTTGTCGTTATCTCTGAAAAGGGCTCAATTCTTATATGTAATTATGTAAACCAAAACATCTGGATACTGGAGATACTTTAAAGGAGGACTGTTTACAACAGCTGCTGTGGATGGCATCCAACTGTGCATTTTTTGAAAGACTGATTGACTTCTATATTGATGATTTATTGAGACATGGTTGCATCCTCTCAATAAACTATATCAGGGCCTGTTTGGAATATCGAAATTGGGACAGGCATAAATATTCACTCTTACTGGTTGTTCTATCCTACTGAATTTCATGTCACAAAGTGGCTTACTGCTGCGTATTGACACTTGGTTGTTTGACTTTCAGCCCTACACATTAGTTTATCGCGTAGTTACACAGTAACTGGATAATTTCTTGTCCTACATACCCAAAGCTCTTCATCATATTTTTTTTTACCTACTTTAACCACTAGTTTATACAATTGTTGCATGATTTATGCGTGAAAACTTAATTATGCTCAAGTTCCAAATATCTAGCGAAAGAACAAACATATCCACACGAACAAGAATTAAGTTTATGTTTATGGGCAATAAGAGGATACCAAATATCATAGGAAATTATATAAAAACAAAGCTTTATCAAACGCAATTATATAAAAACAAAGCTTTATCAAACGCATGTGTTAACTTACGAGAACATATATTGCTAGTTGACTATTTACCAGTTCATGTAAAGAGTGATATCGAACATACCACGCATATATGCTTCCTTGATGGATGAATATCAACGGAATGCACCATGCCGGCAGCAACGCCACGACCCCTAAAATCACAAGTTTATCAGGTCAGTATTGTAGCACTGCATGGCACAGTAGGAACAATGAAAATACTATAACAAGAAGTTTAATTGCTGAAATCTAAACTTCAGAATAAACTTGACAGCTGATCTCGAGGAGGAATAGTTCCAAGAGGAAGTTGCGTATCAACAATAGCATATATGGTTCAACCACCAGTTGAAACTTGACTGTAATACAGTCGTTGCTATTTTACAACATGTGAAAGACCCCCCCCCCCCCCCCCCAATCATCCAAATATATGTTTGCTGGAAGGCTACACATGACTTGCACAATTTACATGTGGTCCTAAAAGCCGTCAATTATCTGAAAATCCATGGACGTCCAATCTTTGACTAACCATAAGTCCATAATCAAAACCAGCTAATAGCCACATTACAGAATATCGTACACTACACTAAAAACATAAATTGATAGGACTGCAGCTTATGAAGTTTTGCACCTGCAAGCTTATGCATAGCTACTAATAAGCCAACAAATTCACTAATAATAAGCAATAACTTTCTGGAAATGGGATATAAAAGATAGCCAAGCATTTACAGAACATAATCGTCTGATCCCGAAACATGCATTCCTTTAAAGAAAAAGCTGGTGACACATTGACATAATACCATAACAGAATAAGAACATAAAAATAGGGTACACATTAAAGCTTCTATCAATAAATAAAATATTTGGATGAAGTGAAGTAACTGCATCATTGCATATTTGCATAGCCAGTGAGACAAAATTTCCCTTCTAACTATAGCTGGATAACCAAACTAGCGAAATATAGATCAAAGTGACATATTTCTCGCTAGCATTGACCGAATACTCACCAAATTTCATTGCATCCTATAATCCGCAGAAAGAGCATTCAGAGAACCTACATCGCATACTCACAACCGAGCACTTTCGAGCAATCAACCAACCAGCAGAACCTGTAAAGATCCAGCCTGCTTCGCACTCACCAGATGCCCTTGCACTGCGCCACCACGGCGTCCCCTTTCCTCCGGTCCCACCACTGCACGCCGCAGCTGGCACCACCGGTGGCGAACTCTGCAGACGACGCCCATTTAGCCGTCTCGTACCCCAACATCCTCTTCCCATCCCACACCCTCCTCGCAACCACCCTGCCGTCGCCGCCGTCCGACACTAGATGCACCCTTCCGTCCTCCCCTGCCGTCACCCACTCTCCGCCGCAACAGTCAAGCCCGCGCACGGGTCCCACGTGGAAACCCGCGCCGCTGGGAACGGATATCACAGAGTCGGTGTCGAATGAGGAGGGAAGGAGGTAAATGGAGCCGGAGGAGGTGGCTGCGGCGAGGACGGAGGGGGAACAACGGAGGGCCGTGGGTCGCGAGGCGAGCGGAAGGGATGCGAGCGGGGAGGCAGGGTCGGGGAGTGAGAGGAGGTGGAGGTGGGAGGAGGAGGGGATGGCGGGATCGTGGACAGCGGCGGCTAGGAGGCGGCCGGAGGAGGTATAGGAAGGCAGCCAACGGACGAGGTCAACGGAGAAGGGGAGTGGGTGGCGGCGGAAGGAGGGAGAGTCTGCCATTGTTGTCGTTTGGAGGGTTTGGGGTTTGGACCTGGACTTGAGAAAACCGCACCGGCGGTACTCAACTCTATGGGCGACTTCTAGGGCGACTTTTTTTTTTTCTTATGGAGCTGTTTCTAGTTTTACTACGTTTCAAAATATAAGATGTTATAGTTTTATGAAAAAAATATATCTAGATTTATTTTAGTATTTAGATTTACTTCCCAACTGAGTGAACCTGATATTAAAAAAGTCTAGATGCATTTGCTTTACAAAGCTAAAACATCTTAAAACATCTTATATTTTAAAACGAAGGGAGTAGGTGTCAAATAAGTGAAGCGGCTTATTTTCACCAAGAAGCCACTCACTAGTACAAAGTTTCCTAAGCGAATAAGGAAACTAAAGCAGTATGCCACTCTATTCCTCCCATTCAGTATATATTATGACAGATTGCCATTTCACCTGAGAAAACCGTTCGTCCGCCAAGAAATAGAAAAAATAACCTCACCCGACCCCCGCATCGCACCAGGAGTCGTGCATCGAGCGATTCGAGCCATGTCTACCGCTAGCATTCATCCAAACCGCCGCTGCTCCACCGCCGCCTACCCCGCTGGCGACGGCGCCTACCCCGTTGTCGTCGCCCCCGCCGCTCGCAGCCTGCCCCACCCCTCACCGCTTCCTCTCCACCGACAAATCGGACATGTGCCGCTATGGATGCCAAGTTCTTCGATCCATCGTGACTAGCTGAAATCTTGGCCGCTAGCTCGATTACGATCCTGATGCCCATGGTAACTAGATCGAATCCTTCCAATTTCCAACAAATTTTGCACCCTGGGCTACTTCCGATTCCACCATATTCATGGTCAATTTGTTCATGCGGATTGAATGGTTGTGCTAGTGATGCTTCACACAGATATGTGTGTGCGCTATTGCTGTCATGCTTCACAGATATGTGAAGCTCTCTGAACTCTGAGCGCGCAAGTATATTATCTGATGTGTGTGGAGCTCTCTGAATTTTGGGCAGTATTTTTTTTTATGTGCTACTTATGATGAGATAAGTTATCGCATCATCTTGCACTTGCATGATGTATAATATTAAATCTGCGACCTACATGTTGTCCCAGGGTTACTCATATAACATTATCACTAGCTTCACATATTAAATCAAAAGTCATATCCCAGATAGATGGTTTAATGATAGGAGCATGGGATAAAGCATATTTAAGTTTATCAAAGGCTACAAGGTATTTATCATCAAAATTAAATCTTACTCCCTTTTACAGAAGGTTAGTCAAAGGTTTAGAGATTTCAAAGATATTTCTAATGAACCTTCTATAAAAACCCACATGACCAAGGAAACTTCATATACCTTTTATATCCCTAGGTTGTGGCATCCTCTCTATTGCAAAAACCTTAGCTCTGTCTACTTCAATACCCTTACCTGATAGCTTATGTCCGAGGACTATACCTTCTTTAACCATAAAATGGCACTTCTCCCAATTTAGAACAAGATTGGTTTCTGTAGGGGTTCGTAGCATGGAAAACAAAAAAATTCTACTGCATGCAAACAAACAAGCCAAGACCTATTTACTAGATTGTAGCAACGAGTCGATAGAGGAACTCATCCTCGAAGATTCCAAAGTGGTTAACGAGATCGGATTCTCGTGGGTGATGTAGTCGTACTCTTGTCGATCTCAAGATCATGTAGACGATCCTTCCGGCGCTGCGTTCCGGCAGCGCTTCCGCAGTCGGTCACACGTTCGGTACTCGATGAAGACCTTCCTCTCCCTTGTTCCAGCAGGCAGCGGAGGTTGTAGCACTCTCCTCGCGATTCCGGCAGCACGACGGCGTGGTACCGGGAGTAGAGGGGAGATCTCGCAGGGCTTCGCCTTAAGCCGGAGCGAGTATGGTGGACTATGAGAGAGGCCTTGGCGATCTAGGGTTTAGAAGGCACCAAGGGGAGAAGCTAACCAGTGGCTAGGGTTAGGGTTCACCCCAACTCGGCGATTTGGTGGTGCCCTAGGCGGCGGCGGCAGCAGGGGTGGTGGCGCCGGCGGCTTAGGGTTAGGGTTTCGGGGCGTGAGAGGTGTAGGCTAGAGGAGGCACCCCTGCCCCTTCTTTTATAGGTGGGAGGGCGCCGGCCAAGGGGAGGGAGTCCTCCCCCAAGTCAGCCTCCTTGGCTGGCGGGTGGAGGGAGAGGAACTCCTCCCCAAGTAGGTTTCCTACTCTCCCTCCACCAAGCAAAACTGTTGTTTGACTTTTTAAATTGGCGTTTGACTTTTCAAACTAGGATTTGATTTATCCCTTTATTTCGCTCAGCCATGATACCTAGTGCATGATGCAATCATTCCATATTGTTATGACACATTCATGTACCCTTCTCCTCCGGAGTGCCGGACCTTCCGGACCCTTCTAGAACATTCCCGATGAAAACACCGGAATCATTCCCTAACTCCGAAACAGGACTTTCCTTATATGAATCTTATTCTCCGGACCATTCCGGATCTCCTCGTGATATCCCGGATCCCATCCGAGACTCCGAACAACATTCGGTCCCTTACTCATCATTCCATAACTACTTAACATCATCGAATCCTTAAGTGTGTCTCCCTACGGTTCGTGAATTATGCGGACATGATCGAGACACTTCTCCGAACAATAACCAATAGAGGAATCTGGAAATTCATATGGCTCCCACATATTTCTATGATTACTTTGCGATCGAATGAACCACTTACATACGATACCAATTTCCCTTTGTCTCACGATAGTTTACTTATCCGAGGTTTTGATCGTCGGTATCTCTGCATACCTAGTTCAACCTCGTTACCGATAAGTACTCTTTTCTCGTTCCCGTGGTATGTGATCCCTTGTGAGCCAGTCACATGCTTGCAAGCTAATTGGATGACATCCCACCGAGAGGGCCCAGAGTATATCTATCCGTCATATGGATGGACAAATCCCACTCTTGATTCATGTGTCTCAACCCATACTTTCCGAACACTTAATGCCACCTTTATAGCCACCCAGTTACGGTGTGGTGTTTGATGTCATCAAAGCATCCTTCCGGTGATGGTGATAAGCATGATCTCATGGTCGAAGGAATTAGGTTACTATGTATCAGAAAGCATATAGCAATTGAACTATTAAAATGACTTGATCTTTATGCTACGCTTATCTATAGGAGTATGTCCATCATACCATTCTCCTAATGATATGATCTTGTTGTTAATAACATCTCAATGTTCATGATAGGGAAACCACAATCATCTATTAACCAACAAGCTAGTATTATGAAGAGGCTTTACTAGGGACTCTAATTTAGTTTACAAATCACACAAGTATTAATATTTCCTTGTTAATACTGTTATAGCATGAATGTAAACATTTATCATAAACACAAAGATATAATAATAACTACATTTATTATTGCCTCTAGGGCATATCTCCAACAGTCTCCCACTTGCACTAGAGTCAACTAATCTAGATTACATGGTAATATACCGAACACCCATGGCAGTTTGGTGTTGGTCATGTTTTGCCCTCGGGAGAGGTGGTCAACGGATCCGCCACATTCAGATCTGTGTGTACTTTGCAAATCTTTATGTCACCATCTTGGACATGTTCCCGAATAGCATGAAAACGTAGCTTGATGTGCTTCAGCTTCTTGTGTGACCTTGGTTCTTGCGCATTGGCTATGGCGCCCATGTTATCACAGTAGATAGACATTGGTTCCAACGCACTTGGAACCACACCAAGCTCTGTAATGAACTCATTCATCCATATCGCTTCTTGTGAAGCCTCCGAAGCAGCTATGTATTCCGATTCAGTTGAAGATCTCGCCACAACGCTTTGCTTTGCACTCCTCCAGCTAACTGCTGCACCATTCAAAATAAATACGTATCCAGATTGAGATTTAGTCTGGATCGGTGTTCCAACTAGCATCGGTGTAACCATTAACAACGAGTTGTTCATCACCTCCATAAGAAAGAACCATATCTTTAGTTCTTCTTAAGTACTTAAGGATGTTTTTGACCGTTGTCCAATGATCCACTCCTGGATCACTTTGATATCTGCTAGTCAAACTAACAGCATATGCAATGTCGGGTCTAGTACATAGCATGGCATACATTAGAGATCCTATGGCTGAGGCATAGGGAGTCTTACTCATCCTTTCTCTATCTTCTGCCGTTGCTGGACTTTGAGTTTTACTCAAGGTCGTATTGGGCAACATGGGCAAGAACCCTTTCTTGCTATCTTCCATTCCAAACCTCTTTAGAACTTTGTCCAAATATGTACTTTGTGACAATGATATTAGGCGTCTCGATCTATCTCTATAAATCTTTATGCCTAATATGTAAGCTGCTTTGCGAAGATCTTTCATTGAAAAACTATTATTCAAATATTTCTTGACACTATTAAGAAGGTCTACATCATTCCCAATCAACAATATTTCATCTACATATAGTATTAAGAATGCTACAGAGCTCCCACTCACTTTCTTGTAAATACAAGATTCTCCATAAGTTTGTATAAAACCAAAAAATTTGATTACTTTATCAAAACGTTGATTCCAACTTCGGGATGCTTGCTTCAATCCATATATGGACCTTTGAAGTTTGCATACCTTGTTAGCATCTTTAGGATCGACAAAACCTTTGGGTTGCATCATATACAACTCTTCATCAATGTCTCCATTGAGGAACGCTGTTTTGACATCCATCTGCCATATTTCATAATCGTAATATGTAGCGATTGCTAACATAATCCTCACAGACTTTAGCTTCGCTACTGGTGAGAAAGTCTCATCATAGTAAACTCCTTGAATTTGTCGAAACCCTTTTGCGAGAAGTCAAGCTTTATAGACAGTAACATTACCATCAGCATCTGTTTTCTTCTTGAAAATCCATTTGTTCTCGACAGCCTTTCGGCCATCCGGTAAGTCCACCAAAGTCCATACTTGGTTCTCGTTCATGGATCCAATCTCGGATTTCATGGCTTCTTGCCATTTATTGGAATCTGGGCTCATCATTGCTTCCTCATATGTCTCAGGGTCATCGGTGTTGTCCACCAACATGACACTCATAACGGGATCATACCAATCAGGAGTGGTACGATTTCTCGTTGACCTGCGAGGCTCTGTAGCAACTTCAACCGAAGTTTCATGATCATCATCATTAGCTTCCTCTCTTATTGGTGTAGGCGCCACAGGAACTTCTTCCGGTGCTGCGCTACTCGCAAGTTCGAGAGAAGGTTCAACAGCCTCGTCGAGTTCTACTTTTCTTCCAGTCACTTCTTTCGAGAGAAATTCTTTCTCTAGAAAGGATCCATTCTTAGCAACAAAGATTTTGCCCTCGGATCTATGATAGAAGGTATACCCGATAGTTTCCTTCGGGTATCCTATGAAGACGCATTTTTCCGCTTTGTGTTCAAGCTTGTCCGGCTGTAACTTCTTTACATAGGCTTCGCAACCCCAAACTTTAAGGAACGACAATTTAGGTTTCTTCCCAAACCATAGTTCATATGGTGTCGTTTCAACGGATTTAGATGGTGCCCTATTTAAAGTGAATGCGGTTGTTTCTAATGCATAACCCCAAAATGATGGCGGTAAATCTGTAAGTGACATCATAGAACGAACCATATCTAAGAGAGTTCGATTACGACGTTCGGACACACCATTACGCTGTGGTGTTCCCGGCGGTGTCAATTATGAAAGTATTCCGCATTTCTTCAAATGCTCTCCAAACTCGTAACTTAGATATTCACCTTCACGATCAGAACGTAGAAATTTAATCTTCTTGTTACGTTGATTCTCCACCTCACTTCGAAATTCCTTAAACTTCTCGAAAGTTTCGGACTTATGTTTCATGAACTCAAGTCATTCGTGAAGGTAAGAACATAACGATAACCACCGCGCGATGCTACACTCATTGGACCACACACATCGGTATGTATGATTTCCAACAAGTCCGTAGCTCGCTCCATCATACCAGAAAATGGAGTCTTAGTCATTTTACCCATCAGACATGCTTCGCATCTTTCAAGTGATTCGAAATCAAGTGATTCAAGAAGTCCATCGGAATGGAATTTCTTCATACGCTTCACTCCGATATGACCAAGACGACAATGCCACATATAGGTCGAGTTATCGCTCAATTTCAAATGTTTAGCCTCAATGTTATTTATGTGTGTATTACTACAATCGAGATTCAATAAGAATAGACCATCTATCAAAGGTGCATGTGCATAAAACATATTACTCATATAAATCGAACAACCATTATTCTCGGACTTAAACAAGTAATCGTCTCGCAATAAACAAGATCCTGATATAATGTTCATGCTCAACGCATGCACCAAATAACAATTATTTAAGTATAAAACTAATCCCGATGGTAGATGAAGAGGTAGTGTGCCGATCGCGATCACATCAACCTTTGATCCATTTCCATCGCGGATCGTCACCTCGTTCTTCGCTAGCTTCCGTTTATTCTGCAGCACTTGTTTCGAGTTACAAATATGAGCAACCAAACCAGTATCAAATACCCAGGCACTACTACGAGTACTAGTGAGATACACATCAATAACATGTATATCGGATATACCTTTCTTCTTGATGTTGCCGTTCTTCAAATCCGCCAAGTACTTTGGGCAATTCCGCTTCAAGTGACCCTCTTGCTTGCAGTAAAAGCACTCATTATCAGGCTTAGGTCCAGCCCTGATCTTCTTCTCCGGTGCAGCAACTTTCTTACCGCCCTTCTTGAAGTTTCCCTTTTGCTTAGACTTGCCTTTCTTGAATTTGGTGGTCTTATTGACCAACAACACTTGGTGCTCTTTCTTGATCTCCACTTCTGCAGATTTCAACATGGAGAAGAGTTCTAGCAACGTCATGTCCATGTTTTGCATATTGTAGTTCATCACAAAGTTCTTGTAACTTGGTGGTAGTGATTGGAGGACAAAGTGAATCCCCAAAGAATTAGGAATCACTATACCCAAACTTTGGAGTTTGTTTGCGTGCCCAGACATCTTAAGCACATGCTCACTGACGGAGCTTCCCTCTTCCATCTTGTAGTTAAAGAACTTTTCAGAAGCTTCATAACTCTCAACTGCCGCGTGAGCCTCAAATATCATTTTGAGTTCACGGACAATATCATGTGGGTCTGAATTCTCAATCCTTTTCCGAAGCTCCGATTCTAAACCATACAAGATAGCACACTAAACTGTGGAGTACTGATTCTTCCGAGCGAGGTAAACGTTCTTTACCTCATCGGTAGCATCAGCTGCAGGCGGGTCACCCAGTGGTGCATCCAGCACATAGGTCAAATTACCAGCATTGAGGACAATCCTCAAATTGCGAAACCATTCCGCGAAGTTGCTTCCATTGTTTTTCAACTTTTCTTTCTCTAGGAACGCATTAAAATTGATGGTAGGGGCCGCCATTGATCTACAACATAATTGCAATAGTTTAGACTAAGTTTATGACAAATTGAGTTCTAATTAATAGTTAAATTAATCTAGGTGAACTCCCACTCAAAACAATATCCCTCACATTGTTTTAGTGATCACACGAACCAAATCCACCACATCAAAACCGATCATCACGAGAGTTGATGTAGCTTCAATGGCGAACAATCGACATGTTCATCATATCTACTATATGATTCATGCTTTACCTTTCGGTGATCCGTGTTCCGAGACCATGTCTGTACATGCTAGGCTCGTCAAGATCAAACCTTAGCTTCCGCATGAGCAAATCTGGCTTGCTCACGTTGTATACACTTGCAGAATCTAACACACCCGATCATCACGTGGTGCTTCGAAACAACAAGCTTTAGCAACGGTGCTTACTAAGGATGAACACTTTAAAACTTGAAATTTTGTGTGCTTGAGGGATCATCTTATAATTCTACCAACGTTAACTAAGCAATACAAGATGCATAAAGGATTAACATCACATGCAATTCATAATATGTGATATGATATGACCTTTCTTCTTTGTGCTTCCGATCTCCATCTTCAAGCACGAACTTGATCTCCATCATCATCAGCATTGCACCAAGGTCAATGATGCCGCTCCATGGTTGTCGTCCACCAGCTTCAACTATTACAACTACTTTGAATAGACACGGGGGTCTTAACAGAATTTAAAGACAACCATATGGCTCCTTCCGGTTGCCAACTTACAATAAGTAACATTGCATACATCAAATATAATCACAATCATGGCCATATCACATCACAGCACACCCCTGCAAAACAAAGTTAGACACCTCTAATTTTCTTTGCATATTTTACGTGGTTTGGGGCTTTCAAAAAGTGTCGCTCTAACTTGCGAACAAGAACCACAACGTTGATGCTTGAACTATCAAGTGCCTGTTGTAAATTGGATCTATACTATAATGGGAGAGACAGACACCCGCAAAGCCACTTATGCAATACAAGTTGCACGTTGAGCGTGGAGCAAGTCTCATGAACGATGTCATGTAAGGTTAGCCCGGGCCGCTTCATCCCATCATACCGCAAGATGCAAAGTACACAAGAAGCAATCGATAATAAAAGCACCACCGCCCACAATGACCATTGTGTTCTACTCGTGCAACAGATCTACATATAGACACGGCTCTGATACCACTATAGGGGTTCGTAGCATGGAAAACAAAAAATTTCTACCGCATGCAAACAAACAAGCCAAGATCTATCTACTAGATTGTAGCAACGAGTCGATAGAGGAACTCACCCTCGAAGATTCCAAAGTGGTTAACGAGATCAGATTCTCGTGGGTGATGTAGTCATACTCTTGCCGATCTCAACATCGTGTAGACGATCCTTCCGGCGCTGCGTTCCGGCAGCGCTTCCGCATTCGGTCGCACGTTCGGTACTCGATGAATACCTTCCTCTCCCTTGTTCCAGCAGGCAGCGGAGGTTGTAGCACTCTCCTCGCGACTCCGGCAGCACGACGGCGTGGTACCGGAAGTAGAGGGGAGATCTCGCAGGGCTTCGCCTTAAGCCGGAGCGAGTATGGTGGACTATGAGAGAGGCCTTGGCGATCTAGGGTTTAGAAGGCACCAAGGGGAGAAGCTAACCGGCGGCTAGGGTTAGGGTTCACCCCAAATCGACGAGTTGGTGGTGCCCTAGGAGGCGGCGGCAGCAGCATGGGTGGTGGCGCCGGCGACTTAGGGTTAGGGTTTCGGGGCGTGAGAGGTGTAGGCTAGAGGGGGCACCCTTGCCCCTTCTTTTATAGGTGGGAGGGCACCGGCCAAGGGGAGGGAGTCCTCCCCCAAGTCGGCCTCCTTGGCCGGCGGGTGGAGGGAGAGGAACTCCTCCCCAAGTAGGTTTCCTACTCTCCCTCCACCAAGCAAAACTGCCGTTTGACTTTTCAAATTGGCGTTTGACTTTTCAAACTAGGATTTGATTTATCCCTTTATTTCGCTCAGCCATGATACCTAGTACATGATGCAATCATTCCATATTGTTATGACACATTCATGTACCCTTCTCCTCCGGAGTGCCGGACCTTCCGGACCCTTCTAGAACATTCCCGATGAAAACACCGGAATCGTTCCCCAACTCCGAAACAGGACTTTCCTTATATGAATCTTATTCTCCGGACCATTCCGGATCTCCTCGTGATATCCCGGATCCCATCCGAGAATCCGAACAATATTCGGTCTCTTACTCATCATTCCATAACTACTCAACAATATTGAATCCTTAAGTGTGTCTCCCTACGGTTCGTGAATTATGCGGACATGATCGAGACACTTCTCCGAACAATAACCAATAGAGGAATCTGGAAATCCATATGCCCACATATTTCTACGATTACTTTGCGATCGAATGAACCACTTACATACGATACCAATTTCCCTTTGTCTCACGATAGTTTACTTATCCGAGGTTTTGATCGTCGGTATCTCTGCATACCTAGTTCAACCTCGTTACCGATAAGTACTCTTTTCTCGTTCCCGTGGTATGTGATCCCTTGTAAGCCAGTCACATGCTTGCAAGCTAATTGGATGACATCCCACCGAGAGGGCCCAGAGTATATCTATCCGTCATATGGATGGACAAATCCCACTCTTGATTCATGTGTCTCAACCCATACTTTCCGAACACTTAATGCCACCTTTATAGCCACCCAGTTACGGTGTGGTGTTTGATGTCATCAAAGAATCCTTCCGGTGATGGTGATAAGCATGATCTCATGGTCGAAGGAATTAGGTTACTATGTATCAGAAAGCATATAGCAATTGAACTATTAAAATGATTTGATCTTTATGCTACGCTTATCTATAGGAGTATGTCCATCATACCATTCTCCTAATGATATGTTCTTGTTGTTAATAACATCTCAATGTTCATGATAGGGAAACCACAATCATATATTAACCAACAAGCTAGTATTATGAAGAGGCTTTACTAGGGAATCTAATTTGGTTTACAAATCACACAAGTATTAATGTTTCCTTGTTAATACTGTTATAGCATGAATGTAAACATTTATCATAAACACAAAGATATAATAATAACTACATTTATTATTGCCTCTAGGGCATATCTCCAATAGTTTCTTCGCAACGCTGCAAAACTCTTTTGAGATTATCCAAGCAACTAGTAAACGAAGTTCCATATACAGAGAAGTCATCCATAAATAATTCCATTATCAGTTCTATAAAATCCTCAAAAATAGCAGTCATGAATAATTGAAAAGTAGCTGGAGCATTACATAAACCAAAAGGTACGCGTCAGTTAGCATGTAAACCATAAGGACTAATGAAAGTTGTTTTAAGTTGGTCATGAGGATAAACAGCTATTTGGGAAAACCAGAGTATCCATCCAAGTAGCAAAAATGAGTGTGGTTTGCTAACCTCTCTAAAGTTTGATCTATGAACGGTAAAGGATAATGATCTTTTCTAGTTTATTTATTTAATTTCCTGAAATCTATACACATCCTATATCCAACAATAGTTCTAGTAGGTATCAATTCATTGTTTTCATTAGGAACAACGGTGAAACCGCCCTTCTTAGGAACACAATGAACGGGACTTACTCATTCACTTTCTTTTACAAGATAGATTATACCTGCATCAAGTAGGCGTACTGTTTCTTTTCTTACCACTTCCTTCATTTCGGGCTTCAGCCGTCTATTAAATTCTGCAAGTAGTTTAGCACCTTCCGCCATGAATATTCGATGGATGGTTATCATGGGACTAATGCCCTTCAAATCATCCATTGAGTACCCAAAGGCCTTGCGGCTCCTTAAGTACTTTCATGAGTTCTTCTTCTTCATCCCCTGAAAGTTTAGCACTAATACTAATAGGAAATTTATTTGCTGTCCAAAAATCTATATTTAAGATTATCTGGTAAAGTCTTCCATTCTGGGGGCGGTAATTCCTCGTCCCCTCTCTTTTCTAGCTCTTTGAAAGCCTCATTAGTTGGAGGTCCTAAAATGGGAAGCGAATCGAATTCACTTTCTAATTCTTCTAGGGACCTGTCCTCCATAATTATTTCTTCATAATTTGAGTCTTCATTTATTTCTTCCACTTAATTACTAAAGAAGAGAGCTGCCATCTCCTTAATAGATATATACTTTTAGTCCCACAACTTGCATCATGGAAACGTTTTAGTCCCACATCTTGCAGAGTGAACAACACTAGTCTCACAACTTGCATTCTAGAAACATTTTTAGTCCAATTTGGTCAAATTTAATTGAGTTTGACATATTTTGACCAAATTCATTGACCTATGGCGTCATATTTTTTAAATAACCCTCGTGTATTTTTTCTATGGCACTCGTGTCCTTGGTTCTAACCAACATGTGGGTCCTTATGTCAGTAGAAGTACAAAATAAATAAAATTCTAGCAAGGAAGTGCATCGAACGCATGACCTCTGCATTGGTAATCCACTCCTCAAGCCACTACGTTGAATGTTGATTGTTATTAAAAAAGGTAGAACTTTTTTTAAATTGTCTGTTTCTGTCCGTTTGGATCAGATCGCGGTTATTTTGGTTCATGGAGGAGGACGACAAGGACGGGGAGGAGGTGGATCAGCCGGAGACGGAGGAGGAGGAGGAGGGGAGGAGGAGGAGATCGCCGCCCCCTGCAGATCGCGCAGGTGATGGGCCTCGGCCTAAACGGTGCTCCGACTCCAGCGGGCTTGATCGCAGCTGAGGCAGAAGCCGCGCGCTAGGCAGAGGCCTTAGCAGCGACTGTGGCGACAGAGCTCGCCGACCAAGAGACGAGGGACCACTGGGATGCTAAGATGGAGAAGGCCGTCGCGAACCGGGCGGCGGAGGACCGCAGGAAGACGAAGGGCAAGGCTGTGGTTCGCGGCAAGGCACGCGAGTGTCACCGCGAACGCCTCCAGCAGCGGGCCATCTGGTTCGTTAGACCGGCGATCGACGGGGTCGGCAACAGCGACAACGGTGGTCGCGGCAACAGCGGCGAGTAGCTATAGCGACGTCCTCCTCCAACAGCAGGTAGCAGTAGAATTCCCCTCTTTAATTTATTTAAACAGCCTTTTTTAACTAGCAGGGCTAATCTAATTTTTTAAGTATTAATGTTTCACTTATATATGGGTCCCGAGTGGCCGACTGGCAGGACATTCACGCGGTCCGTCCACGTTCAAGCTGACGCAATTGTTGTCCAGATTTGATGCACGGATAGGTCAAGCCAAATAGGTCATACCGCTAGGGTGTCGCGCATGTCGTGCACGTTCGCGCGGAAGAGTTCAAACGCGCTTAGACATATTAGGTCGACTCGGTGAATATGCTCTAACACTTCTACTCTCTCCGTTTAGAAATATAAGATGTTTTAGGTTTGTGTAACATCCCATAAATACTAAACATGGATCATCAAATTTAGGGTTAACAAAAACTTTTCTAAATAAAAATATGGAAGCATGCATATGAGTATGCATTTCATTTTAAATTCTTTTGAACCACCTTGTTTGTGTGTTTATTTGCTTGTAAATGGATGCTTAGGTGAAATAAACATCATCTAAACAATCCCCACACTTTTCCCAAAGACAAATAAATCAAAACAAACAAAATAAGGGAATGGTCATTTTGACCAATTCAACTCCCATGCCTACTTTGTCTGTCTCAAACTTTCAGAACTTAACAAAAACTTTTCTGGATCTTTGAACCCCTTGATTGTACTCATAACAAAGTATCAAGGCCCACTTTGTGATCATCCAGAAACTTTCAAATGCATGGTTTAAAGGACAGTTCAAAATTGAATCTTTATCATATGGGAAGATCCCACTTTTTCAAAAACCACTCAAACAAGCTCAACTTTCAAAACCCAAGCATCTGCAGACTCACCAGCACCAACCTAGCACACCCACCAAAAATCTTTTCAAAATTCAAAACTTGAATTCTTGCGGCCATTTCATCAAACACCTTGTAGACACAAATCATCAAAATCCTAAACACTATTGTGAGCAGTGATTGAAGCCTAACTTGTTCCCTCTCTAGCTCACAACAACCTCGGTAGATCATCTAGCAAGCTAAACCAAGCACTAGCATCACTGTAAGCTGGGCAATGACATCAATGGTGAACAGCCGAAGCTCACCATGCCACCCCAGTGGAAACAACGAGCTAGGAGAAGAAACAAGCCTAGCCAACATGTCTGGGAGCAAGCCAACACCCCACCGCCACTCCCTGTCCCAGCCGCGAGCGTTGCCAACCCCTAGACCACATGCATGGACCATCCCCAGCTCGCCAGCAACCATGCCGAGCATGCGCCAGAGCGCCACGCTCGACCGACGCCCACAGACCGCACGCCGCCCTCGCCGCGTGCATACGCGATCACCACCGACCCAGGAGACCGCCAGACATTCCCGTTCGCCGCCCCATGCCACACAACCACCGCTCGCTGTCGAAGACGCCGCCTCTGCCGCGCAGAGCATCGCGTGTTCCAGACCAATTGCCACCGCCCCTACACACGCATTAAAGCCGTAGAGCACCGCCAGGAGACCACCAAGCGATCGCCACCGCCGGCCATGCCTCTAGCCGCATGTAGCCGTGTCGCCACCATTGCCTGCCCATCCCGTTCGGTCTCGTTGTCGTGACTACAAATAGAGGCCACCCCAGCCGAATTGAGCACACCATCTCACTCCCCTCTCCTCACTGACTGTGCCACCCCGTTCCCGGAGCAAGGTGAGAAGCACTTCGCCGGAATTTCACCGGAGCCTGCCACTGCTGGAGAAGAAGGGGGCCAGCGATTGGAGCCGTCCCAGGAGAAGCTGCCGGTACCAGGAGGTTCGCCGTCGTCGACTTCATCGTTCGCCCGCCTCGCCGACCCTCGCCTGAGCCCCGGTAAGCCCCCAACGACCCCCACCTACCGCGTTAGGTTTCTGTCTCACCGGCGTTTCCCAACGTCGACGATGACCCTTAGCCGTTGGATTAGAACTAGATCGAACGCACCACATTGCCCCATATTGCTTCGCACCCCCTCGTCTCACTAACGCGTGGGGACAGCAATTTAACCAGCCCGCGTAAGCGCTGTGCTTAGCAGGCCAGCCCAGTATCGCTTCCCGCGCAGCCCAGTTGTTTGAATTTGGATTTTTCCATTTTCATTCAAACACACTTCTGTACCTAGATTCAAAAATCAACCCAGATCGATTCAGTGCACCAAATTGAATGAAACTAATTTTGTTAGAAAGGTCTGGAAATGCTGAATCCAAGCCCGTTGGATTCAAGTCATTTGGATCTGTAGATCATCCTTGGTAAAAATAACAAGGCAGAAGCTTTTCTGCATTCAAACATTTTTCAAATTTAAACCATAATAGATTTTGAGTTGATTCCAACTCTCAAAAATCACATTTAACCATACCTTTCAGAATATAAAAATATATAGGTTTACTTACAGAAATAATGACCAAGTAATAAAAGTATGCCACATAGGCATTTCTAGTCACTTATTTAATTAAAATAAAAGGGTAAAACCTCATTAAATTGTGACACCACTTTAAATCAAATTCCCATGGACTAAGACATGTGGTGATGACATGTGTCAACATTGTCCCATGTTTGGTTTGGAGAATATTAAATCTTAAGTAGTTTTCAATGAGTAGAAATTACTTTTCCAAAAATAAAAGGAATTAAACCAAGCTTTAATCTTGTAATGTTAGTGATGATGTTAGATCATCTATAGGACCCTTTTGTGTGATGATTGCAAGTAGTTAAGTATTGTTTGGTGATTGTGTACATCGTATTTATTTAAAGATGCTAGTACCGACCAAGGATACGAGGAGGAAGGAGGATACTACGAAGAAGAAGCCGAGGAGAACTTCAACCACTGCCCTGCACCAGGCAAGCCTAATACTACTAATTGAATGTGCAAGTTAACACTTGCAAGATACTTTACCTATGCAAGCCAATACTTGCTTGTTACCATGCCAACTATATGCCTTAAGCATATGTGATCTTATCCACTTGATAACCCAGTCCTAGTTTTATTTGCCAGCTTTCTACTTTATTTCTTTATCAAAGATACTTCCTTAGTGAGTACTTAAGTGACTTATAGATTCTAGAAAGATATTTTTTTTGAAGGTTGCATAAAGAGCATAAAATTTGGCCTAAGCTAGATAATCTTGATGTCATCCTAAGGCATGAGATTGAACTTAGTTAAAACTCCATTTGTTTACCACCCCTCATTAGTACTCACCCCCACTTGTAGATGCTAGTGCTAAGCATAAAACTTGATCAACTTTAGATGGAAATACTTGGTGAAAATGGTTATGAAAACCTTAGAATGATGGATCATTCTACTGAGATGTTTTGACATGTGTTTCTGAACACCAGATGATTTTGGTGACGAAAATGTTGAGGCATGATCCTTAGCCCTTTATAAAACTGATGGTTGTCTGGATGCGATACCATTCCAATTTTACCGTACAACCACAATACCCGAAGATTGGGTAGGGCTTGACTGGAAACTTATATACCTTATTATTAGTTCCCGCACGACCAAGGTCTGAGCTGAGGCTACCTTGTGAAGATTGTCCACCTGTGTAGTACCCAAGATGACAGTTGGTCATGGTTGGGAGGCCAAACTCACAGGAGAGGTGCTTATACTAGGGCGTGTAATTGAAAGGTTAGGATTGATTATCCGCATATTGAGTATGGTGAATTCAGGATTTGTTCCTGACGGATGTATCGAATGTTGTGGTGAAAGTGTACAATCTCTGCAGAGTGTCAAACTATTCGAATAGCCGCGTCCGCGGTTATGGACAGTTGGAGTGGACATATTGTTCCCCCGTCAGATGTTTTCAAAATGACTTATGAAATGAATTGAGACTTTGACTTGCCCACAACAGGGTTGTGAATTGAAATACAAGTTCCCACTTAGGTGTTATAAACTTCAACTAGCTCTCTTGCTTCTGAACTTAGTAGAGATAAATCTGGCTTCTTGCAAAACAACCCTAGAGCCTAGTGTCCTATTATCAAAAACCCCTTTCACTTGTTAGTATTAGTTTGCGAGTACTTAAAGAGTACTCATGGCTTTGTCCATGGCTATTCCCGTGGCCAGACTATGAAGAGGAGTACCTGGAGGATGGACCCCAGGAAGTTTACGACAACTAGGATCATCTCCCATCGTCAGCATTGCCTGTGACCCCGAAGATGGAGCTTCGCCTACGCTACCGTTATTATTACGTATTTTGCTGCTTGAGTTGTATTAAGAACTGGATCATGGGATCCTTATTTGTGTAAGACCTTATTTATGGTTTGTAATGGATGATGTACTGTGGTATCCAATTCTGTTATGTCTCGCAAAAATGGTAATCCTGGGATTGTGATGTATGGCATAACAGGCATCTGGGATTAAAAATCCGGGTGTTGACAAGTTGGTATCAGAGCCATCCTGACCATAGGAGACCCTAGTTAGACTGGATGTTTGAATCCAAAAACTTAGTTTCAAAATCAAAGAAAACAAATATTTACAAAAACTTATTCCCATTCTTATCACTTTGATTTCTTTCATTAAAATTCATGTTCCTCAAAAACTCTTGCAAAATACATAAAATTTTGACACACTTGATCACTCTACTAACTTACTCATCCTATATTCTTATAGATGGACGTGAAGTACAACAAGTTTTATCAGTTGGGGAATGGAGGAGACCTTATCTTTGAGAGGGATTTGGACCATCTTTCGGAACTTCTAGAGCGTCCGCACCCCGAGTTCTTCGGAGCTCAGCTCAATGATCAAGGAGGAGAAGATCTGCAGTGGCTAATTGTTGCAAGTCTCCGAGGAAATATCGAACCTTCCACTGCTGAGGGAATTCAGTTTACCTTAAGAGAGAACAACTGGCTCGATGGACTTGCCAGGGCCATGCAGGAAGCTCTTTCCTGTTTGTGTGGGCAAAGTATCAACCAGATCAAGGGAACCCGCTTTGAGTTTTGCCCAAGGCGTGATGCAAATGGACAACCACTAGAAGCCCCGTACCACCCTGAGCTGAAGACTCAATTGGACCACCTTAGCTTCATGATGTACGATCGTCAGAGGGAGTTGGATAACTGCCGTGACTACTCCAACCATAAGTCTGCCATCGTCAAGACGAAGGATCAGACCATCGCCATGCTGGCAAAGGATCGCAAGTCTCGTTGTCGTTAGCTCGACAAGAAGGAGCGCATCATTGCTCGTCTTATCCACCGTATCTCATCTTTGGAGGAGACCATCCACGAGAGATACATGCATTTGGAGGAAAGGGAGAATGCCAGAGAGGATCTTCGTGGAGACCCCTACTCCTATCTCAGTGATGACGATGATTTTCTAGAGGATCAGGCTATGGACTTCTTCACCGATGAGGATGATTTCGCCTTCATCGATGATGATGAAGATGATGAAGCCACCTGAAAGTACAAAGGAAGTCGTCTAGAGGGGGGTGAATAGGCTTTTAAAATTATTACGGTTTAGGCTCAAGTAAATGCGGAATAAAACTAACATTTAATTTATTGAGCACAAAATCTAGCCACTAAGTTCACCTAGGTGCACCAACAACCTATGCTAAGCAATACAAGCAACAAGGTGATAGCAAGGAATAAATACTTCAAGCACGATGGCTATCACAATGTAAAGTGCATAAGTAAAGGGTTCGGTTGAGAGATAACCGATGGATGCGGAGACGAAGATTTGTTTCCTGTTCACTTCCAAAGAAGCTACGTCTCCGTTGGAGAGGTGCGATGGCGCAATGCTCTCCGAACGCCACAAATGGCTCACCTCGAGGTGTGGTGGCTCGATGCTCACCCAACGCCACACAAGGCCTCACCCCGGATGCGGAAGCACGCAACTCACCGACGCCACAAAAGGCTCACCCTATTCTCCCAAGTGCGCACCACAAAAGGCAGGCACTTGCTCCACTATGGGATGCTTGAGGGCGATCACCGAACCCGTACAATATTGGGGCTAACCCCACAACTCAATTGGAGGCTCCCAACAACAAAGCCACAAAAGGCCAACAACGCCACAAAAGTCTACAAGACCACAAAAGGTCAACAAGACCACAAAAGGTCAACAATCCAACCACACAACCGTCTAGGGTTCCAAGGAACCCAAGAGAAACAAGCTCACAAGCTTTAACTCGTTGAATCTCCGAGGAGAACTCAAACCGATGCACCAAATGCAAGGGCAAGTCCTTCTCTCCCAAATTCCAACTAAGCTACAAAAGCTATTGGGGGAATAAGGGAGGAAGAACACAAGAGGAGAACTCAAACCTATGCACCAAATGCAAGGGCAAGTCCTTCTCTCCCAAATTCCAACAAAGCTACAAAAGCTATTGGGGGAATAAGGGAGGAAGAACACAAGACTCTCCAAGATCTAGATCCCAATGATTCCTTCACAAAGAAGGGATTTGACTTGGGGGGATTGTAGATCTAGATCTCCTCTCTCAAATCCCACAAAAAGATGCAAGAATCATAGGAGGGGAAAAGGAGAGGGAAAGCTTCTTCAAGGTTGACAATGGAGGAGAGAGAGAGAAAGCCAAGAACCAAGAAGAAAAGCTATATCCCACGAAGGGGAAGAGGAGCCCGTTATGGGCATTCGCAACACCTGGCCGGAACTTCCGGTGGGAGCTCGGAAGTTCCGGTGGCACACAGCCAACGGTCGAAAACTGCGGAGCAAGAAACTGAAAAAACGAATCATGGCCGGAACTTCCGCCGGTTCACCGGAACTTCCGGTGGGAGCAAAACTTCCGGTGAAAGTTCCTACAGAAGTTCCGTCAAATAAACACAACGAAAACAGAAGGTTACTGAACGTGAGCGGAACAAGAGCCGGAAATTCAACCGGAACTTTCGGCCTGAGCGGAACTTCCGGTCACTGGCCGGAACTTCCGGTGAGAGTGAAACTTCCGGTGGAAATTCCGACTAAAGTTCCGTCAAATAGCACATCCAAAACAGAAGGTTACTGAGCGTGAGCGGAAGAAGACCCGGAACTTCCACCGAAACTTTCGGCGGCAAAAATGCCCTAGCGGAACTTCCGGTCAGGGAAATTCCAGAAACCAGAAAACCAGAAACGCAATAACTTTTGCATCCGAACTCCAAACGGGAGGAAACCAATTTTGTTGGAAAGATAACGACGAATAGAATCCAAGGTGTGGAGCCTGGAAAGATAACATCGAAATATTGGGTATCACCTTGGGAGAAAATACTATGAATATATATATGTGAAGTATCCCCCAAGGTGTGGAGCCTAAAAACTCGCAAGATCAAAAACCGCAAAAAGATATGCAAGTGAAATCCTTAGATGATGAACTAGATATTGTTATGATGATGACCACAAGCTCTAGATCCTCTCATGGACAAGAACCAAATAACAACCAAGAAAGATGATGCTATGAATGCAAAGGTTTGAGTTCTCTCCGAACGATGCAAACGAGACACCCGCTTGAGAGCCCCTCTTGATAGTACGGCTATCTATCCTAAACCCGGTCTCCCAACTAACAACACGAGATCGGCAAAAGAGAAGCCCTATCAAGAACATACCTTGGCCTTGAGCATCCCACTTGAACTTGATGTAGACCGTCTTGTTCTTTTATAGTGGGAACACCTTTCTTGGATGCTCTTGCTTGATGAAGATGAAGACTTGCAAATTGCTCCCCCATACTCCATGGGGAAACCTCTTCTTTGAACTTGTCTTTATCATTCCATGAGCACGAGGATGGCAAGCTTCAAGCATGATATCTTCTAGAGATGGCGCATCTTGAGCTCGCCCTTCTTCATCCCTACTCGAGGTTGATCCATCTTGATGCAACTCTTTGCACATGCCTTGATCGACCTTCAAGCTCCTTCTTTCTTCACAAGCTCCTTCTTTCTTCATGATTCTAATGGGCACAAAGCCCTTGGACATTTCTTCATCTTCCAACCTTGAGACCAACACATGGCCCAAGCGATGCCAATAGACAAACCTACAAGTGAAACTCAAATTACACATTAGTCCATAGAGATTGTCATTAATTACCAAAACCACACATGGGGGCATACATGCCCTTTCACCACCGATTCCGAGGAGTAGTATCACTTGAGCACTAGCATAGTGAGTAGTATTCGGTCCCACTGCATCGTAGTTTCCAGAATGGTTCTTAAAACCATCTTTTTTTCTTTGTTGTGGTGTGTGTTTGTATCGTGTGCTATGAGTGAATGAATAAAAAGCAAGTTGCTAGAAAAATCTGAGTCAAACTTTAAAAACTTTTCAAAGCCCCAAAACCTTAGAAAATTCCCTCTTTTCTCATGATCTATCTCAATCTTCAGATGCCACGCGGAGGAAGTGGTTCATCCCTGGACCCGATGTTGCAGATCCTGCAAATGTTGGTTTCGGACCGCGAAGCTGAAAGAGCGGAACGTCAAGCCAACCTAGCCACCCTGCAACAGATAGCTCAGCTTGCCCACAACAATCAAGGCCACGGAAATCAGGATAACCATGGATCTAAGCTCAAGAATTTCCAGAATACCAACCCACCCATTTTCACTAAGTCAGAAGAGCCCCTAGATGCCGACGATTGGCTGCAAACCATGGAAAATAACCTAGAAGTCGCCAGAGTGGAAGCCAACGAGAAAGTTCTGTTCGCCACCCACTATCTAGCCGGAGATGCCAGAGCATGGTGGAACAGTGTTCGTGCAATGACCGGAGGCTAGATGATGACCTGGGAGGAATTCAAGGTCAAGTTCAGCAGGACCCATGTGCCACCGGGTTTGATCAAGAGGATGAGAGACGAGTTCAGAGAACCGAAGCAAGGAAGAATGACTGTAGTGGAATACCGTGACAAATTCTTGTCATTAGCTAGGTATGCCCCGGATGAGATTGACACCGAAGCCAAGAAGAAAGATAGATTCCTGAATGGTCTGCATGATGAGATGCAGACTGTGTTAGTCAATATCCCCTTTGCGTATATTGAAGCCCTTGTCGACTCTGCTATCCAGATGGAAGGGAAGATCAACCAAGCCAATGAGAACCGCAAGCATCGCATGATGCATCAGCCAGGAACCCATCAGACCCCAAAGTATCGCCCTAACCCATCTCCCGGATTTGCCCCAAGAACAAACAGACCCCCAATGAACCGTCCGACTTATCCCAACCGTGGAAACCCTAGGACTGGAGGAAATCACAAAAACCCCGGCAACTCTAGCAATTTCAACCGTGCCCCACCCAGGTTCAACACCAACAATGTTGCCACCAACACCAACACTGCCCCGAGGACTGGAAGCAATGTTGTGCCTATAGCAGCAAAGGACAAGTCGCAAGTAACTTGTTATGACTATGGAAATAAGGGTCACTACTCCAGCAAGTGCCCAAACAAGAAGAATGCCGCAACACCCAATGCCAATGCCCCAGCTCAGCAACAACGTCGTGTTCAGCCCGGAAGAAGGTTTGCCCCAGGGAATTCGCTCAACCGCAACGGCCGTCTTTTTCTCATGCTGAAGAAGCTCAGGAAGCGCCAGACGTCGTGCTGGGTATGTTTTCTGTTAATTCAGTACTTGCAAGAGTGTTGTTTGATTCTGGTGCATCGCACTCATTTATCACCGAAGAATTTGCATGCACTAGTAAAATTCAACCAACAAAACTGAAGCATGTTATGATTGTTCAAATTCCCGGATCAACCACCAAGGCTAGGCAAATTTGCAAAGCCGTCCCTATCCGAATCCATGGCATAGATTTTTATGCTAATCTGATAGTACTCGGAACTAAAGTTTTGGAAGTAGTACTAGGAATGGATTGGATGTCCAAACATAAAGGATTGATTGACTGTGCCAACAAAGCCATAACCATGACCAGTACAGCCGGAATATCAGTCGAGCATATATCTGAAACCTTACCTCGTCAATTCAAGTGCAACAAGAGTATAGCCCAACCTACCATTGACCAAGTCCGGATAGTCTGTGAATACCCCGATGTATTTCCAGATGTTTTGCCCGGTATGCCCCCATATCGGGATATCGAGTTTATCATCGAACTAATCCCCGGAACTGGAACCATAGCCCAGAGACCATATAGTATGAACCCGTCGGAACTAGAAGAAATGAAGAAGCAACTAGATGCCATGTTAGAAATTGGATTGATTCAACCAAGTGCGTCACCATGGAGATCACCTGTCTTGTTCGTGGACAAGAAAGATGGAGGTAACCGTTTGTGTACGGATTATCGGAAGTTGAATGATGTCACCATCAAGAACAAATACCCCTTGCCCAAGATAGAAGATTTGTTTGATCAGTTGACCGGTGCCAAAGTGTTCTCTAAGATTGATCTTAGAACTGGTTATCATCAACTCAAGATTCGTGCAGAGGATATTCCAAAGACTTCCTTTACCACCAGATATGGATTATACGAGTATACAGTCATGTCTTTTGGATTAACCAATGCCCCCGCTTATTTCATGAATCTCATGAATAAGATTTTTATGGACTTCCTGGATAAGTTTGTCGTTGTTTTCATCGATGACATTCTGATTTATTCCAAATTAGAAGAAGAACATGGGCTACACCTAAGGACCATTCTTGGAACCCTTAGAGAGCATCAGTTGTATGCCAAGTTTAGCAAATGTGAATTCTGGTTACAGGAGGTAGGATTCCTCGGTCACATTGTATCAGCCGGAGGAATTGTCGTTGATCCTGCAAAGGTGAAAGATGTCGAAGATTGGCAAGCCCCAACCACTCAAACCCAAGTTCGTGCATTTCTCGGATTGGCGGGATATTACCGCAAGTTCGTAGAAGGATTCTCGAGTATCGCCCGACCCATGACCCAATTGCTGAAGAAGGATAAGAAGTTTGAATGGACGGACAAATGTGAAGCGAGTTTTCAAGAACTCAAGAGGAGATTGATTTCAGCCCCAATCTTGATCATGCCAGATATCACGAAGCCCTTTGACGTGTATTGTGACGCATCCAAGATCGGTATCGGATGTGTGCTAATGCAAGAAGGCAAAGTTATATCTTACCTATCTCGACAACTGAAGCAACATGAGCAAAATTACCCAACCCATGACCTCGAACTCGCAACCGTAGTTCTAGCCCTGAAGACATGGAGACATTACCTCATGAGAAACCGTTGTGAGATCTATTCGGATCACAAGAGTCTGAAGTATATATTCACTCAGAAGGAGCTGAATATGAGACAGAGAAGATGGATTGAGCTAATCAAGGATTACGATCTGGACATTCACTATCACCCTGGTTAAGCCAATGTGGTAGCAGATGCCCTTAGCAGATTGTCGTGCCGCTTGAACTCCATGATCTTGAAGGAGCAACCAAGATTGCACAAAGAGATGGAAGATTTTCGAATAGAATTAGTAAGTGAAGGATTTTTGGCTAGCATAGAACTTCAGCCCACTTTGATCAGTCAGATCAAATAGGCATAGAAGGGGAATGCTAGTATCGACGGAATCAAGCGTCGTATTGGTACAGGCAAAGTACCCGGATTCACCGAAGACGAAGAAGGAGTTCTGTGGTACAAAGGATGTCTTTGTGTACCAGCAGATTCTGAGTTGAAAGAAGTGATTCTGAAGGAAGCTCATGATACTCTTTATGCCATCCATCCCGGAGGAACTAAGATGTATCAAGATTTGAAAGAGCAATTTTGGTGGCATAAGATGAAGAGAGAAATCGGAAGCTATATCGCTAAGTGTGATATATGTCAGCGAGTCAAGGCAGGACATCAAAGACCCGCTGGATTGTTGCAACCATTGCAGATTCCGGAATGGAAATGGGATTCCATTGGTGGACTTTATCACCGGATTGCCTACTTTTAGTAGGGGAAATGACTCTATCTGGGTCATAGTGGACCGATTGTCCAAAGTCGCCCATTTCTTACCCGTCAAGACCACATATCAGAGTTCGCAGCTAGCAGAGTTATACATCGCTAGAATAGTTAGTTTGCATGGAGTCCCCAAGAACATCGTATCAGATCGAGGAACTCAATTTACCTCGAGATTCTGGAAAAAAATCCAAGAAGGTTTAGGAACCCGCTTAGATTTCAGCACCGCATATCACCCTCAGACCGATGGACAAACGGTGCGAGTAAATCAAATACTCGAAGATATGCTGAGAGCATGTGTGTTAGAATATGGATCCAAGTGGGAAGACTGTCTGTCGTTTGCAGAATTTTCATACAACAACAGTTACCAAGCCAGTTTTCAAATGGACCCATTTGAATTCATGTACGGAAGGAAGTGTCGCACCCCTTTGAACTGGTCGGAAGTAGGAGAGAGTCAGATCTTCGGACCCGACATCCTACAAGAAGCAGAAGAGAAGGTTCACAAGATTCGTGAGCACCTCAAGACCACCCAGTATAGACAGAAGAGTTGTGCAGACAAGAGACGTCGAGACCTTGCCTTCAACATAGGAGATTTTGTTTATCTGAAGGTGTCGCCATTAAAGGGAATGCAGCGTTTCCAACTCAAAGGAAAGTTAGCCCCCAGATATATCGGACCTTTCAAGATTCTGAACTGTCGAGGAGAAGTGTCGTATCAATTGGAACTACCCGAAGAGATGTCAGCCGTGCACAAAGTGTTCCATATCTCATTACTTCGCAAGTGTCTCGAAGTCCCATAGAAGACCGAAGTGTTCAAGAACATCGACCATCGGACCATAGAGATCAACGATGACCTGACCTATCCTGAAGTACCCATCCGTATTTTGGAAGAAGCCTTCAGAACTACCCGAACCCGAAGCATCAAGTTTCTCAAGATTCAGTGGAGCAACCACACAGAAGAGGAAGCTACCTAGGAGCACGAAGATCACATCAGGACAGAGTTTCCCGATCTCTGCAAATCCTAGGTAATCTTTTTCGTCCTTTTTCAAATCTCGGGACGAGATTTTGTTTAAGGGGGGAAGGTTTGTAACATCCCAAAAATACTAAACATGGATCATCAAACTCTAATCATCAAATTTAGGGTTAACAAAAACTTTACTAAATAAAAATATGGAAGCATGCATATGAGTATGCATTTTATTTTGAATTCTTTTGAACCACCTTGTTTGTGTGTTTATTTGCTTGTAAATGGATGCTTAGGTGAAATAAACATCATCTAAACAATCCCCACACTTTTCCCAAAGACAAATAACTCAAAACAAACAAAATAAGGGAATGGTCATTTTGACCAATTTAACTCCCATGCCTACTTTGGCTGTCTCAAACTTTCAGAACTTAACAGAAACTTTTCTGGATCTTTGCACCCCTTGATTGTACTCATAACAAAGTATCAAGGCCCACTTTGTGATCATCCAGAAACTTTCAAATGCATGGTTTAAAGGACAGTTCAAAATTGAATATTTATCATATGGGAAGATCCCACTTTTTCAAAAACCACTCAAACAAACTCAACTTTCAAAACCCAAGCATCTGCAGACTCACCAGCACCAACCTAGCACACCCACCAAAAATCTTTTCAAAATTCAAAACTTGAATTCTTGCGGCCATTTCATCAAACACCTTGCAGACATAAATCATCAAAATCCTAAACACTATTGTGAGCAGTGATTGAAGCCTAACTTGTTCCATCTCTAGCTCACAACAACCTCAGTAGATCATCTAGCAAGCTAAACCAAGCACTAGCATCACTGTAAGCTGGGCAATGACATCAATGGTGAACAGCCGAAGCTCACCATGCCACCCCAGTGGAGACAGCGAGCTAGGAGAAGAAACAAGCCTAGCTAACATGTCTGGGAGCAAGCCAACACCCCACCGCCACTCCCTGTCCCAGCCGCGAGCGTTGCCAACCCCTGGACCACACGTACGGACCATGCCCAGCTCGCCAGCAACCATGCCGAGCATGCGCCAGAGCGCCACTCTCGACCAACGCCCACAGACTGCGCGCCGCCCTCGCCGCGTGCATACACGATCACCACCGACCCAGGAGACCGCCAGACATCCCCGTTCGCCGCCCCATGCCGCACAACCACCACTCGCCGTCGAAGACGCCGCCTCTGCCGCGCAGAGCATCGCGCGTTCCAGACCAATTGCCACCGCCCCTACGCACGCATTAAAGCCGTAGAGCACCGCCAGGAGACCACCAAGCGATTGCCACCGCCGGCCATGCCTCTAGCCGCCCGTAGCCATGTCGCCACCGTCGCCTGCCCATCCCGTTCAGTCTCGTCGTCGCGACTATAAAATAGAGGCCACCCCCAGCCGAATTGAGCACACCATCTCACTCCCCTCTCCTTACTGATCATGCCACCCTGTTCTCGGAGCAAGGAGAGCAGCACTTCGCCGGAATTTCACCAGAGCCTGCCGCTGCTGGAGAAGAAGGGGCCAGCGATTGGAGCCGCCCCAGGAGAAGCTGCCGGTACCAGGAGGTTCGTCGTCGTCGACTTCGTTGTTCGCCCGCCTCGCCGACCCTCGCGTGAGCCCCGGTGAGCCCCCAACGACCCCCACTTACCGCGTTAGGTTTCTGTCTCGCCGGCGTTGCCCAGCGTCGACGATGACCCTCAGCCGTTGGATTAGAACTAGATTGAACGCACCACATCGCCCCATACCGCTTCACACCCCCTTGTCTCACTGACGCGTGGGGACAACAACTTAACCAACCCGCGTAAGCGCTTTGCTTAGCAGGCCGGCCCTGTATCGCTTCCCGCGCAGCCCAGTTGTTTGAATTTGGATTTTTCCATTTTCATTCAAACACACTTCTGTACCTAGATTCAAAAATCAACCCAGATCGATTCAGTGCACCAAATTGAATGAAACTAATTTTGTTAGAAAGGTCTGGAAATGCTGAATCCAAGCCCGCTGGATTCAAGTCATTTGGATCTGTAGATCATCCTTGGTAAAAATAACAAGGCAGAAGCTTTTCTGCATTCAAACATTTTTCAAATTTAAACCATAATAGCTTTTGAGTTGATTACAACTCTCAAAAATCACATTTAACCATACCTTTCAGAATATATAAAAATATATAGGTTTACTTACAGAAATAATGACCAAGTAATAAAAGAATGCCACATAGGCATTTCTAGTCATTTATTTAATTAAAATAAAAGGGTAAAACCTGATTAAATTGTGACACCACTTTAAATCACATTCCCATGGACTAAAACATGTGGTGATGACATGTGTCAACATGGTCCCATGTTTGGTTTGGAGAATATTAAATCTTAAGTAGTTTTCAATGAGTAGAAATTACTTTTCTAAAAATAAAAGGAACTAAACCAAGCTTTAATCTTGTAATGTTAGTGATGATGTTAGATCATCTATAGGAACCTTTTGTGTGATGATTGCAAGTAGTTAAGTATTGTTTGGTGATTGTGTACATCGTATTTATTTAAAGACGCTAGTACCGACCAAGGATACGAGGAGGAAGGAGGATACTTCGAAGAAGAAGCCGAGGAGAACTTCAACCACTGCTCTGCACAAGGCAAGCCTAATACTACTAGTTGAATGTGCAAGTTAACACTTGCAAGATACTTTACCTATGCAAGACAATACTTGCTTGTTACCATGCCAACTATATGCCTTAAGCATATGTAATCTTATCCACTTGATAACCCAGTCCTAGTTTTATTTGCCAGCTTTCTACTTTATTTCTTTATCAAAGCTACTTCCTTAGAGAGTACTTAAGTGACTTATAGATTTTAGAAAGATATTTTTTTGAAGGTTGCATAAAGAGCATAAAATTTGGCCTAAGCTAGATAATCTTGATGTCATCCTAAGGCATGAGATTGAACTTAGTTAAAACTACATTTGTTTACCACCCCTCATTAGTACTCACCCCACTTGTAGATGCTAGTGCTAAGCATAAAACTTGATCAACTTTAGATGGAAATACTTGGTGAAAATGGTTATGAAAACCTTAGAATGATGGATCATTCTACTGAGATGTTTTGACATGTGTTTCTGAACACCGGATGATTTTGGTGATGAAAATGTTGAGGCATGAGCCTTAGCCCTTTATAAAACTGATGGTTGTCTGGATGCGATACCATTCCAATTTTACCGTACAACCACAATACCCGAAGATTGGGTAGGGCTTGACTGGAAACTTATATACCTTAGTATTAGTTAACTCACGACCAAGGTCTGAGCTAAGGCTACCTTGTGAAGATTGTCCACCTGTGCAGTACCCAAGATGACAGTTGGTCATGGTTGGGAGGCCAAACTCACAAGAGAGGTGCTTATAGTAGGGCGTGTAATTGAAAGGTTAGGATTGATTATCCGCATACTGAGTATGGTGAATTCAGGATTTGTTCCTGACAGATGTATCGAATGTTGTGGTGAAAGTGTACAATCTTTGCAGAGTGTCAAACTATCCGAATAGCCGCGTTCACGATTATGGACAGTTGGAGTGGCCATACTGTTCCCCCGTCAGATATTTTCAAAATGACTTGTGAAATGAATTGAGACTTTGACTTGCCCACAACAGGGTTGTGAATTGAAATACAAGTTCCCACTTAGGTGTTATAAACTTCAACTAGCTCTCTTGCTTTTGAACTTAGTAGAGATAAATCTGGCTTCTTGCAAAACAACCCTAGAGCCTAGTGTCCTATTATCAAAAACCCCTTTCACTTGTTAGTATTAGTTTGCGAGTACTTAAAGAGTACTCATGGCTTTGTCCCTGGCTATTTCCGTGGCCAGACTATGAAGAGGAGTACCTGGAGGATGGACCCCAAGAAGGTTACGACAACTAGGATCATCTCCCATCGTCAGCATTGCTTGTGACCCCCGAAGATGGAGCTTCGCCTACGCTACCGTTATTATTACGTATTCCGCTGCTTGAGTTGTATTAAGAACTAGATCATGAGATCCTTATTTGTGTAAGACCTTATGTATGGTTTGTAATGGATGATGTACTGTGGTATCCAATTCTGTTATGTCTCACAAAAATGGTAATCCTGGGATTGCGATGTATGGCATAACAGGCATCTGGGATAAAAAATCCGGGTGTTGACAGTTTGTGAAGGAGATGTATCTAGACATCTTTTAGTGTATATGTTCAAATAAATGTACGCACTAAAAGGTGTCTAGATACATCTTATTCACCAACCTAAAACATCTTATATTTCCAAACGGTGTCTAGATACATCTTATTCACAAACCTAACACATCTTATATTTCCAAACGGAAGGTGTATGTGCTTGGAGACGAGCGGCTAGGACGCACAACACGTGACCGTGTAGACGAGTCAGCCTGAAATTAATCTAAAAAACGTTCTTCTAGTGTCAAATATCTATGTTCGTTGTATTGGCAAAAATATACTAATTCAAGACGCGGGTTCTGAGTTCGATTGTTGTCACTGTAACATGCTATTTTATTATTTAATTTGATCAGATGGGGCTGTATCAAGGTCTCAGCTGGAGAGAAATACATAGGATTTATTTTGCAAAAAATACGATGGCACATTTCGGTTTCAAAATTAGTTTTCACGTACGAGTTGATAAAATTGGTCAAAATTCAAAAATTAAAATAAATTGGACTAAAATACTCCCGTGTTGCAAGTTGTGAGACTAATATTTCTCACTTTGCAAGATGTGGGACTAAAACGCTACTATGTTGCAAGTTATGGGACTAAAGATGTATATACCTTTTTTTTTCTCTTCTTGTATTTGTAGAGGCATGTATTTAAATTTGGAAAAGTGGAATTCTTTTTTCGCTTCCCCAAGCTTAAGAGACACAATCTCCTTTTTGAAATCAACTTTGGCACCTAAATCATTCAAAAAGTTTCTTCCAAATATAATTGGGCAAAGAGTGTCAACTGGCATATCAACAACTACAAAATCAATAGGAAAATTTTCATTACCAGTTGTTATAGTTGCATCTTCAACTATTCCCGTTGGAACTCTAAGAGATTTATTAGCTAACATGATTGTCGTATCAGTATTCTCTATTGTGGCGGGTACTATCTCTTCTTTTATTTCCAAATAAAAATCATAAGATATAACATTAACTTCGGTGCCAAGATCACATAAACCATAGTGTGAGATTTCTTTAAATATGCAGGGAAGAATAGGCTTACCCACATCTTTTACCTTAGTTTTGCCTTTAACCAATATGGAAGTCTCTTTATCATGTTCAACTATGTTGCAATGTGCATACATGGGAAATAGTGGGCTATCTAGGATGCTACCTATGCATACTAATCCAACCATTAGATATTCTATAGAGAGCATGAAGTTGAGCACCAGGAGCACAAAATATCTAACGGAAAACATCACACCCCATTACATCAAGAGCATTTATTGCATGCATGGCTAGTACATGCAAGTACACATGCAATCTAGCATATGCATGCAAATTAGCAACAGCTTACACGCATGCATGCGAGCTAGCAATATTAGTAGACCGCTGAACTGGCTAAAATTTCAGCACACATTCTAGCAATACATTCAGACCATTGAACCGGCCAAAATTTCAGCACACATTCTAGCACCACATGTAGACCATTCAACAGACCATTTTTCGAGCATGTAAATTAGAACTCCACATGGACCATTGATTAGACCAATATTTGAGCAACCCAATCAAACAAACTCGCTAGCACACGGCAATTCATACAAGAATAGCACTGTTATCATCCACACTTTCGGCTAGCCCCTGTAAGTTATTTTTTGCTCACCGATTCAACGCTCAACTAGAGCAACTCCCTTTTGGTTTTGATTTTTTTATCTGTGGTTTACATCATACATATGATTGGAAAAAAGGTGCCGCATGACTCTTGTTTCCCTTCCTTCTTGCTGTTGATTTTAATTTTGTGTACATCATAGGGATGATCAATAAACAGACCGCATGGCTTTTGTTTCGTAGTCTGAGTGCATGTGTGGCAGTGCAATCTAGCTGATATGCATGCAAAAATTCTGCTACGCTCGTTCTTATAAATCTTATATCTACTGATATGCAAAAAAATTTACTTCACCGCCAGCAGATTTTTTATCAATTTGTTTTATGCGGGGGGTACACGGGGTTGGTCGCTACTAGCGGAGACAGCACGGCCCAGTCTAGCTAGGACAACACGATCAACGAGTGAGCAACCTTCATTTTTTGGTTGTTCATTCTCATCTTGTTTACATATCAGGGACACCCGATACAAACTCGCAATGAGCAACAACAGTACAGCTTGGACGAGCAGAAGAGGACGCACACCCAAGAATCCGCCGGCAAGGGCGGACGATGAACACAATGCCAGTAAACAAGTGTCGTACGGCAACTCACACCTGCTGGTCCAACTCAATGACATAGTGGAGTAGTTTACAGAGCGACAGAAGGAATTGGCGGAATCAACAGGGTTCAAGTATTTCGCCAAGCCCATACATTTGATTCAATTTGATAGACAATTCAGCATGTGGCTGCTCCCTAAGGTAGACACCATGGCTAGATCAATAGGCGAACCAGGCAGCAAAAAGATCATGATCTTTCAGAAAGATGTTGCCAAAGTTTTTGGCATCCCCTGCAGCGGAAAATATGCGTGGGACGCATCTTTGGATAAATCACAGGCCATGCGGGACAAGATATCAGATATGATGGGGAATCATGGCTAAAACTGTTCTGCTATCACTGCAGCGGCAAATACAATACGAGATCAGGCCGGACGAGAGTTATCAGCTTTTGAAGAGATTATTTTTAAAACTGCCTTCACTATTTTTGTTGTGTGCATTCTCTGCGATAGCAATAATCCTGGCGAGCAAGAATCGGTTAACTTTTGGCCAGCTCTTACAAACCACTACAACATAGATAAGTACAATTGGGCAAATTTTATTCTCAGCTTCGTCTTCCTGCCAAGATGGCAACCAGGAGGAACATAGCATACTCTCCACCAGCTGGCACAGTCTTATTCCTCCAGGTGCGTTGGTACATGTTCCCATCTCTTGCTAAAATAGTTTTATGAGTTTCTCATGGCACCAACAAATATTTTTTTTGCTACAAGTGCAGATTTTTTTACCTCGACAACATGGATTATGGACATATATCACTGCCGAAGGGAGCGGAACCTCGCATCGAACTGTATGACTCCCGGACCTTGTCCAAACATATACTCGCGAATACTATCGGACTCAGAGGACAGACACCATGCAGGACGTTCGAAAATGGAAAGGTATTAATCGATTCTTTATACCTTTTTTTTGGTTGAAGCGCTCGCTCACACGAGCCCTCGATCATGGTGCAGGCTAGGGAAGACAGCGACGTCGTATACAAAAGAGGCGTGATTCAACGTGCCCACAAACAACAAACTTCACCTAAAAAGATAGAGCAGCAAAAACGTCCCAGACCCGAGAACGTGCCGGCGCGAAAACTACCAACCCAATATGAAGAAGAAAAGGAGACGCATAAAGAACTCGAAGTAAGTACTTGCAGCAGCTTCTCGCTCTGGCAAATCCCTCTGCCTTTTGTACCTTTTTTTGCAAACCATCTCTCGCTGAATAAGTGTTTTAAAATGTGGCAGCCAAGAACGAAAATGATCTTAGCAGCAAAAGCACACACGGCCAGATGCCTAAAAATTCTCACCTTGGCATGAAAATCAATAGAGAAAGAGTCGGACAAGCTGCTCAAGACGTTCAACAATATTAACATTGAAGCCGTGGTAGTAAAACATGGCGAAGCCAGGTCAGTGCCGTCAGGGCAACCATCCACTCCTTCGGCAACACTGCAAGACCGCAGAGGTCAGGTCACCTAGCCACCTTTGTAAGAATTATCAAAAATGGCAATATATACACCCGTTGTCGTTTCTTTTTTTTTTGGTCGTCGCAACTTGAACAGGTGAAACTAGTACTACTAGTCCGGTATCACAGCACCATCTTAGAATGCAAGCATTCGGGGCACCATCATTCTCACTAGGCAAAGAATTCGACGAAGTCGCTGTCAACGGACCCACACAGAGCCCCAGAACACCTATTTCACCCATCGTACCAAGCCCACCAAGGAAAACATTACACAGGTCCAGCCCAACATCCCCTTATCATCAACCAAGATGAAGTCTGGAGAATTTTTGTTCAACAAGAGATCGTCTGAAAAGATAAACCTGAACGACGATGCATTAGAGCTGGAATTCACACAATCGCCTGTCACAAAAAAACGGTACAAGAAGGTAGAATAATTGTGCCCCCAACGGACACCTCCCTCATAGCAAACCGACCAAAAAGAGAAGCCGCTAATGCGTTCTACAAATGGGTCATGCAATCGAAGGGAGATGCCGAGAGGTGATTTTTTTTGTGTTCTCAATAACTGTCCCCATTTTCCTTAATAAAAAATATATTTTTTATCAACTCATCGGAATGCAATAGACATATGCACACTTTGTTTTGGCCTGCCATTTTTTACGTAGATTCTGGATTCGGCACGTCTCCCCTAAATTCATAGAAATATCATCGCAACAAATCATTCGACAATTCGGACCAAACAGTGCACTTGAACCAGACACATGCGACGCATTGTTGAGGCAGTTCCAGCAAACCGGCCCCTCCGGCGTGCCACGCGATTGGAGACACTACCTTGAAACAGACTTCCCGGTTATTTTTCTTTTACCACCCTCTCAGACTTGTTTGTTACTTATTTCAGTATTTTTTATCATTTTTTTCCTCACATTGGAAGAAATTCCGTAACCGACTTTATTTTTTGAAGATGCGGGTCATCGCGGGGGAATATTACATATCATCCATAAGCATTCAACACCAGTGGATCGGTAAACACATAAAGAACGACATCTCGAAATGCATGCTGGTAGGTGTATTTTTGCTAGTTCTTGCAGTATATTTCTAGTAGCAACAGCGCCACCCCTCTTTTGATTTTCCCTTCGTTTTGTTACCCACAATCGCAGTTCATATGTATGGTCATGGTGCAAGACACGTGGTCGGCCTTTGCATGGGACATGAAGAGAAGACAACTCACGATCCACGCAGCCAGAAACAAATCAGGGGAATGAGACTCATACGACAAGATCATCACCCTGCTAAACCCAGCATTCAGACGATGCACCGAAACATTTTTTTAAGGTTGGATTGTCGACTGGAACGATTGGGCTACGGTCTACACTACCGCCTCACCTCTAACAGAAAAAAAGCCGACGGGTACTTATTCTTAACCCATGCATTTTCTATGATTTTTAGTTAATTCCGTTGATAAGCCCCCATACCAAATTGCCGGAAAACCCATCTTAATAACACACACAATCAAAACATATCTGAAGGTATGATTACGGGCCAGAATCACTACAGTTCCGCAGAAAGTTCGACGGCGTCAAGCAAGGTGGGAAACTAACATTGGTATGTCCCTCAGTATAACGCACACCTGTTCCGGGCTTATATTTTTTCATCACCTCATCCCCACCTCGCACACCTCCTTTTTCAAAGGCACACCATGTGTTTAACATCTTCATTTTTCATGCAGCCAACACCAGAATGTGCTACACATGCGGAGCTCCTTTTCGACATACTTCACCTAAAAAACAACACAGGAAGCCTCCCTCCACAGTTCATTCAGAAAATTGACGAATGAAGGCAACCATCACTGTAGGAAAAAAACAACGAATGGCGCATGAAACAAAAGCAAGCATTTGTGTTGCACAAGCATCATGGGGTGGGGAAGGGCGCCACCCTAGCCCATGCTTGTCACGTTAGTCTCCACCTTTTTTCGGGGGTCCCCCCTTTTGTAAAATGGAATGCAATGTAATAAGCCTTGTCTATTTTCAATCACCGGTAATATATTCCGAGTCGTCCCAGTCAAAGTTAGCAAATTCAAATTGCGCAAATTCTCTCAAACAGGGTGGAAAACCGCCAGGACACCCAACATCAGCTAAAGCCAGGGAAGCACAGCAACAACATCTGCCCAAACGGCTTACAGACTTATAATGTGTCTCTTATAGTGTCGGGATACCCAGCGCACCCGCCGCCTCCCCTAGTGGACACCATCCCCAACGCCGGACCAGGGACATAGACACATCTCTTGTAGTGTCGGGATACCCAGCGGACCCGCCGTCTCCCCTAGTGGACACCATCCCCAATGCCGGACCAGGGACACAAATAATGTCTTTCTTGTAGTGTCGGGATACCCAACGCACCCTCCACCTCCCCTAGGGGGCACCATCCCCAACGCCGGACCAGGGACACAGACACACACTCCGTCTCAAAATATTTCTTTCATGACTATTCAATAAGGATGAGTGTCAAACACCAACGGCGGACTAGGGGCCTTTTCCCCCCTAATAATCGGTAAGAAGGAGTGCCGAATCAATCTGTACTACCCCCTCCCCCCTCCTACTACTCCGTCCGGCTAGTCTGTCGGATAAGATGGCGAGGGGGGCTGGCGTAGCCGACCAGATTTTGGGCTAGTTTCACCCGAGTAAGGTCGTCCGAGAGAAACCATAAATCTTTTTACGAACATGAGTGGAAACATTATTATCTTCCTTATAACCATACCAACATGAGCAAGTAAATTACCTAAGGTAAGTGGGGCAGAATTTCTTTGTCTGTATTTAATATGAGCCACGTAAGAAATTCATTTACGTGTAGAAAAACAAACGAGAACATGAGCGAGACTGTCGGTCGGATTATAGTCTTTTATAGTAGGGATATAAACTGCGTGCCATTTATACAGATAGCCTTTCTCCCGCTGTACGAGCGTGTCAGGTCCTGGGTTGACGAACCCTTTTTTTCGGCAGAGAAGTGGCATGAATTAATTGTATTTTTCTTTCTATTGCAACTACTTAATCGTTTTACAGAATTTTATAGTAGGGATATAAACTGTGTGCCATTTATTCCCGCATAATACCATTTTATCAATATTATAGTTCAAGAAAATTGGCTTCTTCTAAAAAAAATAATGAGTCGAATAAACGGGAGTTGCGGCCACCGTTTAGCTGCCATTTACATCCCTATCACCATCCAAAGTTGTCAATAGCTTCTAGACTACTTTGCACGCCTTCTCGCCGGTATTTCGGCCGCCAGAGTCGGCCGTGAAAACGGACAATATTTCAACCGTTTATCCAACATACACCACACCACTCCGATCTAGCCAATATACTGAACCGCGGAACCCAACCACAGCACCCTACCGCGAAGCCAGCAAACCTGCATGCAGGTGGATCAGAGCCAGCTAACCTGCCTGCGGGTGGATATATATCCTGCTAACGAATAGAAGGACAAACACCCCGCAAGCATGAAGAAAAACTGCCTAGCCTATCTTCTTGGGCTCTCCACTCCAACTCCCATGAAGCGCAAGATGGCTGGCTCGACCTCGACCCCAACAAGCCACAAACCCACGTACATGCTACTGGCACGAAAGAGGAAGCTGGAGGACGACATTGATGAGGTGGAGCTTCCCTGCACAGCCAAGGGGGTACCGACAACGGCACAATACGACGCGCTCCAAGCGGCGGAAGTCACCCTCACCACACCGTCAGGCATCAAGATCGAAGCCGGCGCGCCAAGTGAGTGCACAACCACTCAAGAAGCTGGGCTGCTTCCCGCCCCACCAGCCGCCGACGCAACGCATCAGACCGTTGCCATCATGAGCGCTACTTCTCCAGGGAGCTGGTCAGACACTGACAGTGAGGACTACACGTTGCCATCCCAGCTTGAGGTCCCCATGAACATACAGGTAAAAGACGAGCCCGGCAGTCAGGTGGAGGAGGAGGAGCACGCCCCAGGAGATGAAGAACAGACAACCGGCGGCGGGGAAGATGCTGATTTTCAGTAGGCCGTGCAAGCATCGCTGGTAACCAAGGCGGAGGAAGAAGACAGGTTGGAAAGGCTCAAAGAAAACATGAGGATGAACAAGGAGGTGGACATGTGGTTGGATGCAGTTAGCAACGTAGCTGACTTCGATACAAGCGCCTCATCACTAGGCGCTGAACCAGCTAGAGAGGAGAGAGCTGGTCGCAGCGGCCTGCCGGATGACATTTGCGTCCTATCCGACGACGAGGAAGAATGAGCTACCGGGACGCACAGGCCTGCCTCAAAACGGGCCAGCATCAATGTTCTCCACCCCCCAACAAAGTTTCCAATTTGTAATTTTCTCTTTGTTTATTTTCGTTTTCTTGCCAAGGCAGTGGCATGTATCTTCTCTATGAGAACAACCTTTTCGCCGGGCATACGCGCCGGCAAAAGTAAGTACTATGTATCGCTTTATTTTTAATGAAAATGTATGTTCCAACGTGACGGGATGTTACCTGTACCTCATATTCAGCACCATATATCTAGTGGACAGTTTCTAACGTATGAAATTACATAATAACCCAGATCGTCAAACTTCCAAACAAACATGTATCTTCTCCTTTAAGGCATAGAAATGTAGCCGCGCTCCTATAGTTGAGTTAGAACACCGGAGCGATGTGACCAAATGCTAATACATAGGTTAGTCATAGTTAGTAGCTTTAATCACATTTTTCTGACCGAAACATTGAAATGCCATTTTTTCTGTCAAAGTTAATAGGTTTTCAATGGCCATTTGTTTGGCTTAAAAAGGAAAAATAGTGAACAACACACAAGTAGGAATTTTTTTGGCTAAAAAATGAAAATATTGAACAACACACGATGGCCATTTTTTTGGGGGCACCTCGCTTTGTCACCCGCCACCAATCAAACGGATAACATCGACCCGTACACACCAAACAACACGCAAAACGACAGACATAAATTAAACACTCCACTCCTCCCATACGGCGAAGCACGGCTAAAACCGGATAACGGCTTTCACAGAAACCATAGGTAGCATCGAGATGGCGGTGCTAGATAAATTTATCCGTAAATCCCGAATTTTCTTTTTCACCACATCGGCAAAATGACGCCAGTGATACACGTGCATCTGTTAATCATACGTCACGTTGCCTTTGAAAATATTTACGGCAGGGCCCACATCAGATACCTTTTATTCCTTTGAAATTTTTTCACACAAAAGCCCACATTTATTATCAATAGAAAAATGTTTTCCCCCAAAAGGAGCTGTGTGGACGGCTACCTTAGGCCGAACCAACACACCGGAGAACATTTATTTCAACCACATAACCCAACGGCTCTACCAAGCAAAATTTCGAACCGCAAGACCAACCGCATGAGTGAACAAGTATCCCGACCAGCTGTCTTCTGATCATAGCCACCGTACTGTACGCACGCCAGGGGAAGCTCAACACTATATGTAGTACAGGGCGCTGCTGGGCACTCGGCCACGAGAAACACAATTACCTCACTGAGCAACGGAAACACGTTAGAACGACTTCATGGCGACCGGCATCCACGCTGGAAAAAGGATGAGGGTTGCAGAAGACGCAGCAGGCCGAGAGGGAGATGGAGATAGGTTCAACGAGCTTCCAGACGAGCTCGTTGTGTCTATACTTGATGGAGTCGGGACACCAGCCGACTTTGTCGGCGCCACCATGGCGTAAGGCCCTGGAACAAAACCTGCCCTCTAAATTTTGTTTGTGTTCGACACCTCCGCTTAATCTAGTTATAGCCCCCAATGCGTACGTCGTCTTTTTTGCAGGTACAAGAGATTTTGGCAGCTGGGTCAGGACAATGTTGTTCTGAAGAAGTTGTCGCCTCCTTGCCTAGCTGTCCGTGCAAGTAAATGGTCCGAACAACTGACAAATTCCTCCAGCGTTGTGCCGACGCTGACAACCACGACGCCGCTTACATACTGGGCATGGTAATGTCTCGAATGAACTAGCCAAGAAATATCTCACTATTGTCTCTTTCCTCCCAAGTTTTGTTTTTCACTTCCCCAGCAATGATATGGATCGATTTTTATGCTACTGCAGATCCGTTTCTAATGCGTGCGCAACCGCCGATCAGGAGCCACTTTGATGGTGTCGGCTACCTCCGGTGGCCACCTAGAGGCCCTGTACTCACTGGCAGTGATTCAGTTCAGTGGCAGCGGTGGCACACGGGAGGACCGCTACCTATCAATGGGCGCAGGACTATGTGCGCGCACGGCCAGACTAGGGCACCTCGGAGCGCAAATCGAGCTTGGCCATTGCCTGTTAGATGGCTATGGTGTGCGCCCCTCGGCTGTCGACGGCCGTCTGCTAATCCTGCAGGCAACTTGTCGACAGCGCGCCGAAACAGCTGCAGGGAATCCTGTTTCCGGCAGGACGCACGCCGCGAACAAGTTCCTTGCGGAGTGGTTCGCGTCCACAAGAGGCACCGGACAAAGCAGCACATGTCCATGAACATGGCGAGGTCGGCTTCATCATCCGTCTATGCGCGAACGACCTGTGCGGCCGCCAGGAGACGAGGCCTCACGAGTTCAGGAGATGCTCTGTCTGTACAATGGTGAACTACTGCTCGCGGGCGTGCCAGTGCACCCATTGGAGGAGGGGTCACAAACTATCCTGCACGCCACTGCTGCAGGATGTCCATGCCGTCGACCCCAACCTGAACCAGGACGTAGCAGCTGTAGGGGCTGCTGGGGGTTATCCCGCGCAGTGATCAGCCGCAACGCGCGTTTGTGTACTCAGTTAACATCACGCCAGCCACTAGATGCATGCACACCATCTTCTTCCAGTGCCCCCCGCCTGAATAAATTCCAACAATGTCTTAAACTTTCAGTTTTGTTGATATGTTTATGCATTATACACGCCACGCGTACCTATTGTATATCGGTATGAGTACACTTGTGAGTCTATGGCAGCCGCCCGGCGAGACGGAACCAAGGCATGTGCAGCGAGTGGTAGAGCGCCGACATTCCTCACCGTCGTTGAGCACCGGCTGGCCCGATTTTGTCAGCGCCAGATTAAGCAGTTCGCTAGTTCTGTATCGCGTCGTTGAGCACGGCGGTCCTTTTTTTGTTTGTAATTTTGTCAATCCCCTATTTCCTCTACCCGTCACTACTATGTTTTTATTTAAAGTAATTTTTATTTAAAGTAATTCATTCATACGCACCCCAGATTTTGTTCCCGACTATAAATTGCAGGGAGATTTATATGGTCTGCAAACTCACCTGCATGAACGATTCAGCAGGAAAACCTTAGATTTTTTTTACTGCAGTTGCGGAGGCCATTCAAGTTGACTCTGGGGATTCCATCACCGACGAGTGCAATGCATTCTTGCCTTTTGTGTTTGCAATGCCTTCTTGCCTTTTTGATTTTCAGCCAACACCTCCTCCTATTCTCTCTCGATCTTTTTGAATTCGCCGTGTCAAACGGGAAAAGTATACACAACATAGCAAGAAGACACCAAAAACAAGTAAAGCGGCGTGAGTAATAGCAAAGTTCGTTAAAGAGAATACTAGGTTTTTAGCGCGTCGACGTAGAATAGTTATGTCCCGATAGGTTTATTTGAACAAAAGTTGTGTAACCGATGTATTTTGAAAAAAAACTGTGTAAAAGATTCCATCAACGACGAGTGCAATGCCTTCTTGCCTTTGTGTTTTTCAGCCAGCTCCTCCTCCTATTTGCGGCGTGAGTAGAAATAACATAGCGCAAGAATACTAGGGTTTTAGCGCGTCAACGTCGAATAGTTATGTCTGGAAAGGTGTATTTGAACAAAAGTTCTGTAACCAGTGTATTTTGAAAAAAAGCGGTGTAAAAGATTACCACTTGGTTGTTGGAAAGAAGCGATACAAAAATTTGCTGGAAAATTGCGTTAAAAATTAAAGTCGAATAGTCTATAAAGAAGAGAAAATAAAAAATAAAAAAATAAAAAATGCACTATAGTATAACCCATGTGGCAGGGGATAACCGGAAGAAATGGAACATCAACATTACCAAATACATGGAGTAAGCAAAGGGCTCTACTTATAAAACAAAAGAAAAATCGCATTGTAATGTACCTCGAGCGGGTTTTTCTAATTTGAAGAAATTAAAATATCAACAGTACCAAAACGTGGAGTAAGGAGAGGGCTGTAATCCTTAATATATATAGTAGTATTGGGCAGCAGGGCCACCCCGTACCAGAGTACTACACATGCATGCAACACGTGGACGGCCGAATCGTTTGGCATAAAAAACCCACCCATGTTCACTAGATCCAAATAACGGCCGTCCCTCCTTCTTGCCTCAAATCTTGCACATATTTCAGCAGAAATCCCAACCGTTCAAGTGGACCTTTCTTCGAGCGTAACCAACCAGGGAAACTGAACCGATTCACCAGTAAGTCGGCATTGCCACAATACATGCAGTTTTTGCACTACAGCGATGCGCTAGGCCGGTATATAAAACACTAGGAGGCTAGAGTACCAGCACACACAAACCACCTTCTGCTTCCGAACAAGAAAGTATGCAAGCACACAACAACAGAAAATCCACCATGGACAAAAAGAATACCATGGCCGGATGCAACAACAATGGCAAACGGCCTTCCATATCAGACGAAGAGGATACCGCTCCCCCCGCCAACATGTCAACCAAAAAAGAGGAAGATGGTCGGCTCGTCGTCAACTATGGAAGGGATAGACGTCGGCTGCCAACTACAGGGAGGCAGAGGGAAGCAGAGCGAAGCTGATGCCACAGGGGAGGCGCGGGAGGAACCGTGCCTCGAAAATAGCTCACCGGTGCACCTGCCGGAAGCGATGTTACCTGGAAGCCAAAATCATCATGAAGACAACCAAGTACCAGTTGAATCTCAGACATCGCCCCATACAAGACAGTTACAGATTGATACGACAAACCCAGCTGGGCAGTGGATTCTTCAGGTTGAATTTGGCTACTACACGGCCACAGACGAGGAACTCGCTGGGCGAGAGTTATCACGACACACTGGGTCGCCTGTTTCGGTGCTGGACAATCACCTATTAGAACAAGAGTCAACAAGCTACACAGGAAGCCATGACTTGAATGGTTTACAAGAGGATGGTTACAACACGCACTCGGACCATGAGCAATCCACTGAAATCGATGAGACAGCTGATGAAGCATAAGGGTACGAACAAAGCCACGGGTCGCAAGAACATGCCATTCAGGAGCGCGACTGACGGAGTCAGAGGAGGAAGATGGAGCAAACATGATACATTAGGCCAGTACCGCATTAGTCAGAAATGGCCGCTATAACACTGCCTAACCATGCGTTAATTATATGGGTGCTGTGTGTTTGTTATCCCTTTTTCCTTTATCGGACGCACGGATCGAAATTCTAGGCTCACCCAAAAACATTTCGCAGTAGTGTTTTTATTCTAGAACCTTATTTGTACACACCATACGGCTATTAATGTTTTCATTATCTATAAGTTTTCAGTGCACACGTCTGCAAAGAAAATGGGGGGATGCAGACCAAAAAACTACCCTTTGTGGGTCTGGCCACAACATCATAAGATTTGGCAAAAGATTCCACCCGAAACAGACAGAGGAACCGACCAACAAAACAACACATATTTCGACACAAATATCCACCGCTGCCAAAGCAAGCCAATAAACCATTCCGCTGGACCGCTGCACACAACCGCTTTCTCAGCAGATGGACAGAACAACTAAATGAACATCTCATCAAGCAGTCCATAGTCCATTAGCGCCCATTTAAAGAGGCAAACACGCACCAAGTAGAACACACACACCACCTATGAGACTACTGAGGTATAGCAAGCACACAAAAGAACCATTTCTAGAAGCTGATGGATAACAGTGAAGAAAGTGGAATCGTTGTCGACGCCGACGCCGACGGCTTCGCGTTAAGAGTACTTTGTTGTAATACAGTCGCAACTCTGCGCGTCATCACAGATACACTGTTCGTCGGAATGTACCCGTGTCGGATCCTCTATAGGCTTGAAGAAGGAGGCGGGGAAATATATGCCCTTCTCGATCACGAATGGGTGATCAATGCTCTAGATCAAAAGATGATCACGGTACAGTACCAAGGAGAGCACTAACGTGTAGGCCTAGCACGTGTTCAATGCTCTGAAATTTGGACAAAAACTAGGTCGTGCATGTTCAGAAGGCTCAAATAGCGTAAGGCATCCCAACGGCGGAGAAGGAGGCTTTGTCCGTAGATAAACAACAATATTGTGAGTTCTGTTAAATCAGTGTTCTAATGGTTTTTCCTGTTACAGCGAACAACGCTGTTGAAGCAATCTGAAACTATGGCATAACATATGTTCACTTTCCAGACTAAATAAATTACTAAGTCAGCTTTAACCCTAGTCGCACCAGTTCCTCTACACAATCTTTTGTTCCCGTGTTTCGATAATCATTTTTTTCATAGGTAGCCGGATAGATAGAACATGTTTGGGAAAACTTACATATGAGATTGCTACCAAAAAGTATAAGAAATAAGGAACATATTTTTTTTAGATCAACAGGAATTCACCCCAGTTCCATTCCAAAGAAATATAATCATGAAACCAAGACATATAGTCATTTTGTTCAAAGAACTATCCAAAAAATTGTAGAGTATTGCAGATCGACGGCGGTGCCGCACGGTGGAGACTGAAAAATGCAATCGCATGGACAAGGGACCACTTCCGATAGTTGATACTTAATCGTCCAGTAGTTGAGGGGGATGTCAAGGCGTGGCGGGATGTGGATGCGTGGCATCATATCCCATGCGAGTGTGGTTGAGGGGGATGTGGAGGCGTGGCATCGGAGTGCAGGGAGGGGTCGGGCATACGAAATAACATGGTAGGGGTAGAGGCGCATAAAACAATAGTTTGAAGAAAAAATCCACGGTTCTTTGAAAGCACAACAAAAGTATCCGACTGATAAAACTTTAGATTATTTTTAACAATACATACACCAAGCCATTACAACACACTCTGAACCTAAGACACAATAACAGACATTGAAATGTAAGGCCCACATAAGCTGTAGGGTTCGTAGCATGGAAAACAAAAAATTTCTATCGCATACAAACAAACAAGCCAAGATCTATCTACTTAGATTGTAGCAACGAGTCGATGGAATAACTTACCCTCGAAGATTCCAAAGCGGTTAACGAGAGCAGATTCTCGTGGATGATGTAGTCGTACTCTTTCCGATCTCAAGATCGCGTAGACGATCCTTCTGGCGCTGCGTTCCGGCAGCGCTCCCGCAGTCGGTCACACGTTCGGTACTCGACGAAGACCTTCCTCTCCCTTGTTCCAGCAGGCAGCGGAGGTTGTAGCACTCTCCTCGCGATTCCGGCAGCACAACGGCGTGGTACCGGAAGTAGAGGGGAGATCCCGTAGGGCTTCGCCTTAAGCCAGAGCGAGTATGGTGGAGTATGAGAGAGAACTATTAGTGGTCTAGGGTTTTAGACACACCAATTAAAAGGCTCTAATCCGAAGGCTAGGGCAATTAGAAGCTCTAAACCAAAACGGCTCTAAACCGGAGTCTAGGGCTAGGATTTAGATTAGAGGATAGGAACTTGTGTGTATAGAGGAGGAGGCCCTGCCCCTCCTTTTATAGGTGGGAGGGGCGGCCAAGGGGAGGGGAGTCCCTCCCCAAGTCGACCTTGGTTGGCGCGCCGGCTTGGAGGGACTCCTCCCCCAAGTCGGTTCCAACCACCTCTTGCTTGTTTCCCACAGTTTCTTGTTTTAGCCGTTTGACTTTCAAACTGGACATTTGACTTTTCTGTTTTAGGATTCAATTTAATCCTTTATTTGGAACAACAAGAACACTTAGCACATGATGCAATCATTCCAATATGTAATGACACATTCATGTACCCCTCCCCCCCGGAGTGCCGGACATTCCGGAACCTTCTAGAACATTCCCGATGAAAACACCGGAATCATTTCCGAACTCCGAAACGGGACTTTCCTTATATGAATCTTATTCTCCGGACCATTCCGGATCACCTCGTGATATCCCGGATCCCATCCGAGACTCCGAACAACATTCGGTCTCTTTCTCATAATACCATAACTACTCAAACAACGTCGAATCCTTAAGTGTGTCTCCCTACGGTTCGTGAATTATGCGGACATGATCGAGACACTTCTCCGAACAATAACCAATAGAGGAATCTGGAAATTCATATGGCTCCCACATATTTCTACGATTACTTTGCGATCGAATGAACCACTTACATACGATACCAATTTCCCTTTGTCTCACGATAGTTTACTTATCCGAGGTTATGATCGTCGGTATCTCTGCATACCTAGTTCAACCTCGTTACCGATAAGTACTCTTTTCTCGTTCCCGTGATATGTGATCCCTTGTGAGCCAGTCACATGCTTGCAAGCTAATTGGATGACATTACACCGAGAGGGCCCAGAGTATATCTATCCGTCATATGGATGGACAAATCCCACTCTTGATGTGTTTCAACCAATACTTTCCGAACACTCAATGCCACCTTTATAGCCACCCAGTTACGGTGTGGTGTTTGATGTCATCAAAGCATCCATCCGGCAAAGGTGATATGCATGATCTCATGGTCGAAGGAATTAGGTTACTATGTATCAGAAAGCATATAGCAATTGAACTATTGAAATGACTTGATCTTTATGCTACGCTTATCTATAGGAGTATGTCCATCACATCATTCTCCTAATGATATGATCCTGTTGTTAATAACATCTCTATGTTCATGATCAGGAAACCATGATCATATATTAACCAACAAGCTAGTTTAACAAGAGGCTTTACTAGGGACTCTTTTATGTTTACAAATCACACAAGTATTAATGTTTCCTGTTAATACAATTATAGCATGGTATGTAAACATTTATCATAAGTGTGAAGATATGATAATAACCACTTTATTATTGCCTCTTGGGCATATCTCCAACAGTCTCCCACTTGCACTAGAGTCAATAATCTAGTTTCAAACCTTTGTGTATTCAACACCTATGGCTTTCCGGTGTTGTAAGTACACGTTTGCTAGTGGTCAAATGATCTTCGGATCTGACACTTCTAGGTCCGTGTGTAATTGCATGTATTTGCGTCTCTACGCATCACTCATTCTCTAATGAGATGGCTTTGTATAAATTTGGTCCTTTGGTGAGACCTTTAGTTCTTTAGGGTTAAAACATGTTGATAATATTGTCGTACAATACATCTTCATAGTATTATCCCGCTATGAACTACACCTAGTTTGATAACAAACTACTTGACCCAAATGCCCTCTTTAGCTACTATAATAACAGTCATATACTTAGCCTTTTGTTGTAGTATCTGTCACAATGTCTTAACTTTGGAACTCATCCAAATCCATTATGGAACTTACTTTCCATTATATTGTGCCACCCTTAGTTTAGATTGAGATAAACTTAATTTGCACTTTTGTGACAAAACTAGTATCAATGTAGTACTTTTACAATGAACTAACCATCTATTTGTCACTTCTACAAACAATATATTCTTAGTTCTTCCAAGAGATCATAAGAATATCCTTACTATTGTCCAATGATCATCTTATGAATCATTCTGGTATATGCTCATAATATTTAGAGCATAGGACATATCTGGATTTGTACATATCACAGTATGATTGATATAAATACTCTTTGTGATTTCATACATCAAGTATCAATCTATACTTGATTATTTGTTTCACTTTACCAAATGTCAATACACTTGAATATATCATCAACATTGAAACTTATTCAATCCTTTCTGTGCGACAAGAAACTTTCTTGTAGTTTCTATATTGAACTCATTCAATATCTTGTCTATGTACTTCTGGCACAACCATATTAGCGTCTATTCATGTCTAATATTTGGGTTTTGCCTAAGTCTTTCATCGAGATGAAATTCTTAATATGTGTTAATAAAAGATACATCATTTCCAATCAACAATATGTCTTCCACATATCGTATTAGAAACATGTCTTAGCGCTCCCACTTAATTTCTTGCAAATGCAAGCATCTTCATTGTCTCTGATGAAATTAAACTCTTTTCACAGTTTCATCATAGTGAAGATTCCAACTTCGCTATGCTTATTTCAACCATTGAAGTTTGCATATGCTTTTAGCATCCTTTGAATTAACAAAACCCTATGGACCGTGTTACGCACATGTCCTAGGTAACAATTCTATTAGAAGAACTTATTTTGTTTATTCAACTACCACATAACAAATTTATATGTAGTAGTTGCTACATTAATCCGTCTAGACTAAATATCGCTATGAAAGATCAGATCTTGTCTTAGTCAACCTTTGAACATTGTTGTGAACTCTTTCCCAACATGTCGACTATATTCATGTCCATTTCTTTATAGATCCAAACACAACTGTAAGGTCTTACACCTTTCTCGAGGGTCCTTCAAGTTCAAAACTTGATTTCTCGTGTATGGAACTATCACGGATTTTATGGCTTCAAGCCATTTGACGGAGTCAGGGCTCATCATCGCTTCTTTGCATGTAGTCGGTTCATTATTCTCAAATAATGATTCAACCCTCAAATCTTGGTATTTGATTGTTTACCCGACCTACTTGTTTCAATAGGAACTTAGATCTCCATGACCACAACCTTTGAGGCACGTGAGCCATGAGCATTATTGTTGCCTCCGGAACACTTTTCGGTGCTGCGCAACTCTGCACATATAGCTAAGGTTCCTTTAACCTTATCAAAGTTCTATTGTCCTCCCACTTAACTTTTCACGAAAAATTCCTTCTCAAAGAAACTTGACGTTCTAAGCGACAAACACTTTTGTCTCCGGTGTTATGGAGGAATACTTAACAAAGACAGGTTCATCCGACTTTGGTTGCAAACATCTTTCTTATGTATAGCATACCAATGTTTAAGAAAGGACTACTTGGGTTTTATCCCAAACCATAACCTTATATGGTGTCATTTCAACGGATTATGATGAAGCTCTTTTCAGTGGAAAAACGGTAATCTCTAAAGCTTTTAATCTTTAAAATACAATGGCAATTTTATGAGTTACACCTTTGATCTCACCATGTCAAACAAGGTTTAATTACATATCTCGAATGCTCCATACTCTTATGGTGTTTCGGGAAATGCAAATCCACGGAACGATTCCTTAAATCTTAGGTATTATGCTAAACTATGTAACTCAAATATCTTCCTTTATGATCTTTATCATAAACTGTTTATATTCTTGTTACAATGATTTTGCACTTCATCTTGAAAGTCTTTGAACTTTTCAAATGTTTCATACTTCATCCTTATTAAGTAAATATTCATATATTCACTCAAATTTTCGGAGAAAGCATATGAAGTTGAAATCCATCGCTCTTGACTACACATAATGGACTTCGTACAACAATATGCACAAGTTCCAATAGGCTAGTCATTCGTTCCCTTTTGGCCTATGAACGAAGTTTTAATTATCTCTAGAAAAGTTTCACAAGCGTCATTTGATCAAAAATCAAAAGACTCTAAAATTTAATCCACATGGAGTTTCTTCATGTTTTCTTTCAATATAATTTAAACGGCGATGTCACTTCCTAAGTGATCTTTCAATCAATTTGTCTTTCGACATCTTTAGCACTAGTTTTATGGATGTGATTTTTCCAACGAGATTTGTGAATCATCCATCTTTTATGGATTACAGCATTTATTTGAACAACCCTTTTGTTCTCATAATACCTGATAAAACAAATCTTGAAGGCAAGCTTTGATGTTTAACGAGCAACACAATAACCCTTTATTTGTTCTCGATGAACATCATCACATATTCTTTTGCTAGTTACTTAGGCCATTGTAGTTCATGAATTGTGTTGTTTCGTATGACGATTCATACCAACAAATTCAGTATCAAATACTTAAGAAACACATTGTTTAATAAGCAAAGAATATAGCCATAACATGTATATCATCTATATACTTAAACTGAACAATTCTAGTCTTTTCTTTTCTGCCATATATTTATGAGATTCTCTTTCAGTATTTCCTTTTCTGTTTGAAAGAATCTATCATCATCAATAGTGGAGTCATACATATGACATATAGTCCAAAGCGTGTATAGTTAAATACCAATGTCTTTGGACTTGCACTTTGAAGTAGACCACCATCATCAAATGTTTGGTGTTCTTTCAAATTCCTTTCTTTAGTATTCTCTTGGTGTAGTAAATATTTTACCTACATCAAATATTCACCCTTATCATGGAATTATCCATGATCAAGCTACTTTTAGCTTATAAAGATGAATCGTGAGTATAATGTTGCTATCCAAAACCTTTTGGTGGATTAGGACAACTAGTGTCTCCAACCCTTTGCAAATTCTCATCAAATATGAGAACATGACTTTTGCCATATTATACTCTATCATGTTGCAACCAAAACTTCGTTTCAGATATCACAATATCTTCCACACATCATGGTTTCTGAAACAACTCTTTCAGATCCTAGATAACCTTGATATTAAGACAATCCTTTGAATATCAAGAATCATGGAGACAAACATGATACTTATACACTAACACTTGGAATTGTCACTCTTGTTTTAATACCAATTATTAAACTTCATGGAGTAACCGGAACTTACTGAAAGTTTGCAATAGGACTTTTAAATTTAGATTAACACTTCAAAACAATAGGATACCAGTTCGTAAAGTAACTAACCAGAATTCTATAGTTCTATCATCTCAACTATAACTAAGCGCAAGGTGGTAAACGGATGCCAATGACTACAACAACTATGCAAATTCACTTTGAGTTAATTTATGATAAATTGAGTTCTAATTAATAATTAAATTAATCTAGGTGAACTCCCACTCAAAACAATATCCCTCACATTGTTTTAGTGATCACACGAACCAAATTCACCACATCAAAACCGATCATCACGAGAGTTGACATAGCTTCAATGGCGAACAATCAACATGTTCATCATATCTCCTATATGACTCATGCTTTACCTTTCGGTGATCCGTGTTCCTGAGACCATGTCTGTACATGCTAGGCTCGTTAAGATCGAACCTTAGCTTCCGCATGGGCAAATCTGGCTTGCTCACGTTGTATACACTTGCGGAATCTAACACACCCGATCATCACGTGGTGCTTCGAAACAACAAGCTTTAGCAACGGTGCTAACTAAGGCTGAACACTTTATGACTTGAAATTCATGTGTATGAGGGATCATCTTATAATGCTACCGTCGTCTACTAAGCAATACAAGATGCATAAAGGATTAACATCACATGCAATTCATAACATGTGATATGATATGGCCTTTCTTCTTTGTGCTTCTGATCTCCATCTTCTAGCACGAACATGACCTCCATCATCGCCGGCATTGCATCAAGGTCAATGACGCTGCTCCATGGTTGTCGTCCACCGGCTTCAACTATTACAACTACTTTGAATAGACACGCGGGTCTTAACAGAAATTAAAGACAACCATATGGCTCATGCCGGTTGCCGACTTACATTAAGGAACATTGCATACATCATATATAATCACAATCATGGCCATATCACATCACTGCACACCCCCTGCAAAACAAAGTTAGAGGCCTCTACTTTCTTTGCATATTTTACGTGGTTTGGGGCTTTCAATAAGTGTCGTTCTAACTTACGAACAAGAACCACAACATTGATACTAGTATTGTTAATCACCCGTTGTAAATTGGATCTTAACTATGCTAGGAGAAACAGGCACCCGCAAAGCCACTTATGCAATACAAGTTGCATGTCAAGCGTGGAGCAAGTCTCATGAACGATGTCATGTAAGGTTAGCCCGGGCCGCTTCATCCCAACATACCGCAAGATGCAAAGTACACAAGAAGCAATCGACAATAAAAGCATCAACGCCCACAATGACCATTGTGTTCTACTCGTGCAACAGATCTACATATAGACACGGCTCTGATACCACTGTAGGGTTTCGTAGCATGGAAAACAAAAATTTTCTATCGCATACAAACAAACAAGCCAAGATCTATCTACTTAGACTGTAGCAACGAGTCGATGGAATAACTTACCCTCGAAGATTCCAAAGCGGTTAACGAGAGCAGATTCTCGTGGATGATGTAGTCGTACTCTTTCCGATCTCAAGATCGCGTAGACGATCCTTCCGGCGCTGCGTTCCGGCAGCGCTCCCGCAGTCGGTCACACGTTCGGTACTCGACGAAGACCTTCCTCTCCCTTGTTCCAGCAGGCAGCGGAGGTTGTAGCACTCTCCTCGCGATTCCGGCAGCACAACGGCGTGGTACCGGAAGTAGAGGGGAGATCCCGCAGGGCTTCGCCTTAAGCCGGAGCGAGTATGGTGGAGTATGAGAGAGAACTATTAGTGGTCTAGGGTTTTAGACACACCAATTAAAAGGCTCTAATCCGAAGGCTAGGGCAATTAGAAGCTCTAAACCAAAACGGCTCTAAACCGGAGTCTAGGGCTAGGATTTAGATTAGAGGATAGGAACTTGTGTGTATAGAGGAGGAGGCCCTGCCCCTCCTTTTATAGGTGGGAGGGGCGGCCAAGGGGAGGGGAGTCCCTCCCCAAGTCGGCCTTGGTTGACGCGCCGGCTTGGAGGGACTCCTCCCCCAAGTCGGTTCCAACCACCTCTTGCTTGTTTCCCACAGTTTCTTGTTTTAGCCGTTTGACTTTCAAACTGGACATTTGACTTTTCTGTTTTAGGATTCAATTTAATCCTTTATTTGGAACAGCAAGAACACTTAGCACATGATGCAATCATTCCAATATGTAATGACACATTCATGTACCCCTCCCCCCCCCGGAGTGCCGGACATTCCGGAACCTTCTAGAACATTCCCGATGAAAACACCGGAATCATTTCCGAACTCCGAAACGGGACTTTCCTTATATGAATCTTATTCTCCGGACCATTCCGGATCACCTCGTGATATCCCGGATCCCATCCGAGACTCCGAACAACATTCGGTCTCTTTCTCATAATACCATAACTACTCAAACAACGTCGAATCCTTAAGTGTGTCTCCCTACGGTTCGTGAATTATGCGGACATGATCGAGACACTTCTCCGAACAATAACCAATAGAGGAATCTGGAAATTCATATGGCTACCACATATTTCTACGATTACTTTGCGATCGAATGAACCACTTACATACGATACCAATTTCCCTTTGTCTCACGATAGTTTACTTATCCGAGGTTATGATCGTCGGTATCTCTGCATACCTAGTTCAACCTCGTTACCGATAAGTACTCTTTTCTCGTTCCCGTGATATGTGATCCCTTGTGAGCCAGTCACATGCTTGCAAGCTAATTGGATGACATTACACCGAGAGGGCCCAGAGTATATCTATCCGTCATATGGATGGACAAATCCCACTCTTGATGTGTTTCAACCAATACTTTCCGAACACTCAATGCCACCTTTATAGCCACCCAGTTACGGTGTGGTGTTTGATGTCATCAAAGCATCCATCCGGCAAAGGTGATATGCATGATCTCATGGTCGAAGGAATTAGGTTACTATGTATCAGAAAGCATATAGCAATTGAATTATTGAAATGACTTGATCTTTATGCTACGCTTATCTATAAGAGTATGTCCATCACATCATTCTCCTAATGATATGATCCTGTTGTTAATAACATCTCTATGTTCATGATCAGGAAACCATGATCATATATTAACCAACAAGCTAGTTTAACAAGAGGCTTTACTAGGAACTCTTTTATGTTTACAAATCACACAAGTATTAATGTTTCCTGTTAATACAATTATAGCATGGTATGTAAACATTTATCATAAGTGTGAAGATATGATAATAACCACTTTATTATTGCCTCTTGGGCATATCTCCAACATAAGCTCCAGTGAGCGAATACCACTAAAGCAGGCTAGAATTTTTAAAAACAAAACACAATAATTAAAAACAAGATACATCGATATAATTTGTGGCATTTGGAGCAGCAAGGCGAAGTGTAGCCAGTTCTGGGAAGACAAGAGCCACGTTGTTGTCGACGTAGACGATCACCACAGAGCCGACCACAATAGTTTGGATGGCGCAGATCCAGCAAAAGATGGCCAACCATAGAGGGGAAGATCTATGCGTCCAGACAACTAAATATATTATCGCAGCCGCCATAACGTTACAGTACCGCCTGAAAATCATCCACCTCCCATACGGGCTCAAGGTTGGGCTCCTAATCTTGTCTAGGCACTCGATTAGGTTGAAGGTGCAGAGCATCGACCAAACAACAAGGAACATCTCCACCTTGCTTTAACGGTTTTCGTAGATGCTCGTCAGGTAGGAAGCAAGCATCACGTACGATAGGATGAAACAGAAGGGATCTGCAAGCAATAAAAAAGAAGTCAGAAGGGGAGAGCATGGATAAAACAGAAAAATCAGCTGTACATATCACTCCTGTATCATAAGAAAGCTACGAAACCTAACCCATCAGCACAACGGGATGGAAAAACTGCAACGATATGATAGGTTGGGGTTCTCTGGCGGTGAATGGTACTTTTTATAGCGGTGAAGGGTCGTAGAGCGGGCCTTTGATATGTGAGGACACTCCAGGTCATTGTATATATATATATATATATATATATATATATATATATATATATATATATATAGTTGGGTGGCGATGCCATATCGTCAACAAAAGCGACGCCACAAACGGCACTCGGACAAGCCATTTTGTAGACCGTTGCACCAAGCCTCACACACGGCATAAATAATGGCAGTAAAAGTGGCAAGAATTCATGCGTGCGGCGAAGCACTTTAGCCAAGTGCCAGGACAGTACAAAGAGGAAACCACAGGGGCAGCACTCGACACACCAAAGTAGCATTCTCCCAGCACAATATTCTTTTCCTGGCTGGACATCTAAACGTCCGCGCATCTATGGATGGGAGATCAATGTCAGGAGACATGGACAACGCTAATCAAGATAAGTCAAAGCTCGCCATTGTGCAAGTGCACACGCCTTCATGCATACAGGTAGTAATTCCCACTCCCAGTCTAAGCGGGTTATTCTCAAGAAACCCATATTTTTTGGTTAAATCCAGCCGCCAAGCCAGTCCTTTTTTTAACCTTTTTTATCCCGCAAACAGGAAAAAAGCCAGATTTATCTGTGTCCGATGATAAAGACAGGAAACAATACTACAACGCCGGAGTACATGTATTGTCACACGAGAAGACGCTGATGCCAGTCAACATAAAACAGGTCCTTGACGCCTATGCTTCAGTCACGCTGGCAGGAATCGTGATAAACCATACCGTTGCTCCAACGGTACTTGGTGGCGGCTTCAAATCTACTCCTTTATTTTCACAATAATATGTTCTCACGCACAACAGGGCATAGGGCGGGACGTGCTAATGATCCAATAAAAAATCAGGTTAAATTGGTTGGAAAAGTGAGCTCAAGGGAATTTGGCGGCTACAAAGGGAAATTTATCATCGATGATTGCACCGGCGCGATACAAGCCTCTATGTGGTTCAACGACGGTATATCCATGCTCGACTCTGTCCCGTGAGTAACATCATCGATGAAAAGTATTTTTTTTTTAGATAATCATTGATGAAAACTAAATATATGTGAGCTTGCTATTTTTGTGCCGGTCTATTATCTGACCTTTTCCCCTATTTTTTTGGAACAGCGAGGGGTCTTACGCAACGGTAGTGGTCCGTGTACGGATTGACGACCTACGGCCATACATAGAGTGCTACGCATGTAGGGCTGTGACTAATTTCAGCGACATCACACTCCACCATATAAGCGTGATTGCCATCGATCTCGTACAGAGACCGGTATTACTTCCCAAAAGATTAGTTTTTTTCGACAGGCATAGGCGTGCTTTCACCTTTTATCAGAATTAGATTTATGTCATTATATCTAGAAGTACATATGATGCAATTTTTTTGCCAAAATAGGAAGCATGATTGCACACCCGTCACCACTAAAAATGCTATATGCCGGGGGTTATATATTTTTTGCAGGAACAACCAATAGTCCAATGTGTTGCTAAGATGTGGGAGGAAGAAATGGCCAAGGACAAAAAAGCAGCCCAACTAGCATCGTCGACCACAGTTAGGCCGATTAAAGTAGAAGATAACTACAATCTCGCCACCTCAAGCCATGCAGCATCCTTATCCCGAGGTAGCAAACAACTTCATTTTACGAGAAATCGATGTGTGATAAAAACGTGCTTCAAACGGCACATATGGTAACTATGACTTTTCATAACTGTCTAGCAGGGACTTCAAACGCAAACAGATGACGAAGTGGATCTGGTCATGTCCAGCACAGCCAAGGATATAATGAGAATTCTTAGGAGGGAAATACCAAGGTTAGTAACCGGTGGTCACGTTCTAAAACAATTGTGGTGCATCCTGTAATAAAATTAAACCTAAAATGAATATCACAAACCCTAATGTCAGCGGAAATTTAACTCTTTCGCGCTCTAATATTTAAAATTTAATTCCTCCACGCTCTAATTTTTTTATGCGTCTCAATGATATCATAAATGTACATGAACAGACGAGGCCCGGAAGGAGTGCACATCGACGTTTTATGCGTCGATCTAGCCACGGACAAGGATGCTCTAAGGTGGGTTCAATTATTTATGCGAAATTTTAACACGTTTACGGGGATAAAACCACAACCATAACGTTTATTTAATTACCTTTCATTTTCAATAATGACCAAAAAAATAACCGCTATAGTTTGTTTCTCTTTTCCACACTCCGTGATACAGGCCATTCATTGATGAGCTGGCATCCGCCGGCGAGATATACACTACAGTTGACACAGACCACTACATGGAGACAGCGCGAGCAGGAGGCAACAAAATGTCCGGTCAAGAAGATGGAGTGAAGCAAACAATAGTATATTTTATCCAGATATACGGATCAGAGCTATATTTTTTGAACGGTCGGATTAGAGCTAGTTGGTATGATTGGAACGTGTGCCCGGTTCTCACCGCGTTTATGCCGATTTACTTGTTGTAACAAAATATTTTTCATTGGAACACTTTAACACGCAACATTCTGTGCTTTTTTCGATCTGCATGCGCATTTAAAAGATATATACAGAACAAAAACCACAACCAAAATGATCCAAGATACTACCCAAAGTAAAATGGCAATTTTTTTTACCGAAAGTTTAATTAGCCATTAACAAAACGGCAGACAGATAAATGCCCACGGGGCCACTTTCTAGTAAAATCTACCCCGCCGCGGTTGACCCCTGCGTGCTCCCGCGCAGACTAGCAAGATAAATGCCACTGATACCCAAATGGACAACAACTGCAGGGCAGTGACAACCAGCCGAAGCAGTCGCAGGCGCGTGCACATCGTGCTACAGGATTGGAGACAACGAATTGAATGTAGCCGCCGGCCGTATAAAACATGTACACCCATGGACCTTTACCGACATGATTTTTTACTTCACCAAGACTATGACAAGTAGAAAAGGCCGAGGTAGAAATGGGATGGTCAACAATCTTTTTAAAATAGAACACAATGGAAGATCAACTAATTAAATCATTTCATAAAATAAACCCATACCTTTTTTTTCTTATTTTTTGGTTACCAACTTATCATTTGTAGTGCTACATGGGTAATTGGAGATGTGTAAATTTTTTCTCACGTTTCGAGCCTAATTCAATATCGGTAACTATGGCTGAAAGAGATTGTTAGGGACCTCATAGACGTGAGGTTTAAGACATGCTAAGATAATTAAATGTGGCTGCTCACAGGAGGCCAAGGCTTTCTTGATGGCCTTAGGGCATTAACTGTGTGGCGGACTTAGGCCCTCCAAAGACATGAGGAAAAACCAAGTTTGAGACTTCTATTGCCGGTGCCCCACCTTACAGCCCGCGGCTTCCTCCCCTTCGCCCGTGAGGACGTTGGTCTGCTCCGCCATCGATGTTATTAGGGTTTAAGACCCGCTAAGATAATAAAATGTGGCTGCTCCCAGGAGGCCGAGGCTTTCTTCCCTCCGCCCATGACGTCGTTGGTCTGCTACACCTCTGATGGCCTTAGGGCATTAACTGTGTGGAGGACTTAGGCCCTCCAAAGACGTGAGGAAAAACCAAGTTTGAGACTTCTATTGCCGGTGCCCCACCTTACAGCCCGCGGCTTCCTCCCCTCCGCCCGTGAGGCCGTTGGTCTGCTCCGCCATCGATGTTATTAGGCCCTGAGAGGTGTGGCGGCCCGCGGTCTCTTGTCGGCGGGATGTTATTGTTATTCGATTAGGATGTTTTTTTCGTCCTTTTTCTGGATGTTGAGGCGATGGCTACATCATTAAGTCACAATAATGTATTTTTCTGGATTTGGGTATACCGCCTCACATACTACCATAGCGCGCAATGCGTAGTCAGGGATGCATGCCCGTACTAAATGATACTTCGCAAAAGTCGTCCCGATATGTGCTGACAGACACTAATTTTAGGAGTGGTTGGCATTGCGACTACGCGGCACCTAACTCCATGGTAGATGGGGGATGCAAGTTTGGGTGTGGTCTCAACTGCTAGTCAGCGCCTCACGTCAAGGGTAGAAATGGGCGTAGGACAGGACTCACCGGTGCTTGGCAACATTTCCACCAATGGTAGAAGACTGAATGTTTATGGCATGTCTTTACGCCGCCAACGCTCCCACACACCCCGCAGTGTATCATCGGGACTACCAATGTGGCATCGGCTAGGACGAGCCGCCAGGCTGAATGACTGTTCTTTCGGGGTTAGGGCATGTCTTCATGCCGTCAACGCCCCCCCCCCCCCCTCCTCCCACCCCCTCGGCAGTGTGGCATCACGAATACCAATTTGGTGCCACCTAGGACGGTCCGGCAAGCCGAATGACTATTCTTTTAGTGGCGGCGACCCGAGACCTGGATAAAATATCGTCAATCCTAATATATGGGATTTTCAACACGTACCTAGCAGTGTCTACAAACATTTCGCAAAAAAATGAGGCTTGAATTTTTTTCACGTGTCTAAGTATGTTTTTTCCCTCGACATGAAAAGTAGATTTCCATGTCCTAGCTCTACACAGCAAACAATAAATTACTCATGTACAGGGAGGGCGTTGAGTAATTCCTAGCAAGAAAGGTTACCGCCAAGAAATTGTAGCAGACTATGCCGGGGAAAGGAGAAACTGCCGGGGGCACGGGTACAGCCCCGCGCGGCGCCCGCGTGCATGGTTGAAATTTATGTCAAGAAAGTTGCTGGCGTTGCGGTCATATCCCGCGGTCCATGTCAGCGGTTGGGTCGGAGTGCTGAGCGGGAGAGCATACGCCGGCACAGAACATCTACGCATTAACAAATGTACCTACGGAAGCTAGGGGGTGGTATGCCATGTATTATTTTGTTTTCATTTTTTCCTGTTGTGTAATTCTATCTATGCGGGAACCTGCCAATCAGGATGAGCCGAGCGTCGCTGAAATATATCAACTAGCCGCGAGCATGTTCCAGAGCGCTTGCCAGAGGCTGGACCAAGCATCCGGCAAGTTGGAAAATGCAGCAGAGTGCATGAATGCACTGACAAAAGCGCTCCTGGACATGAAAAATGGAGAATAGATTATAGCTCACCGTGTCAACAAGGACGTACCAGGCAAGCATCTGCCGAACCAGTTCCATTTCTGTTTTCATCCTTTTTGGCTAGCCAACGTTTTATAAGATAGGAATTGTGATGGAGCAGAGCTAGCACATTTAGGACATGTTTTCACTTGTCCATAGTAAATGCACTAACACTGTATGTATCTGAACACAATCCACAGACGACGAGAATAATAAAGAAGCCGACACACTAGGCGCCTCGTACACACTGGACATGTATGACAAGACCCGAAGGACCGTTAGAGAGTTTGCTTTGTGGTTCCTAGAGAACACAACGGTCGACGAGCTAAAAGGGTAAGCAACTGAATACGTATTCCATCCCGTCTACCGCAGCAATTTTTCTTGAGAATGTTTCTGAATTAGTTAACTTACAGTATCGACCTGGACTGGCCGTGGATTCAGTTCGCCGATAGCCCAAGGGGTGGCGTTGACGGGATTTACCTTAGAGACTGGCTCACCAGGGATGTTGACCTAGAGGAACAGATGGGCTTCGCAATTTCCAGGCTTCTAAAGAAGGGGGAAATGAAGAAGAGGGGAGAATCAAAGAACGAAGCAGATTCAGAAGGGAAGCGCTGGTTCCTGTTGCATGACTGGGCTGTAAGTTTAGACTATTTATTGCATAGATGGTTCTAACTATATGTTGGTGGCGAATCAAGCAATCGTTGATATTACATGTTCCTGATATCTCTACATTCCCCCAACTGATCAGGCAAAAGCTTTGGAGCAAGACTCAACTGCTGATGACTGTCTACACCTATTTGACAGGCAGAAGAGGAACTACAAGCTAACTGAATGCAATAAGGTTGTGTTGCAGATCATGTTCCTTCTAGCTTGCACAGTACAACGAGGACATTTGTCCGGGTTTGCTTTTTGCCAATGAATTCTGACCGATCATTTTCCCCTTTTCAACCGTGTATGCAGATTGTGCAGTTCATTCGACTTGGTGACAAGTGGATATCACTGTGGATTGACATCGTCCGGAAGAAGACACTGCTCATACACCCAACAGCCTCTGCCAGGCCCTTGGAAGAGGTGATGGCCAATGTGTGAGCATCTGACTTACATGGCGCTGAGCAACATGGCCACTATGAGTAAGAGAACCATAGACAGCGATGCATGGTCGTTCGATGTTGCCCTGCAGAATGAACATCCAATGGAGCCGTAAGTTTTAACAGCTAAACACATACATTGTGTCTTTTCTCTATTTGCTTGCCATCTGTACATATTCACAGAATGTTGTGCGCCATAACTAACAGAAGTTTCTTGGTTATGCTTGGCAGAAACAACGCCGGTGCAGTGACATTCTACTACAGCATCCCTAAGGAGAACCAATTCGCGGTAACTGTTCGTTCACCACACCATGACTGCTGATCGTTGTTTTCATGGCACAAAACGAGTTTTCATCATGTTCTAGATGAGCGAATGTCTCTTAAAAATATCTAAGGGAGATGATTTTGTTATTCGCAGATAGTCAACGAGGCAACGATAGAGAACGCCAAGCAGACATTCATCCACGAGACTATGAAGATGTGCTACTCGCTGACTAAGAAGAAAGTTCAGAAAGGTTTCAAGAAGAAAAGCAAGCTGAAGAGAAAGAACAATGGAAAGTTCAAGAAAGCTTTGACCCAAGAGAGCAGCGAGGGGAGCGTCGATATGTCACGCAGCCCGTCCGGCATGGATATCTGATGCTAGGCCCAACGCACCACGTGAACGCGACCGTCCAAACTATCATTTCATCATTTTTACCATGTTCCTTGTTGTTTGCCTTAGAACTTGTGACGACTACCAAAACGTTTCATGTTTTAAGTTTGGAACTGTAATGTTTTAAGTTTGAACCTGTCATGTTTTAAGTTTGAACCTGTCATGTTTTAAGTCTGAACCTGTCGTGTGTTAAGTTTGTTCAGCGTTATCTATTTTTTCTAAGCGTGGTGTGGCTTCATCCTTGGAATTTTTTTAAGGAGATAAATCGAGCATCGCTGTTTTTTTCCGTGTTCTCGGCTAGGCATTCAAGCATGATTTCGTAGCCCACGAGAGTTTGCCATTACTTTCAGAAGGTTGTCTGTTTCCCAATATGGCCATGGTAGCAGGAAAGTGGCGGCGCGACCAAAGCTCGCCATGGTAGCAGGGGAGTGGCGGAGCCAACAAATAGTTAGCATGACAGACAGTGCTCATTTTTCTTGCTGTTATAACGGTGGATCGAGTAGTAACTAATAAGGACAACTCACATGCTTGATGTTAGGAGATGAGTGGAGCTAGTAATTAATCGGCATAACTAACCGACGAAACTTACATAAAAAACTCTATCTGCTACCAAATCTGCATGGACAATGCCGCGCCCTGAGCGCACACAATATTGCTAGTAAAAAAAGTAGATTTCAGACTCTGGTAGCAATCCAAACTGAACAGATCGCTATGAACATCAGAATCCAACGCATTGCGATCAGTTCTGTCTTTAGATGACGTGCTTCTTGCTTTTCTTCCGCACCAGCGAGCCTGCCAGCGCGCGCGTCATCCTCCATCCGAACTGATGGCTTGTGTTTCCGACACGGCCTACCGCGCAACTCATCCTCCCACTCCCAAAACTTGCATTTCTATATTTAGGAAACGGACGATATTATTTTACCCTTATTTTACCAAAAAAACATACAGCACATCGCCTTTTAGCAATGAAATAAAAGGAAATAGAAACACAACACTGACCTTCAGAAGGCCGCACTTAACGAACAGCCTACCAGGATTTTCATTTGTTCCTGATTCCCACAAATCGGCAGGCTCGTCGCAGAAACAGTGAAACCTGGATGTGCCGACCTATCCACCGACACCCTCGCATGCCATCTTTGAAACCAAAGACATACCACCAGAAGCAAATGGAAGAACACAAAACAGCCTACTAAGTCTAAGGGATGTTGAAAAGAAACAGATCAGCCACAAGAATAATCAACTAGTATGTCTAAGGAATATATGGAGGCTGTGGGGGTGCTGTCGATGGAGGAGTATGTCAGAGATAATGTGTGGAAAAAACGAGGTACTCGCAGCTAGGAAAATGGAAGAGACTTTGGGAGTATGGAGCGTGGTGTGGAGACTTTGCACGAGATGGCTATATAAGGAGCCAGTAGCCGTTGGGTGCTCGCAGAGAACTAGCCGTTGTTGGAATTTGCAAGAGAATGAGCTGTCTTTGTTCACACCCATAGAAAATGTACGCAGTCGTTTGGCTACTGGTTTTGCCAGCTACTAGTTCACAATGGGGTTTCCTTTTTTAAGATTCGCATGTCGACATTTTCACCACCACAACAACAATAATTAAATTATTCTCTTATTGTTCAAAACAGCAAGGTTTTACAGCTCGTGACAATGCTACGTAGAAAAACCAGTACAGATTGGCATAGCATAAAATTGAAAATAGAAACAAGAGGGATATAGGTCGATTCTAAGTTCAAATGGATAAGCTACCTAGCCAGCTACTTGGCCACGTATGTTGATTTGCATCCACATGTTGACCTGTTGTGGCCTACCTCGCCACAAGACTTGCATCGACGTCGAGTTGAAGAAACGGGTACGGTAGCAACGTCGACGTCACACGCGACAGTGCGATGCTGGGTGGAACCGCACGACCCGCAGTGCTCGACAATGTACACACCCGTCTTCAAGAAACGGGTGGATCGTCGGGAACACTCTTCTTCGAAATGCCCGGTTCCAGCATGCCGTTGCGCGCTCCGTTTGCGAGCACCCGGAGACTCTATTGGAGATTTATACCTCAACTCCTTCGGCCTTCCACGGGAACGAACTCGGGGCGGGGCGGCGGCCGACGAGTCGAACAACTGCTTCTCTGATCCATCGATTGGGACTGATGTGGCATGGACGTCAGGGCGGCCTGGGTCATCGATGGTCATCGCTGAAATCGCCGCTTTTGCATGGCTCGCGTACTCAACGGCGACCTCAAAAGCCTGCCTAGAGGTGGTGCCCATGCCAAAGAGCTCCATCGCCGAAGCGTGCAATAGGCTGTGCATTGAGGCGGCGCTGTCGCCGCGAGAAACCGCGTCAGCATAACCGGGGATGAAGCATTCGGCGCCCTCTCTAGCATTAATTGTCCATCTCTTCTTCACAAGACTTGTAGGGAGCTCCACCGCTCCGACGTGAACAAGAACCTTCAAAAGAGTTTTTTGGTCAATGCAAGCTGAATAAATGCGGTATTTGTTCTAACAGCAAAACATGATGATGAAAAGTTTTAATTATGAGCAAAATAATACCTTTAACACGTGACGGCACGGTATCCCAGTGTGTTCGAAGCTCTTGCAAACGCATGCATAATCCGTTTTTTCAGCGTTGCGCGTGACTGAATAATTCCGCATGCCTGCTTCCGTGTCCGCACTAACACGCGCGTATGTGACAGTGAAACGGCCGACGGCCACATCTTCGATGCATGCAAACGCTCCTGACCTAAACAACTCTCTGTAGAAACGCTCGAACATAGCTCTAGTGTACACACGCGTAGCATGTTTTTCGATAGGCACGCCGACCCGAAGTATAAAACTGACCTGTCAAATGAGTAAAATCTTTATGTAACAAAAAACAATTGAGAAGCGAAACAGTAGTACAACAATTAGTGGGATAGAGCAACACTGACGATCTTATCACCTGTTTGGTGGCGTGTTCCTCCCTCCCTTGGTCAGCAACATGATCGGTAACAAGCCTGTCGAACTGGGTAACAAACAGGTGCATGGGGGATGATCTTGGTATGTAGGTTTTGAGTACGTGGTTGGCGCTCTCACTGCGTTGAGTACTCGTCATTCCGGCACAAAAGGTGTCGGTGAAGTAAGGCTTTGCCCACATCTCGCGATTCTCGTAAGCCCTATTGAGGAATTCATTGTCTTCGAGGGCATGCGTGCTGATCAACTCAGCCCATCTGGACTCGAACTCTTCTGCCCCAACAATTTGATCGAGAAGCTCATGCAGTTCCCTCTTGAATGAAGAGCTCTTGCTATAGATCGATCCTAGTGATTCTTTAGCTTTACGTAACACATGCCACTTGCACCATCGGTGTCTTGTTCCTAGGAATTCTTCCTCCAAAGCAACTTTCATCTGGTGGCACTGATCTGCAAAAAAAATAGTATTTTTCAAATTAGATCATAGATGAGTATTTTCCATGCATGAAAAATATAACTTGTTGCAGAAATCCTTTTTTACATGTTATGAAACAAAAAGCTAAAAAATTGGAAAATGATGGTCCTTACCAGTAAGGATTGTCTGTGGCGCGTTGCGCCCCATCAAAGCAACAAAGTTGCGGAACGCTTCTATTGTCTCCTCTGTCAACAACACGCCAGCAAAAATGACACTTTGAAAATGATTGTTAACACCCACGAACAAACCAAATGGGAGGTTGTATAAGTTCGTGCGGTAGGTAGTATCGAACATGACAACATCACCGAAGGAGGCATAGTTAACACGACTGGACCCATGGGCAAAAAGCAGTGACTTGACTCGTTTCTTCTCGTCTAGATCCATAGCTATGGAAAACCCAGGATCTCTACTCTTGATCCTGGAAAAAACTTCTAGTGTCTTTGCCATGTCGCCCTCTATCGATTCTTGTGCTAGTTTGGCACACGGCGTGCGGACAGATTGTCAGCTAAATGGGACATATGAATCGGACTGGTGTACGGTCCCAACGATAGAACATACACAAGAAAGCTGGACATTGTTTGCTCTAAGGTGACGTACCAGTTCTCGGGTGCTCCCGTCAATTCTACTATGCGAAGGCCACCTCCTATTTTCGCCGCAAGAAAGAGACAATGCATGACTATGATCAGATTTGAAACGCTTTACATACCAAGCATCATCGTCGGCTCTAAGCAAGGTTAGAATGCACGTGCAATCGCACCTAGATGAACGACTGCCGAGAACGTTGTCGTGCCCCTGCATGGTGATAGACGTTGTAGGTGGATGATAGGACAACATACGATAATATGTGCAATGATTATATAACGAGCAAAAAGATAGATCAGTAAAACCAACCTCGCACGAGCAGAAAATGTCCTGCCGTGTCTTCATATTAGATTTGTTAATCCTACTACGGCCATGCCTGATCCCGAAACCAACCTCCCAGGAGTACATATTGAAGAATTCGAATGCCTCCTCCAGCGACTAGAAAACCTGACCTACTTTAGGCTTGAATATGCACTTCTCACCCCTTGCTGACGCCTCTCGTAGAGCCTTCTCGACAGCGCCATAGTTCTAGGTCGCAAGGAGACACGCTCCAACAGGCAACCTGCAAAAAATATAAACATGGCAAAAAACCTGATCAGTAGGAATACTGGGCGAGAAATGGAGAGATGGGCTGAAAGGAATGCTTTTTTTGTTGTTTACAGAGAAAATGCAAGAAATGCAATAGAGCTCACCCGTCAACTGAGTCCGGATCGGCCATACCGAGGTGAAAGGATTAATAGATGTAAAGCCTTTTGTGGGAAGGCTAAAAAGGATATTGAACTAGTACGTGAAAGGGGAGCTGCTAGGGGAGAATGGTTTAGAATCCCGTCTCTATATAAAGGAACAAGTTTTGCTTTTGTATGGAAATTTTTTTAGCGGGAACACGGGAAGCACTCCCGCGCTAAAACGAAAGCCAAGCGCGGGAAAATTGGCCAAAATTTGTGCACCCCTCATGGTTGAATTTGTTGCATGTTAACTTGCTTGATATATTGGTGTACTCTCATGGTTAAAATTATTGCATAAATTCTTGCATGTTCTCGTGCTCATATTGATACTAACATGCACACATCCCATCACCTAGTACAAGCTAGTAATATCTAGTGCAAACAAGTACTACTGGCATACCGTATCCACTAGTTGATATATTTGGTCTACTCTAAACGTTGAAATTATTGCAGAATTTCTTGCATGTTTTCATGCTCATATTGATATTAGTATGCACACATCCCATCAACTAGTACAAAGCTAGTAATCTCTAGTGCAAACAAGTACTACTAGCACACCGTATGCACTTTGTAGAAATTTTTGCAATAATAGATGTGGTTTGGTACGCTACAATAAAGGCTGGTCTTGCAATTCTATAAACGACAAATAACACTGTTACATGCATGCAAGATTTTGGCTCTCTCTCATCTTGGCAGCTAGTAATAGTACTCCCTGTATCCAACGTCAATGCTTGCGTGTATTGGTAACATCCTAGATAGCAAATCCGCGTTGGTGCATACATAACCATAATTGTTTCCTTGGTTACCTCTTTTTTTAACCAGCAAAACCGAAAGAGAGTCCCCCACGGTAATTTTATATTAATAAAGAAACAAGCATCCGAAAAAGTCTTACATAACCATAAAAAATAAGAGAGGGTTGAGAGGATCAACCCTATAGAAATTAAAAGGGAATAAACAAAACTAAGGAGTTAAACTAGAGAGGAGAACCAAGTCTTTAGATGTTCAACTTTGGACTGTTTGATGCAATAACTGGTGACCTGCAGATCACTCAAAAATTTAACCTTCTAGGATGCAATGCTTGGCATTTTTTCCTCAAAAATAAAGCCATTCATTTCCTTCCAAATATTCCATGTTGCACAGATAGCTATTTCTAGAAAATTAGGCCCTTGAAAGTCCCTCTTAGCATTGATAAAAATATCACTCATCGATTCCCCAGACTACCATTTAATATTGCAAATGTACCAACACCTTTTGGCAAAAGGACAGTCAATGAACAAATGATCTCTCATTTCCAGTGTATTTTGACTGCACATAACACAATTGGGTCCAGATTCCAAATGCCAATTATGTATGATCATCATGTCACGTGTGTTTAATCTATCCATTAGCAGCAACCAAGTGAAGACCTTGGTTACCTCTTCATCTTTGGTTACCTCTTCATCTTTGGTTTTATCCAGATGTTCTTCAACTTCTGGCACACTTTTATCTTCCTTCTTCTCCTGTACTTCTTTGATCTGTTCATATTCCAAAATATGCTTTTGCGCAGTTTTAGGGAAAGGTATTTCATACATTGGTTCTAGGGAGGCCATTGTTGCTTTAACTTCTCTTTTCTCCTCAAGTTCGGGTGGTGGATCATACTTGACCGAACCCACTTTTGGAGCTTTGATATGTTCTGTAAAAGCTTTAACAACATGCAACACAAGATTTAAGTCCAAATAAAGTTCTTTAGATAATTCATTAACATTGCCCTTTTTATTATAGTCATGAATACAACCATAATCTATTTCTATGCCTCCTTCGCTTCCTAGACCAAAATTCCATGAAACTCTATGATTGCGAATTCTATTAAGTAAAGTCCAAGCTTTAGTTATGTGAAGATTCATGAATGCTCCTCTCTCGCAAGAGTCTAGTTCCGATTTATTAGGTTCAATTAAACTGCCATAAAAGATATGCAATAAAAACCATTCAGGCAAATCATGGTGAGGACATTTATTAAGTAAATATTTAAATCTTATATAAGCTCTTACTAGTCCTTCATTATGACGGTTCCTCCAAGTCATTATAAGACGCCTGATTCCAAAAGATTTTGATAATGGATAATATTTTGCTAGAAACTCACAAGCTAAATTATCCCAAGTAGTAGTGGCTTCTGGGGGTAAAGATCTATACCATCAGAGAGTTATGCTAGTCAAAGTCTGACTAAAGAGTTTCATCCTTACCTCATTAGCAGTATACCCCGATAATTGGGAAGTGCCACATATATCTTTGAAGCATGAAATATGCTCATATAGATCATGATCTTCTTCATCTCCAGTAAATTGCTTCTTGTGTAGAATACCAAGTAGTAGAGGATTTATTTCAAACCCCCTTGTCTTCTTGTTGGAGTTGTCTCCTTTATTAATATCATAGGGCTTCCCAAAGTGGCTGAGTGAGTTAGCACTAGTAAAATGCTCAAAATCCATCATGTTTGTGAAAACCTGTAACTCAAAACAAAACTTAGCAAGACTAAAATAAATAAGCAAAATCTAAAAGACCTACAACACTTAGCTCCCCGACAACAGCGCCAGAAAATAACTTGATGACTGCAAGTGCACAGATCGTTTATAGCTAGTTTCGGAATAAAGATATCGATCCCACAGGAGCGGGAGTTTTGAAATCTAATAACTTTTGAATTAAGTACTGAAATAGTAATGCTAAGTAACATTCTAAGTAATAAGATAAAATGTGAGTGTTGTATAAAATGGTGTTTTGGGGTTTTTTGGTATAAGAGAACAATAAGTAAAGTAAAACAAACTGAATACAGAAAGTAAGTATCGCGTATGTAAAAAAGATGTGAAACTTCAATAGGAAAAAACATTCTCAAGGATTAGCAGATACACCTCTAGCATTATAAAGGGGCTATGGTAAAGATTATTATCATGAACATTCTCAACTATGTATGTGTGGGAGGAACTCCATATATGGACGAATAGGCAGAAACCACTCTCACATCATCCTCATAACCACAATTGACAACAATCGACATCAATCGAATTACTGTGCTATTAAGGGACTTGATCTCGTAGGATGTATCTCATGTCATGGATAGTGTTCCGTGAGTTTCCTCGGTTCCCAAGTTGATACGTAAAGAGTGCCAACAGCTTTATAGTCACTTTAAGTGCTAACACACCTCCGTCTACCAACAAGTAGTTCCTTCCATCAAGTTCCCACAAGAGGCAAATATTGAGAGGTCGACTTCTCCCAACATCAAGATGAATACAATCTAACACATGGTCACAACGATGAATATCATAATAAACTTTATCTTATGTCAATCTCATGCTGAGGTTTCTCTATTTCCCCAAGAACTACTGATCTACTAAGACATGGAGGCAATCAACATAATGGCAAAATTAATGGAATCTATCATAGATGAATAGTACTTGTATAAATCCACAACGAGTACGGAAATTATAACAAGATCTAGACAAGTAGTAGATGGGATGGATGTAGATGGTGGTGATGCAGCGGTTGATGATGAAGATCGACATCTTAGCCTCCCAGGTCTGCGTAGTGCGAAGATGGATCCTCGGTGGATGAGTTCCCCCTCCAGATCCCCTTCGGAGGTGAGGTTTCTGCGATTTCTGGTCGTTCTGTATGTTGTCTCTCCGATCCAGTTGCACGGGGTGAAACTATTTGAGGAGGCGGTGGCGGCGCAAACTATACGTCCAGAGAATTTATTCCCGCCGTATTGTTGGTCGTTAAACCTTCTGCCTCTGGCTATTGCTTCGGGTTTTCTTCTGGTGTTATTGATATTTCCCAAATAAGTTATTTACGCTATTTTTTACTCCTTTTCACTCCAATACAACTGCTCCAAGAATTATGTCCATAATATCCATCATATGTCATGATCCTGGTGAAAATAGACATAAAAGATGAGCGCGAATGCCGTAAGATACCAAGATCCTACAACTATAGTGCAAAATAATAATTTAAAATATGATGCAAATATGCACTCATCAATCCAGTACAAGCATTTTACCTAATATATTGCCCATCCTTCTTTGATACGATGGAGCATTTGGCTATTGATGTACCTGACGAGGAAGTATTTAGAGGTACAGTATATTATAGATGGATGTACCCTATAGAACGTCCACTTCGCATTTCCAAGGAGCGGGAAGATATCTGTAGATAGTTTGCTAAGTGAGTGTTATGCAAAGACATCTTCATATATAATATAAGTTGTACCAAAATTAGATATATTCAGATGCCTGACTTGGCTATGTTTTATAGGTTCTTCATAGAAATAAAAGTACCAGCAAATATCATTCTACCAATAAAAATACCGGATGGACTAATAAGGTCTAAGGGTCATGCAAGACGCTCAAATTACATTGTGAATTGTCTATGAATTGTCCACATGGAATAACCTCTTGTCTATTTTGTAAAACTAGATTTCGGAGTTTGAATTTCTAGCCCTTATCTGTGGTCCTAATGATAGGAGTATAACAACAACTTTAGCAAGCATTTCCAATGGTTTCTGCCATAGCGTTGATGTACCTCTTGTGGCTGATGCAACTGGATGTTGTCCTAATGAACCTGCACTGGATTGCGTTTAGACTCGAAATCTTGCACTTGACATTGTCGTCCCATGGAAAAGAAGGTTGTGGATCTGGTATACCACCTTATGTAGAACAAGATGCTGAAGGTGATGATTTCCTATGGCAATCCCTACCATTCTATGACTTGAATGAGTAGTTACCTTAACATAACTGAATTGCATGTCCCTTTCTATCAATGAAAATGGCAAATCTTTTGCCTTGTTTCAAAAAAAATAATCGCATGTCTCCTTGTGTTAGTGGATCCAAAGAAGATACGGTTTTCTGTTCAAGCCATGTGAACAAATATGTTTGTATGTAGAGTCATAAAAGCTGATTGGGTAACAAACAAATTTAGCATGAAGTTGTCAGATCAATAACACAAACATAATTTCATTACAAGCAAAGGAACAGAACCATATTTTCACCGTGCTTGTGAAAAGGAGATGAGATAGGAACCATGCATGTAAGTGGTAGATGCCAATTCCCGTGCAGCTCAGCTAGCATTGCTTTATCATCGATAATACTTAAGCATCCAAATATTATTACATACTTGGAGTAGTTCCAATTCCACACTACAGTTCAACAACCAAAAGCATAAGGTAGCTCCATAATACAGGTTCTAGAGAAAAGCATACAAATCATAAGAAAGACAACTCCACATCACAGTTCACCACCTTTAGGTACAATAGTGTTTGCAGATTGTAAACCCAAATCACCACCTCCTTCAGGTGGCACGATGATTTCGGGAGCAGGATCAACAACACCCAAAATAGTGCCAACACCAGTAGCATGAGTCTGCACAATAGGTGAACTATCCAACACCACAATGTCCGTTGGAGGCTCTTCACTACCAACTCCAGCCGCACCAGTCTCAGCCGTTGGTAAAACCAATTCACCACAACCATCGTCTGCCACGACGATGGAAGGTGCATGCTCATCAGTACCAGTTGCAGCTGCATCAGTCTCCATAGAAGGTAAACAAGGTGTCGTCTTAGGTGTAGCAATCTGACATCCATTTTCAACTTTGTCATCAGGAAACTGAGAGTCTTCTTCAACTTTGTGCTTCTGCAGTTACAAGATAAACATAGATTGCAACCAAAGTATATGCGAGGGACGCAAGATTTAAACTATCACCCGATATAGCAAAATTCACACAATTGGAACCAATTTCATTAAGAATCCTCTTTTTGGATCCATCCCCTATCTCCTTCCGCAGTAAGTTGTAATATTGATAACAAATTATATGATGTTGATTGTCAAATATATGCAAATGTAAAAAAGTTTGCGCTGTCGAACTACCAACTTTGAATGGATCCCCACTATTCTCACTTATGGGATATTGCCCAGAAACCAAGCTTCCATGCAATCCTAGTCTACAAAAAGGATGCATACCAGAGATAAGAACTACTCTATACATGACAATGCTACGCAATCGACAATAAAAATTTAACCGCATCATCAAATCTATCATGTAAATTAAGAGTGAATCTAGATACACTCGTTTCACATAAGCTAAAACATCTTATATTATTAAATGGAGGGAATAGGTATGAGTGTTCTAGTATTTGACAAACCATCATTGTTGCCGCGAGGCAGGGATGACGGATGCGTCGCCGCCATACCGAAGGTTGTGTAGGGGTTCGTAGCATGGAAAACAAAAAATTTCTATCGCATGAACACACACAAGCCAAGATCTAATCTACAAGATTGGCCAAACGAGTTTGTAGAGTACTAACCCTCGCAGATCTAAAGCGTTTAATGAGATCCGATTCTCGTGGTTGATGTAGTCGTTCACTTGCCAATCTCAAGATCGTGTAGACGATCCTTCCAGCGCCACGTTCCGGTAGCGCTTCCGCAGTCGGTCACACGTTCGGTACTCGATGAAGACCTTCCTCTCCCTTGTTCCAGCATGTAGCGAAGGTTATAGATCTCCTCGCGATTCCAACAGTACGACGGTGTGGTGGTGGAGTGGAGGAGTAGATCCCGTAGGGCTTCACATAAGCCAGAGCGGGTATGGTGGATTTAGAGACACCCTCGGTGGCTAGGGTTTAGACACCGAGGGGAGGAGGGCACCCAGAGGGATACACCTAGTTGCGGGGATCGACACGTTCTTCATCAACACTATGATGTTACATCTTCCACACCAACGTCAATGAGTCACTCAAGATCTCGGTTGCATATTCATAGACAATTTTTGGTTGTTCGTGTAGGGAAATTTTATTTGCATATGTGAACCCTAACACACTCGACTTTGGGCGACTTGTCTAATACGAGAGGTACTTGTGGCATTGGCTTATTAAGCCACACCACTAGTGGTGTGAGGCGGTGTGAGCTCACAAGGCCCACACACCACTGGCGTAACCCTGGTATGGACACACCACAGAAAGTAAGATACCAGTGGCATACCGCAAAGTGACACGCCACATATAATACTAGTGACATGTTGAGAACTAGCAACGCCACTGATAGAGTGTTGTTTATGAGAAGTTTCCTACTAGTGTAAGTCTTCCCTCTTGAGTCTTCATGGATGCCCTACGTCTTCACTTTTAAGCCATACCATCTTCACTTTGTTTTGAAGGGTCAACATCCTTATGGTTAAAGCACATTCATGGGACTAAGCACCCATATGTACTCAATATAAAATTAGCCACAACAGACCACTACTAACACCCGCTCCTCCTCTGGTGACACGCCACTACTCTTGGTAGCCAGTTTGGCTATACCGCGATGACCTGTCTCCTAGAGCGTGGCGTCGACCTCGTGCACTGGACTCCAACAAAGTCACTCTGCTCCATTAGTATGCCTACAATGGTACATACATGTCTACCTCTCTGACCTCGCCTTGTGTTCCTCTTGTTTGTATCGCCAGAGCGCATATTGATTTTTTGGTGGCTAAATCGACTTACGCGTGCGAGGCTGGTGAATAGGAGGGTGCGCCTACCAGGTAGTGCGATCAACAGTGGCACTAAGGATGAGCTATAGAGAGGGCTTAGAGCGATGTAGGGTGAGAAATTGCCATTGGAGGAAGCTCCAACATCGCAAGGGGGCTACGCGAGGAGCACCAGGGAGCCAAGGCTCTTGTCTTATATGATTCCATCAAGCTCGGAGACCACCGGAGCCACATAGAGGGGAACTCTGACAAGCAATGTTAATGCGACGACCATGATTTTCTTTTTTGAGGGAGATGACAATTGTGGTCCACCAGAACTTTAGAAAAACCCAGATTTTTTTAGGAAAAACCTAGATTTTACTCCCTCCGTTCAGAAATATAAGACATTTTAGCTTTGTGAAATGAATGTACCTAGATCCATTTTAGTGTATAGGTTCACTTCGAACCTCTATAAACCTATACAATAAAAAATGTCTAGATACATTCGATTCATAAATCTAAAACGCCTTATATTTCTAAATCGGAGGGAGTAAATAAATACAAGACCGCTATTATTTTGATAAAAAATTGTCGTCTCCCTTGTTTTCTGAAACCCTAACTCCAAACCTCCAATTGTGGTGGTATTTTTTGCAATCCCCCCCTCCCCCTCCCCCTCTTGTAGTCCCCTCTGTTCCCCTTCTCGGGTGTAAACCCCCAAAGAAAAGAGAAACAAATCCCCGAAATGGCGGCTTCCGGCGAGGGAGTGTCGCTGCCGTCTCCGGCTGGCGGCGAGGACAGCCGCCGCCGTCGTGTGAGCTACTTCTACGAGCCCACGATCGGAGACTACTACTACGGGCAGGGCCACCCGATGAAGCCGCACCGCATCCGCATGGCGCACTCGCTAGTCGTCCACTATGGTCTGCATCGCCTACTCGAGCTCTCTCGCCCCTTCCCTGCCTCGGAAGCCGACATCGGCCGCTTCCACTCCGAAGAATACGTCTCCTTCCTTGCCTCTGCCACCGGGAACCCGACCGCCCTCGACCCCCGCGCCGTGAAGCGCTTTAACGTTGGGGAGGACTGCCCCGTCTTTGACGGCCTCTTCCCCTTCTGCCAGGCCTCCGCCGGCGGTAGCATCGGCGCCGCCGTCAAGCTGAACCGTGGCGACGCCGACATCACCGTGAACTGGGCTGGCGGGCTCCACCACGCCAAAAAGGCCGAGGCCTCTGGATTCTGCTATGTCAACGACATCGTCCTCGCCATTCTTGAGCTCTTGAAGTTCCACAGGGTACATATTTTTTCTTCTTATTCTTATTTTTTTTCTGTCATCGGAGGAGATGGAGCACTACGGATTTTCTGTTTATTAGGGTTTAGATTCAGATGCATATTGCTATGGATATGATTGTTTGGGGGCATTGGTATTGGGATTATGCTCTGGTGCCTGATGATTGGAGGGTGCTCAGCCGCAACAGATTCCGGTTGCTTTGTATGCCAGAGGGGCAAAAGAAATCTGTTAATTTTTGTGTGTGCTTTTGATTGACCAAAAGGCCTGCAAACCTAGTTCACGCGAGTGGATTCTTTCACAGCCTGCCTTTATTTACGCCAAAAGCAGTCTCAACAGCAGTGAAAGAACAACTTCGTAGCCAAATCAAAAGTTTCTGAAGTCAAGCCTAGCGGCCTTGCAATGATAAGTAGACCAGTCAGTTGCTATTGTGAACGAAGGATTAGGGACTAGTGTATCTGTGTGTAACGGTGTATGTCTATGAAATCACCAAGAATGTGAATGCAAAGCTGAGTATCCGTTGTCCTTGCGATTTTGCAGCTAATTTGAACAACTGCTATATTCATCAAGTGTATAATGTTGCTGCTCATTTGGTGTCTGTCTCGTAACAGCAAGTTTTTATTAACTGCTATGCTTATTTTGGAACCAGTGGATGTCTACCCTTTTCTCTCACATCTCTTGCAAAATAGGGCCATATGAGGATAGGAGATTCTTTGGCCAAAAGATTGGCAAGCCAACTATTGCCATCATTTTATAGGGCGAGTCTAGGCATCAACCAAACACACCCCTAGTTCCAGTGTTTGGTTAGCACAATTTTGTACTGTTAATTTATTTTTTAGATTGACTTAGTTGAATAGTAGGTGTATATGCATGAAATTTTGTGGGTATCTTTTTTTTAACTGAATTTTGTGGGTATCTTCTTTTAACTGAATTTTGTGGGTATCTGGTGGCAAGAATATCTGTTACTCATCTTTATCTGTTTATCATCAGACAAGTGTCTTTGTACATGATGAGCATTTATGAAGTTAGACTCTGGGAATCAGCCGTTGACTAGTTTTGGAGCTTTGATGCAAGTTGCTCCATCACTCTACTATATTTGTCCAGTTTGCTGCTTGTATGGCTGGCATCCATCTTTACTACTCCCTCCGCCCCATAATATAAGATGTTATTACATCAAATATGTGGGGAGTACTTATATTTGTCTGGAAAATGTTGCCTGGTGAAATAATATCACTCCTTTAGTTTTGAATATAAACAGTTAGTATTTCTCATGTTCAATAAACAGGATGCATGTATTCGTCAAGCATTATCGTGCTTATTTACTGTCATGTTAAGTGTGGAGGATATGTTACTATGCCAGAATTTATCTTTGGCTTTTGAAAGCACAACTGCACTGTTGTGATGCTATCAAATAGTGTTGCCGCTACATTAGAGTTCTATGATGATTATCTGACTTCTTATGGCTAACATTTTTTGTTCCGTTCCAGCGTGTGCTATACATAGACATTGATGTCCACCATGGAGATGGTGTGGAGGAGGCTTTCTTCACTACAAACCGTGTCATGACGGTTTCTTTCCACAAGTATGGGGACTTCTTTCCTGGAACTGGACATATAACTGATATTGGAGCAGGTGAAGGGAAACATTATGCTGTAAATGTCCCCCTGAGTGATGGCATTGATGACGCCACCTTCCGTGATTTGTTCCAATGCATCATTAAGAGAGTAATGGACGTTTACCAGCCAGAGGTAGTTGTTCTCCAATGTGGCGCTGACTCTTTGGCTGGAGATAGGTTAGGTTGCTTCAATCTGTCTGTGAAAGGTCATGCAGACTGCCTTCGTTTCCTTCGGTCATTCAATATTCCTATGATGCTTTTGGGGGGTGGAGGTTACACCATCAGAAATGTTGCTCGCTGTTGGTGCTATGAGGTCTCTCCCTCCCTCCCCCTCTCCCTCCCTCCCTTTCATGTTGTCAGAACTGATTGAATTATTATTTGCTAAAATGCAGACTGCAGTTGCTGTTGGCGTCGAACCTGATAACAAGTTGCCTTATAATGACTACTATGAGTACTTTGGCCCTGACTATAATCTTCATATTCAACCAAGAAGTGTGGAAAATCTGAATACTACAAAAGACTTGGAGAATATAAAGTAAGTGAACTGTTTCTGTTTGTGTTATCACATTCTTTGGCTGGTGTTATTTGTATGAATGTAGGATTAGGCTTACTCAGATATATATGCAATATTTTCTAAATAGGCAGGAGAGTTATTTAAATAGGGAAGAGAAGATTAGAATTAGAAATCACATACACATCCTCTGGAATTTGGATTATTACTTAGGTGTCAAGTAAGTCCTATACAAGGGGCAACATATGTATCAATTATTAGTGAAAAAAAAAGAAAATCAATCAATCCTGTCCCTTGCTCGTCCTGTCTAACCTATGTTCTGCTCTCCAATCCCCTGAACCGTGCTATCCGGTCATCTTCATGACGGTAGTTACCCGGTTTTTTCCAGCAGGCTACTGCTATTTTCAGTATCTTAGTTGTAATTCAGTGTGCCCTTTATTTAAAAAATTGTTCAGCCACACAATCAATTCACTTTTGCTATCGAATGGTTGCATTTCTCAGATTTTCTAATATTTTTTCTTTCCTCCATGCACAATTTGGTATTTTTTCCTTAGTTTGTTTCTGTATTCTTGTAATTCTGATTCTCAATCTTGTAGAATTGATAACCAAATTTCAACATCTTGCACTTCATGGATAGGCTACATTTGCTCACTGCTTGTTGTGCACGTTTAATAGATGTAGAGGATAACCTTTCTATGTGGTACTGTTAATTGTTATACGGGGATCTGCAGGAACATGATATTGGACCATCTTTCAACATTAGAACATGTTCCAAACGCTCAATTCCATGAAAGACCATCAGATCCTGAAGGTCCAGAAGAGGTCCTTCTCTTTCCATTGTCAATTCCACCTTTTGATCCACTTTCTTGCTTTGTCACTCGTGCGTGTGTATTTTGGTAATTTCATTTTGTAGAAGGAGGAAGATATGGACAAGAGACCAGCTCAGCGCAGCAGATTATGGAGCGGAGGAGCTTATGATTCTGACACAGAAGACCCTGAGAACATGAAAAGCGAGACTAACGAGTTAACTGCCAACTCTATCTTGAAGGTTTGCCTTTCTGCTCTGAAGCATTTATGCCATTCAATCTTGCCTACAATATTTCTAGGTGATACTATATATACTAGCGGTGAGTATTGTTGTCTGTCAATGATGTGAAAACTCTCAACTATTTTGACTTGCAAATTCCATAAAACTTGATGAAAAGTGTGAGCTTCATGAATACGACTGTCCAGTATGTAGTTTTTACCTTGGCAAATTTAGCGTTCTTCCAGAAAATCATGGTCTCTCTAAAGTTCAATGATGTTGGTGCAGGATGACTCGAATGATGATTTGTAGAATGGCCCCCCTCTGAGTTGCTGTTTCTCTGAACCCCTGGTTTTCTACATGGTTGCTGAAGAGCGGGGAAGTGTTTGAAGATGTACTACTGTTATATCCGAGCCCCCCTAACCATTTGTGTAGAACAGCGAATGTTTTGGGTACACCTAACATTTCCGCGTCCATCCTCGAATGTGCTGTTCTGGAGAATCGTTTATGCTGGTATTATTTGTGCATTCGTATGGATTTTGATTCCTCCAACTTGTTAAATCCAGTTCAAAAAAAAACTTGTTAAATCTGTATTCTGCCTGGAGATAGCTTGCACCTCATGATTTTTTTTCTTGGTCAAGCATGCCTGATGGCGTGTTTTTGGAGATGGAAATCAGACTTCCATTAACTGGTGCGCGCAGCTAGATTGGTGGTCACTAAACCACGAACAAAATCAGAAACATCGTCTGGCCATACGGCTTGGGGTGGGCATATGTCCTAACTTAGCTCCATATGTTGCAAAGGCGCCAGCGATATTATTATTACAAGCTGTTCGAATTCTAAGTCTACATGCGGCTTCCAAGTTTGAACATTTTCGTGCTGCCTACATCTATGTAGTTCTCTTTGAATTTGTTGGCTGATCTTTGAACGAGGAAGATAAGTTTGTCAGTAACATTTCCCTACTCCAACAAAAACCACCACAACCACCACCAGAGAAGTGAGATAACCAATAGTTTTGGATCCTGCTACGCTTCCTCCGGGGGATATTTCCCCCGATCCTCTGGGTCTGGAGCCATTCGATCAACTTCGATTAACCGTCCGATCTAGTCACCCGGTACACCTAGTCCCACTTTTGCTACGTTGCAGCAAATAACGGTCCGCGCGCAGCAAGCTGGAAAATTAACCACAGTCGGACATGTCGCGTCGTGCGGGCGGCGTTGTGAGGACGACGGAGGCGACCACCGCGTTGATCTCGTTCGCCGGAGATGAGCCATCTTCGTTCCTTCATACTGTACCCCCCTTCTGGTCATCCTCACCACCTGATACCGCCGCCAATCATCGCTTCTAGTGGTGGATCAAATCCTTTCACCGACGGCGCTCCGATTCGGCGAATGCCGGTGTCTCCGATACGATGCAGCAACCGAATTGAGCCCAGCACACGAATCCCCCTGTGTTTTTCAATCAAAATCCTGAGGTTGAAGCTCCAGCTCCATCGGTAAGTACTCCCCCTCACCATAAATTACCTTCTTAGGGTTTCCACCATTGTTGTTTCCAATTGTGCTACATGGTAGCAGAAAAACTAAAAAAGGTAGCAAGTACAGTAGTTAATTGGATGGTACATTGTAGCAAATTAGGGTGTTGCTAGGCAGATGACAGAAAAACAACAAGGAAACAAATTAGGGTGCTACATTGTAGCAAATTAAGGTGCTACATTATAGACAGATGGTGCTACATTGTATATGGTGCTGCTAGGCAGATGGTGCTACATTGTAGCAAATTAGGGTGGTACTAGGTAGCAGATGGTGCTACTAGGCAGAAAAACAAGAAGGAAATAGTAGAAAAAGTACAAACAATTGTAAAAACCAATGAAGCTAAAAGTATGTAGCAAGAGTAAAAATCGAGGAATCAAAAAGTAAAGAACTAATATTTGATTCATGTTGAAACGTTGCACATTTATGCTTCGACCTAAACTTTTGCTATTTAAATTGCAGGGGTTTGTTGCTGACAGTATACTTGGAGGATTCGACCTCAACCAGCCTGCTGATGGATATGGTCCTGAAAGATATGCTGTTAAAGGATTTGCTCCACCATAATCTGCTTCTGAAGAGTATGCTGCTGAAGGAAACTATGGATAGAAATTTGCTACAAGAGCAGAAAGTGCAGCAAGTAGCAATGTTTCTTTTGTTGCTGAAGAAGGCGGTGAAGAGATATGCTCACAGCCTCTCGTTCCTTATGTTGGAATGACATTTGATGACCTTGAAGTTGCGAAGCAAGTATACAATGACTATGCTTTCAAGCTTGGGTTTGGTACACAGATTGGTAACACCAAATATAGCACAACAAGAGGTGCGCCAAAAGATACAATTCTTAGTAGGTTTTTGAGTGTGTCCACGCCGGAAAACCAGTTGACGAAGCAAAAAATGCTACTAAGGATAGTTCTGGGGAAGGAGATACAATAGACACGAGCAATTTCAGTGCACAAAAGTCACGTAGCAAACAAGCTGGCCTCAAGATGGATGTAGCAGATTTGAGACAGGAGAATAGGGTGCTACAACATGATTGTAAAGCTAGAATGCTTGTTAGAAATAGAAAGGAGATATGGACTTTAACGGTCTTCCATGGAGAGCACACACACCAGTTGGTGAAGCAAATTGGGAGAAGACGGTAGTACCGGTCTCATAGGAAGGTTACTGGGGAGGACTTTCAGTTCATCCAAACTTTACACAACCAAAACATAAGCACAACTCAGATGATGGGATGCATCGGAAGTGTGCATGGAGGCGACCCGGGGTGCCTTGGTTTTGTGAAGAATGATGTGTCAAACATAAGGATTATGCTACGCGAGGAAGTTTCGCAGCGAGACATGTCCATGACTATTGAGTACTTTGATAGGAGACAAGCTGAAAGCCCTACATCCTTTTTTGATAAGCAAGTGGATGAAAACAACGCAGTGAGAGCTCTCTTTTGGGTGGATGGCAGGACAAGGGCCTTGTACCCCAAGTACAAGGACTCAGTGTTTTTCGACACTACATTTTGTACAAACAAGTACAACATGCCCTTTGCTCCACTTGTGGGCGTCAACAACCACACACACAATTGTGTTGGGCTGTGCTCTGCTACCTGATGAAACAACTGAAACATTCAGCTGGTTATTCACCAAAATTAAGGAAGCAATGAACGGTTTGGCACCAGACCATATCATGACAGAATAAGTGACATGGTTATACCCTACGGGTACGTAACTTCAGCATACCTAGTCTAGCCCAAGGAAGGCCCACAGCAGACATACGCTGGCCCATGAAGATTTTCGGGTGGCCAAGGCCCATGACGTCTTCGGATCCTTGGAGAGCAAGACTAGAGGAGATAGGAAATTCAAAGGGGTAAAACCCTAAAACTTGTAACCGACTAGGACTATGCCCGGGACCTGCCTAAGTCTATATAAAGGCCAGGAGGGCACGTCCTAGGGCAACTCGACTCATACTTTCGCACACGCATCTACGCCAGATCGAATCTACGCACCCTGTAACCTTCGGTTCCGCCGTAATCAAGAGCAGACAAGCAGGAGTAGGGTTTTCCCTCCGGGGGCCTGAACCTGGGTAAATCTCGTGTCCCCTGGTTGCTTGTCTGTTAACCGTTCCACGATCTCCAGCATCCCCATCTTCTCCAAAACCCAAGTCCATAACAATGGGCATTGACGAGATTAAACCTCGTCAATTGGCGCCATCTGTGGGAACTGGGGCTGCTGATTGTGCGGTCATGACGGTTCCGACCCGATCGATCTACAACTCCGCGGCGATGGAGAATCCCCTCCTCTTCGGCGCTTTCGACTTCACCGCCCACTCGCCGGCTACCATGAAGGATTTCGAGCCCGTAGGCGACGGACTCGAAATTTTGTTCGGGAGCTTCTGCTTCCAGGTGGGACAAACCGGCACCCTCCGCCTCCCTGAGCGGGTGCCCGTGCCGTCAATCAGGCCCGCTTCATGGGCTCCACATCCCGTGCTACGCACTTCACCATTGACAGATGAGTTTTACAGCAGCAGCAGCTGCAACTCCGATCTGTGTGATCCACCTTCGGATGAAGGGACCTACGGTTCCGGATCCGAAAGCTGCGGCAGCAGCGAACCAATCTGCAGGCGCTATCTGTGCGCCGCAGTCATCCAAACCGACGAGGAAACGCCTAACCCGCCGCCCAACCCCAACCCGCAGGACAGAAACGGCGAAAACGGTGGGAACGGAAGAAGTCGGTCCCCCCACCCAACGGGGAAAACAGTGGCCACCTCATCCAACTTAGCAAAGAAGGATGGGTCGAAGCACGCCGCGCCGTCGCAGGCGAAATAGTCCTACCTCTGGACTCCCCACGTGATCTGCTGAGGGCATACCACTACCTCCTCATCGAGGAGCACAAGAAGCAAGTCAAGATGCAGGAGACGCTCGACAAACGCAAGCAAGCAGCCTCTGAGTCCAGTGCGCGACGAGCTGCGCTCTCCGCCATGGGACCCGACTCTAGTACAATCGGAAACCAGGGAAACAAGCACCGCTCTCGGGTGGAAAACATGGACCCCAAGGAGCGGCGTGACGTGACCCGAACTCTCCACACATCGTTCATGGATATGGACGCTGACGGCAACATCATCCCGAAGACGCCACAAGCTGCGATCATGGCAGCCACTGCGTATCTCGCGGCTCACCCACCTCCGGAGGGGGACCCGAAAAGGGCCATGCATAGGTCCGCACTCACCAGATTAGGACTAATCGGAGCTGCGCTCCACGAAGACGCTCCTGTGGAACCGAAGAAGAAAGCTCCGGCCAGGCGCGACCGGAGTCCCACCCCCTCATCCGAAGAGGAAGAGGAGCACGATCTTCCTCGAAGGAAGAAGAGCTCGCATCGCCATAAAAGCGACTACGACGCCAGAGACAAGCTTACACAACGCAAGATCGATAGGAGAACTCTGCGGGGCTCGATGCTTTAGCAGATCCGTTCGGCGAACACAGATGCCACGCAACTTCAAGCTTCCTTCGGATACTCCGAAGTTCAACGGCACGCAAGATCCAAAGTCCTGGCTCAGTGACCATCTGTCATCCGTCAAGCTTCACGGAGGCAACAAAGAAACCGCCAAGCAATGCCTTCAGCTGCAGCTGACAGGCGCGGCGCGGGTCTGGCTTAGCAGCCTATCATCAGGATCCATCCGAAGCTGGGAGGAGCTCGCTTACAGCTTCATCCGAAACTTCAAAGGCACCAGCAAGAGGCCCGCCTCAATCGAAGAATTGCGAGCCTGCACTCAGAGAACGGGTGAATCTATTCGCTCGTACATACTACGCTGGTCTACAACCAAGAACTCCGCAGCACACATCTCCGAAGAGCGGGCCATCGACGCCTTCAGGGACGGCGTCAAGCGTCCAGACTTCAAGGAGAAACTTGGACGTGTAAAGCCCAAGAAACTCGACCAGCTCGCCAACAGTTGGGCAGACGGCGAAGATTGCATCCAGCGAGCGCAATCAGATGAAGAGGACGACTACGGCCGAAGACGCGAACGCCGCAGCAAGAGGAGATCGCGTGTCTATGAGGACCGCGACGGACCCGACATGGTCGCAGCCGGCTACGCCGACCGCCGTAACGACAACAGCCGCAACAGCGGAGGATACCGCAGCGGAAACTTCCGCGACAACGGACGACCAACGCAGTCGTGGCAACGCCGCGACCGCGACAACGGACCCTCAGCATTCGACAAACTTTCGGGTCCATGCACCATCAACTTCTACATCGACAAACAAGATGGCAAAAAGAAAGATAGCCACATGCTCAAGGACTGCTGCGAGTTCCAGAAACTCAGCGAAGGCATGGTGCAGATGAGGCAACAAGCTCTAATCCCTGCGTTCGGAAATGCACCTGCGCCAGGTGAAATAGCACACGGAGCTCCTCCACCGCCGCCTATTGGAGGCCCAAATTAACCAGTCGCACCAGCGCAAAACAACGCCGGGGTCGCATACCCCCCACCAAAAGGAGCACTCAATATGTTACAGAAGGGACGCCCCACAAATAGGGTGCAGAAGAAAATCACCCGACAAATCAACTTAGTCGTGGCAACTCCGCCTGTAATCCCTGAGTACCTCAGCGGGTCGGAGTCCTGCATCACATTCACTCGCGCGGATCACCCTTGCCAGATCCCTCGCCCAGGCCATGCTGCCCTGGTGCTGGAGGCGCAGATCGGAGGCTTCGAGATGAGTCGCCTCTTCATGGACGGCGGCAGCGGCATCAACCTAATGTTCTCAAGCACTCTAGCAGCTATGCGGATCCCGCAATGCAGCCTGGAACAATCAGACACAACGTTCCACGGCATTGTCCCAGGGAAGGGCATCTTCCCCCTGGGCAAAATAGGGCTCGACGTCATCTTCGGGAAGCCGGACAACTTTCGGCAGGAGCGCCTAGAATTCAAAGTGGTGGACTGGCCGTCGCAATACCATGCCATCCTGGGACGTGTAGCATTCGCAAGGTTCCTGGCCGTCCCACACTACGCATACCTACTACTCAAGATGCCAGGACCAAGGGGCGTCATCACAGTCCACGGGAGCTTCACCCGATCGGACCAATGCGACAGGGATTTCAACAAAATCTCCCAGTCCTTCGGCATGCAAGACGAGCTCGTAAGGCTCCGCGAGGTGACGGACAATGAGCTACCCCCAGTCACAAGGCAGAACACACCTGACATGTCCTTCGACTCCACCGCCAACACCAAGAAAGTGCAGGTCCATCCGACAGACGCCTCCAAGACGGCGCTGATCGCCAACGACCTCAGCACCGCATAGGAAGGCGCGCTCGTCGAATTCCTCCGTGAGCGCTGGGAAATCTTCGCCTGGTGTCCTGCGGACATGCCAGGAGTTCCCAGGGAATTCGCCGAGCACGCACTCAATGTCTTCCCATACACCAAGCTAGTCAAGCAGTCCATCCGAAGACTGTCGGAGCCACGAGCCGAAGCTATCGGCAAGGAGATCAACAGATTACTCGCAGCAGACTTCATCCGGGAAATCAAGGAAAGCGAGTGGTTGGCAAACACGGTGATGGTCCCGAAAAAGGACACGGACATCCTGCGGATGTGCGTGGACTTCACGTCACTAAATAAACACTGCCCAAAGGACCACTTCCCTCTTCCACGGATCGACCAGATCATCGATTCGACTGCAGGTTGCGAGAACCTCTCCTTCCTCGACGCCTACTCAGGCTATAACCAGATTCGACTCAAGGTCGAAGATCAGGAGAAAACATCGTTTATCACACCGTTCGGAGTATTCTGTTACAACACAACGCCCTTCGGGCTAAAGAACGCGGGTGCCACGTACCAGCGATGCATGCAGGCCTGCCTCAAGGACCAGATCGGTCGCAACGTCCAAGTCTATGTCGACGACATAGTAATAAAAACCAAGGAGGCAAGGACACTTATCGACGATCTCCGCGAGACGTTCGACAACCTTGATCGCTACAGGATCAAGCTCAATCCAGAAAAGTGCGCCTTCGGCGTCCCCTCGGGTCAGCTGCTCGGGTAATTCATCTCTCAACGAGGGATCGAAGCGAATCCGAAGAAAATCAAAGCTTTCATGACAATGGAGAAGCCGAAAAACCTCAAGGGCGTTCAGCAGCTCGCAGGACGAGTAGCGGCACTAAGTAGGTTCATCAGCCGCATGGGCGAGAAGGCCCTACCATTTTACCAGCTGCTGCGCAAGGCAGACAAGTTCGAGTGGACACCATAAGCCAACGACGCATTCGAAAGCCTCAAGCGGCTCCTCTCCACCTCGCCCGTTTTGGTCACGCCAAAAGAGCGCGAGCCCCTGCTGCTGTACATAGCAGCCACACACCAGGTGGTTAACACAGTACTCGTGGTCGAACGACCAGAAGAAGGCAAGACCCACGGGGTCCAACGCCCAATTTACTACCTCGGCGAGGTTCTCACTCCAACAAAACAGCGGTACCCGCACTACCAGAAGCTGGCCTACGGCGTGTTCATGACGGCTCGACGACTGAGCCACTACTTCCAGGAGCATCAGGTGATGGTCGTCAACGAGGCACCCCTGAACAGCATCCTGAATAACCCAGAGGCCACAGGGCGCGTGGCCCTGTGGGGCATCGAACTATCACCTCTGGACATCGTCTACGAGAAACGACACGCAATCAAATCTCAAGTCCTTCCGGACTTCCTGGTGCACTGGATGGAGCTGCAGCTGCCTGACACCCCAGACATGTCGCAGTCCTGGACAATGCATTTTGACGGCTCCAAACGCGAAGCCGGAGCAGGGGCAGGAGTCATACTGACCTCCCCGCAAGGTGACAAGATGAAGTACGTCCTTCGGATGAAATTCAGAGCCTCCAACAACGAGGCCAAATACGAAGCCCTCATCCATGGCATGAAGATGGCAAAATATGTGGCGCAACGCACCTGGTCATCTACGGTGACTCCAACCTTGTCGTACAACAGACGATGAATGAGTGTGACGCACACGCCGAAAACATGATCGCGTACCGCGCGCTATACAACGCACTCGAAGGAGAATTCGACGGCTGCGAACTTCGGCACGTTGGAAGAGAGAGCAACGAGGAGGCCGATAGGCTCGCCAACATTGGCTCCACTTGTGCAAAGGTGCCACCAGGTGTGTTCCTCGAACAGATCTGCGTGCCATCCATCAAGCGGAAATTCCCCAAGGGATCACCCGAAGAAGCAGAACACTCGGGGGCTACGCTAGCCGAAGGTCATGAAGGACCCGAAAAGTTGGATACCGAAGTTGCCATGGTCAACCTGATGCAGGTCATGGCAATCGAAGAAACCTGGACACGTCCATACCTCCAGTTCCTGATAAACGGAGAATTGCCAGACAGCCCGACAGATGCCCGGCGCGTATCCCGTCGGCCAAAAGCCTTCACCATCATCAACGGCGAGCTATACAAACGCAACATTACGGGCGTACTACAACGGTGCGTCACCATCAACGACGGCAAGGACATACTCCAAGATATCCACGAGGGCATCTGCGGCCACCACGCAGGTAGCCGCTCCCTCGTCGCCAAAGCTCTGCGAGCAGGATTCTACTGGCCAACGGCCATGAGCGACGCGAAGGACATCGTCCGAAGATGCAACGGGTGCCAACGGTTCGCCGACAAACCGCACGCACCTGGGTCCGAACTTCGACCCATACCCATAGCCTGGCCTTTTGCCCAATGGGGCCTTGACATGATCGGCAAACTGCCAAAATCCTTGAAGGAAGGACACGTCTTCCTCCTGGTCGCAGTCGACAAATTCACCAAGTGGATCGAAGCCATGCCAGTCACCAACCAGAAGGGCAAAACCGCCGTCAAGTTCTTCGAATCCATTGTCTACAGGTTTGGCGTACCGCACAGCATCATCACCGACAACGGATCGAACTTCATCTCCGAAGAATTCCAGGACTTCTGCGAAGGCCTCGGGATCAATATCACGTATGCCTCAGTGGCACACCCGCAAACAAACGGGCAAGTGGAAAAGGCCAACGGCCTAATCGGCGCCGGCATCAAGAAGCGCCTCATGAGCTCACTCGAGCACAAAGCTGGAAACTGGACGAAAGAGCTACCGTCTGTCCTGTGGAGCTTACGGACTACGCCAAACAGCTCCACCGGCTACACACCGTTCTTCATGGTACACGGAGATGAAGCAGTGCTACCAGACGAAGTACGCCATCAGACTCCACGAGTCGTCACATACAGCAAAGCCGAATCCACGGCTGCACTCGAAGACTCCGTCGACACACTCGATGAAGCGCGGGATATAGCAGCCGCTCGATCAGCGGTGTACCAGCAGAGTCTCCGCAACTATCATAGCCGCCGGCTGCGCCCAAGGTCCTTCGTCGAAGGAGACCTCGTCTTGCGACTCAAGCAAAAGCGACCGAACAAACTCGATTCACCATGGGAAGGACCCTACGCCATCACCGAGGTCATCCCAGGTGGCGCCTATCGCCTCAAGCACGTGGAGTCTGGAGTCGCATACTCCAACCCATGGAACGTCTCGCACCTGCGACGATTCTACCCGTAGCAATCTACCCCCTTTTTTACTTTTAATAAGGCTTTCAGCCAAGGCTACTCAGCCGAACCATGTACCTCCTCCATTACGATATAAATAAAGCTAAGTACCTCGCCCCCAACCTTCGGTTGACTATTTTCTGCAACTTTACTACATGCTACATACGCACTCAGGGGCTCCCCCCACCTCACGATTTCATCGACTGAGGACAAAACGTGTACACCCGAGTAGCTGACCACGTCAGGCAAACGAAAAGGGCACGTACTCAATCAAAGCACTGCGTGCTCGCAAACAAGCAAACCTTTACAACAAAGGGCACATAAACACCCAACCGCAATATACAAATTTTACATCTATCTGTTTATTTTCAGGTCCTACCTATTCTAAAGAATAACCTGAGCACGCTGCTCAAACAAATCTACAATCTGTTCGGCATACTGCCTTACAGCCGCGTAATGCGGACGCATATTCCACTCGCCACCATCTGGTCGAGGAGGTGGCCCAGTCACCACAGCAGCCAAATCTACGTCAGGGCGGTGCACCCTCACAAGGGACAAAGCAGCCTTCACCCCTGCGACGAGCTGCTGCCGCACCAGCTCCTTGACATTGCTGGCACTCCGAAATTTCGTCAGAAGACCTGCAAGGGTCGACGGCACGGCATCCAAAGGAAACATGGCGTGCAACACCGAGAAAAGTGATGTCTGCACCTGGCGGAGCACCCGCGAAACCTGATAGACACGATCCTGCACCGTCGCCAGAATCAGGGCGCGATCACGATCCATCCAGAAGAAGCCGCCGGCCTCCATGTCCTGTTGAGTCAAGCAATTGACTCGAACAGCGATACGCTCTTTCTCTTCCCTCGGAGCAATATTGGCACCTACGACAACCGCACAAAACAAGAATAAGGCCCGCAGGCTCACCCAAAGAACTGAGCTACAGCCCGAAAGAAGGATCAACTTACATTGCAGCTGCTCGGACAACCGACCCAGCTCCGCCATCAAATACTCCTCTCTGGCTGAACCACGATCTGCCTTGGATTTCCAAACGTCGGCGCGACCGCGTAACCCGAGCAAATCCCTCTCCAAGCTGCGCACGCGATCCTGAAGAAAAGCGAGCTGCGAGGAATCATCCAACGATGGTCGCAAGGGCCTTTCGGATGAAGTGTCAACTGGGTCAGCACCCGAAGGAACCTATAGCAGCAGAAAAAAGAAGGCACACAGACATTCAGCCAAGGATAGAGCACAACTCGGAGGAATTCATTAAAATATTTAAGGCCACTACGTGGCACAAGGATGGTACTACAAAAGATATTTACAACAAAAGTAGACTTCAAACTACCCTACGTCTACTATGCCTAAGGCGGAGGACACTGAGTCGCCTCAGAACCAGACTACCTAGCTTTGGCCTCGCCCTGCTGCCGCAAGGCGTACTCAGACAGCAAGTCAATGAGCTTGGGCCCATATCGTCTGCAGCGAGTGGAGTAGGCGGCGAAGGCTACCTCGGATCCATCCGCAGCCGTCGGCATCCGACAAGTAATCTGGGGCAGGTCCAGCTCCGCCCCAGCCGCCATGGCCATCGCCAGCCCGACGGACGCCCCGATGCCCTTCTGCTTGCGCTTGTACGCTGCAGGCGCTTCGGCTGACAGAGCCTCTGCCAGGGCATCCACATCTCCAAGGGATGCGCCCTTCGGGAAGAGCTCCTGGTAGAAGAGACGAAGGACCTCTTTCGCCTTGGCAAGAGAGTTGACGACGGTGCTGCAGCGGTCTTCGACCGCCACAGTGGCATCATCTAGAGCACTCCCGTGCTCCAGAGCACCGCGGTCGAACTCGATGCCTGCGGCATCTGAGACAAAAACAAAGAAAAATATGAAGAAAGGTAGTATAGAAGAAGATCCGTAGAAAAAGTAACAAGTCCAAAAGCTTGTACTCACCCGAAATAGCCTTGGCAGCAGCCATGAGCTTATCTGCCACCCCTCTTTCACGAGCAGCCGCAACGGTGGCCAGCTGCTCCTCACGATCTGCAGCCTCCTGCTGCAGACGCTCCTTCGCTTCGGCTGCCTTCGTCAGCTCCAGCTCAAGGCGCTCTTTCGCACCAGCGGCGGCTTCAGTCTTCTGCTCCGATTGGCCAAGGCTCTTCTTCAGAGCGTCGACCTCACGGAGAGAGTCGTTATGCTCCTCTGCATTTACAACAAGCAAGTGTCAAAGAACAGGACCAGGATAAAACAAGAGAAGTACTACAAGGCAGACGAATACCTTGAAGCTGCCGCAGTTTCGCCTCCAGCGCCAGGCGTTCCTCCACAAGCCGTTTGGCTTCTTGGACAAAAGGCTGCAGCAAAAAGGCAATAGCAGTAAGAACAGGACTTGGGGGCTACGCCCAACACAAGGAAGCAAAAACAACATCAGCATACGAAGACACCCGGGGGCTCCCCCGTAACATAAAGCAGAAAAACTTACGTGCTCCGAAGGCGAACCCGCAGGCCCGCCAGCGAAATTCTGAGGCGCAACCACCAGCCTCTCCTGCATAGGAGGAACTGGAGCAGCGTCACCCGAAGTCGCCACAGTCTGAGGAGGAGGCGACGCAATGTTCGACTCCCCCATCATCTCCCGTGCACCATCACTAGAGCCGTCGGAGGATTGCCTGCATACGAACCAATCAACGCAGATGCAAAAATAACAAGGGAACAAAGGACAACAATGGCAACAAGAAAACTGACGAGCCCAACGCGCTCAGGTCGAAGATAGGAGAAGCCCTTCGGGCCCTCTTCTCCTCCTTCTTCTCTTCCTTCTTCTCCTCCTTTTCTTCCTTCTTCCTCTTTGCTGGCGGGTGCGGAGCAACAGCCCGCACATGAATGGCAGGAAGGGGAGAGGAAGAACCCCCATGAACATCATCATGACGCTCAAGGCCCAGAGGATTTCTGGGAGTTGGAGGAGTCGAGGCATCTGATGACTCGCTAGAGCTCCGTGATCTCTTGCGCGAATGGTCCTCACTCGATTCGTCAGCATCCTCCGCTGGGGATCGCGCTGACGGTAGCTCGGACACGGAATCCACCACTTCATTATCTGGGGCATTCGGATACCTTTCGGGCAACGGTGGTGCCATGCCCGGCACTTTGAAGCTCTGCAAAAGGAAAAGGAACTTTGTTAGCAAACAAAGGAAAAAGTACACAGCTGAAAAAAACAAAAGGGGAGCACTACGTGCGCAAATCTACACCTTCGGTATGACCAACGTCGAAGAAAAGGGAGGAGTCAGCGACTTCCCCGGGATTTCTTCGTCGGCCTTGAACTTCAATAGCGCGCGAAGAGCCTTGTCAAGTTCCACCTCGGAGATTTTCTCACTCGAAACCCTCGTCGGATCACGGCGCCCAGAGTAAAGAAACATCGGGTGCGCCCTAGCTTGGAGAGACTGCACCCTACGCTCAAGAAACGTCCGGATGATGTCAACACCGTTCACCTCCTTCTCAGGAATCAGTTGGAGATCCTCCACCCGATGGTACAGGGCCTCTATCTCCGCCACCTCACCGTCTAAGATTTGGTTTTTCCAGGATCTTTTCTTCTCAATCAATTGGGAGGGGTCAAAAGGAACGAGACCAAAATCTTGCCCAGGCAGTACGGAATCACGGATGTAAAACCATTTCCTCCGCCAGTACTGGACAGATTCGGACATGGAAAAGGAAAAGAATTGCACATTGGGACCAAGGGAGATGATGAAACCCCCAATGGGATACACACCATCTGAACCAGACTGCCTCTTCACGGAATAAAGCTTCCGGAAGAGGCCAAAGTGCGGCTCAATGCCAAGCCAACACTCGCAAAGCGTGATAAAACACGCAATGTGGAGAAGGGAGTTGGGAGACAGATGATGGAGTTGAACCCCATAGAAAAAAAGCAGTCCATGGAGGAAGTCATGGACCGGAAAAGAAAACCCGCGAATCACGAAGGCAACAAACATAACCCGGTACCGAGATGGGGGACGGGGGATTACCTCATTGCCGGGGAGTCTCACGGCCGCCGTGTCTTGCGGGATCAGGCTCCGCTCGCGCAGTTTGCGGAGATCGCTCTCTCGCGTTTCTGATCGCCGCCAGCCACCATCGGTGACGCGAGCAGTGGCGGTGCCCTTCTTGCCTCCGGCGGCGCTGGTCCCAACCGCAGATGAGGACTTCTTTGTTTTCCCCATGGTGCTACGGCGGTGGTGGCGTTGCCAACGAAGAAAGACAAAGGAAATGTGGAGGAAACTCTCAGCGCGCAGCAAGAATAGCTCAAGAACGAGGAGGCAGTAAATAGATGAACTGCTGCGGTGAAAAACAAACCACGATTTCACCAGGGATTATAACAGCGAAGACGACACACGCTGGCCGTCCATCGAGAAGACCTAACGCCAACGGTAGATCTGGCCGTACACGTGTCAGAACCAAAACGAACCATCATTACCACGCCATCCACTACGCGCGGAAATCGAGGAGACACCGTAATCATCTCCACGCCGCGCGTGACCGGTTAATTCAAAGTCAGCAAGTGGGACCCACGCTTCGTCCAGTCAAGTCATCTCTGGCGTAGCAGACGCTTGAGGTCATCGATCGTAAGCACTGACGTCATCAAAAGCTATACTAGCACCACCTCGGCTCCACAACTAAGAGTACTCACTCGAATCTACGATTCGACTAAATACTCGGGGGCTACTCCTATCAGGAGCGCTGGCCGCGCACCCGACAGACAAATGAGGACAAAATTACTTCTCTGAGTCCTACGTCGAGTCTACGACTCCACTACGGACTCGGGGGCTACTCCCATAGGGAGGATGGATTTAAGCATCCGAAAATTTTCGAGTCCTGCGGACTTAACGATAGAAACAATGCTTGAACTAAAGTCTCCATTCGAGTCTACGACTCGAACAGACACTCGGGGGCTACTCCCATAGGGAGCGCTGGTCGCGCACCCTATGAAATCTTCGACCGCGATCTTCCGGATCCGCACGCAAAAACTTTTTGGCAACTCTGCCCCAACAAAACGCTAAGTGATTGACAATCTCCTTGGCCACCCGAAGCACCTCCGAGGTGATAAATGTTCGGATGCTGCGTCTGCGACGCAAAGATAAGACCTGCAGATATCATCTGATGGCCTGGAAACGCACCTGACTGCGCTCTGCTAGTATGAATCCGTACCAGCAGGTACGATGAAAAATCCCGACGGACGCGTTGGGTACACTAATTAAAATCACTGGAATTCCACTCCTATAAGTCCTCCGCGGCCCGAGTTGAATTACGCCAGCATATGTTCCAGGCCCGGGTTAAGGGACCCGAACCTGAAGAAGATCGTGTTGTTTCGTCCTAAGACAGTTAACTGACCCTGATCCGCCGGGTGAGTCAGGCACCGCATCAACGATCCCTACACACATATAATATTAACATATAGCTGCTCCCGAAGGATGGAAGAGTCCTCAGCCGAATCTACGATTCGACTGATCACTCGGGGGCTACTGACATGGTTATACCCTACGGGTACGTAACTTCAGCATACCTAGTCTAGCCCAAGGAAGGCCCACAGCAGACATACGCTGGCCCATGAAGATTTTCGGGTGGCCAAGGACCATGACGTCTTCGGATCCTTGGAGAGCAAGACTAGAGGAGATAGGAAATTCAAAGGGGTAAAACCCTAGAACTTGTAACCGACTAGGACTATGCCCGGGACCTTCCTAAGTCTATATAAAGGCCAGGAGGGCACGTCCTAGGGCAACTCGACTCATACTTTCGCACACGCATCTACGCCAGATCGAATCTGCGCACCCTGTAACCTTTGGTTCCGCCGTAATCAAGAGCAGACAAGCAGGAGTAGGGTTTTCCCTCCGGGGGCCTGAACCTGGGTAAATCTCGTGTCCCCTGGTTGCTTGTCTGTTAACCGTTCCACGATCTCCAGCATCCCCATCTTCTCCAAAACCCAAGTCCATAACAATGGGCATTGACGAGATTAAACCTCGTCACTAAGACCAAGCGATGGCTGCAGCAATTTCAAACATATATCCTGATTCAATTCACAGATGCTGCATCTTCCATGTGCTATGATTAGTAAGAACAAATCTTGGTCCTCACTTGAGAGAAGGTAGCCCATTTGCTGCAGCGTTCTACTCATGCATTTATAACACAGACACCATAGCAGAATTTGAGATATGCTGGCAACATATGTTGGAAACTTTTGCTATGGCTGAGAACACACATTTCCAGAATATGTGGAAGAGCAGAAACATGTGGGCGCCTGAGTACTTCAGACAAAGTTTCTTTCCCTTTACAAGCAAAACGGGAAGATCTGAAGGCCTCGTCTCATACTTTAAAACTTTAGTTTGCCCAAGTGGCTCAGTTTGGAACTTCGTGCAACAATATGAGTTGTGCCAAAACCTGATGCTAGACAGAGAAGACAATGCAACATTCACCATGGATACAACAACAACACCACTATGGGGAAGGTGAGATTTTATCTTTACATACTGATTTTCCAGTAGCATTATTTTATATCTGTTGTAGCATGTTTGAAAAACTATTGTAGCATAATGTAACACCTGATGTAGCACCACTCTGACAGTCAGCAAGCAGACATTTTTCAGCTACAACATTGTAAAGCAGGGGCTGGAGTTCTATACGAGGGAGATCTTCACAAGGTTCCAAAAGATGATTGAGAGGTCTACAAGGTTTTATCCAATGCAGGTTGAGGGTGAAGGCATGTGCTTTGATCTCATTCCAAACCCTGGTTGTGGTGTCAAAACCTACCAGGTGCAAGTCAAGCTTGATGATGAGTGCTATAAGTGCGGATACAACACATTTGAGATGTGTGGCCTTATATGCCCGCATATAGTCAGGGTGATGGTGCACTTGAATGTGCAGCAAATTCTAGAGAGATATATGCTACGAAGATGGTCTGCTGCAGCAACAACGCCTGCACCTGAGCCCGGGACAAATACCATCAGATTTGGGATCCCAGGAACCAATACTCTCAAGTACAATGCTTTGTGCAGAAAGATGAATGAACTCGCTTCAGTGATGAAACATATGTTGTTGTTTCCAAGATGATTGATGAGGCGATGCAGGTTGTTGCAAACATGAGGAACACACATCATGCTACACAGCAAGGAGGGGAGCAAGAAGGAGAGCAGCAAGGAGGAGGACCAGAAAATGTTCAACCACATCAAGGTATTCCTCCACAACATGATGTAAACAATCAACATTAAGAAGAACAACGTAATGATGCTCATAGTAGCACACTCAAGAACCCTGCGAGGGTAAAGTCAAAAGGAAGACCAACTAAGAAGTCGAAGCATAACAAACCATTGGTTGAGCTTCATGATGAAGCAAATGCCAAGAGAAGAAAAAAGCTCAAGAGACAAAGAAGAAGCAAACTGATGCAACACCAAAAACAATAGGAAGCCAAGAAAGCAAAAATTCCCATACTGCAATGAAGAAGGTCACAACGTGAGACAATGCGTCTTCATGGAAGCACTGATTGCGGGGAATGCTGCGAAAATTGAGTTGAAACTATAGAGATGAAGCTACATGTACTAGCAGTGTAGCATTTTTATTATTACTATGTAGCATACATACAGTATAGATGTAGCATCATTTTGATGCAAGATATGAATTTTGTGATATGACAGAATATTTTTGGTAGCAAAAGTATTGCCACTTTGGAGCATACAACCTGCATTTGGTAGCATTATTGTTTCTCATATGTAGCAAGAGCTAAAATTGCTACCAAAGACAAAACTTGTTCTTCTGATTGAATGTCACAGGAATATTTGCTACATTAAGTCTGCAATGAAACCTAGTAGCAAATCTTGAACACCTGGGTAGCATTACATTTCTATGCATGTAGCAATGTAGTTACACAGATGTAGCAAATTAACACATGGGTGGACAAAAAAATTGACAACATGTCTGGGGAAATACTCATTTTTATCATTTCTGCAGCATGTATGTAGCATATACAGAACTTATATTTATCAAAGAAATCACACTATTTGAAGCTTCAGAAGATAATAAACAACATGACAAACATCAAAAGCTATATATAAAATCAAACGTAACGAACCATTCCAAACATCTAGCAGTTATCCATCCAACATAACTATTTGGTAGTACACGAACACATCCACGATTACATCAGTTTGAACCATTACAAAGTGCAAAATAAGATGACAAAGACGACACCAGTTTCAACCTAACTATGCTTCTTCTGTAACTCTTCTTCCATCAGCTGTTCAATTGATCCTTTGTTTTGCCTTGCCTCGATCAAAGATGTTGCAAGAAGTTTCCTTAGAAGTTGTATAACATTGTTGTCGAACTCCGCCATGACCTTGCCGCTGAAGCTTTCCATGAAGAGGATGCTGAAGAATCCACAATCAAATCTGCCAAAAAACAAACAGATAGATTTGTAACAACCAAGCAGAAACATATGTAGCAAGTGTAGGAACCTACAGTAGCATAAGTTGTAAACTTAGGTAGCAATAAAAAAACAATAAAGTAGCAAAAGTTTACTGCTAGTGATAAGGACAAGGATTGAAAAAAGCGAAACAAAAAGAAGGAGAGCAAATCTTACATGGTAGTTTGCTGCGGGTGATCAGGATTGGTTAGCAGAAAAGTGTCGAAGTTGATATTGTCTGCTAGTTTCGATTGCTTCACAAGAATTGCAAAGTTTGCGAACTAAAAAACAAACAAACACAATGCATGGTTATTGATATGCAACAATAAAAGGTCCAACTATAAAAGTAGCAAACATAATGAAAAAGTGTAGCAGGATTACTAACCAGATTGCGTGCACAATCATCCAACACACCAGCATCCTTGGCCCCTTTCATTGAATCAAAAATATGCATCTACTTTGCTACTAGGTTGATACAAGGAACTACCCAATGGTTGAATTTCACAATAGGAAAGTATAGCTACATTCAAACATGAATCAATATTTAGCATAATGTATAGAAGCATATAGCAAAAACTTGACTATATGAAAGCAAACATGAACAAGATAGGAAGAGGATGTTAACTCACAAGGTCACACTTGAAAATCTTGAACTTTGCAATCTGCTCTTTCAACTCATCCGTAAATGCTTTAGCATTGAATACTTTTGGATCAACAACAAGCTTCTTCTATTTTGTGTTGAGGATAAAAAGAAGTGAGATGAGGCAGCAGCAAAAAGCAAGTAAAAATTGCTACTATCTGTATTGGTCAACAAGCACAATGTTCACAAAAAGTGGAACCAAAGACAAATTACTAAAGTAGCAAAATAAGATTACTAATGTAGCAAAAAAGAAACAGTAATGTAGCATAGCATGAAGAATTTAACACAACTACAAAAGTGGATGAAAAGTGATGCAACTGTATAAAACAAATATAGCAAAATGCAAGGACTAAAATCAATTAACAATAATGTAGCAGAGTAGCTGACATACATATTTAGCAAGTAAAAGATCAATAAAAGTGCTACTTACCACAAAGTGCTGCGTAAAAGCATACTTCCTCTTGTGCCGTGCACTTTTCTTGCAAATGATGTCCGACTCGTGGTTAAATTTCTCAATCCAAACATTCATAAACTCAATATTGAGATTTTGGCGCGGCCGAAGAGATGTTTGGAAAGTTCTATAGCAGGTATAGTATGTTGGAATTATGCCCTAGAGGCAATAATAAATATGTTATTGTTATAATTCTTGTTCATGATAAAGTTTATATTCCATGCTAGAATTGTATTAAGCGCAAACTTTGATACTTGTGTGGTTTATGAACAACACTGTGTCCCTAGTAAGCCTCTATGGACTAGCTTATTGATTAATGATGGTTAAGGTTTCCTAACCATAGACATGAGTTGTCGATTAATAATGAGATCATGTCATTAGGAGAATGATATGATGGACATACCCAAACCAAGCAGAGCAATTAGATCGTGTCATCGTGTTCATCTTTGTGAAGCTTTTTCCTATGTCAAATATTGTATTCCTTAGACCATGAGATAATGCAACTCCCTGGTATCGGAAGAAAGCTTTGAGGTCATCAAACGTCATCCTATGTGAGGGTGATCATAAAGGTGTCTCTCAGGTGATCGGAAAGTACTTGTTGGGTTGTATGTATCGAGATGGAATTTGTCCCTCCCGAGTCAGAGAGATATACTTCGGGCCCACTCGGTAATCGATATCAACACCGCTTGCAAGCACGTGGTTAAGGAGTTAATCACAAAGTGATATCGGATTACGGAACAAGTAAAGTACTTGCTGTGAACGAGGTTGAACTAGGTATGCCGATACCAACGATCAAATCTCGGGCAAGTAAAATATCGCGTGACGAAGGGAATATATATATGGGATTAATTGAATCCTGGCATCGTGGTTCATCCGATATGATCATCGATGAATATGTGGGAGTCAATATAGGTTTCCAGATCCCGCTGTTGATTATTGATAGAAGATCATGTCTGCATATTCTCGAACCCGTAGGGTCACACACTTAACGTGCCTCGACGCTAGGATAGAATGGATAATTGGTTTATGAGTTTTTTGTTCGGAGTCTCGGATGAGATCCAGGACATCATGAGAGGTTCTGGAATGGTCCAGAGAATAAGATTCATATAAAGGAAAGCAGTTTTTGGATTTTAGAATCGTTTCGGAGTATTCGGTATTGTACCGGAAGGTTCTAGAAGCTTCCGGAGAGGGACCAACGTGGCCCCACTTGTCGGAGGGCTGTGTGGGCCTAAGAGGGAGTGCCTTGGACGCTTTGGGCCAGGGGAACAAGGTCCCATAGGCCCAGCCGGCCAAACCCGAGGGTAAACCCTAGGGAAACCTTCTAGAAGGGGGGAAGACTTGCCCCCCACTCCACCCTTGGGGCCGCCGCCCTAGGGCTTGGAGGAGGGGCCAAGGGGGCCGGCCAGCCCCCTATATAAGGTGGGAATGGGGCGCACCCTACCCTCACTCCAAAACCCTAGCCGCCAGCTGCTGCCCTTCCTCTCTCTCTCTCTCTCTCTCTCTCTCTCTCTCTCTCTCTCTCTCTCTCTCTCTCTCTCTCTCTCTCTCTCTCTCTCTCTCTCTCTCTCTCTCTCTCTCTCTCTCTCTCTCTCTCTCTCTCTCTCTCTCTCTCTCTCTCTCTCTCCCGACTGCGCGTAGGCGAAGCCCTGCCGCAGAAACTCTCCACCTTTGCACCACGCCGTCGTGTTGTAGATCTAATCTATCTCTCCACCCCACTTGCTGGACCAAGGAAGGAGGAGACGTCGCGGCACCGTACGTGTTCATCTCTCGGAGCGCCGCCACTTGCGGCGTAGGATCGGATCGGATTGCGAGGAGGAGACGGCTAGTACGACTACATCAACCACGTTCTGTTGAACGTTTCCGTTGTGCAATTTCTTCAAGGGTATGAAGATCTCATCTATATCTCTCGTTGATTGCATCTCCTAGATTAGATCTTGGATTTCCCGTTCGCATCCGTAGAATTTTTTTGATTTACTATGCTGCGAAACCCTTCAGTGGTATCAGAGCTAGATCTATGCGTAGATGTGTTTCACGAGTAGAACGCAACATGCTTGTTGCGGGCGTTGATGTTTTCTGTTGCAAGCCTCTTGTTGTGTACTTCTTATGATGCGGGATAGTGAGATCGAAGCGGTCCAGGCCAACTTTACGCGACCTCGTTCGCGAGACCGGCTCCGCACTTGACGTGTGGCTTGTTCCACACATGCCGCTGGTGGATGCCAGTTTCTCTCACTATAGTAGTCATGGAATTTACACCGGATGTTGGCAACCATAATATCACTGTTGTGGCTTTCCGTAGGTAAGAATCATTCTTAGCTTGTTACTCCCATAAGCCACGTAAAACATGCAACAACAAAGTAGAGGTGTCTAACTTGTTTTTGCAGGGAGTGTTTTGTGATATGGTATGGCCCAAGACATGATGTGTATGATGTATGCGATGATCATGTTTTGTAATATTTCACGACTTGCATGTCGATGAGTACACAACCGGCAGGAGCCATATGGTTGTCTTTATAATTGTGTATGACCTGTGTGTCAACTTCTTATACGCCATGTAATAGCTTTGCTTTATCGCTAAGTAGTTAGCAATAATTGTAGTTGCTGTTCGTGGTGGAGGCAATCATGGTGGAATGATGGAGATCATGCTGGCACGCACAAGATGGAGATCATTGCGCGGAGATTGGCTATACCATGTCACATAAGATTATATGCATATGATGTTTATCCTTTTATGTATCTTATTATGCTTAGATCACGACGGTAGCATTATAAGATGATTCCTCACTTAAATATCAAGATAAAATTGTGTTCTCCCCATGTATGCACCGTTGCAAAAGTTCATCATGTTCAAGCACCTCGTGATGATCGGGTGCTATAAACTCTACGTTCACATACAACGGGTGCAAGCCAGTTTTTGCACACGCGGAAATACTTGGTTTTGACTTGACGAGCCTAGCATGTACAGACATGGCCTCGGAACACACGAACCGAAAGGTTAAGCATGAGTCATATGAATGATATGATCGACACTTTGTTGTCCACCATTGAAACCACATCTCTTCTCGTGAAGATCGGATTAGGTGTGGTGAATTTGGATCGTGTTCACTAAACAACTTGAGGGATGTTGAATTTAGTGGGAGTTCATTTAGTAATTTGATTAAGTTGAACTAGTTATCATGAACATAGTCTAAATTGTACTTGCAAATTTTTTAGATCAAATGGCTAAGTCCAACTTCAACTTCAACGTTTTTGCCGAGAAAGAAAAGCTTAAGAACAATGGGTCTAACTTCACCAACTGGTTCCGCAATCTGATAATCATTCTCGCTGGCGGACAGAAGAACTATGTCCTTGAGAAAGCGCTAGGTGACGCCCCTGCTATTGATGCGCCGGCTGATGAAAAAGCTGTTTATCAGTCGTGCAAAGATGATTATGGAGTGATTAAGAGTACCATGTTGTTTGCTATGGAATCGGACCTTCAAAATCTTTTTGAGGAGTTCGCCGGGCCCTTTGAGATACTTGAGGAACTGAAAACCATGTTTCAGACTCAGGCCTGTTCTGAGAGATATGAGATCTCTGAGAAATTCTTTAACTGCAAAATGGAGGAAGGGAGTTCCGTTAGTGAGCACGCCATTAAGATGTCGGGCTACACTCAATGTCTTGAGCAACTGGACTGCAAGATTCCAGAAGAGCTCAAGATTGACAGAGTTCTGCAATCACTCCCTCCTAGCTACAAAGGTTTTGTAGTTACTCACAATCAAATTGGTTCCACTGATACGATCACTGAGCTCTTCACTAAGCTGAAAGTTGCGGAGGTGGACATCAAGAAAGATAATCATGTGTTGATGGTCAATAAGACCCCTAGCTTTAAGAAAGGTAAGGGTGCAAAGAAATCCTTCAAGAAAGGCATCGACAAGCGCGTTGCCCCTGCTGAGAAGAAGCTCAAGTCTGGACCTAAGCCGGAAACTGAGTGCTTCTATTGCAAGGACAAGGGTCACTGGAAGCGCAACTGTCCGAAGTACTTAGCGGACAAGAAGGCTGGCACCATTAAAGGTATATTTGATATACATGTTATTGATGTTTACCTTACTAGCGCTCGTTGTAGTGCCTGGGTATTTGATACTGGTTCAGTTGCTAATATTTGTAACTCGAAACAGGAGCTACGGAATAGACGGCGGCTAGCAAGGGATGAGGTGACGATGTGCGTTGGCAATGGATCAAGAGTTGATGTGATGGCCGTCGGCACGCTCTCCTTAGTTTTACCTTCGGGATTAGTTTTAAACCTTAATAAGTGTTATTATGTGCCTATGTTGAGCATGAACATTATATTTGGACCGTGTTTATTGCAAGACGGTTATTCATTTAAATCAGAGAATAATGGTTGTTCTATTTATATGAATAACATCTTTTATGGTCATGCACCTGCTGTGAATGGTTTATTTCTTCTGAATCTCGAAAGCAATGAAACACACATCCATAACATTGAGGCTAAGAGATGCAAAGTAGATAGTGATAATTCAACTTTTTTGTGCCACTGCCGTCTAGGTCATATTGGTGTAAAACGCATGAAGAAACTCCATTCTGATGGGCTTTTGGAGTCTCTTGATTTTGAATCATTTGACACGTGCGAGCCGTGCCTCATGGACAAGATGATCAAAACCCCGTTCTCCGGAATAATGGAGCGAGCAACGGACTTGTTGGAAATCATACATACCGATGTATGCGGACCAATGAGTGTATCGACGCGCGGTGGATATCGCTATTTTCTCACTTTTACTGATGACTTAAGTAGATATGGGTATATCTATTTAATGAAATATAAATATGAAACGTTTGAAAAGTTCAAAGAATTTCAGAACGAAGTGGAAAACCATCGTAACAAGAAAATTAAATTTCTACGATCCGATCGTGGAGGTGAATATTTGAGTTATGATTTTCTCACACATCTTAAAGCAAGCGGAATCGTTTCGCAACTCACGCCACCCGGAACACCACAGCGCAATGGTGTGTCTGAACACCGGAATCGAACTCTATTAGATATGGTGCGATCAATGATGTCTATTACAGATTTGCCGTTATCATTTTGGGGTTATGCATTAGAAACCGCTGCATTCACTTTAAATAGGGCACCATCTAAATCCGTTGAGACGACGCCGTATGAACTATGGTTTGGTGCTAAACCTAAGTTGTCGTTTCTTAAAGTTTGGGGATGCGAAGCTTGCGTTAAGAAGTTGATGTCGGACAAGCTCGAACCCAAAGTGGAGAAATGCGTCTTCATAGGATACCCTAAGGAAACGATTGGGTATACCTTCTACCACAGATCCGAAGGCAAAGTGTTTGGTGCAAAGAACGAATCCTTTCTTGAGAAGGAGTTTCTCTCGAAAGAAGTGAGTGGGAGGAAGGTAGAGCTAGACGAGGTTATTGAACCTTGTATCGAGTTGGAGAGTAGCGCAGCACCTGAAATTTTTCTAGTGCCGTCTGCACCAACAAGAGGGGAAGCTAATGACGGGGATCATGAAACTTCGAACGATGCTGCTACTGAACGTCGCAGTTTGACAAGGTCACGTGCCACTCCTGAATGGTACGACAACCCTGTCTTAACCGTCTTGTTGATAGACAACAATGAACCTGCGAACTATGAGGAAGCAATGATGAGCCTAGACTCTGAGAAATGGCTAGAGGCCATGAAATCCGAATTGGGATCCATGAGCGAAAACCAAGTATGGACTTTGGTGGACCCTCCGAGCGACCGTAAGGCCGTTGAGTGCAAATGGATTTTCAAGAAGAAAACGGACGCGGATGGTAATGTTACTGTCTATAAAGCTCGACTTGTCGCAAAAGGGTTTCGACAAGTTCAAGGTGTTGACTACGATGAGACTTTCTCTCCCGTAGCGATGTTTAAGTCCATTAGGATTTTATTAGCAATTGCTGCGTTTCATGATTATGAAATATGGCAGATGGATGTCAAGACTGCGTTCCTCAATGGCAACATTGATGAAGAGTTGTATATGATGCAACCCGAAGGTTTTGTCGATCCTAAGGATGCTGATAAGGTGTGCAAACTTCAGCATTCCATTTATGGACTAAAGCAAGCATCTCGGAGTTGGAACCTTCGTTTTGATCAAGTGATCAAGAGCTTTGGATTTGTTCCAAATTGCTATGAAGCTTGTATCTACAAGAAAGTGAGTGGGAGCTCAGTGGCATTTTTAGTACTATATGTGGATGACATATTGATTATTGGAAATGACATTGGTATGCCTAACGATGTGAAGAGTTATTTGAATAAATGTTTTTCAATGAAAGACCTTGGATAAGCTGCTTATATATTAGGCATCAAAATCTATAGAGATAGACAAAGACGCCTAATAGCTTTAAGACAAAGTACATACCTAGACAAAGTTCTGAAAAGGTTCAGAATGGATAAAGCAAAGAAAGGTTCATTGCCCATGTTTTCAGGTAAGATATTGATCAAGGCTCAGTGTCCGGCCATGGTAAACGATAGAGATACTATGAGCAAAGTGCCATATGCCTTGGCCATAGGTTCTATCATGTATGCCATGCTGTGTACTAGACCGGATGTGTCCAATGCTGTTAGTTTGACGAGCAGATACCAAAGTGATCTAGGAGTGGAACACTGGACAGCCGTAAAGAACATCCTAAAGTATTTAAATAGGACTAAAGAAATGTTCTTGGTCTATGGAGGTGATGAGCAGCTCGTCGTAAAAGGTTACGCCGACGCTAGTTTTGACACCGACAAGGATGATTCTAAATCTCAGACATGATACGTTTATATTTTGAATGGAGGAGCTGTGAGCTGGAGAAGCTGCAAGCAAAGCGTGATCGCGGGATCTATAGTAGAAGCGGAATACATGGCTGCTGCAGAAGCGTCAAGTGAAGGAGTTTGGATCAGGAACTTCATCACTGAGCTTGGTGTGGTTCCAAGTGCCTTGGACCCACTGGAGATATTGTGTGACAACACTGGCGCCATAACACTGGCTAAGGAACCAAGATATCATCCAAATACCAAGCACATCAACCGCCGGTTTCATATAATTCGAGATTATATAACAGATGGAGATCTGAAGATTAGCAATGTACATACGGATCTGAATGTCGCAGATTCGTTGACTAAACCTCTTCCACGAGCAAAACATGATCAACACCTTAATGCCATGGGTGTTAGATTGTTGCCAGATGTAAACTAGATTATTGACTCTAGTGCAAGTGGGAGACTGTTGGAATTATGCCCTAGAGGTAATAATAAAGATGTTATTGTTATAATTCTTGTTCATGGTAAAGTTTATATTCCATGCTAGAATTGTATTAAGCGGAAACTTTGATACTTGTGTGGTTTATGAACAACACCGTGTCCCTAGTACGCCTCTATGGACTAGCTCATTGATTAATGATGGTTAAGGTTTCCTAACCATAGACATGAGTTGTCAATTAATAATGAGATCATGTCATTAGGAGAATGATATGATGGACAGACCCAAATCAAGCAGAGCAATTAGATCATGTCATCGTGTTCATATTTGCGAAGCTTTTTCCTATGTCAAATATTGTATTCCTTATACCATGAGATAATGCAACTCCCTGGTATCGGAAGAAAGCTTTGAGGTCATCAAACGTCATCCTATGTGAGGGTGATCATAAAGGTGTCTCTCAGGTGATCGAAAAGTACTTGTTAGGTTGTATGTATCGAGATGGAATTTGTCCCTCCCGAGTCGGAGAGATATACTTCGGGCCCACTCGGTAATATATATCAACACCGCTTGCAAGCACGTGGTTAAGGAGTTAATCACAAAGTGATATCGGATTACGGAACGAGTAAAGTACTTGCTGTGAACGAGATTGAACTAGGTATTCCGATACCAACGATCGAATCTCGGGCAAGTAAAATATCGCGTGACGAAGGGAATATATATATGGGATTAATTGAATCCTGGCATCATGGTTCATCCGATATGATCATCTATGAATATGTGGGAGTCAATATGGGTTTCCAGATCCCGCTGTTGATTATTGATAGAAGATCATGTCTGCATATTCTCGAACCCGTAGGGTCACACACTTAACGTGCCTTGACGCTAGGATAGAATGGATAATTGGTTTATGAGTTTTTGTCGGAGTCTCGGATGAGATCCAGGACATCACGAGAGGTTCCGAAATGGTCCGGAGAATAAGATTCATATAAAGGAAAGCAGTTTTTGGATTTCGGAATCGTTTCGGAGTATTCGGTATTGTACCGGAAGGTTCTAGAAGCTTCCGGAGAGGGACCAACGTGGCCCCACTTGTCGGAGGGCTGCGTGGGCCTAAGAGGGAGTGCCCTGGACGCTTTGGTCCAGGGGAACAAGGCCCCATAGGCCCAACCGGCCAAACCCTAGGGGAACCCCTAGGGAAACCTTCTAGAAGGGGAGGGAAGACTTGCCCCCCACTCCACCCTTGGGGCCGCCGCCCTAGGGCTTGGAGGAGGGGCCAAGGGGGCCCCGGCCAGCCCCCTATATAAGGTGGGCAGGGGGCGCACCCTACCCTCACTCCAAAACCCTAGCCGCCAGCTGCTGCCCTTCCTCTCTCTCTCTCTCTCTCTCTCTCTCTCTCTCTCTCTCTCTCTCTCTCTCTCTCTCTCTCTCTCTCTCTCTCTCTCTCTCTCTCTCTCTCCCGACTGCGTGTAGGCGAAGCCCTGCCGCAGAAACTCTCCACCTTTGCACCACGCCGTCGTGCTGTAGATCCAATCTATCTCTCCACCCCACTTGCTAGACCAAGGAAGGAGGAGACGTCGCGACACCGTACGTGTGCATCTCTCGGAGGCGCCGCCACTTGCGGTGTAGGATCGGATCGGATCGGATCGCGAGGAGGAGACGGCTAGTACGACTACATCAACCACGTTCTGTTGAACGTTTCCGCTGTGCAATTTCTTCAAGGGTATGAAGATCTCATCTATCTCTCTCATTGATTCCATCTCCTAGATTAGATCTTGGCTTTCCCGTTCGCATCCGTAGAATTTTTTTGATTTACTATGATGCGAAACCCTTCATAGTACCGCCAAATCTCCACAAAAAATGGCCAGCACAAAGGAATGCACATGCAGAAGACAGTTTTACATAAAGTAGAAAACAATTCAATGTAAAGTAGCAAAAACAATAAACTAAAGTAGCAGGTAGTTCAAGCAACGGAAGAATAAATGGAAAAACAGTTCAAGGTAAAGCATCAGACAATTTTGCATAGAGTAGAAAACAATTCAAGCTAAAGTAGCAAAAAAATGAACTAAAGTAGCATGTAGTTCAAGCAGCAGAAGATTTAATGGAAAACTATATCCTACAATGGAAAAAAGTAAGTAGCAAAACACATATACACATGTAGCAATTATCTAGATGCAAGGTAGCAAAAACATTACTTCAGAGTAGCAAAAAACATAAACTTACGGTGCCCTATCCTTTGGATGGCTCTTGAATTTCTGACCATTTATCACAAATGTGGAGTAAGTTTGTTCTACATCTTCAAAGACCTTCATCTTTTCAACTTTTGAGGTGTGAGCTCTTCCTTGGCAGCCCTCTTAAACCTTGTCTTCTTCTCATGTGTCAACAAACCCGAGCTAGCATCTCCCTTAACACTTGACTCAATGTTAACAACAACTGCAAAAGAGAAAACAATTGTGTATGAAGCAAAACAAGCAGAAGCATATCTAAGAAGCTACAAGAAATACTATTAAATGTTCATACCAGGTGCAATTGAAGTGGAAGGTGCAGGATCAACCAAAGTGGAAGGTGCTGCTTGAATACTCTCAGGGGCAGTGATCAGGGCATCAGAGGCAGCGGTCAGGGCAGCAGTTGGGGCATCAGAGGAAGGTGGGAGAGACTGTGAAATGCAAAACTCTGCATACTCATCGTTCCTAGGCTCGAACAAATTGAACGAGGGTTTGTCCAGAGCATTGTCCCAAGCTTCATCAGAAATATCCTTCCTAGGGCTTCCGCCAATTGGAGACCTATCAGGGCTAACAACATCCGGCTGCTCAGTAGCATCAACTCCCTTGGTCGCAGAATCAATGATTATTGCAGTTTGAGGAACATCGGCATGTTTTGTTGCAACAGGCAGCTCCACAGCAGCATCTGCAACACCACCATGCTCATTAGCAGCAGCTGCAGCACCACCATGCTCATTAGCAGCAGCTGCAGCAACACCATGCTCCTTAGCAGCAGCTGCAGCAACAACCTGATCCTCGGGCTAAGATGTAGCATAAAGCTTCTCATCATCCTCAGTTTCTGAACCATCATCATCCTGCAACTGATCATCATCTGCTGTAGTTTTAGTTGGAAAAAAAACACTTGGTCCAACTTATTCTTTACTTGATGATTAAACATCAACCAAAAGGGCAGCCATGCGTTGAGCCTGCATGCGCTTCAATCCAGCAGACAGTTTCTTCATTGTTCCATCAACATCTGCTTCAAAAATTGCCTTGTGCTTCTCATACAAGTGCTTGAAACGAGCAGGAACCTGATAGCAAACATTAGAAGCATGTTAGTAAACAAAAGACAAGATAAATGATGAAATTAAAAGCATTGTTTTATAATAGTAGAAAGAGTAAACTCTAGTCTAGCGGCTCGGATTCGTCACCCGTCGCCGCTATCGCGGTAGCAAAAGCCATGCACTAAAGTAGCAAAAAAAAAAGTAGAGTAGCAAATTTTATACCTGCAAATCCTGGTTGCTAGGGAAATTGAGCCATTCATTCAATGAAGCAGAAGGATTAACATCAACATCTTCCACAGGAGCAGGTTGGTTTAAATCATCATAACCAGGAGCAGTACCATAAGGTGTTGCCAACAATGGGAGGAACTACACAAAATAAAAATTAATGTTAACATTAAGAGGATTAACGGAAGAAGAGAATGTTTGTGGTGGTGGAAAGAACATTACATCTCGCCTGCCGAAAACACTTTTGTTCGATAAAATCTTCCTATTCGAGTCATTTTGTACAATAAAAGTGAAGTCACTGGTCTTGACAGAGCATACTCTAGGCAATGACTTGTCAAACGTGTGATCACACGGTGGGAAATCCAAATGATCCATATAAGCAATCTACAAAATAAGCCAAATACAAAGTTAGGCAAGCAAAATAAACTCTGCAAACCGCTACATACTAATATACAAGAGGGGAGATAACTTACACTAAGAAGAACGAAAGGGCCAGTTATCCAAAATTCAAATTTGCTATAGTCCTTTGGAAGAACAAGTCCTCGCTTCTTCTTCTTCTTCTGAATATTGCTCACAGTTTGCATCAATAAACCCAATAAATGCTCATCCCAAGAATACTCATCTGTTTTGGTTGGGTCAGCCATGATACCAACATATTCCAAGTTAACATGGTTCGAGCTTTTTTGAGCAAGAACAGTGGCCAGGGAAACAAGATCCCAAGTGCGAATAATGGTTTCCTCATCTATATCAGCACACTTCTTCAAGATATCGATAGCAATTGCTAACTCTGCCCTCTTCTTCCCAGCATGGTAGAACTCTTGAATCTCATCAAGCGCTGCACCTCCAGTGTTAGAAAGATCAATAGGCTTGCTCGCGCAGCGGATTCCAAACACTTTCCTCACCATATCCCTGGTAAACACCATCTGGTTCTTCCGAAGCTTGTACTCATGAAGACGAGGAGTTGTATGGTGATGGCGCTGTGTCAACATGGAGCGCTTAGTCGGGAAAACCCAAGAGCAAGGTATGATGCAGCACGGCAGCAAGTCTTCCTCAGTAAGAAACCGAGGTTATGGAACCAGTAGGAGGAAGGAAACATCTCAAAGGTGTTGCAAGCAACATGGAAACTTGCACAACACAAACTCAAGACTTTGCCCCAACTAACAGTGAGGTTGTCAATCTCACCGGTTGCTGTAACAAAGGATTAACTGTATGGTGTGGAAGGTGATGATGATTTGCAGCAAGTAAATAGTAACAATGGAAGATGTATCAATGGTAAAGATTGGACAGGGGTCAATAGTTCACTAGAGGTGTTCTCCTTAGATAAACAAACATTGCATGCTGGGTAAACAAATTATAGCAGGGCAATTGACAGGACTGAGCAAGGCATAACAATGCAATACTAGACATAAAGATCCTATGAAATTCGATTGGGCAATACAACAAGATACATAGACCGCCATCCAACTGCATCTATGACTAGAAGTCCACCTTTGGGTTATCATCCGAACCCCCTCCAGTCTTAAGTTGCAAGCAACAGACAACTGCTTTAAGCAAAGTGTGTAAGGTAAACAATCCACTTGTTCCATGAACAAAAGACCATTGTTTTCTCCCTAGTGTCAACAACACATCTACAACCTTAGAGATTTCTGTCACTTCCCTTGATTAAATAGAGGCATGAACCCACTATCGAGAATAAATACCCCCTCTTGGAGTCACTAGCAACTACTTGGCCAAGATAGGTACTAACAACGGAGAGCATGCAAGATCACAAACAACACAGACATGATAGAGTCAATAATACAAAACCATTAATCAATCTGACATTATTGCCCTTCACTTGTGTGACTTGAATAATAACATGAAACCAAAATCCACTGAGGATGGCTGAACCCTGCAAAGAACTCACAAAACCAAAGAAGAACAACAAATATTTTTGGTGTTTTCGATTTTTCAAAGCAAGAAAACAAAGCAAAATCTTTTTGGATTTTCTTTAAGGCAAACCAAAGATAAAAGCAAAGAAACAAACCAAGAGAAACCTCGAAAATATTTTTGGTAATTTTGTGTTTTTAAGAAAGCGACAGCAAGAACCAAAAAGAAAGCGAAACAATGGATATACAAAGAACCGACGAACATGATATATAGATGAGTGTGATGTCGGTATACCCCCCCAAGCTTAGGCTTTTGGCCTAAGTGGGGCTCAACTCCATGGTTCCCAAGAAAGTGCACCTCCGTAGTACGACGAGGAGGCCCCTTCGTCCTGGTACGAACTCGAGGACTAACCCGTGTAGTACACAGAGGGGTCATATGAGGGAGCGTCCCCCTGATAGCGTCCATGGAAGCCAAGAATGCGCATCTTGTCATCCATATCCTCCTTGGAGCACGGCAAAGGTTCCTGGGAAATACTAAACAAAGTGGTTTGGGGAGAGGGATCTCTCTCTCTTCCCCGTTAATAAACAACATTCTATAAACCAAGCTCTCAAGGGTAGAGCCAATAGCAACAAAGTGATGTGCCTTCATGTCAGCAAGATCAAGCCTCTGAGGGGCCAAAACTGTATCATTTGGATCAACAACAAGGTCCAAGGCAACAACAAGACGTGCAACAATAATTCCCCCATAAATGGGTCCCTTAGCAGCTAAGCGGCGAGCAATGAGAGAACCAAGATTGTACTTAGTTTCATTGTTGAGCGCAATAGCTATGAATGTGAAATGATAGTTGGAAATATTACTAGTGTTCTCCCTACCAAGAACACTAGTGGAAAGATAGTAAGCAAAGTACCTGATGGTTGGGAATTGAATATTTCTTATCTTTCTCTGTGGGGCTCTATGGCCATCATCATTAGTTATCCCGCGGTAGAGCTCCAACAAATCAGCGGGTTGAGATGGAATCTTCTTTGCTGTCCCAACTGTACCAAGTACCAGGGCCTGACAAAATTTCTTCAATGTCATATTGTAAGACCTGCCATAAATTTTGAAAGACAGATCTGGCTTGAACAAGCTGTCAGTAAAAGAAAAGCTCTCCAAAAATGTTTTAGTGAGCATAGCATATTGCACGCTCTCATCCTAAATAAAGCTTGTTAGTCCAGCCCTCCGAACCAAGGTCATAAAATCATCAGGAATCCCAGCAGCCCGCAAAAAGGTTAGGCAAGGAAAGGTGGAAGGGTGAGCATCCCCCTCATCTCCCTTGTCACCAAATCGTGGTGTAATGAGATCCTCATTGTATGAGGGCCTAGCTCGGGAGGATGATCTTGAAGGCCTTTCCCTTCTAGGTGCATAACTCTCAAATATTTCACCAAATGTGTGGTTGTCCATGACCTCTTTTTTCTGAAATTTTTAGACAAACATCAAACCAAGTGATTTCCAAGTTGATAAATCATGAGAAACTACTATAGGAACATGCTAGAGGGCTACACATCCATCAAAATGAAATATCTAAGCATAGAACAAGCATGCAATCTCGCACAACCTGTCACCTATAGCAGAAAAATACTCAAGATACAATCTACCAATCACAAATATAATTGGACAAGCGGAGGAGGCACATACCAAGGAGCAATCCCTCAAAAAATCAGCAACAAAGATGGGCTGAGCAAGGAGATAGAAAATCGCGAGCAAGAATAGCAGGAACTCGAGCTTGAGCAAGTTTTCTAGTGTTTTTGGAGAGAGAAAGAAGATGGTTGGTAGGATGCACCTTGGAGGGGCCCAGGTGGGCCAAAACCCACCCAGGCGCCACCTAGGGTGTGCCCGCGCCCACCATGGTTGTGGTGGCCTGGGGTGGCCCCCTGGATCACTCCAGGTGTTCCCCTGCCCCTTTTTTCGAGGAAAATTTTATTTTGATTTTTCTGGGATTTTTTGGGAAACTTTATTTTTGCCCAATTTTCATGGTATGAAAATTGATTTTCTCGCAGAAACAGTTTTTTTAGAAAAAGTGAAAACAATCCAAAAACCAAACTACAGAAGTTCTAAGACACTCTAACAAGCAAACAACTAGCAAAACCAAAGCTAGAAAAATAAAAGCAAAGACTAGGAAGGAGAAAAGTAAAAGAAAGCAAGTATAACCACAGTGAAAACATTTTTTTGTTCATAAAAATCCTTTTGTTAACAAGGTTGATCAAGTCTTGTTACCAAAACAATCTTATATGAAACAAAACTTTGCATTCCACAAGGTGATTATATTACCTCATACTTGATAGCAATGGAACAAAACTTTGCATTCCACAGTATGCTATTTGTCATTAATATTGAATGTTACTTTTCCTTTATTATAATTGATGACAGCACGTGTGTCACATCCCAAAATTTTCCGAATTTTGAAATGTGAAAAATAAATAAACAAAATAAATAATTGTTGAAATTTAGGGTGAAAATAAACTTTTTATTTCTAAATGGAAACATCAAAAACCCATCTTGAACAAATTTGAACAAATGGAATCCAACAAAATTTCAAACCAAGTGAAATGCATTCATCAAATAATGTATCTTGAAATTTAAACTTGGAAAATAAATCAAAACCCTAAAACCCTAATGGAAGAAAGTCATTTCCAAGATTACTCTAAGACTATGGATTTGTTCCATATAAAAATTGGTCAACAAACATTTATAAATGATCAAAAATGACAAATAAAAATATTATAAAACCATATAAATTGATTTCATTCAATTTGTAACCATGGATAAAAACTTATGAATATAATAAGATAAAAGGAAATAATTTTCAAAGCTAATAAAGCTCCTATCTAAAATCCATACCAAATTGTGAAAAAATGAATCCTAAAGGGATTTAAAAAAAGATAAAGAAATATTAAATAAAAATATACAATTTGGAATCACCAATTTTGGACCTTTAAATAAAAAGATATGGATTCTATAAGAAAAAGAAAGAAAGAAATAAATAAGGAATATTTAAAAAGCCAAATTAAATCTTGGCCAAATCCATAATCAAACAAAGATAATCCAAATCAAAAAGAAATAAAGGGGTAAAGAATATTCAAAATAAAAGTATATGGAATTAAACCCTATTCTAATTATATTCTAATAAAGACAAAATCCCTAATAGAAATGAATAATTAAATCATGAGAAAATAATAATTGGAATTTTGCCCAAGTGGAATAAAAGTTATTTAATTAACTTAAATGGAATCAAAGAATTATTTGAAATAAAATTTATATGGGATTAAAACCATATTTGATTTTGTTTGAACAAAGACAAATGCCCAATTTAAATGATTAATAAATCATATTAAAAATATTTCAAATAATTCAAAGTGAATTATTTGACACCCTAATAAATAAATAAAACCTACTGAAAAGGATTTGGTAAAATTTGGAGATTAAATAGAAGTTGGAAAACATAATTAAAATCCTATTTAAATAAAGACAAAGGTCCATTTTAAATAAATAATTAAACCATGTGGGAATAAAAGAAATATTCAAAAATGATCTTGAAAATACATGTTTGAAATAATATAAAATTACTGAAAGGTTTGAAAAGATTTGAAAAGAAAAGGGTTTGAAATTATTTGAAGAAAATTCAAAACAGAAAATCTAAATAGAAAAAAGGTTTCAGAATAAAAAAAAGGAAACAACTCAGGCCATCTAACCTAGGCCAGCTAGCCCATCCCTCTTCCCCGCAGGAAAACGTTTTGCACTCGCAATCTCACCCACGCAGTCACTGAACGCTCGGCCCCACACACATTTCCTCTCTCTCGCTGACGTCGTTGCCCCACTTACCAGATCGTCCCTTCCACCCGCGACCAGTTCTTCCCCCCCTCACTGTCGTTCTCTGTTAATCAAACCTCGCGTAAATTCCTCTTAATCGCCTGCGTTCCCTCTCCATTTCCCCTCGCTCACCCCTCCCTCTCTGCCCCAGGGCTGTTCTGAATTTGAACCACACTGCGCTGCCCCCGACGAGCTCCTCCAGCCAAATCCCGGCAACTCCGGCCACCTCCCACTCCCTGACACCCACTGTCTTACTCCCCATTTCCAGGCGCACACTCCAGTACCACCAGTTCACTCGCGCACGCTCTGAAACCTCGACTGCGTCTTTGCCAGAGCAGCGCTGCCGTCTGTTTCGACTCCGGCGACGTTTTCCCGTAAGCCTCGTCCCCCCTTTCTCTCTGTTTGTTGCTACCGAGTTCGCCAATCTCCTACGCATCTAACACCACCCTTTATTCTCTCTGGCATGCACCGTAGCCTCGCCCCCATCAACGACAGTACATGACCGATGGTGACAGCATCTACGGCGAGCAATCAGTGTCGTCTCCGTGCGCCCCTGTCCCTCCTCCAGCCACCTTGAGCACCACGACGACCCCGCGAGCATAGTATGCCCCTTCGTTCCCTTCCTTGCTTCCTGCTTTAGCTGGACTACTGCAGCCCGAGCGCGCCGCCGCTCGCCGGTGCCCCAGCGCCGCCAGAGCATGGTCACAGTGCTAGGAGTTGTTGGATGATGATCTGATGGACACGAAAGAATCACTTAAATGAAACGTTTCATTGCTTATGTGCCGCACGATCCCACTTAAATCCCGCGGTCTATATCAATCGATCCACGCGAACTGTTTTCAGCCAATGACAGCCAGCCACGTGTCCAGCCTTTTGATTAAAAACCAAAAACATTCCTATTAGTGGTTTGAATTTGTAAATTGCATAACTTTTGTTTCACACGTCCAAATTTTGCAAATTTTATATCAATGGAATCAGCAAGAAGAAACCTTTCCAACCCTGCCCTTTGTTTAATGTTTTGCTTCTGTAAAATTAGTTGTTTTTACAGAAACTTATGTAGGCAAATTTTGTGTATAAAATTTATTCTAAAAATGTTTTTAGGGTAAAATCTTTTGTAAAAGGTTTGTTTTGAACCTACTGACCATAAAAACCAATTTGTAGATTAAAAAGTATATTTTGTGAAGCTAAAGAATAAATCTTTGAATAAAAGCATTCCTAGTTAAATAAAAATGTTGTTTATGTTTTAAAAATGCTTTTTGAGTAAAACCTTTGGAAAATGATTTGATTTAAACTCTCTGGCCCTAAGCACCAAGTTTTATGATTTAAAAATATATTTGGTGAACCCTATAAAATTAATACCTTGTTTAAAATCATTTCCAACAAAATAAAATATGGCTTTGATTTAAAAATGGTTTATAGGTAAAACCTTTTGCAAATGGTTTTAATATTTGACACTTAACCTTAAAACACTAACATTTGTGTTTAAAAATATATTTGGCGAACACTAGAAAATATTCCTTTGATTTAAATCATTTCTAGCAAAACAAAATGATTTAAAGTGGCCATTTTCACTAACTTGACTTAAAATGGTTTTTCCACTTTTGTAAATGACCAATAGATGTTTTAGAATGTTTATGACCTATTGGAAACCACTTTTCCAAATAAAACAATCTTTGTCATGCTTGCATGCATTGTTTTGATTTCTTTATTTTTATGTGATGAATTGTTTGAATGCTAGTTTTAAATTTGTGCCTTGCTTGATTGAATTGTAGTGAACTTTGAAGAGTGTGACTATTGCAAGATCAAGGAGTGAACTTATATTATCTACCAATAAGGCAAGTGATGCTTCATACTTTTGTCCCATTATTTTCACTATGCATTAGTGATATTTCAAAGTCTAAGTTAAGATTCCTACTACTATCATGCTTAGCTTAGCTAGTAGAAAACAAGGGTGGATTATATTCATGCTATGAGATATTTCTAAGTCCATGACTTGTGTTTTGTTTAATAAAAGCAACTATGTGAATGAATCACCTGGGTGGAATGGAAAGGATGGATTTATGTTGAGTGGTTACACAAGGCCAAGGGACTGGTGAACCTTGTGTATCACACTTGTGGAATTCCACCCAGGAACAAAGAGATTTGAGATGTTAAATGTTGAGAAACTTCTAGTGCAGCCACTTGGCATTATGGGCTCTGCCTGGATCATATAGGTTGCAATAACTTAGCCAAATGGACAGTTGGTGGTAGGGGATGATAGGTTTGGAGCGCGTCCATTTTGGTCTAAGGGGAGGCTTCTGAAAGATCTTGTCTCGATGCATGTCGAGTCTTGTGGGGAAAGTGCACCACCTCTACAAAGAGTAAAATCTAAGTACTTAGCCGTGTCCCCGGCAATGGAAAAATTTGAGCATCAAGACATGGAAGCTATAAAGAATCTCCTCACCCCAATTTCTAAGTTAAAATCTTGTGGTTGAACAAGGGTTAAAGGATCTTCAATCTTTGATTGGTATATGCCTTGGGTGATTTTGACAAACAAAAACTTAGTGTTTTCAAATGATAAGGAAAATCTATTTTGAGCAAAGCAAGCCTAAGTTCCACTTAGCCAAATGCATATAGATGATAGATACCACTACTGTACCATAATATTACTTGCCAATACAAATCAAATGTATTGACCCTTGTGGCTGTAACTTAATTATGTTGCAGGTTTGTTTGATGTTAGTGAAGTGTGTTGATTAGGATTACAAGTCTACAACCAACATGATTGCCTGTGGCACTTTGAAGATGAAGGACTCCATGCTATAGTTATTTCTGCTGCATTGTAATGAGATAGCCAAATGATCTATGTAAGATGTAATGAATTATTTTATTCCTGGTTATAAAGTTGTATTATGACCTTTGTTTCTTGATATTACATCTTAACTGTGGATGCTAGCTATTGATCCAGGGACTAGCATTGTAAACACAGGGATCTCTACCTTATTAAAGGTTGGGACCTCTACAACCTGCAGTATTAAGAAAAGGTCTCCCAAGAATAATGGACATATTATCATCTTCAGGCATTTCAAGCACAACAAAATCAGTTAAAACCAAGCAATTATGAGCCACTTGAATAGGAACATCCTCACATATACCAACAGGAATAGTAGTTGACTTATCTGCCATTTGTAAAGATATATCAGTTGGTATCAACTTTTCTAGCTAGAGTCTCTTGTAGAGAGAAAAAGGCATAACACTAACTCCAGCTCCCAAATCACATAAAGCAGTTCTAACATAATTGTTTTTAATAGATCAATGAATAGTTGGTATACCTGGATCACCAAGTTTCTTTGGAACCTTACCATTGAAGGAATAATTAGCAAGCAGAGTAGAAATCTCCTCATTAGGAATCTTCCTTTTATTAGATACAATATCCTTCATATACTTTGAATAAGGAGGCAAATTAATAGCATCAGTCAAAGAAATTTGCAAAAATAAAGGTTTCATCCACTCACAAAACTTGTTGTAGTGCTCTTCCTCCTTTGACTTGTGTTTCTTACCTGGAAAAGGCATAGGTTTCTGCACCCAAGGTTCTCTCTCTTTACCATGTTTATTAGCAATAAAATCTTCCTTAGTGTACTTGGTGTTCTTAGTGTGCTTCTCAGGTTCTTCCTTAACCTCCTCCTTATCAGGAGCATCATTTTTATCATTACCACTCTTAGTTTCAGCATCGGAGACAGATATATTGTTAGGATCTATAGCAGCTTCAAGTGGTTCCTCAACTACCTTATGTTTCTTTTTCTTTCTCTTACGAGGACTACCATTACTTTCACCTTGTTGAGAATCCTTCTCAATTCTTTTAGCGTGTCCTTTAGGATATAAAGGATCTTGAGTAGCTATACCACTCCTAGTTCTAATTCCATAAGCATGTTTATCTCCTGAGGCATTAACTAGCATATCTTTTTGTACCTTAGCAAGGTGATCAAGTTGGGTTTGAACCATTTGAAAGTGTTTACAAAGCATTTTAATATCATTAGAAGTTCTTTCCACAATATCTTTCAAGTCATTGATAGATCTAGAGTTCTCCAATAAATGATTCTGAACTTGTTTATTAAAATTACCTTGTTTAACAATAAATGTGTCAAGTTCCTCTAAGCATTGATCAGGAGGCTTACCATAGGGAATATCACCTTCATCAAAGTGGAGAGAGTGTACCTCAATAGTAGATGAGTGGGGAATTGGCTTACATAATTCTTCTATAGGAGGTAGATTCTTCACATCTTCATCTCTAATACCTTTCTCCTTTAGACATTTCTTAGCTTCCTTCATCACTTCATCATTTAATGCAATAACTCCCCTCTTCTTTGGTGTTGGTGTTGGATCTGGTTCAGGCACAACTGGTTGAGGAGTAATAGGCTCAGGTGTATTTAGCTCAGTTGAAGTCCAATCATCATAATTCTTGCTTATTTTAGCCATTAGTTCTTCATCATCTGTAGGAGTTCTCTTCCTGAAAACACAATCAACAAAACTATCTAGGTATGTCCTAGAATCATCAGTTAGTCCATTATAATAAATATCAAGAAGCTCATTATTAGGCAATGGACATCCAGAATGTGCATGAATCAAGGAACAGAACCTTGTCCATGACTAGGGAAATTTCTGTTCTTCTCCCTGTTTAAAATCAAAACGTCTCTGCAAACCAGCATGTCTAGCACTGGGAGGAAAATATTTCTGGAAGAAAGAAGCAATCAAGCAATCAGGGCTATGAATGGAACCAGGAGGTAATCTATTAAACCAAGCCCTAGCTTCTCCCTTTAGTGAAAAAGGGAAGATCTTTGTTACAAAATACTTGCGCATCTTAAAATCATCAGAGAACAAAGCACTCATAGTAGAAATTTCATTCATATGAGCCACAACACTCTCATTTTCAGTCCCACAAAAAGGTTCTTTCTCAACAATGTACAAATAGGATAAATCAAGAGAGAAATCATAATCTTTATCTTTAATATCTATGGGAGGGGTGGCAAACTTAGGATTAAAGGACAGTTTAGGAATAATGGTACGTCTAGCAAGGAGACTCTTAATAGCACTAGCACCATGTGTGTTTCGGCACTCTTCAACAAATTTATCAGTAAACTCAATGTAACCATCATTAATATCATAACTCTCCCTAGACTCAGGTGAGCTAACAGGTGTAACATTGTCTTCACTAGGAGTTTCAGTATTTCCTAGACTAGCCATAGTAGAATCTAGGGAAGGACCTAATGAACCACTCGCATCAAGCACAGTAGAAGTAACATCATGAGCATCAAAAGCAGTTTCAGTTTCAGCAGTAGTAGCAGTGTGTGTAGCATGAGTATGTGGTGGTGTGACAAGCTTCCTTATAACAGACGGTGAATCAAGAGCAACATAGGTGTTTAGGACTGTACCTCTTCTTGTAGTGGATGGTAAAATAGAAAACTTTCCATCACGAGACTTACCCATGATGAATGGAGTTTCAGTGAACAATAATAGATCCAAGTGAACTTACAAATAAAGCTATGCTCCCCGGCAACGGCGCTAGAAAATAGTCTTGATGACCCACAAGTATAAGGGATCGCAACAGTCTTCGAGGGTAGTATTACCCAATTTATTGATTCGACACAAGGGGATCCAAAGAATACTTGAAAGATTTAACAAGTGAGTTGTCAATTCAGCTGCACCTACAAATAGTTCTTTCTCACAGAAGTTTATCAGTAGCAACAGTTTGTAGTGGCAACAGCAAAGCAACAACAGCAGTAAAATAGGAGCAATAGTAACAGTAGCAACAAACAGTAGGATATGTGCGCGGTAGGCATATGGATGGATGGATGGGCGTTGCATGGACGAGTATAAACATGTAACTTCAAGATCTAGGGCATTGCAGATAAATAAGAATAAGCATCCAAGTACTAAACAATCATAAGCATGTGCTCCATATATAGTCATGCGTGCTCGCGATGAGAACTTACGCAACATCTTTTGTCCTGCCAGCCCGTGGCAGCGGGTCCTCGAGGGAACTACTGGCAATTAAGGTGCTCCTTTTAATTGAGCACCGGAGCAAAGTATTAACACTCTGTGAACACATGTGATCCTCACACCATAGCCATCCCCTCCGTTTTTCCCAATTTCTGTCACTTCGGGGCCTTTGGATCCGAACAATGATATGTGTACACAACTTGCAGATAAGATCACAAATAATACTATCATAATGATTCAATAATAAGTTCAAATTTGAGATCATGGCACTCAGGCCCTAGTGACAAGCATTAAGCACAACAAGTTGCAACAAAGTCAAATAGCACTAATAGAGATACTAGGCACCATGCCCTAACAATCTTATTCGATTACATGATAGAACTCATCCAATCCCTACCATCCCCATAGCCTACATCGGGGGATTACTCACTCATGGATGAGGGAAACATTGATGGTTGATGGAGAGGTGTTGGTGATAACGATGGCGATGATGCTCTCCAAATTCACCGTCCCGACAGGGTGCCAGAACGGAGTTTCTGGATCCGAATCTTGGTTTCTGGTGGTGGCGGCGCAGCGGAACTCTTTCTGGAAAAACGACAAACCCCCCTCTGTTTTTAGGTCAAGGGGTAACTTATAGGCGAAGAGGGAGCCCGAGGGGGTGCCTGGGGTGGCTGCACCCCCTAGGCGCGGGCTGGGCCCACCCACGCCTGGCAGGGGTGTGGGCCCCCAGGCCTCCACTCCGTCTCGTCTTCTGGCTCCGTGGGTCTTCTGGTGAAATAGGATTTTTGGCATATTTTCTAGGATTTTTCCTGATAGTTGATTTTCTGCACAAAAACTAGACACCGAGGTAATTCTGCTGAAAACAGCGTCAGTCCGTGTTAGTTGTATCCAAATCACACAAGTTTCAAGGAGAAACAATAGCAAAAGTGTTCGGGAAAGTAGATATGTTTTGGACGTATCAGCAGCCAAAGAGGCTAAGTGAACATTATTTGGATCTAAAGGAGCTTTCCCATTAACAAGCATAGCCATAATAACATCTATCTTATCACTCAAAGAGGAGTTTTTTCAACAGAATTTACCTTCTTACCATGTGGAGCTCTCTCGGTGTGCCATTCAGAATAATTAACCATCATATTATCAAGGATTTTCATTGCAGCACCCAAGGTGATGGTCATTAAGGTACCTCCAGCAGCTGAATCCAACATGTTTCTTGAAGAGAAGTTCAAACCTGCATAAAAAGTCTGGATAATCATCCAAGCAGTAAGTCCATGAGTGGGACAATTCTTAACCAAAGATTTCATTCTTCCCCAAGCTTGAGCAACATGTTCATTATCAAGTTGTTTAAATTTAATAATATCACTTCTCATAGATATAATCTTAGCAGGAGGGTAGTACTTTCCAATAAAAGCATTTTTGCACTTAATCCAAGAATCAATACTATTTCTAGGAAAGGATAGCAACCATTCTTTAGATTTTCCTCGCAAGGAGAAAGGAAACAACTTGATCTCAATAATATCTCCATCTACATCCTTATACTTTTGCATCTCACAAAGTTCAACAAAGTTATTGAGATGTACATCAGCATCATCAGAACTAGCACCAGAAAATTGCTCTCTCATCACAAGATTCAACAAAGCAGGCTTAATTTCATAAAAGGTAGCATCGGGAGCAGGTGGAGCAATAGGAGTGCTAAGGAAATCATTGTTGTTTGTGCTAGTGAAGTCACACAACTTGGTGTTCTTAGCAGAGTTCATTTTGGCAAAAGTGGAGCAAGCCAAAAGCAGCAGCAGCTAGAGCAGGAACTTATTTTTTGTGTTTTTGATAAGAGAAAGCAAACCAAACTAAACTAATTTTTTTTGGAGTTTTTGATAAAAAAGGCAAACAAAACCAAGCAAAAGAAACTAAGCAAACCAAAAATAAAGTAAAGAGAAAGGCTGAGGAGGACTCCCTTGTGAAGACGTCCTTAGCCTCCCAGGCAACGACGCCAGAATATCTTGATGATGGCGCTGCGTCAATGTGGAGCGCTTCATCGGGAAACCCCAAGAGCAAGGTATGATGCAGCACAACAACAAGTTTTCCCTCAGTAAGAAACCGAGGTTATCGAACCAGTAGGAGGAAGGAAACGTCTCAAAGGTGTTGCAGGCATTGTGGAAACCTGCACAACACAAACTCAAGACTTTTCCCCAGCTAACAGTGAGGTTGTGAATCTCACTGGTTGCTGTAACAAAGGATTAACTATATGGTGTGGAAGGTGATGATGGTTTGCAGCAAGTAAACAGTAACAATGGAAGATGTATCGATGGTAAAGATTGGACAGGGGTCCATAGTTCACTAGAGGTGTTCTTCTTAGATAAACAAACATGGCATGCTGGGTAAACAAATTACAACATGGAAATTGACAGGACTGAGCAAGGCATAACATTGCAATACTAGACATAAAGATCCTATGAGATTCGATTGGGCAATACAACAAGATACATAGACCGCCATCCAACTGCATCTATGACTAGAAGTCCACCTTTGGGTTATCATCCGAACCCCCTCCAGTATTAAGTTTCAAGCAACAGACAACTGCTTTAAGCAAAGTGTATAAGGTAAACAATCAACTTGTTCCATGAACAAGAGACCGTTGTTTTCTCCCTAGTGGCAACAACACATCTACAACCTTAGAGATTTCTATCACTTCCCTTGATTAAATAGAGGCATGCACCCACTATCGAGCAAAAATACCCCCTCTTGGAGTCACTAGCAACTACTTGGCCAAGATATCTACTAACAACGGAGAGCATGCAAGATCACAAACAACACAGACATGATAGAATCAATAAGATAAAACCATTAATCAACCTGACATAGTAATCTCAATATCCATCGGATCCCCGCAAACACAACATGCATGATTACAAATCGATGAGATCTTGATCATGAACGGAGCTCACAAGATCTAGACATGAAATCACAAGGAGGAGATACAACCATCTAGCTACTACATGGACCCGTAGTCCAAGGTGGAACTACTCACGCTTCATACCGAAGGCTGGCATGATGAAGAAGGCCTCCGGGATAATCTCCCCTCCGGCAGGGTGCTGGGAAGAGCTTTAGATCCCTCGATCTAAGGACGATGGTTGCGGAGGCTATAGACGGTTTCGTGGAATATTGATCGGGTGCTTAGGGTTTAGGCATCGGGGGCTTCTTATAGGCAAAGAGGCAAGGCTGGGAGGCGGCCAGGGGGCCCACACCCTGCCCAGGCGTGGCCCAGGGTGGGCCCGTGCCTGGGCGGTGCGGCCGCCCTGTTGCGCCCCTCCATCTCTCCTCTGGACTATGTGTTCTCCTCGGTGAAATATTTACTTTGGATTTTGTCCCGTCCAATTCTGAGAATATTTGCTTTTCTGGAACCAAAAATAGCAGAAAACAGGCAACTGGCACTTTGGCAACTTGTTAATAGGTTATTACCAGAAAACATATGAAAAGCACCTCAAAGCATGGACAAAGCAAAGCAAAGTAGATACTAAACAAGCATGGAACATCAAAAATTATAGATACGTTTCCGATGTATCATATTCCAAGGTGGAACTACTCACGCTTCATACCGGAGGCTGGCATGATGAAGAAGAAGGCCTCTGGGATGATCTCCCCTCCGGTAGGGTGCCGGGAAGAGCTTCAGATCCCCCCGATCTAGGGAAAATGGTGGTGGCGGCTATAGACGGTTTCATGGAATATTGATCGGGTGCTTATGGTTTAGGCATCGGGGGCTTCTTATAGGCCAAGAGGCGAGGCTAGGAGGCGGCCAGGGGGCCCACACCCTGCCCGGTGCGGCCCAGGGTGGGCCCATGCCTGGGGGGTGCAGCCGCCCTGTGGCGCCCCTCCGTCTCTCTTCTGGACTCCGTGTTCTCGTCGGTGAAATATTGACTTGGCTTTTGTCCCGTCCAATTCCGAGAATATTTCCTTACTAGATTTTCTAGAACCAAAAATAGCAGAAAACAGGCAACTGGCACTGTGGCAACTTGTTAATAGGTTAGTACCAGAAAACATATGAAAATCACCTCAAAGTGTGGACAAATCAAAGCAAAGTAGATACTAAACAAGCATGGAGCATAAAAAATTATAGATACATTTCTGACGTATCAAGCATCCCCAAGGTTAACTCCTCCTCGTCCTCGAGTAGGTAAGTGATAAAAGAATAATTTTTGAGGTGACATGCACCATCAAAACCAAGATCAAACCATTTGCAAGCATTGAAAGCTGGGATCAACGAACTCTAAACATGAGCATGAAAGATGGAGTTCTAACAATAAGACAAAGTAACTATGCATGCAACATGAAAGGCTACAAACAAAGATCATGAATGACATGCATTGAAAAATGTTTGTTTGTTTCACATACAGAAAACATGGCATAGTGGCATTTAGCTTGTCCCTAATGGAGTAGCAAATAGATGCATAGAACACCTTCAAATTTCATAAGAGTGACTAGATACAAATAGCACAAGAACAAGCAATATCAACAAAATGCATCAATCAATAAGTTTTGGGACACTACACATAGAACTAAGAATGGCAACTATGCTCTCTTAACTGGTACCTAAAGGTAGAAAGTGGAGACTCAATATAATAGTGGAAGAAAGGCCCTTCATAAAGGGAAGCATGGATTTCAAGTTTCAAAAAGAGCTTCCAAAAATTATGGTACTTGTTAGCTTTCATCCCTCATTGCCTCTATCATAAGCATCTTGAAGTGATTAAGGTTAAAGTGAATAAACTATGGAGTATATGCTTGACAAAGTATAAGTTGACAATCTCATGTCCCTTGAATACGAAGGCCGCACCTCATGCTACTCAATTTTGGTCACCTATAAGTTCTTGTCATAGTAAGTACATGTGTATCATAGAGAACCGCCAACGGGGTACCTATTGCACATGGTGCAGGAGATATTCCATAACCAAAATTACAAGGCAAGCAGACAATTAGCATCTCAGTGATCTTTTCATTTGCTATTTGCATAGGTTTTTATTGAAGATGCTTCACAGATTGCTCATTATGGTGATGTTGCAAGTTTCCACCATGATTAGGCATGGCTTAGTCTAGCGGCCCAGGCGTTTCTATAACACAAAATACATAACTCCATGGACTTACAAGCTCCATTTTTATTTCACACCGGTGACATCCATAGACAAAAGAGCATGATATCAAGTGTGTACAAAGTAGAAGTGCAATGTTGAAAACGTTCCCCATGACAACATGGTTCTGATAATTCCAACGTATAAGTGCAAGCATATACAACATAGATGACACAATGGTTCAAGTTTATTAGGGGCAGGGAATATAAAGTGTGCCATCAAGTTCGTGAGAGCTTTAATCACTAAGTTTTCACATGACAAAATACTTTTTAATTGGAAGATAGAAGAAAACAAGAATATACTTGGAATGGTGTAACACACCATGCATAGGAATTTATAGTGGACACTTTGGAATAACTTGGTTTCTTGGGAGTTGGAAGCATGAGTAGAGCTTACTCATACAAGTGGAGGCTAGCAAAAGACTGAGAACAACCAACTAAGAGAGCAATAATGGCCATAATCATGCAGAGCGACAAAACATTAGTAATCAAAGCATAGAATAGTACTACAAGTCAAGGACTAAATAATCATAGAGGATATGGTGACTTGTCCATAGTCATAACATGGTGTGAGCATGTGCCAAGTCAACCCAAACAAAACATCAAAGGAGAATACCATAATACTATGCTTTTTTATGCTAAAACAACACATGATTCCTTCAAGGCACACTAAGCAATACCAATTGTTTGTAACAAGTCATGCTACAGCAATAATCACTAAGAATAAGGTCAAAACAACACCTAGCATGACATGCTAAAGTCTAAGTCATAGTCAATGCAAGCTCCTCTTGCACTTTTAAGCAAAAACTTTCTACTCCTTTCCAACACCAATCAACTTATTTGAAACAACACAACGAGAACGGGGGTCCAGACTAATTTATTCAAGCAAACTAAACAAACTAAGCAAAGCAAACAAAAACTAAGACGCTCCAAGAACAACACAACAGTGCATGAAACAATAAAAACGAAGTGTCTAGAAAGATCTGAGCTTTTTATTGATGAAGAAGGGGATGCCTTGGGCATCCCCAAGCTTTCACGCTTTTACCTCTTAGATATTTCTTCGCGTGACACTGGGGTGGCATCCCCGAGCTTGAGCTTTTGTCCATTCTTCATCTCATTCCATCATTCTCTCTCTACACCTGAAATTTTTCCTTCATACAAAACTTCTCACAATCTTCATTAGCAACATTAGTGTATTCAAAAGATAATAGACCCTTGGGTTTAGCTTTATAACAGCAAAACTTTCACTAAAAACACAAGATACTTTAGAAACTCCTTCAAAAATCTCAATTTCCCAAAAAGAATCCAAAAAGGAATCAATAAGAAGCAAATGCAAATAATGGCAGAAATCTGTCAAAACATACCAACAGGAAGAAATCGATTTTTTCGAAGACCTTCTATTTCTCAAATAAAAAAGTGTTGAACTAACGAAAGTTAGCTAACATACTGGGGTATTTATTCGGAAATTTTCTGCTCGATCTGACATACAGAGACTCCTCACGAATTTTTATGATGGAGGACAGAAATCTGTTTCGGGACAACAACTCCCCAAATCTTACTTACCTCTCATTAGAGGTCATTCTTGGCACAAAAAGCAAACAAAAAGGATAAGGAGAGGTCATTACTGAAGTAATAACTTCCAAGACTCAAGAAAACTCTTGGGTTATCTCCCAACAAGTACTTTTCTTTAACGCCTTTAAGTTAGGCACAAGAAGCAAGAAATCAAGTATTTTCAAATGAAGAAGCATTAACATCGATACTTGCAAAGTCTTTAACTATGAAAGGTATCTCATTAAAATGAGTTTTGCAGGATCCCTTCTCGTCTATTTTTGGTTCACTACTTTAATCAAAAGGATTTTCAGAAACAATCCAATCAAAATTCTTTTCAAAGGCTTCATGCATCCCAACAAGATTAAAAGGTATGGGTATCTTAAATTCCTCTCTAGGTTTGGTTTTATCTGAAGAACCCACAACATCTACACATGAGCCTAGCATATTAAAATCCTCAAAGACCTTTTTGGCTTCCTTAGCAACATCATGGAACTCTTTTAGTAAACTTTCAAGAATAAATTCTCTCTTTTCAACATTATTTTCTTCTTTTAGTTTTAGGAACAAAATTTGCATCATGGGGTTAAGGCTAACAAACCTAGCCTCCAACATATGAACTAAAGAAGCTGCAACAATTTCATAATTAGGAGCAAGTTCTACTATATATCTATCCTCAATATCCTCATGCTTGGTAACATGATTAGATAATTCTTCAATATTTTCTTTCCCAATTATAGAGCCACTACCTATCGAAAGGTCCTTCAGGGTGAACTTAGGGAACAACATGGTGAGCTAGAGCAAGGTGGCAACTAGAGTAGGAGCTATTTTTTGTGTTTTTGATAAGACAAAGCAAACCAAACTAAACTATTTTTTTGAGTTTTTGATAAAAAGAGGCAAACAAAACCAAGCAAAAGAAACTAAGCAAACCAAAAACAAAGTAAAGAGAAAGGTTGAGGAGGACTCCCCTTGTGAAGACGTCCTTAACCTCCCCGGCAACGGCGCCAGAAAATCTTGATGGCGTTGCGTCAACGTGGAGTGCTTTGTCGAGAAACCCCAAGAGCAGGGTATGATGCAACACAGCAACAAGTCTTACCTCAGTAAGAAACCGAGGTTATCGAACCAATAGGAGGAAGGAAACATCTCAAAGGTGTTGCAAGTAACATGGAAACCTGCACAACACAAACTCAAGACTTTGCCCCAACTAATAGTGAGGTTGTGAATCTCACCGTTTGCTGTAATAAAGGATTAACTGCATGGGGTGGAAAGTGATGATGATTTGCAGCAAGTAAACAGTAACAGTGGAAGATGTATCAATGGTAAAGATTGGACCGGGGTCCATAGTTCACTAGAGGTGTTCTCCTTAGATAAACAAACATGGCATGCTGGGTAAACAAATTACAGCATGGCAATTGACAGGACTGAGCAAGGCATAACAATGCAATACTAGACATAAAGATCCTATGAGATTCGATTGGGCAATACAACAAGATACATAGACCGCCATCCAACTACATCTATGACTATAAGTCCACCTTTGGGTTATCATCTTAACCCCCTCCAGTGTTAAGTTGCAAGTGATGACTCCTTGATGGCGCCAGAGAACTTGGTGCTTGACGTGGAGTCTGTTGGGAACCCCAAGAGCAAGGTGTGAAGCAGCACAGCAGCAAGTATTCCCTCAGTAATAAACCAAGGTTATCGAACCAGTAGGAGGAAGAAAACGCCACACAGGTGTTGCAAGCAACGCGGAGACCTGCACAACACAAACAAAAGACTTTGCCCCAACTAACAATGAGGTTGTTAATCTCACTAGTTGTTGTAACAAAGGATTAAACATATGGTGTGGAAGGTAATGGTGGTTTGCAACAAGTAAACAAGTACCAGTGGAAGATGTATCAATGGTAAAGATTGGACCGGGTTCCATAATTCACTAGATGTGCTCTCCTTAGATAAACAACATGGAATGAAGAGTAAACAAATTACAGCAGGGCAATTGAGAGGAACTGAGCAAGGCATAACAATGTAATTACTAGTCAGGAAAATCCTATGAGATTCGATTAGGCAATACAACAAGATACATAGACCGCCATCCAACTGCATCTATGACTATAAGTCCACCTTCAGGTCATCATTCGAACCCCCTCCAGTATTAAGTTGCAAGCAACAGACAACTACTTTAAGGAAAGTGTGTAAGGTAAACAGTCCATAGGTTCCATGAACAAGAGACCTTTTGAAATAACATGTTGGGCCCCCATGTGTGGTTTTGGTAATTAATGACAATCTTTATGGACTAATGTGTGTATTAAGTTATACTTGTAGGATTTGTCCATTGGCATCGCTTGGAGCATGTGTTGGCTTCAAGGTAGATGAAATGCAAAGAAGATTTGTCGTGCAAGCTCAATATGCGAGGTCCATGATGAGGAATTAAGAAAGGCGTTCCATCTTGAGAAGGGCAAGACCGTCTACATCGAGCTCAAGTGGAATGCTCAAGGCAAAGGTATAATCTTGATAGGTTTTCCCTTTTGTCGGTCTCTTGTTGTGTGTAGGAGACCGGGTTTAGGATAGATAACCGTACTATCAAGAGGGGCTCTCGTATGAGTAATTCGGTCACATCGTTCGGAGAGAGCTCAAACCTTTGCATACTTGAATCATCGCATTTGGTTGTTATTTGGTCTTATCCATGTGAGGATTTAGAGCTTGTGGTAATATCCATAACAAGCTCTTCTTCATCAAAATCGGATCTCCCATATGTATCTTGTTGCGGTTTTGATTTATGCGGCTTTTCGGTTTCTCACAAAGTGAAGTATCTCACATTATATTAATTGATACACTCCCACTTGGTGATAATCAATATTTCCACTTTTTATTGGAATGCCCTTGTTGTCCTCTATCCAACGCAATTGGAATCGGGTTTTTTTGAATCGGAGTCTCCAATCAAAAGTTATGACCGTTTGTATATTTGCTTTATTTAAATTGAAAAAGAAAAAGAAAAATATCTTGACTGGGCCGAGCGATACTACCGTAGCCCAGTACCGCTCGTGCCTGGTTGCGCGCAGCCCATTCCTGTGTGGCCCGGTACCTCCAACCGGTTCTACCGGACCGGCCCGGTAGTACCGCCCGATGGGCCGGTACTACCGGCCGGCCCAGATATTTTTCTATGATTCGCCCAGATCTAGCCCAACTTTGCCTCTCTCTCCGTCGCGCGCTGCGCCCACGCTCTGCTGGCCTCGCGCTGGGCCATGCTGCCGCTCTCACACGCTCGCTCGCGATGCCGCGCGGCCCCGCGTTGACCGCCGCTGCTGCCTGGGGATCTAGATTTTGGGGGATTGTGTGTCTCTCTTTGATTCATCCTCTCTTGTTCCCCCAATAGATTTAGTAGCTTTGTTGGAACTTGAGAGTAAGGGATTTGAGCACCTTTGTGGTGTTCTTGCCATTTGCATTTGGTGCATCGGTTTGAGTTCTCCTCGGAGGATTTGGTTTGAGTTGCTCATTGGAGCTTGTCCCTCTTGGGTTCTTGGAACCCTAGACGGTTTTGTGGCCTTGGTGGCATTGTGGCCTTGGTGGCATTTGTTGAGGCCTTTTGTGGCGTTTGTTGGGAGCCTCCAATTAAGTTGTGGAGAAGTGCCCCAACCTTGTGAGAGGTTTCGGTTGCCACTGACAAGTGCACCGATAGTGGAAGCGTGGATCGATCCCATTGGCGTGAGATTCACCGGAGAATAAGGGAGGCCTTTTGCGGCATTGGTGGTTTGATACCACCCCCTCTCCAAACGAGACGTACTCCATGTTGGGAGGAAATCGGTAAAATATCGGTGTCCCCGCGTGCCTCGGTCATCTCTATACCCGAGCTCTTTACTTATGCACTTTACATTGTGATAGCCTTCGTGCTTGAAGTAATATATATCTTGCTATCACTTTGTTGCTTGTATTGCTTAGCATAAGTTGTTGGTGCACATTGGTGAACCTTAGTTGTTCTAGGTTGTGCTTAACAAAGTAAACACTAGTTTTATTCCGCCTTTGTTGAGCCACTCTAGGAAAAGTTTTAATCGCCTATTCACCCCCCTCTAGGCGACATCCGTATCCTTTCACCGTTGTTTTCTCCCTAGTAGAAACAACACATCTACAACAGAAGAGATTATTGTCACTTCCCTTGGAAACTAGAGGCATGAACCCACTATCGAGCATAAATACCCCCTCTTGGAGTCACTAGCAACTACTCGGCCAAGATAGCTACTAACAACGGAGAGCATGCAAGATCACAAACAACACGGTCATGATAGAATCATAAAGACAAAACCATTAATCAAACCAACATAATAATCTCAATATCCATCGGATCCCCGCAAACACAACATGCATGATTACAAATAGATTAGATCTTGATCATGAACAGAGCTCACAAGATCTATACATGAAAGCACAAGGAGGATATACAACCATCTAGCTACTACATGGACCCATAGTCTAAGGTGGAACTACTCACGCATCATACCGGAGAGAAGGCCTTTGGGATGGTCTCCCCTCCGACAGGGTGCCGGGAAGAACTTCAGATCCCCCCGATCTAGGGACGACGGTGGCGGCGGCTATAGAAGGTTTCGTGGAGATTTGATCGGGTACTTAGGGTTTCTGCATCGGGGGCTTCTTATAGGAGAAGGGGGAGGCCGAGGACGTGGCCAGGGGCCCCACACCCTGCCTAGGCGCGGGGCAGGGCCCACTCGTGCCTAGGGGGGTGTGGGCGCCCTGTCCCGCTTCTCTGGATCCCCTCTGGACTTCTTGTTCCCCACGAAAAGTAATTGACTTTGACGTTTGTCCCGTCCAATTCCAAGAATATTTCTTTACTAGCTTTTCTGGAACAAAAAAGAGCAGAAAACAGGCAACTGGCACTGTGGGAACTTGTTAATAGGTTAGTACCAGAAAACATGTATGAAACGATACGGATGTCGCCTAGAGGGGGGGGGGGGTGAATAGGCGATTAAAACTTTTCCTAGAGTGGCTCAACAAAGGCGGAATAAAACTAGTGTTTACTTTGTTAAGCACAACCTAGAACAACTAAGGTTCACCTATGTGCACCAACAACTTATGCTAAGCAATACAAGCAACAAAGTGATAGCAAGATATATAGTACTTCAAGCACGAAGGCTATCACAATGTAGAGTGCATAAGTAAAGAGCTCGGGTATAGAGATAACCGAGGCACGCGGGGACACCGATATTTTACCGAGTTCCTCCCAACATGGAGTACGTCTCGTTTGGAGAGGGGGTGGTATCAAACCACCAACGCCACAAAAGGCCTCCCTTATTCTCCGGTGAATCTCACCCCAATGGGATCGATCCACGCTTCCACTATCGGTGCACTTTTCGGTGGCAACCGGAACATCTCACAAGGTTGGGGCACAACTCCACAACTTATTTGGAGGCTCCCAACAAATGCCACCAAGGCCACAATGCCACCAAGGCCACAAACCGTCTAGGGTTCCAAGAACCCAAGAGGGACAAGCTCCAATTAGTAACTCAAATAAAATCCTCCAAAGAGAACTCAAACCGATGCACCAAATGCAAATGGCAAGAACACCACAAAGGTGATCAAATATCTCTCTCCCAAATTCCACCAAAGCTACAAAAGCTTATGGGGGAATAAGAGAGGAAGAACAATGGAGGAAATCCACAAAAGACTCCAAGATCTAGATCCCAATATGTTCCCCTCACTTAGAGGAGAGATTGATTGGTGGGATTGTAGATCTAGATCTCCTCTTTCAAATCCCTCAAGAATATGCAAGAATCATTGGAGGGATTGAGAGAAAGCAAGCTCAAGAAGGTCAACAATGGAGGGGAAAACTTGCAAGAATGGTTAGGGAACCATTGGGGAAGAAGGCCCCTTAAATAGGTTCCCCAAAAATCCAACCGTTGAAGCCAAAAAAACGCGAATCCCGGTACTACCGGACATTCCCGGTACTACCGGACATTCCCGGTACTACCGGACAATCCCTGGGGATCCAGGTCTCCAAACGCACATTTTTCAGTACCGACCGGTACTACGGGGCGGTACTACCGGACCTTCGGTACTACCGGACCCTGGTCCGGTATTACCAGTCATCCCTGAACGAAAACGGCCATAACTTTTGCATCCGGACTCCGATTTTGATGATCTTGGGCTCGTTTCGAAGAGGACAACAAGCTCTAAAAGATATTGCAAAGAAACATTATAGTCCAGCAAGGGAGGATAGATCCAAATGACGAAAGGTTTAACCTCTATCAAAAAGATGAACCGATAAAACCTCCAACATCAAAAACGTAATAGAAAATGCATATGAAATCCGTTTTCGATGAACGAGAGCTTGTCATGGAGATTAACACAAGATCTAAATCCTCACATGAGTAAGAACCAAATAATGGAAGGTTTTACCTATCTCTAAAATACAAACCGGTAAAACCTCCAAGATCAAAACGCAATAAGATATAAAAGGGAAATCCGTTTTTGATGGACTAGAGCTTGTTATGGAGATTACCACAAGCTCTATATCCTCACATGGATAAGACCAAATAACAACCAAATATGATGATGCAAGTATGCAAAGGTTTGATCTCTCTCCGAACGATGTGACCGAGTTACTCATTCGAGAGCCCCTCTTGATAGTACGGTTATCTATCCTAAACCCGGTCTCCCAACAAACATGAGACCGGCAAAAGGGAAAACCTATCAATATTATACCTTTGCCTTGAGAAATCCACTTGAGATTGATGTAGACGATCTTGTCCTTATCAAGATGGACACCTTTCTTGATTCCTCATCATCGATCCATGATCACCGAGGATGGCAAGCATCAAACATGAGATCTTCTATAGATGGCGCATTTTGAGCTTGCACAACACATCTTCTTCTCATTTCATCTATCTTGAAGTCAACACATGCTCCAAGAAATGCCAATGGACAATTCATACAAATACAACTTAATACACACATTAGTCCATAAATATTATCATTAATTACCAAAACCACACATGGGGGCCCAACATGTTCTTTCAATCTCCCCCATTTTGGTAATTGATGACAATCCCTTTAAGAGGGTTTATATAAGGAATATTAATGAATAAAATGGTAATATCAATATCAAATACTACAAAAGTATGTGATATTGGTACCACCACCATATATAGAGCAAACTCCCCCACAATCTATGCATGTGTGATGAACTTGAATTTCATTGCATATATTGCCAATCATTATCATTGGTGGAGTTTCCTCTATATATACCACATGCTAAGCAACAACAAAGATGCAAGAGCATGAGAAGTAAATGCACACGAACAAACTGAATGCATAAACCAACTTCCCTTAAACCCTCTAAAACTTCTCCCCCATTGGCATCGATTGCCGAAATGGGTGACAAGTTCTAGAAGGCAAATATAGTAATAATTCCTCCAAAGGTGTGCTTTTGCACATATCCAATGATGAATACTTGGGAGGGAGTAGAACTATATCGAGGACCCGAAGATTGAAAAAATAAAGTCAAATGATGCAAGCAACTACAAGGTCCGACAAACCAATTTGAAAACAACAAATGAGTCCAAATGGAAACAACAAGATATTATGATATGAGCAAAAGAGTGTTTTAAATAACAACTAGAGAAGCTCCCCAGGATTTGTGCACAATTCAAAAAAAATGTATTGGAATACATAATGCACAAATATGGAATCCTTGCTCCCCCATAAGCATTTAAAACACAACAAATGTGAAAGAATGCAAATGAGTATTATTAAATGAATTAGATGAGCTCCCCAAAGAGAATGCACCAATTATGATAATTGCATTTGGGAACGAGGTGCATAGTCATGGACTCGTCACTCATCCAAATTCATTTAACAGTACAAGACATGAAAGAACAAATATGAGTGCCCAAAGATGCAAACAATAGGAACAAGCACTCATAGGCAATTAAATTTGGAAGCCACCGAAGAATCAAAAGAAATAGAAAGGTGGTCTCCAAGGATTAAAAATCAACTAAAATTATCTCCTCATATGTGCATATGTCTCTAATTGGAAAACATCACAAAGACATATGCCAAAGAAGAAATATGCACACATAAAGAAGATTATACAAGAAAGCACATCAAAGGCAAAAATGAAGTCATAACATATATCAATAAGATTTTAGCTTCAAAGCATGGCCAAAGGCTCACATATATCTTATTGTACATTAATGAGCTTCAAACACCAACACACTACATATATTACAACTATCACCAAGGGAAAAGGAGAAAGTTGGAATATATGGAGAAAGGCAACAAGTATCATAAGATAGAATAGACTAGCAAAAATCTCACTATTGCATATGAGAGAAGTTGATGAAATGATAGGCAATAAAATTGCTAGATTGACATATTTGGGATTGGAGGATCATATGCATGATTTTGTATAGTCCCAATTATATGCACTCATCTCAACTTAAATACATATACAATAGAGAGTCCTCTTAAAACCATGGCTAGAACTACACCAATTACAAATACATTAATTCATGCTAGAAGGCAACCGACAAACGGTTGGAATGAAGATATGTGAGCATGAGAAAGAGATACTTGTTACCGAGATATAATTGGTAGGATGTAGAGAATATGAATTCGTTGATCATCCTATAGCTTGCCTCAAATTTTCTTCTAAGCATTACTTCTTCAAAATTGAGAGACAAGCGTCCAATATATCTCCAATGTACCTAAAACACATTTAAGTACAAAATGGCCCCCAAACATATTGGGTCCAAAGTAGTTAATGCAACTACAATACATAGGAGAGACTCCACATAATTATGTGCATATTGATATGAAATTGAATTTCATGCACAACTTAGCCGATGGGAATCGGTGGAGTTTACCTTATATATTGGATCAAAGAAAGCAAACATGCCTTAATATAAACATATAGTGAACATGCATGCATAAAGATTTCAAGAACCAAAAATGAGATATAATTTGAACAAAAACACCAAGTAAACCGAGTTGGCACACACAAGAGTGTGACAAGACAAGCGGTGTCCAAATTGTATCAAATAACCAATTCAACACATGAAAGAGCATAAGTTCAAGAATGAACTAGGCAAGAGCCAAAGAGCAAAAGATATATAAAAATAAAATTGCTCAGGGGTTTATCTCATTCTAAAATGGTCAAATAAAGAAACAAGGAATGACACAAAACCAACTCCCAAAAAGAGCAAGGTTCCAACAAGAAACCAAACTCCCCAAACTTCTCATGATGACACAAATACCAAAACGAAAATATTGAGGTTCCAAGCACATAAAACCCGATATGGACCAAACAAAGAAGCATAAATATGAGTGTTCTAAGTAATATAGGAGAGCTCCCCCATAGATAGTGCATTATGTAGGATTTTCCTTTTAAATGCAAAATGCACACAAATGGGATCATCACTAGTACCTACAATAAGTAAAACACAAGAGGATATCAATAAAATAAGAAGATCCACAAGAAGCAAGGAAGGCATGGGAGACAACACAAAACATTTTCTTGGCCAAAGATAGGATAAAATTAAGCAAGGGCCAAAGTGAATATGATCAATAAATTCTACCATAAGTTGGGTACTCATTGTCCAAGGACAAGAAATATTGGGAATAATTTTCCCAAGGTAGCTTGCATGGATATCCAAGATCATAGTCACAACAAGAAGCATATAACTAAATATAAGAAATTAAGCATGATACTTCGAACAAGATTCTTGGTAGCTTCCAATAGTCACACAATCACTAGTGATTAGAGTAACTTGAAGCAAATGGTTTCCATGAGGATATATATATCTAAATATGAGGAAACACATACCAAGAAACATTCTCATATACAAGATCCAAAATAAGATCAATAAAGGCATTCAAGCAAATTGGAACTTGTATGAGCAAATGCGTCACATAGGAGCTAGATAATAATCAATATCAATTCTAAGTGACACAACCTCGAATATTCACATTTTCTAGGATTGTAATATGCACTAAGCATAAGACTCCCCCATAATGTGATACTACCATAAAAACAACAAGAGGCAAAAGGATGCAAGTAGAGATAATTAATGGACATTATAAAACTTAAATTTATCATGAGAATTGTACCACATAGAGACTAGACAATAATCCAATATAAATACTAGGTGGTATTCCTCATGTACACACAATTTTAGGATTGTGGAATGCCCAAGCATAACACTCCCCCAAAATGGGATAATCCATTAATATCTCACAAGAGCCAAATAAGATACCAAATATAACCAAGTAAGGCTCAAACACAAGAAACACACATACATGGAGTGCCACCTAATCATACAAAAATATACTTGATATCTCAAGATAATTAAGTGGAAAGCACAACATGTACAAAAGCATGGAAGATACAAAACCAAAACATGCACAAGGGGCGAGTAACTTTCAATGTAAAGAGTTAAGCATATGTTACCGCAAGGAGGAACATTAGGAATATAATATAATCATGATAATCCAAATGGCTTGGCTTGACAAATAAAATAATGAAGATCCCTTAAGTCTTCATGATGTAGCCAAGTCTCCAATGCCCTCCAACAACACCTATTGATCAAGTTTTGGCTTGTTGGTCCCCAACCAAGTTGGGTCCTAAGAGGTTAGTCACAATAGGCTTGGCAACCCAAATGGTTCTTTTCTTGAACCCACATTGAGCACCAACAAACTTGGCAAACACATTTCCAACCTCATCCTTATAAAGTGAATAAGCATCATCAATTAAGATAGGATTGGATGAGGAGATACCAATAGTGCATGAGGAAGAAATGTGCCCCTTCTCACGGCATATGTAGCAAGTTCTACTCTTGCCATATTTCTTCTTAGGTGAAGCCACAACTATAGGAAGAGCTTGAGTCTTCTTGGGAGGAGGCCCATCTCTAACAATATGTAGAGCTTGAGGCCGCTTCCCTTGTTGCTTCTTGCCAAGAGACTTCTTCTTTAATGGGCAATGTTTGACATGATGCCCTTTTTCCTTGCACTTGAAGCAAACAATGTTGGCCGGATTCTTGACTTGATCTAGCCCATTCTTCTTGTTATCCTTGTGCTTCAACATGATAGTGGACTTGTTCTTGACATTGGAGTTGAATCCAAGTCCACTCTTGTCATTGGGGGATTTTTGCACACTCAAGATTTTGTTGAGTGCGGCCTTCCCTTGATGAACCTTTTTCAAGTCATTCTTCAAAGAAGTGACTTGAGCCTTGAGCTCTTTGATTTCCTCTACATGGTTAGTTTCAATACAAGTACTAGAGGAAGTAGATGCTACATTGTTAGAGCAACAAGGCATGGAATGTAATTCATCACGAGATATAGCAAGGTTGTGAGAGGATGAATTACAAGGACTAGCACATGGCAATATAACATTTGAAGTAGATATAGTGCTAATGTCCACATGAGGCCCACAAGATGTTACCTTTGACATGATGGCCTCATGATCCAACTTTAGCTTACCATGGGAGACTAGGAGATCCTCATGCGAGCTTGAGAGCTTAACATGGCTTTCTTCTAATTTCCCATAGTTGCTAGTTAGCAAAGCAAGTTGAGCCTTTAGCTCAACATTCTCTTCAAAATAGATGCTTCACAAGAAATAGAGTTAGTAGCACAAGCATCATTATCATTAGCAAGAGGTGAGGGCAACTTGTCAAGCTCTTTTAAATATGAAGCTTTAAGTTGCTCATGTGACTCAGTGAGTTTGATGAGCTCCCTCTTAACGACCCGAGAGCCATTTTCAAGATGCTTAAAATCCTCAACAAGTTTAGCATAAGCAACTTCAAGTTCATCATTTTTAATCTTGAAGGAGTTAGCCCCCGCAAGTTCTCTATCATGGTATTCCTTTACTCTAGATAATTCTAGAGTAAAAGTCTCCTCAAGAGATTCTTTGGTGGTTTGTTCTTCTTCAAGGGAGTCCTTTAGTTGTGCAACTTCATTAGCATACTCACGCTCAAGTGCAAACTTTTCATCAATTAAGTTTTCTTGCTCCTCAATAAGATCATTGCCTTCTATGGCATAATTCAAGATTTCAAGAAGGTTGGAAGAAGCAATTTTATTTTTGTAGAGAGCACTATAGACAACCTCACCCATTTTCTTAATAGAGGTAGTATCATACTTACCTCGATAATCATCATTATCATTCTCAACCTCATCATCATCATGAGATACAATGGGATCCAAAGAGATTACCTTTGTTCCCTTAGCCATAAGGCACATGTGAGAACCAGAGGAAGGTGATGATGAGATTGCATTTGTAGCTCTCTTCAAGACCTTGTCTTGGACCATAGAATCTTCATTTTCCTCTACATGGTTAGCAATACAAGCACTAGAGGAAATAGAAGCATTTTTATCATGGCAACAAGACAACACAAGCATATCATCACGAGATTCATTCAAGTCATTACTACATGATATGCAAGGACAATCAACACTAGCATGTAAGGATTTGTGAGTGCTAGAAGTGTTAAAGTCCGAAGATAGATCATTGCAACTATATAGGGATGAAGGATTACAAATAGTAAGCACACTATCTGAAGGGTTTCGCGGCATAGTAAATCAAAATTTTCTACGGAGCGAACAGAGGGAAAGCCAAGATCTAATCTAGGAGATGCAAACAACAAGAGAGATTGGATTAGATCTTCATACCCTTGAAGATTCGCAGAGCGGAACGTTCGTCGGAACGTGGGTGATGTAGTCGTACTCGCTTCTCCTCCTCGCGATCCGAACCGATCTAGCACCACAAGTGGCGGTGCCTCCGTGAGATGCACACGTGCAGCACCTCGACGTCTCCTCCTTCCTCGGACCAGCGAGTATGGTGGAGAGATAGATTGGATCTACAACACGACGGCGTGGTGTATATGGTGGAGAATTTCTGCTGCAGGGCTTCGCCTACAAACAATCGGGAGGGAGAGAGGAAGGTAGCAAGGCTGCTAGGGCTTGGAGGAAGGTGTGTGTGTGTGGGGGGGAGGGGGCGCACCACCCCTCTATATATAGAGGGGGGGGGGCGGCCAGCCCTTGCCCCTCCTCCAAGCCTATCTCTAGTTTAAACAATTTAAACTCTCCCTTATCTAGAAATCCCATCTCTAGTTTAAACGATTTAAACTCTCCCTTATCTAGAAATTCTATCCCGAGATTTAAATGAGTCAAATCTCTCTAGAATCGGCTGGGCCCTATGGGGCCTTGTGCCCCTGGCCCAATGCGTCCAGGACACTCCCTCATAGGCCCATGCCCCCTCCCGGAAGGTGGGGCCACGTTGGTCCCCTTCCGGAAGGTTCTAGAAGCTTCCGGTACAATACCGATTAACCCGGAACAATTCCGAACTCCAAAAACTGCACTGCCTTATATGAATCTTATTCTCCGGACCATTCCGGAACCTCTCGTGATATCCCGGATCCCATCCGAGACTCCGAACAAAAATTCATAAACCAATTATCCAATCTATCCTAGCATCGAGATACGTTAAGTGTGTGACCCTGCGGGTTCGAGAATATGCAGACATGATCTTCTATCAATAATCAACAGCGGGGTCTGGGCAACCATATTGACTCCCACACATTCATCGATGATCATATCGGATGAACCACGATGCCAGGATTCAATCAATCCCATATATATATTCCCTTCGTCTCGCGATATTTTACTTGCCCGAGATTCGATCGTCGGTACCGTCATACCTAGTTCAATCTCGTTCACAGCAAGTACTTTACTCGTTCCGTAATCCGATATCACTTTGTGATTAACTCCTTAACCACATGCTTGCAAGCGGTGTTGATATCGATTACCGAGTGGGCCCGAAGTATATCTCTCCGACCTGGGAGGGACAAATTCCATCTCGATACATACAACCCAACAGATACTTTCCGATCACCTGAGAGACACCTTTATGATCACCCTCTCATAGGATGACGTTTGATGACCTCAAAGCTTTCTTACGGTACCAGGGAGTTGCATTATCTCATGGTCTAAGGAATACAATATTTGACATAAGAAAAGCTTCGCAAAGATGAACACGATGAAACGATCTAATTGCTTCGCTTAGTTTGGGTCTGTCCATCATATCATTCTCCCAATGATATGATCTCATTATCAATTGACAACTCATGTCTATGGTTAGGAAACCTTAACCATCATTGATCAATGAGCTAGTCCATAGAGGCGTACTAGGGACACGGTGTTGTTTACAAACCACACAAGTATTAAAGTTTCCGCTTAATACAATTCTAGCATGGAACATAAACTTTATCATGAACAAGAATTATAATAATAACATCTTTATTATTGCCTCTAGGGCATAATTCCAATAGTCTCCCACTTGCACTAGAGTCAATAATCTAGTTTACATCTGGCAACAATCTCACACCCATGGCACTGAGGTGTTGATCATGTTTTACACGTGGAAGAGGTTTAGTCAGTGGATCTGCGACATTCAGATCCGTATGTACTTTGCTAATCTTCAGATCTCCATCTGCTGTATAATCTCGGATTATATGAAACTTGCGGTTGATATGCTTGGTCTTTGGATGATATCTTGGTTCCTTAGCGAGTGCTATGGCGCCAGTGTTGTCACACAATATCTCCAGTGGGTCCAATGCACTTGGAACCACGCCAAGCTCAGTGATGAAGTTTCTGATCCAAACTCCTTCACTTGACGCTTCTGCAGCAGCCATGTATTCCGCTTCTACTGTAGATCCCGCGATCACGCTTTGCTTGCAGCTTCTCTAGCTCACAGCTCCTCCATTCAAAATATAAACGTATCCTGTCTGAGATTTAGAATCATCCTTGTCGGTGTCGAAACTAGCATCGACGTAACCTTTTACGACAAGCTGTTCATCACCCCCATAGACTAAGAACATTTCTTTAGTTCTATTTAGGTACTTGAGGATGTTCTTCACGGCTGTCCAGTGTTCCACTCCTGGATCACTTTGATATCTGCTCGTCAAACTAAGAGCATTGGACACATCCGGTCTAGTACACGGCATGGCATACATGATGGAACCTATGGCCGAGGCATAAGGCACTTTGCTCATAGCTTCCCTATCATTTACCATAGCTGGACACTGAGCCTTGCTCAATATCTTACCTGACAACATAGGCACTGAACCTTTCTTTGCCTTATCCATTCTGAACCTTTTCAGAACTTTGTCTAGGTATGTACTCTGGCTTAAAGCTATCAGGCGTCTTTGTCTATCTCTATAGATTTTGATGCCCAATATATAAGCAGCTTCACCTAGGTCTTTCATTGAAAAACACTTGTTCAAATAACTCTTCACATCGTTAAGCATGTTGATGTCATTTCCGATAATCAATATGTCATCCACATACAGTACCAGAAACGTCACCGAGCTCCCACTCAATTTCTTGTAGATACAAGCTTCGTAGCAATTTGGAACAAATCCAAAGCTCTTGATCACTTGATCAAAACGAAGGTTCCAACTCCGAGATGCCTGCTTCAGTCCATAAATGGAACGCTGAAGTTTGCATACTTTACTAGCATCCTTAGGATCGACAAAACCTTCGGGTTGCATCATATACAACTCTTCATCAATGTTGCCATTGAGGAAAGCAGTCTTGACATCCATCTGCCATATATCATAATCATGAAACGCAGCAATTGCTAATAAAATCCGAATGGACTTAAACATCGCTACGGGAGAGAAAGTCTCATCGTAGTCAACACCTTGAACTTGTCGAAAACCTTTTGCGATAAGCCGTGCTTTATAGACGGTAACATTACCATCCGCGTCCGTTTTCTTCTTGAATATCCATTTGCACTCAACGGCCTTTCGGTCGCTAGGAGGATCCACCAAAGTCCATACTTGGTTTTCGCTCATGGATTCCAATTCGGATTTCATGGCTTCCAGCCATTTCTCAGAGTCTGGGCTCATCATCGCTTCCTCATAGTTCGTAGGTTCACTGTCTTCTACCAACAAGACAGTCAAGACAGGGTTGCCGTACCACTCAGGAGGGGCACGCGACCTTGTCGACCTGCGACGTTCAGTAGCAGCATCGTCCGAAGCTTCATGATCCTTGTCATTAGCTTCCTCTATTGTTGGTGCAGGCGGCACTGGAACAATTTCATGTGCTGCGCTACTCTCCAATTCAAGAGAAGGTTCAATAATCTCGTCTAGCTCTACTTTCCTCCCACTCACTTCTTTCGAGAGAAACTCCTTCTCAAGAAAGGAACCGTTCTTTGCGACAAACACTTTGCCTTCGGTTCTGTGATAGAAGGTATACCCAATGGTTTCCTTAGGGTATCCTATGAAGACGCATTTCTCCGCTTTGGGTTCGAGCTTGTCCGGCATCAACTTCTTGACGTAAGCTTCGCATCCCCAAACTTTAAGAAACGACAACTTAGGTTTAGCACCAAACCACAGTTCATACGGTGTCGTCTCAACGGATTTAGATGGAGCCCTATTTAAAGTGAATGCAGCGGTTTCTAATGCATAACCCCAAAATGATAACGGCAAATCAGTAAGAGACATCATTGATCGGACCATATCTAATAGGGTTCGATTCCGGCGTTCAGACACACCATTGCGCTGTGGTGTTCCGGGTGGCGTGAGTTGTGAAACGATTCCACTTGCTTTAAGATGCGTGAGAAAATCATAACTCAAATATTTACCTCCACGATCGGATCGTAGAAACTTAATCTTTCTGTTACGATGGTTCTCCACTTCATTCTGAAATTCCTTGAACTTTTCAAATGTTTCAGATTTATGTTTCATTAAATAGATATACCCATATCTACTTAAGTCATCGGTAAAAGTGAGAAAATAGCGATATCCACCGCGCGTCGAAACACTCATCGGTCCGCATACATCGGTATGTATGATTTCCAACAAATCCGTTGCTCGCTCCATCATACCGGAGAACGGGGTTTTGATCATCTTGTCCATGAGGCATGGTTCGCATGTGTCAAATGATTCAAAATCAAGAGACTCCAAAAGTCCATCAGAATGGAGTTTCTTCATGCGCTTTACACCAATATGACCTAGACGATAGTGCCACAAATAAGTAGTATTATCACTATCTACTTTGCATCTCTTAGCCTCAATGTTATGGATGTGTGTTTCATCCCTTTCGAGATTTAGAAGAAATAAACCATTCACAAGAGGTGCATGACCATAAAAGATGTTACTCATATAAATAGAACAACCATTATTCTCCGATTTAAATGAATAACCGTCTTGCAATAAACACGATCCAGAAATAATGTTCATGCTCAACGCAGGCACATAATAACACTTATTAAGGTTTAAAACTAATCCCGAAGGTAAAACTAAGGAGAGCGTGCCGACGGCCATCACATCAACTCTTGATCCGTTGCCAACGCGCATCGTCACCTCATCCCTCGCAAGCCGCCGTCTATTCCGTAGCTCCTGTTTCGAGTTACAAATATTAGCAACTGAACCGGAACCCAGGCACTACAACGAGGGCTAGTAAGGAAAACATCAATAACATGTATATCAAATATACCTTTGATGGTGCCAGCCTTCTTGTCCGCTAAGTACTTCGGACAGTTGCGCTTCCAGTGACCCCTGTCCTTGCAATAGAAGCACTCAGTGTCCGGCTTAGGACCAGACCTGAGCTTCTTCTCAGCAGGGGCATTGCGCTTGCCGCCGCCCTTCTTGAAGGGCTTCTTTGCTCCCTTACCTTTCTTAAAGGAGGGCTTGTTGACCATCAACACATGATTATCCTTCTTGATGTCCACTTCCGCAGCCTTCAGCTTTGCGAAGAGCTCGGTGATCGTATCAGTGGAACCAATCTGATTATGAGTCACTACAAAACTTTTGTAGCTAGGAGGGAGTGATTGCAGAACCCTGTCAATCTTGAGCTCCTCTGGAATCGTGCATTCCAGTTGCTCAAGGCGTTGAGTGTAGCCCGACATCTTTATGGCGTGCTCACTAACGGAACTCCCTTCCTCTATCTTGCAGTTAAAGAACTTCTCAGAGATCTCATATCTCTCAGAACGGGCTTGAGTCTGAAACATGGTTTCAGCTCCTCGAGAATCTCAAAGGGCCCGGGATAGGTTTCAAAACGATTTTGAAGCTCCGGTTCCATAGCAAACAACATGGTGCTCTTAATCACACCATAATCATCTTTGCGCGACTGATAGACAGCTTTCTCATCAGCCGACGCAGTTGCAGCAGGGGGGTTACCTAACGCTTTCTCAAGGACATAGTCCTTTTGTCCGCCAGACAAAATGATTCTTAGATTGCGGAACCAATTGGTGAAGTTAGACCCATTGTTCCTAAGCTTTTCTTTCTCAGCAAAAACGTTGAAGTTGAAGTTGGATTTGGCCATGTGATCTACAGTATTTGCAAGTACAATTTAGACTATGTTCATGATAAATAGTTCAACTTAATCAAATTACTAGATGAACTCCCACTAAATTCAACATCCCTCAAGTTGTTTAGTGAACACGATCCAAATTCACCACACCTAATCCGATCATCACGAGAAGTGATGTGGTTTCAATGGTGGACAACAAAGTGTCAATCATATCATTCATATGACTCATGCTTAACCTTTCGGTTCTTGTGTTCCGAGGCCATGTCTGTACATGCTAGGCTCGTCAAGCTAGACCCAAGTATTTCCGCGTGTGCAAAAACTGGCTTGCACCCGTTGTATGTGAGCGTAGAGTCTATAGCACCCGATCATCATGTGATGCTTGGACACGACGAACTTTCGCAATGGTGCATACTTGGGGAGAACACAGTTTTTATCTTGATCTTTAAGTGAGGAATCATCTTATAATGCTACCGTCGCGATCTAAGCATGATAAGATACATAAAAGGATAAACATCACATGCATATAACTTTATGTGACATGGTATAGCCAATCTTCGCGCAATGATCTCCATCTTGTGCGTTCCGGCATGATCTCCATCACTCCACCATGATTTCCTCCACCACGAATGGCAACTACAACTATTGCTAACTACTTAGCGATAAAGTAAAGCTATTACATGGCGTATAAGAAGTTGACTCGCAGGTCATACACAATTATAAAGACAACCATATGGCTCCTGCCGGTTGTGTACTCATCGACATGCAAGTCGTGAAACATTACAAAACATGATCATCGCATACAATATACACATCACATCTTGGGCCATACCATATCACAGAAAACACTCCCTGCAAAAACAAGTTAGACGCCTCTACTTTGTTGTTGCATGTTTTACGTGGCTTTATGGGAGTAGATGCTAAGAACGATTCTTACCTACGGAAAGCCACAACGGTGATATTATGGTTGCCAAACTCCGGTGTTAATCCCATGACAACTATAGTGAGAGAAACTGACATCCACCAGCCGCATGTGTGGAACAAGCCACACGTCAAGTGCGGAGCCGGTCTCGCGAACGACGTCGCGTAAGGTTGGCCTGGACCGCTTCAATCTCACTATCCCGCGTCATAAGAAGAACACAAACAAGAGGCTTGCAACAGAAAACATCAACGCCCGCAACAACCATGTTGCGTTCTACTCGTGAAACACATCTACACATAGATCTAGCTCTGATACCACTGAAGGGTTTCGCGGCATAGTAAATCAAAATTTTCTACGGAGCGAACAGAGGGAAAGCCAAGATCTAATCTAGGAGATGCAAACAACGAGAGAGATTGGATTAGATCTTCATACCCTTGAAGATTCGCACAGCGGAACGTTCGTCGGAACGTGGGTGATGTAGTCGTACTCGCTTCTCCTCCTCGCGATCCGAACCGATCTAGCACCACAAGTGGCGGTGCCTCCGTGAGATGCACACGTGCAGCACCTCGACGTCTCCTCCTTCCTCGGACCAGCGAGTATGGTGGAGAGATAGATTGGATCTACAACACGACGGCGTGGTGTATATGGTGGAGAATTTCTGCTGCAGGGCTTCGCCTACAAACAGTCGGGAGGGAGAGAGGAAGGTAGAAAGGCTGCTAGGGCTTGGAGGAAGGTGTGTGTGTGGGGGGGGAGGGGGCGCACCACCCCTCTATATATAGAGGGGGGGGGGCGGCCAGCCCTTGCCCCTCCTCCAAGCCTATCTCTAGTTTAAACAATTTAAACTCTCCCTTATCTAGAAATCCTATCTCTAGTTTAAACGATTTAAACTCTCCCTTATCTAGAAATTCTATCCCGAGATTTAAACGAGTCAAATCTCTCTAGAATCGGCTGGGCCCTATGGGGCCTTGTGCCCCTGGCCCAATGCGTCCAGGACACTCCCTCATAGGCCCATGCCCCCTCCCGGAAGGTGGGGCCACGTTGGTCCCCTTCCGGAAGGTTCTAGAAGCTTCCGGTACAATACCGATTAACCAGGAACAATTCCGAACTCCAAAAACTGCACTGCCTTATATGAATCTTATTCTCCGGACCATTCCGGAACCTCTCGTGATATCCCGGATCCCATCCGAGACTCCGAACAAAAATTCATAAACCAATTATCCAATCTATCCTAGCATCGAGATACGTTAAGTGTGTGACCCTGCGGGTTCGAGAATATGCAGACATGATCTTCTATCAATAATCAACAGCGGGGTCTGGGCACCCATATTGACTCCCACACATTCATCGATGATCATATCGGATGAACCACGATGCCAGGATTTAATCAATCCCATATATATATTCCCTTCGTCTCGCGATATTTTACTTGCCCGATATTCGATCGTCGGTACCGTCATACCTAGTTCAATCTCGTTCACAGCAAGTACTTTACTCGTTCCGTAATCCGATATCACTTTGTGATTAACTCCTTAACCACATGCTTGCAAGCGGTGTTGATATCGATTACCGAGTGGGCCCGAAGTATATCTCTCCGACCTGGGAGGGACAAATTCCATCTCGATACATACAACCCAACAGATACTTTCCGATCACCTGAGAGACACCTTTATGATCACCCTCTCATAGGATGACGTTTGATGACCTCAAAGCTTTCTTCCGGTACCAGGGAGTTGCATTATCTCATGGTCTAAGGAATACAATATTTGACATAAGAAAAGCTTCGCAAAGATGAACACGATGAAACGATCTAATTGCTTCGCTTAGTTTGGGTCTGTCCATCATATCATTCTCCCAATGATATGATCTCATTATCAATTGACAACTCATGTCTATGGTTAGGAAACCTTAACCATCATTGATCAATGAGCTAGTCCATAGAGGCGTACTAGGGACACGGTGTTGTTTACAAACCACACAAGTATTAAAGTTTCCGCTTAATACAATTCTAGCATGGAACATAAACTTTATCATGAACAAGAATTATAATAATAACATCTTTATTATTGCCTCTAGGGCATAATTCCAATACAAGCATGGAGCATCAAAAAATATAGATATGTTTCCGACGTATCAAGCATCCCCAAGCTTAATTCCTGCTCGTCCTCGAGTAGGTAAGTGATAAAAAGAATAAGTTTTAAGGTGACATGCACCCTCATAATAAAGATCTAACCATTTGCAAGCATTGAAAGCTGGGATCAAAGAACTCTAAACATGTGCATGAAATATGGAGTTCTAACAATAGGACATAGTAACTATGCATGAAACATGACAAGTTACAAAGAAAGATCATGAGTAACATGCATTGAAAATCGTTTGTTTGTTTCACATACACAAAACATGGCATAGTGACAATCAGCTTGTCCCTCATAGAGTAGCAAATAGATGCGTAGGACACCTTAAAAGTTCACAAGGGTGACTAGAAACAAATAGCACAAGAACAAGTAATATCACAATGTGCATCAATCAATAAGATTTGGAACACTGCACACAGAATGACAACTATGCTATCTTAATGGTGCCTAAAGGTAGAAGGTGGAGAATCAAATAATGGTGGAAGAAAAGCCTTTTATAAAGGAAGCAGGGATTTCAAGTTTCAAAAAGAGCTTCCAAAATTTATGGTACTTGTTAGCTTTCAGACCTCATTGCCCCTATCATAAGCATCTTGAAGTGATTAAGGTTAAAGTGAACAAAGATGGAGTATATGCTTGACGAAGTATAATTTGGCAATCTCAAGTCCCTTGAATACGAGGGCCACACCTCATGCTACTCAACTTTAGTCACCTGTAAGTTCTTGTCATTGTAAGTATTTGTATATCATTGAGAACCGCCAACGGGGTACACCTTGCACATGGTACATGAGCTTTCCCATAACCAAAATGACAAGGCAAGCAAACAATGAGCATCTCAGCAATCTTCTTATTTACCATGGGAATATGGTGCTTTTTTCTCTCTTTCCTCTTTTTCTCAATGTGTCTCTTTTTTATATAAGAAGAATGCTTCATAGATGTCAATATGGTGATGCTGCAAGTTTCCACCATGATTAGGAATGGCTTAGGCTAGCGGCCTAGGCGTTTCTCTAACACAGGATACAAACTCCATGGACTTACAAGTTCCCTCTTTATTTCACACCGGTGACATCCATAGACAAAAGAGCATGATATCAACTGAGTACAAAGTACAAGTGCAATGTTGAAAACGTTCCTCGTGATAGCACAGTTCTGCTAATTCCAACATATAAGTGCAAGCATATACAACATAGAAGACACAATGGTTCAAGTTTATTAGGGGAAAAGAATATAAAGTGTGCCATCAAGTTTGCGAGGGCTTTAATCACTAAGTTTTCACATAACAAAATAGTTTTTAATTGGAAGATAACTGAAAACAGAATATACTTGGAATGGTGTAACACACCATGCATAGGAGTTTATGGTGGAAACTTTGGAATAACTTGGTTTCTTGGGAGTTGGAAGCATGAGTAGATCTTACTCACACAAGTGGAGGCTAGCAAAAGACCGGGAGCAACCAACTAAGAGAGCAATAATGGCCATAATCATGCAGTGCAACAAAGTATTACTAATCAAAGCAAAGAGTGGTACTACAAGTCAAGGACTAAATGATCATAGAGGATAATGGTGACTTATGAGAGTCATAACATGGTGTGAGCATGTGCCAACTCAACCCAAGCAAATCATCAAAGGAGAATACCGCTATACTATGCTTTTGCATGCTAAAACAACACATAATTTCTTCAAGGCACACTAAGAAATCCCAATTGTTTGTAACAAGACATGATACAACAATAATCACTAAGCATAAGGTCAAAACAACACCTAGCATGTCATGCTAAAGTCTAAGTCACAGTCAATGCAAGCTCCTCTTGCACTTATAAGCAAGAACTTACTACTCCTTTCCAACACCAAGCAACTTATTTGTAAAACAACACAGCAAGAACGAGGGTCCAAACTACTCAAGCAAACTAAACAAACTAATCAAAGCAAACAAAAACTAAGACGCTCCAAGAACAACACAACTGTGCATGAAACAATAAAAACGAAGTGTTTAGACAGACCTAAGCTTTTAATTGATGAAGAAGGGGATGCCTTGGGCATCCCCAAGCTTTTACGCTTGTACCTCTTGGATATTTATTGGGGTGACACCATGGCGGCATCCCCAAGCTTGAGATTTTGTCCATTCTTCATCTCATTGCATCATTCTCTCTCTACACCTAAAATTTTTCCTTTATACAGAACTTCACACAATCTTCATTAGCAACATTAGTGTATTCAAAAGATATTAGACCTCTGGCAAAGCTTTGGAACAGCAAGGCTTTTCACTAAAAATACAAGCTACTGTAGTAACTACTTCAAAAATCTCAATTCACCTAAAGAGAACTCAAAAAGGAATAAATAAGAAGCAAATGCAAATAATGGCAGAAATCTGTCAAAATAGACCAACAGGTAGAAACCGATTTTTGCGAACATCTTCTGTTGCTCAAATGAAAAAGTGTTGAACTAAAGAAAGTTAGATAACATACTGGGGGATTTATTGGAAAATTTTCAGCTCAATCCGAGTTACAAAGACTCCTCACGATTCTTTTTGGTGAAGGACATAAATCTGTTTCGAGACAGCAACTCCCCAAATCTCACTTCCCTCTCATTAGAGGTCATTCTTGGCACAAAAAAGCAAACAAAAAGGATAAGAAGAGGTCATTACTGAAGTAATAACTTCCAAGACTCAAGGAAACTCTTGGGTTATCTCCCAACAAGTACTTTTCTTTAACACCTTTAAGTTAGGCACAAGAAGCAAGAAGAATCAAGTATTTTCAAATGAAGAAGCATTAACATCAAACCTTGCTTTCAAAGGAGGAGCAAAAATAAACTTCTCTATCTTTATAGGGAAGTGTTTAATACCTTTCTTTAATGGAAAATGATATTTAATGGTGCCTTTTTTCATATCAATGATGGCACCAACTGTTCTAAGAAAAGGTCTTCCCAAAGTAATAGGACAAGAAGCATTGTATTCAACACCCAAAACATAGAAATCAACAGGGACATAAGCATTGTTAACCATAATGAGAACATCATTAATACTCTCCATGAGTTTCTTCTTAGCATTATCATTGAGTGGGACATCCAAATAACAATCTTCCAATGGTGTCAAATCAAGCATTTCATAAATCTTCCTAGGCATAAAAGAGACACTAGAACCAAGATCACATGAAGCTTTGAGATCAAATTCATTCACTTGAATATTAATAATGGTTTCCCAACTATCTTCTACCTTCCTGGAATAGAATCTTTGTGTTTTAACTTCTCTTCCTTAATCTTAAAAAGAGCATCTGTAATGTGTTTAGTGAAAGCAACATGCATATCACTAGCATCAGGACTTCTAGCAAGCTTTTGTAGGAACATAATCACTTCAGAAATATTGCAACCATCAATATCAAAGTCAAACTTAGCATCACTAGTAGTAGGCATAGTAGGAGTAGGAATAGGGACTACTTGTGCTTTAGTGGTGATGGTGCGCACACTATTGTTTCTATCAATTTCAGCTTCCCTTTCCCACTTAGCATGAAGTTGAGCTAAAAGCCTAACATTTTCATCAATGGTAACTTGTATGGCATGATCAGTAGCAAAGGTATTTTCCATGGTTTCAGGTTTGGTAGCCATTTTATTAACCAAGAAAGTTTGAGCTTCAGACAAAGAGGATATGTTTTTCTCAACATTTAAAAGCTTTTCCTCTATAGCCTTATTGAAAGTGGTTTGTTTACTAATAAAGTCTTTGAGCATATGACTTCAAGTTCAGAGGGGGCACTTCTAGCATTGTTATAGGAGTTTCCATAGGAATTGCTATTATTAGGAGGATAAGGCCTATAATTGTTGTTACCAAAATTACTCCTATAGGAATTTTTGTTGAAATTGTTATTTCTAATAAATTTCACATCAACTTGCTCTTCTTGAGCAACCAAAGAGGCTAAGGGAACACTATTAGGATATAGAGGAGCTTTCCCATTAACAAGCATAGCCATAATAACATCAATCTTTTCACTCAAAGAGGAAGTTTCCTCAACAGAATTTACCTTCTTACCATGTGGAGCTCTCACAACATGTCATTTAGAGTAGTTAACCATCATATTATCAAGGAGCCTTGTTGCAGCACCCAAAGTGAGGCCCATGAAGGTACCTCCAGTAGCGGAATCCAACTGATTTCTTGAGGAGAAGTTCAAACCTGTATGAAAAGTCTGGATAATCATCCAAGCAGTGAGTCCATGAGTAGGGCAATTCTTAACCAAAGATTTCATTCTTTCCCAAGATGGAGAAACATGCTCACTATCAAGTTGTTTAAATTTCATAATGTCACTTCTCATAGATATAATCTTAGCAGGAGGATAGTTCTTTCCAATAAAATCATCCTTACACTTAGTCCAAGAATCAATACTATTTTTAGGCAAGGATAGCAACCATTATTTAGCTTTTCCTCTCAAGGACAAAGGAAAAAGCTTGAGCTTAATAATATCTTCATCTACATCCTTATAATTTTGCATCTTTGATCACCCACAAGTATAGGGGGTGTATCATAGTACTTTCGATAAATAGGAGTGTCGATCCCAACGATGAGCAGAAGGTGCTGAACAGTGGTATGGAGCAGGAAATCTCTGTAAATACTTAGCAAACAGATTTTTAGTGGTTTTCTGATAAGGCAACAAAATAAAGAGCAAGTAACAAAGAGCAAACAGAGCAAGTGGCCCAGTCCTTTCTTAGCAAAGGACAAGCCGGTGGAAATACTTATAAAGACCAAACGTTTTTTAGGACACATGGAAATTCTGTCAAGTGCTTTCGCTTCAAATAGCTGAGTACTTTTCTTTGGTGTTGTAAGTATTGTGTGGGTGAATCTGTGCTAATATACCGACCGTACTTGGACTAATACATACTTGTGATTAAACCTCCTGCAAACATCCGTAACTACAGGAAAGTGATTAAGATATAAATCTAACCACATCCTTAAATTCTAAGATCCTACGCTCCCTTCTGCAAAGGTGTCCTAACGGGGGTTTAGGTTTCTGTCACTACGGCAACCCCACAATTAGTAGTCAAATACACAATGCATTCTCCTATGCCCATAAATGGTGAAGTGTCATGTAGTCGACGTTCATATGACACCACTAGAAGAATAGCACCACAACTTAAATACTAACCATTAAATAATAACTCAACACAGATCCAGTAATAACAACATGACTTCTCCCATGTCCTCAAGAACTAAACAAACTACTCACAAGACATCATATGGATTAAGATCAAAGATAATATGATAATGGATAATAATCTGAACATAAACAATAATCCAATGGTTCCACTCACAAGCATCAACTACAATAGTAATTAACACCGGGAAAGTTTCCCCTAAGAACTAAAGCAATATCCAACACAATTGTTACAGCGGGACGGAGTGATGATGATGGTGCTGGTGGAGATGATGGTGTGGATGATGATAATGATGATCCCGATGAAGCCTAACTTGATGATGGTGTTGATGGCGACGATCTCCCCTCTCTAGGAAGGAATTCCCCCGACAGAAATCTATATGCCGGAGAGATCTTTCTTTCTCGGTGTTTTTCGTCCCCCAGAGGCAGCGGAAATCTATCTATGGTCGCTCTCCGAGGCTTAGGGTTCCGTAGGAAAGATATAGGCGAAGGGGTAAAGTCAGGAGCCGGGCAGGTGGGCCACACCTGCCCTAGGCGTGGGGTCAGGTGGGCGTGGCCCTCGCACCGCGGTCGCCACTCCTCCGCTGAAGACGCCTGGGACTAGCGAGAGCCGGAACTGCCGATCCCGTGCGACCCGTAGGTGTGTAGCAACCAAAACAGAAGGAGGCACGTGGCGCGATGCGAGACTGTCAGATGAAACTAGATCCAACGGCTCCGGACCAGGAGGACGAGAAGACGCGATCCTCCAGGAAAGACGTATCATTTTCCATAGTTTCTGTCCCAACTTCAGCTGTAGGATGGTTGCAGCAAAACCCTTTTGACTGACACGAGACAACAGTTTTTCTCGTACTGTACCCAGGTCTAGTGCTTGCCACGCTGCACGGATTGGTTTGCAACGCAGAAAAAATGACCACCGTCTTCACTTAACCGAAGGCACATTGGGCAAATCGGGTCAAGTTGCATACCAGTGGCTGTAGATTGACCCGATGAGGAAGGCTATCATGTCATGGGCTATTCTCCAGATAAATTGGCGGAATTTTGCAGGGCACTCTAGGCACCATATCGCCTTCCAGGTGAACGTAGATTCAGTGGACGAACACAAACATCCTTGCTGACCCAGCCGGAACCTCCTCCATTCTACTCCCTCCGTTTTATAATATAAGATGTTTTAGCTTTGTAAAGTAAATATATTTATATTTATTTTAGTACGTAGGTTTATTTAGGTTTGGAGTGAACCTACGCACTGGAAAAGTCTAGATACATTTTCTTTATAAATCTAAAACATCTTATATTTTAAAACGGAGAAAGTATCTCTAAAGTACGTAAGCAGAGTTCACACAGAAAGTGCCCCCTATTGTCATAGTGCCAAGCCTATTCGTCCTCAGTATCTTCAAAGATTAGGATTATAAGAATTACTGTCACATCCTGCTCTCTGAATTTGTCCCAGACCAAAACCTCGTCCTTGCTCATAACCGTGTTCATGTGGACACCAGCTTCTTGGGAACCACGGGTCCTGCCAAATGTCACACCGTAGATCTATCTGATCATCTCCCACCCACTCCAGTGAATTTTGGGTTCTTCATCCTGTCGGGCCCATCAGAATCTGCTCACATAGGCCCAGTGAGGTTAAAAGCTCAAAACATGTCATACAAAAAAACAGGGATTGCTTGTGCACATGTCTTGCTCAAAATCTCTTTTCCTGCCTCCGAGAGCGTTCTCTCCTTCCAGCCTTGTATCTTCTTCCAAATCTTGTCCTTGAAATATGCGAACGTTTTGTATCCATGACTAACCCACATAGATAGGAAGACCCAAGTACTTCTCATATCTCCTTTGCTGCTGCCCCCTCGAGGTGTTCCTGCTAAAGGCAATCAAAGATTTATCCACATTAATAGTTTGCCCCGAACAAACCTCATATAGATTTAGAATATGTTGCAGATGATACGAACCATCCTCTGAAACCTTGAGTATTAATGAGTCATCGATAATCAAATAGGTGATTACTACACGGAGCACCTGGACATTTTTTCACCCACTCAAGGGTGCCATCGTGGTTAGTCCGGTTAAACATATTGGAGAAAGCTTAAGAAGAGATCATGAATAAATAAGGGGATATGGGATCCCCCCGGCGAAGTACTCTAGACGGAACAACCTCCTCGGTGAGAGAACCATTCAAGTTAAATCTGTAGTTAACCGAAGAACAACACTGCATAATAAGAGCAACCCATCCAAAAATTGCCACTCTACTCTATCATACGCTTTAGTCATATCACTCTTCAATGCCGCATAGCCAACTACACCATGTATCTTCCTTTGCATATAATGGTTCAATTCATAAGCCAGAAAGATGTTATCTGTTATCGCACAACCAGGTAGGAAGGCACTTTGATTAGGTACAATAATATCCTCCAATATTGTCTTCAATCTGTTTGCATGGACCTTTGACACTAGCTTGTATATGACATTACAAAGGCATATAGGGCGAAGGTCTTTCATTGTTTATGGATTTCTTACCTTCGGAATCAAAGCAACACAAGTATCATTCCACCCTTCAGGGATATCATCACCATCGAATCATTGAGAACCTCCTTAGTCACAGGTCACTAATAAGCTCCCAAAATTTCTTTTATAGGCAATTGCTGGCATGCTGTCCGGCCCCGGCACCTTGAGATCGACTATACAATGAGAGCTACTTTTATTTCCTCCCTAGTGAATTCTCAAAGGAGCAGCTCAACGTCTAACTTTACGAGGACACAATAACATGAGAATTGAAACAAGAAACATGCCCTACATTGTCACAACTATTTCTTCCTAATAATTTTTTCTTTTGAATCTCACTGTCTCACCCAAACACTGTCTTTTGCTCGTTTTGACAGAATTCCAATGTAACATTTCACTTTTTGTCCCTAGTTGAAAGAAACGTGCTTGCTACTGGTGCTGCCGCTTGTGCAGATGAAAGCATTGCCGCTTCACCCAACACAACATTGCCATCGTGGCCTCTGGAATTCGGTAATTTGAGATGCCTCGGAATGCTGAATTACCAGAGTCTCCGTCCAAGCTCCAAACTGCGGCTGTGTGGTTATGCTCGAGGATGATGTCACTGTCAGTCCATCAAGCACCGCCATCCCGAGTATTTAAAATTCGGTAATTTTTTTCAAATCGCAAGAGTAGTCAAGAATTGTTTGTTCTGGGGTGTTTGTATTCCCGTCAATGACTTTGAGTCCGTACGTTTCACATACTATTGCTACGTACTATTCAATGGTTGACAAGTGATCAATGTTCAGAACTTGGCACTGTCTTGTGAATTCCGTTGCTTAGTTTATCTAAAGAAAATATAATTGTATTTAAATCTAAAAGACAGACTTAAAACGCAATGGGGATGTAGCTCAGATGGTAGAGCGCTCGCTTAGCATGCGAGAGGCACGGGGATCGATACCCCGCTTCTCCAAACAAACACGTTTTTTTTCTTAATTTGTTTTTTTGACAAACACTTTTTTTCTTAATTTTTTTTTTGCATGCGAGCGGCGTCGAAAGTTTTTTTTTTTATATTCAGAGAAATCCAGTTTGACCGAAATAGGGTAGAAATCCCCTCGAACAAATACTTTTCGCGATACATCCACATCAAGAGAGTAGAAATAAGCCAATCAAAAGCTGTATTGCACTGCAAATTCAAAAAACACAAAAATCATCTGATGATATACTCCATACAGAAACCATTTATCCCAGCAAAACATGGAACTAATTGAAGGAATCGAGCAGCATGCATGCGGCGATGATCAATCAATCAATCAAGCTTTACCCTTGCCACGGGCCGCCATCATCACGGCGTCTATCTCCGCCAGGTACCGGCGCTTCATGGCGTCGAGTTGGGGTCTCTCCAGCTTCTCGACGAGCGCGTACACTTCCTTCTCCTCCCGACGCCGACCGAGTTCCTCGTGACGATAGTATAATTTCGCGCCGCAGGCCAGGCCAGCGGCGGACGACAGGAGATTCACCAGCGCCGCCATCGGTCGATCGATCGCCGAGCAGAACCAGGTTCCACACCTATCTATCTGTATCGAGGAGAACCAGGAGATTCACCAGTGACGTACGATTCCAAGCGTGCGCACTATGTTTTTTTTACGGTATATCGGGACGTCCGTGACTTGCCGGGTACACAACGGACTCTGCACAAGACGTTCCAAACACAAATAGAGCTCAAGTTTTAGAATCCGTTGCGTATTTTCTCGGATCATGTTTGAGCGTGCTAATTTCCTAGTAACAGAAAACTAGACTGGAGTACTAGAAGCCTGCCAATTACATCCAATCTTCCGTGTGAGACTGAGACACCTCAAGAACAACCCGTTTCAAGGAGAAGAACATAGGGCCAAGGCAGTTCCAAGTCCAGATTACCTCTTGTTGATCATCAAGGCAATATTCAGAAAATAAAGGCGATATTCAGATTAGCTTAAAGACAGGCAAATATTCAGGTTGCTCCATAAGAATTTCTAGGTAGAAGGGTCATTCTCAGCGAAAAAAATGAATCAGTTGTGTGCAATGGCAGATCAAGTGGGTGAATTTGCCAGACTGTGCTGCAAGTTGGGAGGAAGCATTCATCAAGGCCGTGTTTCCTCCTTTCTACCAAACACATGAATATTGCGTTGATGCTGAAATGGGTTTGAAAACTTTACCAGGGTAATAATTCTCGTGGGAGAGAATTATGCATGCAAATATACCATTGATATCTTTGCGTCCTCAGGGAAGGGAGGCTCATAATTTTGGAGAGACCTCAAAAAAATATAGTATTGCTTCAAGTTAGGAGCCAAGCATGAGGTGGTTGATGGAGGCAGGACTTTATTTTGGTTCGATTGGTGGTTGATGAAGTCGATCACTCAAATATAGGTTTCCAGATCTTTTTGCTATTGCCTATGATCAGCGTGGCTCAAGTGGTTCGAGGGGAAGAATGGTTCCTCCTTTTTTGATGTGCGCTGAATCAGGAAAGCCTTGCCTAATGGAACCAGTTGTGCGCTGAGATCGTCCAACCTCAGCTGAATATCAGTTTGGATAGGATTATTTGGGTCCTAGAAGGCTAGAACCCTCGGGGAACTACTCTGTTAGATCAATGTATGCTAAGTTATCTAAGAGTGTGATGGTAGCCCATTTGAGAGACATTTGGAGGGCCAGATTGCCTCTAAATATACGCATCTTCTCTTGGCAAACGGTGCTTGACAGGCTTCCGAGTAGCGAGCAGATCACTAACCGACATTGGTAGGTGTAGGTTGTGCGATGTAACATAAAGGACATCACACATGTTTTTAGCTGTCCTTTAGCTAGGTTTGCTTGAAGTCAGTTTCATCAGATCAAACCCACCGGAAGTTTTTCAGTGCGGCCCCTAGAGTTTTTGCAACCTTAACCCGCAGCTCTCTTAGCCTAGAATTCTTTTAAAAAGGCACCCTCTTGTTTGTCAACTCAATCCGCGGTACCCGCCACGTGGCGTCACACCGTCGCCCACATGGTCCCGTAATGCGTCTGGTCCCGCTTGTCATCCTCTGTGGATATAGCCCGTTTGAATAACAAAAGTTCAGAACCTTTTCTAAATTCAAAAATTCGATTTGTTTTTATTATGTTTAAATACAAACTAATTCATAACTTTTTAAATAATTGGAATTTGCAAAAAGTCTCAAAATGAAAAGTGAATCCTTTTCAGTTGTGAATTCAAATCCATATTCCATAAATTCCAGAATTGCCCTAACTATACCAACTAATGACAATTTTGCCCTTTTTCAATTAAGATACATTTATTAATAACATTTAATCTATAAATTCAAATATTGCAAATAATATATGTTTTTGAATCAAAAAAACATAAGGAATCTATTGATGCTATTTATAATATCATTTGAGTAATTTAAAATTTTCAAATTAATAAATGTTAATAAATGGCCCTTTCTTTAATATTGCATAACTTTAAATCTGTAATTCCGAATTCGACTAATGATATGTCTAAATCAATTAGCTCGACGAGCCCGATCTAACTATGCATTCCATGATATGAATTGAAGCATGCATCATATAAATATTAAGTATACAGCCATATTTATGGGAGGAAAACATAACTAAAAACTTAATAAAATGGTTTCATCTTGTACCCCACACTTCACCCAAGCCATGCTATGTTATGCCATGTAAATTGTGCATCATTCCACCATGGAATCCCTTGTTTTCTTGTTGCATATGATTTATATGATTGTGCAATGTATTTATGTTGTCCCTTATGTGTTTGATTTTTATACGGATAGACACTGAGCAAGGCGAATACCAGGAGCCTCAGCAGTATTACCCGGATCCATCTTATTCTGCAACTGAACTGCTAGGCAAGAATTTCGCCATGCTTGCACTACATATAGTACCTATTCCATCTATCTTATTCTTGCATCAATATTTCGTGATCTGACTAAAATTGAATTCCAAGTAATGCATAGCCTTTACTTTTAAACCCCACTAAAGCTTGTTCCCTCAATCCTAGGAGCCGTTATTATCAGAGTTATTTGGGCCATGCGATTCGTAGAACTGCATGTGTAGGGTTTGTGAGTCTTTGAAATAAGGTACTTAAACAAATAAAACTGAGTAGTAATGGGATAGCTAAAAAAAGAAGCATGATACATCGTAAACTTATCTATAATTTTTTATGTTGCATCCTTGTTCAGTATCAACTTTGCTATGCTTTGTCTATACTTTGAGGTATATTTATACATTTTTGGGACTAACCTATTAACAAGATGCCGCAATGCCAGTTGTCTGTTTTCTGTTGTTTTTGTTTCAGAAAAGCTAGTAAGAAAATATTCTCGGAATTGGACGGGACTAAAGTCAAAGTCAATATTTCACCGAGGAGAACACGGAGTCCAGAGGAGAGACGGAGGAGCGCCACAGGGCGGACGCACCCGCCAGGCGTGGGCCCACCCTAAGCCGCGCCAGGGCAGGGTGATACGTCCAATTTGCATCACCATTCTATATCATAATTTGCCTCTATTCATTGATATATGTCTTATTATGAGGTATTACTTATGTCTTTTCTACTGTTTATGCATGTTGGATGATTCTTGGAGGATGAACTGCCGGAGTCTTGATTCTGATGGAAAAGAAGGCGTTTTGATGCAATTTCGCGAAGATCAGAAAAATACCAGAAAAATATGGGAAAATATTATTTTTCCAGAAGATTGAGGAAGCCAAAAGTAGGAGCGAAGAAGGGCCGCATGGGGCCCACACCCCCCTAGGCGCGACACACCTGACCCCGCGTCTAGGGCAGGTGTGGCGCACCTACCCGGCTCCCGACTCTGCCCCTTCGCCTATATATTCCATATGGAACCCTAATACAAAGGGAGGGACCACAGTTAGATTTTTGCCGCCTCTGCGGGGCGTAAAACACCGAGAGAGAAAGATCTCTCCGGTAGACAGATTTCTGCCGGGGAAATTCCTTCCCGGAGAGGGGAGATCGTCGCCATCAACACCGTCATCAAGCTAGGCTTCATCGGGATCATCATCATCATCCACACCATCATCTCCACCAGCACCATCATCACCACCCCATCCCGCTATAACAATTGTGTTGGATATTGCTTTAGTTCTTAGGGTAAACTTTCCCGGTGTTAATTACTATTGTAGCTGATGCTTGTAAGTGGAACCATTGGATTATTGTTTATGTTCAAATTGTTATCCATTATCATATCATCTTTGATCTTGATCCATATGATGTCTTGTGAGTAGTTCGTTTAGTTCTTGAGGACATGGGAGAAGTCATGTTGTTATTAGTGGATCTGTGTTGAGTTATTATTCAATGGTTTAGTATTTAAGTTGTGGTGCTATTATTCTAGTGGTGTCATGTGAACGTCGACTACATGATACTTCACCATTTATGGGCCTAGGGAAATGCATTGTGTATTTGGCTACTAATTTTGGGGTTGCCGGAGTGACAGAAACCTGAACCCCTGATACGTTGGAAACGTATCTATAATTTTTGATGCTCCATGCTTGTCTAGTATCTACTTTGCTTTACTTGTCCACACTTTGAGGTGCTTTTTACATGTTTTCTGGTACTAACCTATTAACAAGTTGCAACAGTGCCAGATGCCTGTTTTCTGTTGTTTTTGGTTTTAGAAAAGTTAGTAAAGAAATATTCTCGGAATTAGACGAGACGAACGGCAAAGTCAATAACTTTCAGTGGGGAACAAGAAGTCCAGAGGAGAGACGGAGAAGCGGGCCAGGGAGGCCAAACCCCCCCAGGCGCGGGGTCAGGTGGACCCGCGCCTGGGTAGGGTTTGCCTACCCTGGTCGCCTCCCAGACTCCCCCCTTCGCCTATAAGAAGCCCCTGATACAGAAACTCTCGGTACCCAATCAGAAATCCACGAAACCGTCCGTAGCCGCTGCCACCATCGTCCCTAGATCGGGGGGATCTGAATCTCTTCCTAGCACCTTGCCGGAGGGGAGATCATCCCGGAGGCCTTCTCTCCGGTATAATTCGTGAGTAGTTCCACCTTGGACTATGGGTCCATGTAGTATCTAGATGGTTGTATCTCCTCCTTTGTGCTTTCATGTATATATCTTGTGAGCTCCGTTCATGATCAAGATCTAATATATTTGTAATCATGCATGTTGTGTTCGCGGGGATCCGATGGATATTGAGATTATTATGTTGGTTTGGTTAATGGTTCTATCTTTATTATTATATCATGTCTGTGTTGTTTGTGATCTTGCATGCTCTCCGTTGCTAGTGGTTATCTTGGCCAAGTAGTTGCTAGTGACTCCAAGAGGGAGTATTTATGCTCGATAGTGGGTTCATGCCTCTAGTTTCCAAGGGAAGTGATAGAAATCTCTTCGGTTGTAGATGTGCTGTTGCTACTAGGGAGAAAACAACGGTCCATTGTTCATGGAACATGTGGATTGTTTACCTTACACACTTTGCTTAAAGCAGTTGTTTGTTGCTTGCAACTTTAATACTGGAGGGGGTTCAGATGATAACCTAAAGGTGGACTTCTAGTCATAGATGCAGTTGGATTACGGTCTATGTATATTGTTGTATTGCCCAATCAACTTCATAGGATCTTTCTAGCTAGTAATTACATTGTTATGCCTTGCTCAGTTCCTGTCAATTGCCTCGCTGTAATTTGTTTACCCTTCATGCCATGTTGTTTATCAAAGGAGACTACCTCTAGTGAACTATGGACCCCGGTCCAATCTTTACCATTGATACATCTTCCACTGTTACTTGTTTAATTGCTGCAAACCATTACCTTCCACACCATACGTTTAATCCTTTGTTACAGCAAACCGGTGAGCTTTACAACCTCATTGATTCGTTGGGACAGAGTCTTGAGTTTGTGTTGTGCAGGTATCCATGTTGCTTCCAACACCTGTGTGACGTTTCCTTCCTCCTTCTGGTTCGATAACCTCGGTTTCTACTGAGAGAAATCTTGCTGCTATACTCTTCATACCTTGCTCTTGGGGTTTCCAACGAAGCACTCTTCCTCCCTGTTGAGTGTAGCATCAAGTAATTTCTTTCTTGAAGTGCAAGAGGAGCTTGCATTGACTGTGACTAAGACTTTAGCATGACATGCTAGGTGTTATTTTAGCATTATGCTTAGTGATTATTGATGTAGCATGTCTTGTTCCAAACAATTGGGATTGCTTAGTGTGCCTTGAAGATATTATGTGTTGTTTTAGCATGCAAAAGCATAGTATTGTGGTATTATCCTTTGATGTTTTGCTTGGGTTGAGTTGGCACATGCTCACGCCATGTTATGACTATGACAAGTCACCATCAGCCTCTATGATCATTTAGTCCTTGACTTGTAGTACCACTCTTTGCATTGATTAGTTTGGTTTGTTGCATTGCATAATTATGGCCATTATTGCTCTCTTAGTTGGTTGCTCCTAGTATTTTGCTAGCCTCCACTTGTATGAGTAAGTTGTACTCATGCTTCTAACTCCCAAGAAACCAAGTTATTCCAAAGTGTCCACTATAAACTCCTATATATGGTGTGTTACACCATTCAAAGTATATTCTTCTTTTCATCTATCTTCCAGTTATAAACTATTTTGTTATGTTAAAACTTAGTGATTAAAGCCCTCATGAACTTGAATGGCACACTTTATATTCTTTGCCCCTAATAAACTTGAACCACTGAGGCAACTTTGTTGTATATGCTTGCACTTATAAGTTGGGATTAGCAGAACCGTGCTGTCACGGGGAACGTTTTCAACATTGCACTTGTACTTTTTGTACTCAGTTGATATCATGCTCTTTTGTATATGGATGTTACCGGCGTGAAATGAAGTGGGAACTTGTAAGTCCATGGAGTTTGTATTCTGTGTTAGAGAAACGCCTTGGCCTCTAGCCTAAGCCATGCCTAATCATGGTGGAAACTTGCAGCATCACCATAGTGACATCTATGAAGCATTATTCTTATAAAAAAGAGAGACACATTGAGAAAAGAGGAAGAGAGAAAAAACACCATATTCCCATGGTACATAAGAAGAATTGCTGAGATGCTCATTGTCTGCTTTCCTTATCATTTTGGTTATGGGAAAGCTCCTGTACCATGTGCAAGGGGTACCCCGTTGGCGGTTCTCAATGATATGCAAATACTTATAGTGACAAGAACTTGCCTGGGCCCTGAGTGTAGGGGTTCGTAGCATGGAAAACAAAAATTTTCTACCGCATGAACACACAATCAAGATGTAATCTATGATCAAGCCAAGATCTATCTACTAGATTGTAGCAACGAGTCAATAGAGTACTAACCCTCGAAGATCCAAAGCGGTTAACGAGAGCAGATTCTCGTGGATGATGTAGTCGTACACTTCCGATCTCAAGATCGCGTAGACGATCCTTCTGGCGATGCGTTCCGGCAGCGCTTCCGCAATCGGTCACACGTTCGGTACTCGATGAAGACCTTCCTCTCCCTTGTTCCAGCAGGCAGCGGAGGTTATAGCACTCTCCTCGCGATTCCGGCAGCACGACAGCGTGGTACCGGAAGTAGAGGGGAGATCTCGCAGGGCTTCGCCTTAAGCCGGAGCGAGTATGGTGGACTATGAGAGAGGCCTTGGCGATCTAGGGTTTAGAGGAACCAAGGAGAGAGATCTAGGCCGACGGCTAGGGCAAGGGGAGGGCCCTAACTCGGCGGCTAGGCAAACCCTAGGGGCGGTGGCGACTTGGTGGAAGCCGACGGCTAGGGCTAGGGTTTAGAGGAGAGAGGTGTTGTGTCTTGTAGGGGCAGCCCTGCCCCTCCTTATATAGGTGGAGGGGGTGCGCCAAGGGGAGGGGAGTCCCTCCCCAACTCGGTCTCCAAGGGCCGGCGGTGGAGGGAGAGGAACTCCTCCCCAAGTAGGTTTCCTACTCTCCCTCCACCAAACAAAATAGCCGTTTGACTTTTCAAATTGGCGTTTGACTTTTCAAACTAGGATTTGATTTATCCCTTTATTTTTTTCAGAGATGACACCTAGTACATGATGCAACCATTCCAACTTGTTATGGCATATTCATGTACCCTTCCCCTCCGGAGTGCCGGACATTCCGGAACCTTCTAGAACATTCCCGATGAAAACACCGGAATCATTCTCCAACTCCGAAACAGGACTTTCCTTATATGAATCTTATTCTCCAGACCATTCCGGATCTCCTCGTGATATCCCGGATCCCATCCGAGACTCTGAACAACATTCGGTCTCTTACTCATCATTCCATAACTACTCAACAACATCGAATCCTTAAGTGTGTCTCCCTACGGTTCGTGAATTATGCGGACATGACCGAGACACTTCTACGATCAATAACCAATAGAGGAATCTGGAAATTCATATGGCTCCCACATATTTCTACGATTACTTTGCGATCGAATGAACCACTTATATACGATACCAATTTCCCTTTGTCTCACGATAGTTTACTTATCCGAGGTTTTGATCGTCGGTATCTCTGCATACCTAGTTCAACCTCGTTACCGATAAGTACTCTTTTCTCGTTCTCGTGATATGTGATCCCTTGTGAGCCAGTCACATGCTTGCAAGCTAATTGGATGACATTCCATCGAGAGGGCCCAGAGTATATCTATCCGTCATATGGATGGACAAATCCCACTCTTGATCCATTTGCCTCAACCCATACTTTGCGAACACTCAATGCCACCTTTATAGCCACCCAGTTACGGTGTGGTGTTTGATGTCATCAAAGCATCCTTATGGTGATGGCGATTAACATGATCTCATGGTCGAAGGAATTAGGTTACTATGTATCAGAAAGCTTATAGCAAATGAACTATATTAAATGACTTGATCTTTATGCTATGCTTAACTATAGGAGTATGTCCATCACATCATTCTCCTAATGATATGACCCTGTTGTTAATAACATCTCTATGTTCATGATCAGGAAACCATGATCATATATTAACCAACAAGCTAGTTTAACAAGAGGCTTTACTAGGGACTGTTTTATGTTTACAAATCACACAAGTATTAATATTTCCGATTAATACAATTATAGCATGGTATGTAAACATTTATCATAAGTATGAAGATATGATAATAACCACTTTATTATTGCCTCTTGGGCATATCTCCAACAGTCTCCCACTTGCACTAGAGTCAATAATCTAGTTTCAAACCTTTGTGTATTCAACACCTATGGCTTTCTGGTGTCCTATGTACACGATTGCTAGTGGTCAACTGATCTCCGGATCTGACACTTCCAGGTCCGTGTGTAATTGCATGTCTTTGCGTCTCTACGCATCACTCATTCTCTAATGAGATGTCTTTTTATAAATTTGGTCCTTTGGTGATACCTTTAGTTCTTTGGGGTTTAAAACATGTTGATAACATTGTCGTACAATATATCTTCATAGTATTATTCCGCTGTGAACTACACCTAGTTTGATAACAAACTACTTGACACAAATGCCCTCTTTAGCTGCTATTATAGCAGTCATATACTTAGCCTTTTGTTGTAGTATATGTCACACTGTCTTAACTTTGGAACCCATCCAAATCCATTATGGAACTTACTTTCCATTATATTGTGCCACCCTTAGTTTACATTGAGATAAACTTAATTTGTACTTTGTGACAAAACTAGTATCAATGTAATACTTTTACAATGAACTAACCATCTATTTGCCACTTCTACAAAATAATATACTCTTAGTTCTTCCAAAAGATCATAAGAATATCCTTACTATCGTCCAATGATCATCTTATAAATCATTCTGGTATATGCTCATAACATTTAGAGCATAGGACATATCTGGATTTGTACATACCACGGTATGATTGATATAAATACTCTTTGTGATTTCATACATCAAGTATCAATCTATACTTGAATCTTTGTTTCACTTACCAAGTGTCAATACACTTGAATATATCATCAATATTGAGCTCATTCAATCCTTTCTGTGCGACAAGAACCTTTCTTGTAGTTTCTATATTGAACTCATTCAATATATCATCTATGTACTTTTGGTACAACCATATTAGCGTCTATTGATGCCAAATATTTGGGTTTTGCCTAAGCCTTTCATCGGGATGAAATTCTTAATATGTGTTAATAAAAGATACATCATTTCTAATCAACAATATGTCTTCCACATAATGTATTAGAAACATGTCTTAGCGCTCCCACTTAATTTCTTGCAAATGCAAGCATCTTCATTGTCTCTGATGAAATTAAACTCTTTTAACAATTTCATCATAGTGAAGATTCCAACTCCGCGATGCTCACTTCAACCATTGAAGTTTGCATATGCTTTTAGCATCCTTTGAATTAACAAAACCCTATGGACCGTGTTATGCACATGTCCTAGGTAACAATTCTATTAGAAGAACTTGTTTTGTTTATTCTACTACCACATAACAAAATTATATGTAGTGGTTGCTACATTAATCCGTCTAGACTAAATTTCGCTATGAAAGATCAAATCTTATCATAGTCAACCTTTGAACATTGTTGTGAACTCTTTCCAAACATGTCGACTATTTCATAGATGTGAAACATCCATGTCTATTTCTTTATAGATCCAAACACAACTGTAAGGTCTTACACCTTTCTCGAGGGTCCTTCAAGTTCAAAACTTGATTTCTCGTGTATGGAACTATCACGGATTTTATGGCTTCAAGCCATTTTACGGAGTCAGGGCCCATCATCGCTTCTTTGCATGTAGTCCGTTCATTATTCTCAAATAATGGTTCAACCCTCAAATCTTGGTATTTGATTGTTTACCCGACCTACTTGTTTCAATAGGAACTTAGACCTCTGTGACCGCAACCTTTGAGGCACGTGAGCCATGAGCATTGTTGCTGCCTCCGGAACACTTTTCGGTGCTGCGCAACTTTGCACATATAGCTAAGGTTCTTTTAACCTTATCAAAGTTCTATTGTCCTCCCACTTAACTTTTCACGGAAAGTAACTTGACGTTCTAAGCGACAAACACTTTTGTCTCCAGTGTTATGGAGGAATACTTAACTGTTATTCGAAATAACATACAAAGACAGGTTCATCCGACTTTGGTTGCAAACATATTTCTTATGCAAAGCATACCAATGTTTAAGAAAGGACAACTTGGGTTTTATCCCAAACCATAACTTTATATGGTGTCATTTCAACGGATTATGATGGAGATCTTTTTAGTGTAAAAACGGTAGTCTCTAAAGTTTTTAATCTTTAAAATATAATGGCAGTTTTATGAATTACACCTTTGATCTTACCATGTCAAACAAGGTTTAATTACATATCTCGAACGCTCCATACTCTTATGGTGTTTCGGGAAATGAAAAATCCACGGAACGATTCCTTAAATCTTAGGTATTATGCTAAACTTGTAACTTAAATATCTTCCTTTATGATCTTATCATAAACTATTTATATTCTTGTTACAATGATTTTGCACTTCATCTTGAAAGTCTTTGAACTTTTCAAATGTTTCATATTTAATCCTTATTAAGTAAATATTCATATATTCACTTAAATTTTCGGAGAAAGCATATGAAGTTGAAAACCATCGCTCTTGACTACACATAATGGACTTTATACAACAATATGTACAAGTTCCAATAAGCTAGTCATTCGTTCCCTTTTGGCCTATGAACGAAGTTTTAATTATCTCTAGGAAAGTTTCACAAGCGTCATTTGATCAAAATCAAAAGGACTCCAAAATTCCATCCACATGGAGTTTCTTCATGTTTTCTTTCCAATATAATTTAAACGGCGATGTCACTTCCTAAGTGATCTTTCAATAAATTTGTTTTTCGACATTTTTAGCACTAGTTTTATGGATGTGATTTCTCCAAAGAGATTTCTAAATCATCCATCTTTTATGGATTACGTCAATTATTTGAACAACCCTTTAGTTCTGTTAGGGGGTAACCCTGGGGTTGGCCCGATCTTTCACGAATTCCACGAGAAACGAGGGGAACGAGGTGGTCGGGGGATGAAATCGAGGAAGGCGATGAAAACCACGAACACACACACCAAAACACGATACACGCCTATCTCTCACGCCGGTGGCAACCGGTCCAACATAATCCCTAGGATCGGTGTTGGGCGAAGCTCGCTCTCCACGCCAACAACGGGGGATGAGGTGCTTGGTGAGATCTTGACGACTTGGGGGCGAGAAACCGAGAACCCAAGGCCTTGTACAACTTGAACGCACTAGGAAAGATCCAAGAGGAGGGTGGATAATCCGGTGCTCCTTGTTAGGAGCATGAGACCAATGGATATAAGTCCTCAAAGGGTTTCCTTAATATATATTATTATCCAAGTCTAAGGGTTTACAATGGAGGGTGGGGGCTATATATAGTGCAGCCACAAAACAGGGGTAGTTTCGGAACGAAAAGGTAAATTATAGGTAGGGTTACAAGGCATAGGGCCGAACTTAGGCATTCAGGATCAGTCGGGGCCGGTAGTACCGGTCCTGCAACCGGTAGTACCGGTGGTGACCGGTAGTACCGCTCCGGGAGCGGTAGTACCGCTTGAGGGCCTGGAGCTTCCGTCGGAGGCGCCTGTGGCGAGCGGTAGGAGAGGGCGGTAGTACCGCTGTCCGGTAGTACCGGTTGCTAGGCCGGTAGTACCGCTTGGACCGGTAGTACCGGTCGGCAGTACCGCTTGCGTCTGGTAGCGACTAGAGCTTCCGTCGGAGGCGCCTGTGGCGAGCGGTAGGAGAGGGCGGTAGTACCGCTGTCCGGTAGTACCGGTCGGCAGTACCGCTTGCGTCTGGCAGCGACTGGTTGCTTCTGCTCCGTTTCCTCCGTCCCTTGGGCCCTTCTCTTTGAACCTGATGATGCACAGTGTATGCGTATGAAGTAGAAAACCATCCAAGGGTGTGTCGAAGTCACACAAGGAAAGGAGCGAGTTAACCTTGGCTTGAAGGAGCTTAGCTCGGGCGCGAGTCATGGGTCCACTTGGGGAGCTCGTGGGAGTAGATGTAGTAGCGGTCGTAGGACGGGCTGCATCAGCTCCCCCCCTTGGGAAAGAGTTGTCCTCGACTCTTCAACCTTCTCAACTTCATTTTCTCCATGGTAGGTGTGGCATCCCGCAAAACCACTACTAGAAAATCGCGTTGAATTTGTGCATTGCATCGTCATCATCATGCATTGTTTGCCAAAACTATTTTCACAAAGCCCGTTTTGTTTTCTAAAACGCCCCATCTTTATTTAAACGCCAAACCCGGGGCTCCGGAGTATTTTGTTTTGATGCTATCGGTTTGCAAATGGTCCAATTAAAGTAAATAATATATTAAATTATTTTAGTGGGGCAGTCGAACGGGCCGAGTAGACCCGAACGACCACCCCTGTTTTTAAAACGGTCCAACTAGTCCGCCCCTCTAAATCCTATAGCTACCCAGCTATCTACCCAACCCAACCCTCCACCTCACTCCCTCCAATCCAGCCTCGCCACATCAGCACACCTCTCTTCCTCACCCAATCACAATCCGCCACCTCTACCCCCCTCTCTCTCTCCCCCACTCTATCCACCCCACCGCACAACCAACCCCAGCAGCCCCACCCCTGGCTCACCCCGCGCGCACCCCAGGCACGCACGCACGCACCCGCCCCTGCCCCTCTCCCTGCCCGCGGGCCCCCATGCGCCAGCCTCGCCCCGGACCCGGTCCACCCTCCCCCAGTCCGAGCCTTCCCTGGCCCGTCCCCACCTGGCCCCACGCCCCCGCGCGGCAGCCCCGGCCCCGTCTCCCACCTCGCGTCTCCCTCCTCCCTCTGCGATCCTCTCCCCTCCCCAGGCAGCCGGCGGCCTCGCCGTGCCGCCCCGTCCCCGCTCCGCCAACCACCCGCCGTCGCCGCTCCTCCGCTCTCCCCCTCGTCCGCCACCCATCAAGCTCCGACGCTCCCCGGTCTCCGCCGCCCTCGCCACCTTCACCCGCCGGCGTCCCTGTCCGCCCCGCTTCCGGCCCCGCGAGCCGCGCCTCCCCTGGCGCTCGCGCCGCCAGCGAGCGTCCCCGCGCGCGCGCCACCTCGTCGGATGCGACGCCCCGCCCTCAAGCTTCCCCGGCCCCCGCCGGCGAGCTCCGGCCCCGGTCGCTCCCTCCGTCCGCGCCAGCAGGGCCCCCTCCGCGCAGCGCCGTCCGCCCCCCTGCAGCCCCGCCGGCGCGCCTCCTCCGGCCACCGCGCAGCGCCCTCCGCCCAACCTCCGCCTGCCTTCGCCTCGCCGGAACCCGCGTCCTGCCGGCCGCGTCCGTCGCCCCCTTCGTCGTCGGCCGCGCCTTCCTCCGCCAACCTTCCATCGGCCGCCGCGCCTTACCGGCCTTCCTCCTCCTTTTCCTGCCGCGCGACCCCGACGTGGAGCGCCGCTCGTCCGTCCTCTTTTGGCCCGCGTCCATGCCTGGCCGTGGCGCCGAGTGTTTGCAGCGTGAGGCTCCCCTGTGTACCTGGTGAATCCAACAAGGGCCTTGCGGCCCCATCCTCGCCGTTCGCGGACACCACGCCATCGTCCAGGGATTCGTGCCGCCAAGCCCTTCAATAACCATCAAGTCAGTGGAGCGCCGAGACCCCCGAAATTGAGATCTTCGCCGCAGACCGACAAGGATCCCACAGGGGACGCCAAGTACGCCGTCATGGAATCGACCAGTTCGCCGAGAGCCGTGCCCGGACCCGATAACCGCCAAGATCTACCGATGACCAAGGACCCGATGACCGCCGAGATCGCCACCGGTTCGACATGCACGCCACCGCGGATACGACAAGTACACCCTCGGGAACGCCATGACTGTCTACACGGACCCGCAGACAATTGTGCGACAAGTGCTCCTCCTCGGATGCGACGCTCGAGAACACGGACGGTACGGACATCGACGCGGAACGCCAAGCTTCCCTTCCCGGACGCCAAGTACGTCGAGAACCCGGATACGCCAAGAACTACTCTGCTCGAGAACGAGAGAACGATTCCACCAAGATCGAACCCTAACCCTGGACCCTGAGACCGGACCCTGAACCCTGTCGAACCCCGAACCCCGGAAACCAAGATCTGCCGAACCCTAAATGTGTGAACCTTTTCCTCGATACCCTATTTTATAAATGATATCAACTTGTTGCATATTTAATTGGCATCTCGCATGCATATCATTGGTTTGGGGGCCTTAGGCCGATTCACCTCTTAATTAAATATGGGGACCATATGCGGGCAAATCTAGCCTTATATTGGCCTCATTTAAGCTTGTGTAGCGAACCGGTGATATATTTTTTCCTTGTTAAACAACATTAAATTGCGGGGTAGCTAAACAACTCGAACCATATAATTAATTGTCGGGACCCCGGTTCCGCTTAATATGACCTAATTGCATCGCACCTTGCCATGTCATTCAACATACATGCATCATGCCGATCTTCTGCCGTGTATTAAATATTGCATCCGGTGTTTATTCTAGTGTTTTGCTTCTTCGCGGATAAGGCCGTTGAGTTGATGTGAGCTTCGACCCGATCTTCGGTTGAACCTTCGACAATGTTTTCAGGCGAGCATCTCCCCCTTTCTACCTATCTTACTTTTATAGTATTTATTCCCTCCTGTTGATCTATTGCTATCTGTGTTGCGATGCTCTAGTTTTCCGTACCCTGGATATTCCCTGCAGCCTCATATTGCCTTGGACACATCCTATTACCTGTTGTTTGGTAGATAGTTGGACTTGCGTGTCATAGTCGCTTGCTCAAGTGATGTTGCGTGTCGTCAAGTGCCACAGTTGTTGATGTATTGCCGCATGTTGATGTTGGAGATGATCATAGTTTTACTTATCGCTCATTTTAATTCCTGTTTAACAACTAAAATTGAAATAAGCAGAGGCATCGGTGGGTGATAGAAAATATTTGGTTTCCGAACGCCCACTTGTGTCCCGTAAGACCCCGAGTACTTGATACCCGTTCCTTGATTTATCGCGCTATCCACATATGGGGAGTATGGGCCCCCCTTAGCCAGAGCTTGATTCCGTCTTATTTCTTGGGGCCACAAACTAGTTTGAGGTTTTATTTACGATCCTGTACTTATGCCATGTTTTACCGCTTTATTTACGATTGTGCGACAGATAGCACATGTACTGTTTAGGATCGGGACACGTTTACGCGGTGTCGACAAGCCCCGTTTGGGGTTCCCAGTCGCTCACAGCCGTCTACCCAGACCTTGAGTCCGTCTCGGAGCTAGCTTACTTCGTTGCGGGATCTACTCAAAGGGGTGGCCCCCTGAAATATTTCTGAATCTTGTGATTGCTCTGTCGTGAAGACCTCGTTGGGTTTTGATTTGGTTTTTCCGAGGTTGATCGTGTGTGTGTTGCTATTTGTGCACCCCGGCCGGGTTAAAACTTTCTGAAAGCCGTGTCCGCGGATATGGACGACTTGGAGCACAGTATCTCGATCATAGACAAGCATAACTAAAGTTTACTGATATAAATTTGACTTTATAATGACTAGTAATCAGCTTCACTATAACGGAAGGGCTAAATAATACTGTCCACAATTGCTTGTTTGGAGTGTCGCTTGCGACCATTGTATCTGACTAAGTATTGCAACTACAACGGAATGGCTGAATAAAAGTACCAACAACTGCTGGGTTTTGGGTTTTACATCATGCTATCTGTATCTGATTAGTAATTGCTGCAACTACAACGGAATGATTAACTAAAAGTGCCCACTGCCTACTTTATCAGAACGATTACCTAAACCTGACTAGTAATTGCTGCAACGATAACTGAATAAATAAAGCTGCCAACTATGTGAGTTCCTCGGTTGACTTCCTCGTTGGTCTCGAGGGGGGAAACGCCAGGATGGGTTTGCTTGGTGGTAGTATCAGGTTGGTTCCGAATAGGTCTTTCTTACCCCTCTCTGATTGCCGCCAGTTGTATCGAGTCTCTATAGGTTGTTTAGCGTGTGCTGTCGCTGCCGCTTCAGTCCACCATACCTATGTAGGCGAGGACCGCCGAATTCTAGCCTCGCCGTGTACTGGCCTCAGTACTGACGCTCCTCTTTTTCCTTTGCCCTTTGTCGGCACCCCTTTTGTTTAAGCAGGTTTTGAGATCGACGTCGTTAGCAGGGTTACCCTTCCGGCTTGGCCTGGGCAGGGTTATGGACGCCATTGGTTATTCTTCAGGGCTCTTAGCCCCATTTGCATCTTGTCCGTAGTCGGACGCTCGATCATTTTCAAGGTGATTTGGATCTTTGTATATTATATTTGTATTCTTGACTCCTTGAGTCGCTGTTATATATATATCTGTTCTGTGGGTCCCATCGAGGACTGTTGTGTAACGTTATTACTTCGTATTCCACCCGCACGAAAGTGCCTGGTGGGCACCTTTGAATCGTTTCTATGCGGGTTTGGCGGGTCTCGCTAAAACTTGCATAGGTCCGATTCTGAGGGTGTTACAGAGTGGTATCAGAGCCCAGCTGTTGCGATACCCCACAAGTCCAGCCTGTAGGATAACCTAGCTAACGGCCGAAGTAGAGTGTCAAAACTATTTTTTTGAAAGTCGGTTGGATAGTTCTGGCTAGGTCTGATTTTACTCCTTACCCCTCTGCTATTCTCCTCTTATCTCGACGTGTTTTGAATCTGCTCTCTTATCTTTTCTTCGAGTCCAGGACTTCTCGTGGTTGGGTTTTCTGTCGTACCTTCAGGGTTTCGCTTCCTTCTTCGGTAACGGTGTTGCTACATCTGGTCTTCATGCTATCCGAGGAATCCTTCGTCTGTGGTGCCATTCTTTATTCCTTGTTTGTGCCTTCCGGTGTTCTCCGACGCGACGACATCATCTACGCCAGATCCGATGCAGAGTCTGCATCACCCCGTTGTTTCCGAACCTCGCTTGTCGAGATCTTCAGTCTGATTCCGAGAGTTGGTTGCAGAATCCGCCTATTTGTGTGCAGAGTAATGGTTCGAGTGCGGGATGGAGTAGCTACCATACCACTACTCTTATCATTCACTCTTGTACATCGAATCAGTGGATCCAGCAATTTTACTCCGTCCACGAAAGTTAGAGGTGGCTTTATTTGTGGATACCTCTACCTTCGACCTTTTTGCTCCGGAGAGTTTCCTCGACGATCACGGACAACGACCCTTGTTGGTGGTGTCGCCGTTTTCCAGATGAAGAAGGAACCCTCGTTAGTGGTGTCGCGAGGATCTACACGAAGCGGGAAGATGCAGATCACCGACCTTCCTTCCGGTACCATGAGGCGGATCTCGAGGGCGAGATCCATTGTTAGTGGTGTCGAATTGTGGCATCCCGCAAAACCACTACTAGAAAATCGCGTTGAATTTGTGCATTGCATCGTCATCATCATGCATTGTTTGCCAAAACTATTTTCGCAAAGCCCGTTTTGTTTTCTAAAACGCCCCATCTTTATTTAAACGCCAAACCCGGGGCTCCGGAGTATTTTGTTTTGATGCTATCGGTTTGCAAATGGTCCAATTAAAGTAAATAATATATTAAATTATTTTAGTGGGGCAGTCGAACGGGCCGAGTAGACCCGAACGACCACCCCTGTTTTTAAAACGGTCCAACTAGTCTGCCCCTCTAAATCCTATAGCTACCCAGCTATCTACCCAACCCAACCCTCCACCTCACTCCCTCCAATCTAGCCTCGCCACATCAGCACACCTCTCTTCCTCACCCAATCACAATCTGCCACCTCTACCCCCCTCTCTCTCTCTCTCCCCCACTCTATCCACCCCACCGCACAACCAACCCCAGCAGCCCCACCCCTGGCTCACCCCGCGCGCACCCCAGGCACGCACGCACGCACCCGCCCCTGCCCCTCTCCCTGCCCGCAGGCCCCCATGCGCCAGCCTCGCCCCGGACCCGGTCCACCCTCCCCCAGTCCGAGCCTTCCCTGGCCCGTCCCCACCTGGCCCCACGCCCCGCGCGGCAGCCCCGGCCCCGTCTCCCACATCGCGTCTCCCTCCTCCCTCTGCGATCCTCTCCCCTCCCCAGGCAGCCGGCGGCCTCGCCGTGCCGCCCCGTCCCCGCTCCGCCAACCACCCGCCATCGCCGCTCCTCCGCTCTCCCCCTCGTCCGCCACCCATCAAGCTCCGACGCTCCCCGGTCTCCGCCGCCCTCGCCACCTTCACCCGCCGGCGTCCCCGTCCGCCCCGCTTCCGGCCCCGCGAGCCGCGCCTCCCCTGGCGCTCGCGCCGCCAGCGAGCGTCCCCGCGCACGCGCCACCTCGTCGGATGCGACGCCCCGCCCTCAAGCTTCCCCGGCCCCCGCCGGCGAGCTCCGGCCCCGGTCGCTCCCTCCGTCCGCGCCAGCAGGGCCCCCTCCGCGCAGCGCCGTCCGCCCCCCTGCAGCCCCGCCGGCGCGCCTCCTCCGGCCACCGCGCAGCGCCCTCCGCCCAACCTCCGCCTGCCTTCGCCTCGCCGGAACCCGCGTCCTGCCGGCCGCGTCCGTCGCCCCCTTCGTCGTCGGCCGCGCCTTCCTCCGCCAACCTTCCGTCGGCCGCCGCGCCCTACCGGCCTTCCTCCTCCTTTTCCTGCCGCGCGACCCCGACGTGGAGCGCCGCTCGTCCGTCCTCTTTTGGCCCGCGTCCATGCCTGGCCGTGGCGCCGAGTGTTTGCAGCGTGAGGCTCCCTTGTGTACCTGGTGAATCCAACAAGGGCCTTGCGGCCCCATCCTCGCCGTTCGCGGACACCACGCCATCGTCCAGGGATTCGTGCCGCCAAGCCCTTCAATAACCATCAAGTCAGTGGAGCGCCGAGACCCCCGAAATTGAGATCTTCGCCGCAGACCGACAAGGATCCCACAGGGGATGCCAAGTACGCCATCATGGAATCGACCAGTTCGCCGAGAGCCGTGCCCGGACCCGATAACCGCCAAGATCTACCGATGACCAAGGACCCGATGACCGCCGAGATCGCCACCGGTTCGACATGCACGCCACCGCGGATACGACAAGTACACCCTCGGGAACGCCATGACTGTCTACACGGACCCGAAGACAATTGTGCGACAAGTGCTCCTCCTCGGATGCGACGCTCGAGAACACGGACGGTACGGACATCGACGCGGAACGCCAAGCTTCCCTTCCCGGACGCCAAGTACGTCGAGAACCCGGATACGCCAAGAACTACTCTGCTCGAGAACGAGAGAACGATTCCACCAAGATCGAACCCTAACCCTGGACCCCGAGACCGGACCCTGAACCCTGTCGAACCCCGAACCCCGGAAACCAAGATCTGCCGAACCCTAAATGTGTGAACCTTTTCCTCGATACCCTATTTTATAAATGATATCAACTTGTTGCATATTTAATTGGCATCTCGCATGCATATCATTGGTTTGGGGGCCTTAGGCCGATTCACCTCTTAATTAAATATGGGGACCATATGCGGGCAAATCTAGCCTTATATTGGCCTCATTTAAGCTTGTGTAGCGAACCGGTGATATATTTTTTCCTTGTTAAACAACATTAAATTGCGGGGTAGCTAAACAACTCGAACCATATAATCAATTGTCGGGACCCCGGTTCCGCTTAATATGACCTAATTGCATCGCACCTTGCCATGTCATTCAACATACATGCATCATGCCAATCTTCTGCCGTGTATTAAATATTGCATCCGGTGTTTATTCTAGTGTTTTGCTTCTTCGCGGATAAGGCCGTTGAGTTGATGTGAGCTTCGACCCGATCTTCGGTTGAACCTTAGACAATGTTTTCAGGCGAGCATCTCCCCCTTTCTACCTATCTTACTTTTATAGTATTTATTCCCTCCTGTTGATCTATTGCTATCTGTGTTGCGATGCTCTAGTTTTCCGTACCCTGGATATTCCCTGCAGCCTCATATTGCCTTGGACACATCCTATTACCTGTTGTTTGGTAGATAGTTGGACTTGCGTGTCATAGTCGCTTGCTCAAGTGATGTTGCGTGTCGTCAAGTGCCACAGTTGTTGATGTATTGCCGCATGTTGATGTTGGAGATGATCATAGTTTTACTTATCGCTCATTTTAATTCCTGTTTAACAACTAAAATTGAAATAAGCAGAGGCATCGGTGGGTGATAGAAAATATTTGGTTTCCGAACGCCCACTTGTGTCCCGTAAGACCCCGAGTACTTGATACCCGTTCCTTGATTTATCGCGCTATCCACATATGGGGAGTATGGGCCCCCTTAGCCAGAGCTTGATTCCGTCTTATTTCTTGGGGCCACAAACTAGTTTGAGGTTTTATTTACGATCCTGTACTTATGCCATGTTTTACCGCTTTATTTACGATTGTGCGACAGATAGCACCTGTACTGTTTAGGATCGGGACACGTTTACGCGGTGTCGACAAGCCCCATTTGGGGTTCCCAGTCGCTCACAGTCGTCTACCCAGACCTTGAGTCCGTCTCGGAGCTAGCTTACTTCGTTGCGGGATCTACTCAAAGGGGTGGCCCCCTGAAATATTTCTGAATCTTGTGATTGCTCTGTCGTGAAGACCTCGTTGGGTTTTGATTTGGTTTTTCCGAGGTTGATCGTGTGTGTGTTGCTATTTGTGCACCCCGGCCGGGTTAAAACTTTCTGAAAGCCGTGTCCGCGGATATGGACGACTTGGAGCACAGTATCTCGATCATAGACAAGCATAACTAAAGTTTACTGCTATAAATTTGACTTTATAATGACTAGTAATCAGCTTCACTATAACGGAAGGGCTAAATAATACTGTCCACAATTGCTTGTTTGGAGTGTCGCTTGCGACCATTGTATCTGACTAGTAAGTATTGCAACTACAACGGAATGGCTGAATAAAAGTACCAACAACTGCTGGGTTTTGGGTTTTACATCATGCTATCTGTATCTGATTAGTAATTGCTGCAACTACAACGGAATGATTAACTAAAAGTGCCCACTGCCTACTTTATCAGAACGATTACCTGAACCTGACTAGTAATTGCTGCAACGATAACTGAATAAATAAAACTGCCAACTGTGTGAGTTCCTCGGTTGACTTCCTCGTTGGTCTCGAGGGGGGAAACGCCAGGATGGGTTTGCTTGGTGGTAGTATCAGGTTGGTTCCGAATAGGTCTTTCTTACCCCTCTCTGATTGCCGCCAGTTGTATCGAGTCTCTATAGGTTGTTTAGCGTGTGCTGCCGCTGCCGCTTCAGTCCACCATACCTATGTAGGCGAGGACCGCCGAATTCTAGCCTCGCCGTGTACTGGCCTCAGTACTGACGCTCCTCTTTTTCCTTTGCCCTTTGTCGGCACCCCTTTTGTTTAAGCAGGTTTTGAGATCGACGTCGTTAGCAGGGTTACCCTTCCGGCTTGGCCTGGGCAGGGTTATGGACGCCATTGGTTATTCTTCAGGGCTCTTAGCCCCATTTGCATCTTGTCCGTAGTCGGACGCTCGATCATTTTCAAGGTGATTTGGATCTTTGTATATTATATTTGTATTCTTGACTCCTTGAGTCGCTGTTATATATATCTGTTCTGTGGGTCCCATCGAGGACTGTTGTGTAACGTTATTACTTCGTATTCCACCCGCACGAAAGTGCCTGGTGGACACCTTTGAATCGTTTCTATGCGGGTTTGGCGGGTCTCGCTAAAACTTGCATAGGTCCGATTCTGAGGGTGTTACAGTAGGGTGAGAGGTCCTTGACATTGAATGTAGAGCTCACAACATACTTTGATGTCGGGATATCAATGGTATAAGCGTTGTTGTTGATCCGCTTGAGCACTTTGAATGGTCCATCACCTCTTGGGTTTAGCTTGGAGTCGCGTTCCTTGGGGAAGCGGTCTTTACTCAATTGTATCCACACAAGGTCACCCTCTTCAAAGATCATCTCTTTCTTGTTCTTGTTTAGCCTTGATGCTTGGCGAAGGACTTGTTGCTCGATCGTAGCTCTTGTGTCTTCATGAAGTTTCTTCATTCTTTGGGAACGCTTGACAACGTCCATATTGGCACGTTCATGAAGTGGGAGTGGAAGGATATCGAGCGCGGTGAGAGGCTCGAAGCCGTAGACGATCATGAACGGGCTCCTCATGGTGGTTGAATGCCTGGCGCGGTTGTAGGCGAACTCGGCGTGTGGAATACATTCCTCCCAATCTTTAAGGTTCTTCTTTATCAACACCCGGAGGAGTGTGCCAAGACTTCGATTGACGACCTCGGTTTGTCCATCGGTTTGAGGATGCGAGGCGGACGAGAAGAGGAGCTTGATGCCGAGCTTGGCCATGAGAGTCTTCCAGAAGTAGCTCATGAATTTTACGTCGCGGTCGGAGACAATTGTTCTAGGCACACCGTGTAGCCGAATTATTTCCCTGAAAAACAAATTGGCTACATGTGAAGCATCACCGGTCTTATGGCACGGAATGAAATGTGCCATTTTTGAAAAGCGATCCACTACCACAAATATAGAATCATGACCATGTTTAGATCTAGGCAAGCCTAACACAAAGTCCATGCTAATGTCCGACCAAGGTGCATGAGGAACAGGCAATGGCATATAAAGACCAAAGGGGTTGGACTTAGACTTAGCTTGGTTACATGTGGTGCATCGTTGGACGTGGCGCTCCACGTCGCGCTTCATCTTTGGCCAAAAGTAGTGAGTGGAGAGCATGTCATATGTCTTGTCATGGCCAAAGTGACCCATAAGGCCTCCACCATGGGACTCTTGAAGAAGCAAAAGTTGGAGAGACGATTTCGGAATGCAAAGCTTGTTTTGTTTGAAGAGAAAACCCTTATGCAAATAGAAATCATCAATCCCTTTGTCTATTGAACATTGTGCAAATATTGGTCCAAAGAAAGAGTCGGATGCGTACAAAAAGATTTGATGTCATCAAGACCCAAGACATTGACTTCGAGTCGTGTAAGAAGGCTTGTGTTTTTGCGAGACAAGGCGTCCGCTACCACATTTTCTTTGCCCTTCTTGTATTTGACAATGTAAGGAAAAGACTCCATAAACTCAACCCATTTTGCGTGCCTTTTACTCAAGTTGGCTTGGCCCTTAAGATACTTCAACGACTCATGGTCGGAATGGATGATAAATTCTTTGGGCCAAAGATAGTGTTGCCACACTTGAAGAACTCGAACCAAGGCAAAAAAGTTCTTTGTCATAAATGGGATAATTGAGACGTGCGCCATTCAATTTCTCACTATGGTAAGCAATAGGACGCCCATTTTGCATAAGGACGCTACCAATGCCAATACCACTAGCGTCACATTCAATCTCAAAGGTTTTTGTGAAATCCGGCAATGCAAGAAGTGGTGCTTCGGTGAGCCTCTTTTTGAGCTCATTAAAAGCCTTTTGTCGTGCTTTTACCCAAATGAACGTGACATTTTTCTTGGTCAATTCGTTGAGGGGGCAAGAAATTGTAGAAAAATCTTTCACAAAGCGACGGTAAAAGCCAGCCAACCCATGAAAACTACGAAGTTCACTAACATTTGTTGGGATGGGCCAATCTCGTATGTCCTTGACTTTTGAGACATCCACTTCTATGCCATTAGAAGACACAACAAAACCAAGGCAATTAGCTTGTCTCGTGCAAAAGTGCACTTTGGGAGATTAGCATAAAGCTTTTCATGACGAAGGATTTGAAGGACCTCCTTAACATGAGTAACATGCTCCTCTAGTGACTTGCTATAGACAAGAATGTCATCAAAGTAAACAACTACACTCTTTCCAATGAGAGATCGCAAAATATGGTTCATGAGGCGCATGAAGGTAGATGGGGCATTGGATAAGCCGAAAGGCATAACCAACCATTCATAGAGACCAAGCTTGGTCTTGAAGGCGGTTTTCCACTCATCACCTTCGGCCATGCGAATTTGATGGTAGCCACTACGAAGATCAATTTTCGAAAATATAGTGGCTCCACATAACTCGTCAAGCATGTCATCAAGACGCGGTATAGGATGTCGATAACGCACGGTGATAACATTGATTGGACGATAGTCCATGCATAACCGCAACGTATCATCCGTTTTCGGGACTAGGATCACGGGAACCGCGCTTGGGCTAGTGCTTACTTGGATCAAACCTTTGGAGACGAGTTGGTTGATTTGACGCTCGATCTCCTTTGTCTCTTCCGGGTTCGTGCGATACGCGACGCGGTTTGGTAGTGGTGCGCCGGGTATGAGGTCGATGCGGTGCTCGATTCCACGAAGAGGAGGAAGGCCATGAGGAAGCTCTTCGGGAAATACATCTTGGAATTCCTGCAAAATAGCCATCAAAGAAGGAGGAACATTTGTCAAGTCGTTAGTTCCTTGCGCTAGTCCCTTGCATACAAGGACATAGTGCAAGATGGATGGGTTGTTCCGCACTTCTCTCATCTCACTTTTGGTGGCAAGAAGAACACTCTTAGTTTTTCCACTCGAGTTTGGCTTGTAGCTGTCACTCACTATGGTGTGGTTCTCTCGCTCACCACTCTTCTCACAAGGTGTTTTTGCGTATTGAGCCCTCGCTAAAGCCTTTGCATTGTCCGCAATTATTTGGCTAGGAGTCATTGGTTGCAACACACAAGTTTTGTCAAGCCATTTGAAGGTGTAAGTGTTTGAGTGACCATTGTGCAAAGCATGCTTGTCGTATTGCCACGGTCTTCCGAGCAACATGTGATAAACCGTCATGGGGACCACGTCACATTCCATCGTGTCCTTGTAGTGCCCAATTGAGAATGTCACCGAGACGGTGTGCTTGATCTTGACGGATCCTTGGTTACTTAGCCATTGGATATGGTAGGGGTGCTTATGCGGATGAAGGGTGAGGTTGAGTTTCTCACACAATTCCGTGCTTGCAAGGTTGTGGCAACTCCCACCATCGATGACAATTTTGATGGACTTCCCATTGATGCTGGCACGAGTTTGGACGATGTTCGAGCGTTGGTCTTCATTTTCATTGGCTTGGGTAGTCAAGACCCTTGTGACCACAAGCGATGGACTTGCGTCATGCTCACACACAAGAAGTTCTTGGTCCTCTTCCAAATGTTGCCTTGCCATGGCTTCCTTGACCCTTGCATCAAACTCTTCTTCACTCAAGTATTCTTCATCGCCGTTTTCATGGATGAACAAAACTTTCTTATTTCCACATGCATTTGACTTGTGTCCTTTGCCTCCACACTTGTAGCATTCACCATTGAATGGTTGATCATCCCTTGTGTGTTTTCCACTTGGGGGCTGTTTTCCTTGAGGGAGAGTTGGCTTGAAGGGAAGCTTGGTGGTACTTGAGGAGCTTCCACTTAGTGTTGTTGGAGTAGTGGTTGATGCTTGCTTGTAGGTGAAGTACGTCTTTGGCTTGTTGTACTTGATGTCCTCTTGCACTTGGCGCTCGGCCTTGGATGCGATGTGCACAAGCTCAACCATGTTGTTGTACTTTTGGAACTCGGTGATGCGCTTGATGGGATGGTTCAAGCCATTTAGGAAGCGTGCCATTGTTTGTTCATCTCGCTCTTCAATGTTGGCACGGATCATGTTGAGCTCCATTTGCTTGAAGTACTCTTCCACGGTCTTTGTTCCTTGACTAAGCGTTTGAAGCTTGTTGAAGAGGTCACGCGTGTAGTGTGAAGGAACAAAGCGGGATCTCATATGAGCCTTCATATCTTGCCAAGTTGCGATTGGAGGCTCTTCTTTTGATTCGCGAGCGAGTTGGACTTGTTCCCACCAAAGGTCGGCATACTCATCAAACTCGAGGGATGCCATGGCCATCATCTTCTCATTGCTATAGTTGTGCATGCGGAAGATCTTGTCGACCTTGAGTTCCCAAGAGAGATATTCCTCGGGCTCATTGGAACCGGTGAACTTGGGCATGGTGAATTTGAGCTTGCCAAAAGTTTCTTCTCCATTGCGGTTCTGGTTGCGTCGGTTGCCATGATTTTGGCGGTCATCATCATCATCCGAGCTCTCATGTCTTGCTTGGTGATTGTTGCGTTGCTCTTGCGGTTGTTGAGGTGTCGCGTTTGGTGGTGGAACTTGTTGTTGACGACGAGCTTGGGGAGCTTGCTCGTTTTGTTGACGCGTTTGAGGACGAGGAGGAGGTTGATGGTCCTCACGACGAGCTTGGGAAGCTTGCTCTTGTTCGTGTCGTGGTTGATGTCGAGGAGCATTGTCTTGCGCCCTGTGGTGAGGAGGACGTCGAGCCGCATGCGCAATGGGCTGCTCTTCTTCTTCTTGATGTGGAGGAGGTTCGTCATGACCATCATGTTGCCGATGTGGACGATCATGTCGATGATGACGCCTTGGAGGATCTTCGAGTGCTTCACGTCGACGGTGACCTTGTTCGTCCTCTTCGGATGCTTCACTTGTTGTTGAAGGGGCATGTCGACGTTGATGGCCTTGATGGTCCATGCGAGGTTGTTCTTGTTGAATCACAAGTGCCCTTGGTTGTGGACGGTTCGCTTCGCGTCTTGGAGGTCTTGCGGAGAGGTCACCATCATAGCTTGACGTTGCGGCGTGACGCGGAGATGGTACCGCTTGCGAAGAGCTCATGGATTGAAGAACGGGTTCATCTCGATGCCTTGAAGCGTGACGGCGAGGTGCACTTGATTCACTTGAGGAGTGCCGAGATGAGCTTGATTCGTGCGAGCGTGGCCTTGCGAGTCCATCAACGAGGCGTTGTAGCTTCTCATCCATTGAGGCGAGTGCATGACCAAGAGCTTCATTTTGATGACCGAGGTTGTGTTGCATGGCATGCATTTGGCCACGGACTTCTTCGAAGCGGTTGTCGATGTTCTTGAATTCCACACGGGCCTCGCTAAATTGTTCATCTTGGCGCCTCTCGAGAGCTTCACAACGATAGTTGAATTCTCCTCGGACCTTCCAATGGTCCCATCTTGTCATGAATTGTGTGTCATCCTCCGGAGGTTGTGGTGGTTGGGATGGCTCTCCATGCCTGTCCATGATGCAAAGCCAACAAGGGTTGTATAGGGATAGAAAGGGTGCGGAGAGTTAGCCTTTTACCTCACCTTGGAGATTATATCAAACCAATTGCCACACAAATGATCGAAAAGGCGTGCAAAGTGAAATGGGCAAGAAACTCACACACAAAGATGCTAGAACTCTCAAAAGCTTTTGGTGGAAGGTTAGGATTGTGGGAAACCAAACGAAACGATCCAAGCAAAAGGTTATTGTCCTACGTGGTAAAGAACCAAAGATCAAAAAGCAAAAGGATACGATCTACAAAAACACGGAAAACACACACGTGGAGAAAAACGGGGTTAGCACGACTATGAAAATGAGCACAAAAGGTCCTAACGAAGACTACGCTCGGTTGTCGTGCCAACACAAGGAGAGACCACAACTCGTTTGCCAAAAGAGGATAAGCAATAGATTTGTGCACTTGCCTCGGTGCGCTCTTTCTTCTCTCTTTCTTGGCTTACAAGCTTGGTATTCTCTATGTATTGGGAGACTATGTATCTTTCTATTTTATCTCTTTCTTTTCCTTTTTTTTTTGATTCTTTCTCTTTTCCTCCCTTGCTATGCTACTATGTTAGCTTTTGTATTTGGCCTCACACTCTCACTTTTATGAAGGCAAGTGCACAATGCTTAGACAAACACAAAATGAGTTGCTCTCATAGGATAGATACACACAAAGGAAGATATGGGGCTGTCAAGGTGGTGCAAGTTATACCTTTGGTATTGTTGACGACTTGCAACCGTTGGTGGGGGATGATGTTCGAGTGTCGCGGTGTAGTTGAGAGCGTGATGATGTTTATGCGGAAGCTGTTGTGAAAATGGCGACAAACACGCGAAACACGAACAAACGAGGTGGAAAAAGTCAGCGAACGAAACTGAGGCGTCAAAGGGCAAGGAAACACGGCCAGGGGCGAGCGGTAGTACCGCTTGCGACGACCGGTAGTACCGGTGAGCGGTAGTACTGCTTGTACTACCGGTAGTACCGGTTACTTGCGGTAGTACCACTTGCACAGCCGGTAGTACCGCTTGGCACAGGACTGGAACGAGATGATCTTGCCAAAAACCTCAAATTCGTGGGAAATCTGACCGAAAGGCTGGGCTAGAAACAACAGGGGCTATAGATCGACTCCCAAAGAAACAGATCTATGGACCAAAACCACGAAAAACTCACCAAATCCAGAGATTGATCCGAAGGCAAATTTGGGCTCTTTTTGGTAGGATTTTCGATTTTAAGGCGGATAAAAGAAAAATTGGGGGAAAATTCGTGATCAACCGTGCTCTTGATACCAATATGTTAGGGGGTAACCCTGGGGTTGGCCCGATCTTTCACGAATTCCACGAGAAACGAGGGGAACGAGGTGGTCGGGGGATGAAATCGAGGAAGGTGATGAAAACCACGAACACACACACACCAAAACACGATACACGCCTATCTCTCACGCTGGTGGCAACCGGTCCAACATAATCCCTAGGATCGGTGTTGGGCGAAGCTCGCTCTCCACGCTAACAACGGGGGATGAGGTGCTTGGTGAGATCTTGACGACTTGGGGGCGAGAAAGCGAGAACCCAAGGCCTTGTACAACTTGAACGCACTAGGAAAGATCCAAGAGGGGGTGGATAATCCGGTGCTCCTTGTTAGGAGCATGAGACCAATAGATATAAGTCCTCAAAGGGTTTCCTTAATATCTATTATTATCCAAGTATAAGGGTTTACAATGGAGGGTGGGGGCTATATATAGTCCAGCCACAAAACAGGGGTAGTTTCGGAACGAAAAGGTAAATTATAGGTAGGGTTACAAGGCACAGGGCCGAACTTAGGCATTCAGGATCAGTCGGGGCCGGTAGTACCGGTCCTGCAACCGGTAGTACCGGTGGTGACCGGTAGTACTGCTCCGGGAGCGGTAGTACCGCTTGAGGGCCTGGAGCTTCCGCCGGAGGCGCCTGTGGCGAGCGGTAGGAGAGGGTGGTAGTACCGCTGTCCGGTAGTACCGGTTGCTGGGCCGGTAGTACCGCTTGGACCGGTAGTACCGGTCGGCAGTACCGCTTGCGTCTGGAAGCGACTAGAGCTTCCGTCGGAGGCGCCTGTGGCGAGCGGTAGGAGAGGGCGGTAGTACCGCTGTCCGGTAGTACCGGTCGGCAGTACCGCTTGCGTCTGGCAGCGACTGGTTGCTTCTGCTCCGTTTCCTCCGTCCCTTGGGCCCTTCTCTTCGAACCTGATGACGCACAGTGTATGCGTATGAAGTATCAAACCATCCAAGGGTGTGTCGAAGTCACACAAGGAAAGGAGCGAGTTAACCTTGGCTTGAAGGAGCTTAGCTCGGGCGCGAGTCATGGGTCCACTTGGGGAGCTCGTGGGAGTAGATGTAGTAGCGGTCGTAGGACGGGCTGCATCATGTTCTCATAACACCTGATAAAACAAATCTTGAAGGCAAGCTTTGATGTTTAACAAGAAGCACAATAACCCTTTATTTGTTCTTGATGAACATCATCACATATTCTTTTGCTAGTTACTTAGGCCATTGTAGTTCATGAATTGTGTTGTTACGTATGACGATTCACACCAACAAATTCAGTATCAAATACTTAAGAACCACATTGTTTAATAAGCAAAGAATATAGCCATAACATGTATATCATCTATATACTTAAGCTGAGCAATTCTAGTCTTTTATTTTCTGCCATATATTTATGAGATTCTCTTTCAGTATTTCCTTTTCTGTATGAAATAATCTATCAACATCAATAGTGGAGCCATATACATGACACATAGTCCAAAGCATGTATAGTAAAATACCAATGTCTTTGGACTTGCACTTTGAAGTAGATCACCATCATCAAATGTTTGGTGTTCTTTCAAATTCCTTTATTTAGTAATCTCTTGGTGTAGTAAACATTTTACCTACATAAAATATTCACCCTTATCATGGAATTATCCATGATCAAGCTACTTTTATCTTATAACGATGAATCATGAGTATAATGTTGCTTTCCAAAACCTTTTGGAGGATTAGGACAACTAGTGTCTCCAACCTTTTGCAAATTCTCATCAAATATGAAAACATGACTTTTTCCATATTATACTCTATCATGTTGCAACCAAAACTTCGTTTCAGATATCATAATATCTTCCACACATCATGGTTTCTGAAACAACTCTTTCAGATCCTAGATAACCTTGATATTAAGACAATCCTTTGAATATCAAGAATCACGGAGACAAACATGATACTCATACACTAACACTTGGAATTGTCACTCTTGATTTAATACCAATTATTAAACTTCATGGAGTAACCGTAACTTACTGAAATTTTGCAATGGGACTTTTAAACTTTAGATTAACACTTCAAAAAACAATACGATACCTGTTCGTAAAGTAACTAACCAGAATTCTATAGTTCTATCATATCAATTAAAACTAAGCGCAAGGTGGTAAACGGATGCCAATGACTACAACAACTATGCAAATTCACTTTGATTTAATTTATGATAAATAGTGTTCAACTTTTAATCATATTGCTGTTGAACTCCCACTCAAAACAATATCCCTCACATTGTTTTAGTGATCACACGAACCAAATCCACCACATCAAAAAACCGATCATCACGAGAGTTGATGTAGCTTCAATGGCGAACAATCAACATGTTCATCATATCTACTATATGACTCATGCTTTACCTTTCGGTGATCCGTGTTCTGAGACCATGTCTGTACATGCTAGGCTCGTCAAGATCAACCCTTAGCTTCCGCATGAGCAAATCTGGCTTGCTCGATCACGTTGTATACACTCGCAAAATCTAACACACCCGATCATCATGTGGTGCTTCGAAACAACGAGCTTTAGCAATGATGCTTACTAAGGATGAACACTTTAAAACTTGAAATTGTGTGCTTGAGGGATCATCTTATAATGCTATCGTCGTGAACTAAGCAATACAAGATGCATAAAAGGATTAACATCACATGCAATTCATAATATGTGATATGATATGGCCTTTCTTCTTGTGCTTCCGATCTCCATCTTCAAGCACGAACATGATCTCCATCATCACCGGTGTGGCGTCAAGGTCAATGGCGCCGCTTCATGGTTGTCTTCCACCAGTATCAACTATTACAACTACTTTGAATAATAGACACGCATGACTTAATGGAAACAACCATATGGCTCCTGCCGGTTGCCAACTTACAATAAGTAACATTGCATAAATCATATATAATCACAATCATGGCCATATCACATCACAGCACACCCCTGCAAAACAAAGTTAGACGCCTCTAATTTTCTTTGCATGTTTTACGTGGTTTGGGGCTTTCAATAAGTGTCGTTCTAACTTACGAACAAGAACCACAACATTGATACTAGTATTGTCAATCACCCGTTGTAAATTGAATCTTAACTATGTTGGGAGAAACAGGCACCCGCAAAGCCACTTATGCAATACAAGTTGCATGTCAAGCGTGGAGCAAGTCTCATGAACGATGTCATGTAAGGTTAGCCCGGGCCGCTTCATCCCACCATCCCGCAAGATGCAAAGTAGACAAGAAGCAATTGACAACAAAAACATCAACACCCAAATGACCATTGTGTTCTACTCGTGCAACAGATCTACATATAGACACGACTCTGATACCACTGTAGGGGTTCGTAGCATGGAAAACAAAAAATTTCTACTGCATGAACACACAATCAAGATGTAATCTATGATCAAGCCAAGATCTATCTACTAGATTGTAGCAACGAGTCAATAGAGTACTAACCCTCGAAGATCCAAAGCGGTTAACGAGAGCAGATTCTCGTGGATGATGTAGTCGTACACTTCCGATCTCAAGATCGCGTAGACGATCCTTCCAGCGATGCGTTCCGGCAGCGCTTCCGCAGTCGGTCACACGTTTGGTACTCGATGAAGACCTTCCTCTCCCTTGTTCCAGCAGGCAGCGGAGGTTGTAGCACTCTCCTCGCGATTCCGGCAGCACGACGGCGTGGTACCGGAAGTAGAGGGGAGATCTCGCAGGGCTTCGCCTTAAGCCGGAGCGAGTATGGTGGACTATGAGAGAGGCCTTGGAGATCTAGGATTTAGAGGAACCAAGGAGAGAGAGCTAGGCCGGCGGCTAGGGAAAGCGGAGGGCCCCAACTCGGCGGCTAGGCAAACCCTAGGGGCGGTGGCGACTTGGTGGAAGCCGGCGGCTAAGGCTAGGGTTTAGAGGAGAGAGGTGTTGTGTCTTGTAGGGGCAGCCCTGCCCCTCCTTATATAGGTGGAGGGGGCGCACCAAGGGGAGGGTAGTCCCTCCCCAACTCGGTCTCCAAGGGCCGGCGGTGGAGAGAGAGGAACTCCTCCCCAAGTAGGTTTCCTACTCTCCCTCCACCAAACAAAATAGCCGTTTGACTTTTCAAATTGGCGTTTGACTTTTCAAACTAGGATTTGATTTATCCCTTTATTTTGTTCAGCGATGACACCTAGTACATGATGCAACCATTCCAACTTGTTATGGCATATTCATGTACCCTTCCCCTCCGGAGTGCCGGACATTCCGGAACCTTCTAGAACATTCCCGATGAAAACACCGGAATCATTCTCCAACTCCGAAACAGGACTTTCCTTATATGAATCTTATTCTCCAGACCATTCCGGATCTCCTCGTGATATCCCGGATCCCATCCGAGACTCCGAACAACATTCGGTCTCTTACTCATCATTCCATAACTACTCAACAACATCGAATCCTTAAGTGTGTCTCCCTACAGTTCGTGAATTATGCGGACATGACCGAGACACTTCTCCGATCAATAACCAATAGAGGAATCTGGAAATTCATATGGCTCCCACATATTTCTACGATTACTTTGAGATCGAATGAACCACTTATATACGATACCAATTTCCCTTTGTCTCACGATAGTTTACTTATCCGAGGTTTTGATCGTCGGTATCTCTGCATACCTAGTTCAACCTCGTTACCGATAAGTACTCTTTTCTTGTTCCCATGATATGTTATCCCTTGTGAACCAGTCACATGCTTGCAAGCTAATTGGATGACATTCCACCGAGAGGGCCCAGAGTATATCTATCCGTCATATGGATGGACAAATCCCACTCTTGATCCATTTGCCTCAACCCATACTTTCCGAACACTCAATGCCACCTTTATAGCCACCCAGTTACGGTGTGGTGTTTGATGTCATCAAAGCATCCTTCTGGTGATGGCGATTAACATGATCTCATGCTCGAAGGAATTAGGTTACTATGTATTAGAAAGCTTATAACAAATGAACTATATTAAATGACTTGATCTTTATGCTATGCTTAACTATAGGAGTATGTCCATCACATCATTCTCCTAATGATATGACCCTGTTGTTAATAACATCTCTATGTTCATGATCATGAAACCATGATCATATATTAACCAACAAGCTAGTTTAACAAGAGGCTTTACTAGGGACTGTTTTATGTTTACAAATCACACAAGTATTAATGTTTCCGGTTAATACAATTATAGCATGGTATGTAAACATTTATCATAAGTATGAAGATATGATAATAACCACTTTATTATTGCCTCTTGGGCATATCTCCAACACTAAGTTGAGTATCCATGAGGTGTAGCCCTCATAGTCAAGGGACTTGAGATTGCCAACTTTTACTTTGTCAAGCATATACTCCAGCTTTGCCACTTTAACCTTAACCACTTCAAGATGCTTATGATAGGGGCAATGAGGGCTAAAAGCTAATAAGTACCATAATTTTTGGAAGATCTTTTTTAAACTTGTAATACCTGCTTCCTTTACAAAAGGCCTTTCTTTCACCATTATTTGAGTCTACACCTTCTACCTTTAGGCACCATTAAGAGAGCATAGTTGGCATTCTGTGTGCAGTGTTCCAAAGCTTACTAATTGATGCATATTGAGTTATTACTTGGTCATGTGCTATCTGTTTCTAGTCACCCTTGTGAACTTTGCAGGTGTCCTATGCATTATATTGCTACTCTATGAGGGACAAGCTGATTGCCACTATGCTATATTTTCTGCATGTGAAACAAACAAATGTTTTTCAATACATATTATTCATGATCTTTGTTTGTAGCTTGCCATGTTGCATGCATAATTACTATGTCCTATTGTTAGAACTCCATCTTTCATGCACATGTTCAGAGTTCTTTGATACCAGCTTTCAATGTTTGCAAATGGTTGGATCTTTATTGTGAGGGTGCATGTTCACCTCAAAAATTATTCTTTTATCACTTACCTACTCAAGGACGAGCAGGAGTTAAGCTTGGGGATGCTGATACGTTGGAAACGTATCTATAATTTTTGATGCTCCATGCTTGTTTAGTATCTACTTTACTTTACTTGTCCACACTTTGAGGTGCTTTTTACATGTTTTCTGATACTAACCTATTAACAAGTTGCAACAGTGCCAGATGCCTGTTTTCTGCTGTTTTTGGTTTCAGAAAAGTTAGTAAAGAAATATTCTCGGAATTGGACGGGACGAACGCCAAAGTCAATAACTTTCAGTGGGGAACAAGAAGTCCAGAGGAGAGTCGGAGAAGCGGGCCAGGGAGGCCAACCCCCCCAGGTGCGGGGTCAGGTGGACCCACGCCTGGGTAGGGTTTGCCTACCCTGGTCGCCTCCCGGACTCCCCCATTCGCCTATAAGAAGCCCCCGATACAAAAACTCTCGGTACCCGATCAGAAATCCACGAAACCTTTTGTAGCCACCGCCACCATCGTCCCTAGGTCGGGGGGTCTGAAGCTCTTCCTGGCACCCTGCCGGAGGGGAGATAATCCCGGAGGCCTTCTCTCCGGTATGATTCGTGAGTAGTTCCACCTTGGACTATGGGTCCATGTAGTAGCTAGATGGTTGTATCTCCTCCTTTGTGCTTTCATTTATAGATCTTGTGAGCTTCGTTCATGATCAAGATCTAATCTATTTGTAATCATGCATGTTGTGTTTGCAGGGATCCGATGGATATTGAGATTATTATAGTGGTTTGATTAATGGTTCTATCTTTATGATTCTATCATGTCTGTGTTGTTTGTGATCTTGCATGCTCTCCGTTGCTAGTGGTTATCTTGGCCAAGTAGTTGCTAGTGACTCCAAGAGGGAGTATTTATGATCGATAGTGGATTCATGCCTCTAGTTTCCAAGGTAAGTGACAGAAATCTCTTCGGTTGTAGATGTGCTGTTGCTACTAGGGAGAAAACAACAGTACCTTGTTCATGGAACATGTGGATTGTTTACCTTACACACTTTGCTTAAAGCAGTTGTTTGTTGCTTGCAACTTAATACTGGAGGGGGTTTGGATGATAACCTGAAGGTGTACTTCTAGTCATAGATGCAGTTGGATTATGGTCTATGTATATTGTTGTATTGCCCAATCAACTTCATAGGATCTTTCTGGCTAGTAATTGCATTGTTATGCCTTGCTCAGTTCCTGTCAATTGCCTCGCTGTAATTTTTTTACCCTTCATGCCATGTTGTTTATCTAAGGAGAGCACCTCTAGTGAACTATGGACCCCGGTCCAATCTTTACCATTGATACATATTCCACTGTTACATGTTTACTTGCTGCAAACCATTACCTTCCACACCATACGTTTAATCCTTTGTTACAGCAAACCGGTGAGCTTGACAACCTCACTGATTCGTTGGGACAGAGTCTTGAGTTTGTGTTGTGCATGTCTCCATGTTGCTTCCAACACCTGTGTGACGTTTCCTTCCTCCTTCTGGTTCGATAACCTCGATTTCTACTAAGGGAAATCTTGCTGTTGTACTCTTCATACCTTGCTCTTGGGGTTTCCAACGAAGCACTCTTCCTCCCTGTTGAGTGTAGCATCAACCCTCGTTAGGACACCTTTGCACAACAGAGTGTAGGATCTCAGAGTTTAAGGCTTTGGTTAGGTTTATATCTTAATTACTTTCATGTAGTTACGGATGTTCGCAGGGGGTTTAATCACAAGTATGCATTAGTCCAAGTAAGGTCGGTACATTAGCACAGGTTCACCCACACAACACTTACAACACCAAAGAAGATTACTGAGCTATTTGAAGCGAAAGCACTTGACAGAATTCCCATGTGTCCTCGAGAACGTTTGGTATTTATAAGTATTTCCACCGGCTTGTCCTTTGCTAAGAAAGGACTGGGCCACTTGCTGCGTTTGTTCTTTATTACTTGCTCTTTGTGTTGTTGCCTTATCAGAAAACCACTAAAAATCCGTTTGCTAAGTATTTACAGAGATTTCCTGCTCCATACCACTAGTCAACATCTTCTGCTCCTCGTTGGGATCGACACTCCTATTTATCGAAAGTACTGTGATACACCCCCTATACTTGTGGGTCATCAAGACTATTTTCTGACGCCGTTACTGGGGAGTGAACCGATATTGAAGAGTGGAACTGGTAAAGGAAACTTCTACTATGAGTATTGTTTTTTGTTACTGCTTGTTACTTTTTTTCCAATATGGATAACCCACTCGGTTTTCTGTTTGGGAAAACTACTACCACTGCTAGGGTAGTAGATGAACCACCACCTGTTGAGATAGATCCTTTTAATATACCTACAAGTATTGTTGATCGTGTTATGGATAATTATTATTTTGGGGATGGAACTGTCCATCCTGGTGATCATTTGCTTTTTATCCATGAATTATGCGGGTTGTTTAAGTGTGCAGGTATCACAACTGAACAGGTGAAGAAGAAGTTACTCTCCATATCCTTGAAAGGGAAATCTGAAGAATGGTATAAGCTACTGAAGAATGGACAGTCCATGGAATTGGAGGAGATGGCATCTCTCTTTTATTCTAAATTCTATCCTCCCAGTGAGATTCATAAGGAGAGAAATATGATATATAACTTTTGGCCTCGTGATGGAGAGAGTACAGCTCAAGCTTGGGGGAGATTGAAGTTACTAATGCTTAAATGTCCTATTCATGAACTCCCTAACAATATTATTATCAATAACTTTTATGCTAGGCTTTCTCTTCATGATAAAGATTTACTAGATGCTTCTTGTGCTGGATCATTCACACGTATGAAGGAAGAAGCTAAATGGGATCTACTAGACCGTATTCAAGAGAACAGAAAGCTTGGGAGAATGACAAAGGAAGAAAGTCAGGTATAAACTATGATTATGAATGCATTAAATCTTTTATGGGAACCGATGACTTCCGTGATATTAGTAATGAGTTTGGCCTTGATCCTCAAGTTCTTGAAAAATGTTTTAATGCCTTTGCCTCTTATATTGAAATTCCCAATAAAGAGTGGGACAAGTACCATGCTCCTTATAAAGACATTGTCACCCATGTTCCTGCTAGCTGTAACATCCTCAAAATCATGTTTCAAACTTATGCATATCATCCATGCATCCATGAGCATATGATATTCATTTCAAACAAATCAATTCAAAACAGAAGCATTTGTGCTTATTATTTTATGTAAGTTTGCTCAAGCCTTAGTGCTATCTTCCAATGAGAAGAATACTTGTTTTTGATTCAGTAAAGTTTGTTTATTCAAACTTAGGCACCACCAAAAGTTTGAACAAATTTCAAAACAAAATGATTAATAAAACCAATATTATGCCTATTGAATATATATCATAAAGGCTTGGTTTTATTTTTATTTTCATCTGAGCTAAATGTTTGGTTTGGACAGTAGTGTTTGGCACACTTTTGAGTGCAAGTTTTACAGTATAAAAACCTAGGGAAGATTTGAATTCAAACTCATTTGATTTGGATTTGAAAAACATTTCAGAAAACCAAAACAGAAAAAGAAAAGGAGAAAATAAATAGAAAAGGGCCAGCGCTACCTATCTGGCCCAACTACAGACGCAGCCCACTAAGCCCACCCGGGTTCCCCCTCTCTCCTTCTCACTCGCAGACGAACCCGCTGAGAGACTGACGGCAGGACCCCACCCCCTCTCTGTTTCACTCGCTGGCCGGTGGACCTCGCCAGCTCACCCCTTCTTCCCCAAATCGCGCCACGACCACATCGCCGGCCGTTTCCTCCGCCCTTCACTGCCGCGTTGATTCCTCGCTTAAATTCCCTTGATACCACGCGCGATCTTCGCCCCCGCCTGGCCTACTTAAACCCTTTCTGCCCCCTCTCCATTTCCCCCAAACTCCGAGCACAAAGCGCCCCCAGGCTGCCCGCATTCAACCTTGCATCGCCGCAGTCAGAGAGCACTCTGGCGACCGATTCCGGTGAGTTCCATGCGCCCCTCGCCCTCTGGTTCTTGCAGACAGCTTTGCCACTTTCTTGCGCAACTATGACACAGCTGGTTCCCTTTATACTGCCCCAGGTCGTCGATTCCGTTCAACACCGCAAGCTCCCGACGACAACCTCGACTCCGGCGACCAAATTCCGTAAGCCCTTTGCGCCCCTTCGCCTCTGATTCACACGAAGTTGTTCGCCACTGTCTTGTGCATCATCTGGTGCCGTTTGTTTGTGCTAGGGAGACCAGGAGCGTCGCCAACGTCGCCGTCTACTCGAACCCGACGCCGCCCGCAACTCCGACGAGCTCCAGCAGCCCACTCCGTGCGCCCCTTGCCAAGCCGCCGCCAGGTTGAGCATCAGCGCGTCTCCACGGTTCTGGTAAGCCCCTCCGAAGACCCTAGGACGACCTGTAGCGCCGCGCCGCCGTAGGCAGAGCTCGCCGCCGCTAGCGCCACCCGTCTGTGGTCAGTTAGATTAGGGCCGTAGGATTTAGATCTAACGTGTGAGATTAGATCTGTGACGAAGAGGTAAGTTTAGATCTGAGCCGTGCGTGTTTAGTTAGATCCAACGGTAGCCGAGCGTGATCCGGTGCGAAGCGGTACGCACCAATTAGAACATGACGCGTGGCTGGAGTTTAGATTTAAAACATGATTTGAATCTGATTTATGTTCAAATTTGTTTTGGCTATAACTTTTGATCCCCACGTTAGAATTTGACAAATTTTATATCGTTGGAATCAGGAGAGCAAGCTATTTCTAAATATGCAATGTGTTTAATGTTTTTCTTCTGTTAAAAAGGTTTTATTTGCAGAAACTTGTGTAGGACTAAATTGAGTATATGAAATGTTTAGGAAATAATTTAGGGTTTAAATAATGGTTGTTTGGCAAGTTTTTAACTTGTTTTTGATTCAGTACTGTTTACTTGCTTGGTTGAGTTTTAAAAATCATCACATACCATTTTGCATGCATGCATATATTTTTGGTTGTATATGTTTTGTATGTGATTTGTTGCTATAATTCTTTGTGTAGATTTTGGTGCTAGTGATTGTGATTGTGAAGAGTGTAACTACTCTCCAAACTACCAAGGCAAGTGGTACTTCATGAATATTTCTATCCCATGTTTTATACTAAGCATTAGAAATATTTTGCTAAGTCTTGCATGTTATTATTTTGCTTATATGCCATGTTGGGAAATCCTAGTAGTAATAGAATTGCTAGGGAATCTCTAAGTTAAGTTACTATCTATGCCATGCTTAGCCTAGCTAGTAGCAACCAAGGGTTGGTGAAATATATACATGCTATGATGAAAATATTCCTAAGTCCTTTGGACTTGTGTTTTGCCTAATAAAACAACTAAGTTAATGAAACACCTGGGTGGAATGGAAGGAAAGGTTTATGTTGAGTGGTTACACAAGGCCCATTTCTATGGTTTACCTTGTGTATCTCACTTGTGGTAAGCCACCCAGGAACAAAGAGATTTTAGAGGCCAAGTGTTAAGAAGCTTCTAGTGCAGCCACTTGGCAATATGGGCTCTGCCTGGATCACATAAGTTGCTAGAACTTAGCCATTTGGACAGTTGGTGGTAGTGGGATGATAGGTTGGAACGCGTCCATTTGGTCTAAGGGAATGCTTCTGAAAGGTCCTGTCTTGGTGAAACCAAGTCTGGTGGGGAAAGTGCACAACCTCTGCAGATGGAAAAATCTAAGTACTTAGCCAAGTCCATGGCAATGGACAACTTGAGCATCAAGACATGGAAGCTATCAAGAATCTCCTCATCCCAATTTCTAAGTAAAAATTGTGGGTGAACAAGGGTGAAGGACCTCAATGTCTATTGGTGGTTCCTTGGGAAAAGTTTTGACAAAGAAAAACTTAGTGATTTCAACTAATAGGAAAAATCTATTTTGAGCAAAGCAAGCCAAGCTACACTTAGCCAAATTGCATATAGTATCTAGTCCACTTAAAATTTTACTAAGGTATCACTTGCCAATACTATTCCAAAGTATTGACCCACTGTGGCTGTAACTTGTGATGTTGCAGGTTACTCTGATGAGGATTAGGTGTCATGAGTCTACACTCAACATGTTTGCCTGTGGCACATGAAGATGAAGACTTTTATTAATTTACTTATTCAAACTCTTGTACTAGGCCTGTGGCCTTGGAGTTGTAAAGACTATGTTTATCTCTGGAATGACTGTAATAAAGACCTTTGTATCTGTGTACTTCATCTTAAACTGTGGATGCTAGCAATGATCCAGGGACTAGCATTGCAATCACAGGGATCCTTTTCCTTTATAAAGGAGGGATCTTACACTAGCATAGAGGTTTGTACTGTTGATCCTATTTTACTTGAGCCTTATGTGGAGAAAATCCCTTTTCCTGCTAAGGTAAGGGAACATTCCATCATAGCTAACGTGGTTAGCAAAAGTGCAAAGAAAACTGCGGAGCCTGACGAGCTTATTAATATTGAGCCTGTGGTTGCTATTGTGAAAGATCTTGTCACTAGAAACACGGAGGATGAGCATATTGTCTTTTGTGAAGACGCTACCAATATTGTTTCTCATCCTAAAAAAGCTAGAAAAGCTAGTGCCCCTGTGCTTTCTGTTAGAATTGGTAATCATAGCTATTATGGTCTGTGTGATATTGGCGCTAGTTCTAGTGCTATTCCTTATGAGATTTACAGGGAAATTATGCATGAAATTAGTCCTTGTGAGCTTGAGGACATTGATGTGGTTATTCACCTTGCTAATAGAGAGCAAGTTTGCCCCATTGACATTGTAAGAGATGTGGAGGTCCTTTGTGGTAAGATTAAATATCCTGCTGATTTTCTAGTACTTGGTAAAGAAGCTAGTAAAACCTATCCTATTATCTTTGGTAGACCCTTCCTAAATACTTGTGGGGCTATTATAGATTGTAGGAAGGAAAAAGTTTTGACTAAGTTTTATGGAGAGTCTTATGAGTTTAATTTTTCCAAATTTCCCAAAACTCCTTATGAAAATGAACTGCCTAATGATGATTTCAGGGTTGAACAACTTTCTGCTATTTCTCTTGCTCCTGACAATGCCTTGCAGCATTTTATGGAAGATGATGAAAGTGATGTCTTTATGAAGGAAAGAAATGAATTGACGAGGTTTTCCTTCGTCAGCCTGAGTTACTTAAGCATAATCTACATGTGGAAGATTTGGGTACCACACTACCACCTAAAGAGGACCCTGTTTTCGAATTAAAACCTTTACATGATGATCTTAAATATGCTTATCTTGATAATAAGAAAGTATATCCTATTATTATTAGTTCTAAACTTTCAGGAAAGGAAGAAGAAAGGTTATTGGAGATATTGAAGAAACACCGAGGAGCTATGGGTTACACTCTTGATGATTTAAAAGGAATTTCTCCTATTATATGTCAGCATGCTATTAATATAGAGCCTGATGCAAAGCCAGTTGTTGAGCACCAACGCCATCTAAATCCTAAGATGAAGGATGTGGTAAGAAATGAGGTACTAAAACTCCTTGATGCTGGTATTATTTATCCTATTACTGATAGTCAATGGGTTAGCCCTGTCCATTGTGTTGCCAAGAAAGGGGGAATAACTGTTGTGCCTAATGAAGATAATGAGCTTATACCCCAAAGAGTAGTGGTTGGGTATAGAATGTGCATAGATTTTAGAAAGATCAATAAAGTTACTAAGAAAGATCATTATCCTTTGCCCTTTACTGATCAAATGCTTGAGAGGTTATCCAAAAAGACTTACTTTTGTTTTCTTGATGGTTATTCTGGGTTCTCTCAAATTGCTGTGAAAGCACAGGATCAAGAGAAAACTACTTTCACTTGTCCTTATGGTAGTTATGCTTATAGGCGTATGCCTTTTGGTTTATGTAATGCTCCTACTACCTTTCAGAGATGTATGTTTGCTATCTTTCATGGTTTTTGTGAAGAAATTGTGGACGTTTTCATGGACGATTTTTCCGTCTATGGAACTTCTTTTGATAACTATTTGCACAACCTTGATAAAGTTTTGCAGAGATGTGAAGAAACCAACCGTGTTCTTAATTGAGAGAAATGCCACTTCATGGTTAATGAAGGGATTGTTCTTGGACACAAGATCTTTGAAAGAGGCATTGAAGTTGATAGGGCCAAAATTGAAGCAATTGAGAAGATGCCTTGTCCTAGAGATATCAAAGGTATTCGTAGTATCCTTGGTCATGTTGGTTTCTATAGGAGGTTTATTAAAGATTTCTCCAAAATTTCAAAGCCCCTTAGTAATCTTCTTCAAAAAGATGTACCTTTTGTTTTTGATGATGATTGTAAGGAAGCTTTTGAAACTTTGAAGAAAGCTTTGACTACTGCTCCTATTGTTCAACCACCTGATTGGAATTTACCTTTTGAATTATGTGTGATGCTAGTGATTTTGCTGTGGGTGTTGTCCTTGGACAACGTGTTGATAAGAAGTTGAATGTTATTCATTATGCTAGAAAGACTCTTGATGCTTCTCAAAAGAATTATGCTACTACTGAAAAGGAGTTCTTAGCTGTAATCTTTGCTTGTGATAAGTTTAGACCTTATATTGTTGATTCAAAGGTTACTATTCATACTGATCATGCTGCTATTAAGTACCTTATGACAAAGAAGGATGCTAAGCCTAGGCTTATTAGGTGGATGTTGCTTTTGCAAGATTTTGATCTGCATATTGTGGATAGGAAAAGTGCTGATAATCCTATTGCTGATTATTTATCTTGTTTGGAAAACATTTCTTTTGACCCATTGCCTATTAATGATAGTTTTCCAAACGAGCAGTTGGCTGCAATAAGGGTAAGTCCGCATGAGAGTCCTTGGTATGCTGATTATGCTAACTTTATTGTTTCCAAGTATTTGCCTCCAACTTTTACAACTCAGCAAAGAAGAAAATCCTTTTATGATCTAAGGCATTACTTTTGGGATGACCCACAATTATATAAGGAAGGAGTAGATGGTATTATGCGGAGATGTGTTCCGGAATTTGAACATCAAGAGATATTGAGAAAATGCCATGGCAGTGCTTATGTAGGACATCATGCAGGGGATAGGACTGCACAGAAGGTTTTACAATCTGGATTTTATTGGCCTACCCTTTTCAAAGATGCAAGGAAGTTTGTCTTATCATGTGATGAATGTCAACGAGTAGGTAACATTTCTAGACACAATGAAATGCCTATGAATTATTCTCTTGTTATTGAACCTTTTGATTGTTGGGGATTTGACTTTATGGGTCCTTTTCCCCCTTCAAAAGGGTATACTCATATTCTTGTTGTTGTAGACTATGTTACAAAGTGGGTAGAAGCCATACCTACAAATAGTGCTGATGGTAAGACCTCTTTGAAAATGCTTAAGGATGTTATTTTTCCTAGGTTTGGTGTGCCTAGATATCCCATGACTGATGGAGGCTCTCATTTTATTCATAGGGGTTTTAGAAAAACTCTTGCTAAGTACGATGTAAACCATAGAATTGCTTCAACTTATCACCCCCAAACCAGTGGGCAAGTAGAACTTTCCAATAGGGAAATTAAATCTATCTTGCAGAAGACTGTCAATAGATCTAGAAAAAATTGGGCTAAAAAGTTGAATGACGCTTTGTGGGCTTATAGAACTGCTTATAAAAATACTATGGGAATGTATCCTTACAAAATGGTCTATGGGAAAGCTTGTCATCTGCCTTTAGAATTAGAACACAAAGCTTATTGGATAGTGAAAGAGTTGAATAGAGATTTTAAACTTGCTGGTGAGAAAAGATTGCTTGACATGAGTGCCTTAGATGAGTGGAGGAGTGAAGCTTATGAAAACGCTGGACTCTTTAAGGAAAAAGTAAAAAGATGGCATGATAGGAGGATTCTCAAAAGAGAGTTCCATGTTGGCGAGAAATTTCTTTTGTATAGGTCAAGTCTCAAATTTTTTGCAGGGAAACTACTCTCAAAATGGGAAGGACCTTTTGTTATTGAGGAAGTGTATCGTTTAGGAGCTATCAAAATATCTTCTCTGAAGGACGACACAACACATGTGGTGAATGGTCAAAGACTAAAACATTATATTTCTAGGCATTCTTATAATGAAGATGTTGGTGTTATTCAAATGGTAACCCCAGAGGAATTTATTAGAAACCAAACACCAGAAACTGCAGAGTTCGTCTTTGAATAGGTAAAAAAGGGTGAAAACAGAAGGTTCGTGAAATCCTGATATTTTTATATTTTTTGGTGTTTTTAGTACATAAGGCAAGTTATGAGACGGAACAGAGGAGGAAACGGAGTCCGGGGTGGACAAACCCACCCCAGGCGCGGGCCCCTGCCTGGCCACGCCTGGAGGGGGTGTGCCACCCCCGAGATCCCACTCTGCCTCTCTTTCATATCATCACCTTCCTTATGCTTTGAAACTTCGTAATATATAACCCCCCGGATTCCCCGAGATTCTTGCATCGAGTTCTCGTCGTGTTTTTGTTTTGATCTATTTCTATCAGGCAAATTCTCAGTTTTGGAGCTACAATGTATTGCTCTGGATCACCGATAGAGGATTCCTCTGCGGATGTCCTCAACCCATGCATGTATGAGTTGAAGATCCATCACAGAGAGTTGATTCTCAAAGATGGGAAGGTACAAATGAAAGAAGTTCAAGGCCCCAAGGGAGAAGGAAGTCTGGAAGACAGGATGGAAGCATTGGAGTAGGAGGTTTTTAGGTACAAGAAGATGGCGGAATGCGAAGTGGATGTTATTCACAAGATAAGTTTAGAACTCATCGCCAAACATGAGTAGGAGGTGGCTGAGCTCCGAGAAGAAATCTTCTCGCTCTGTCAGACCACCAACCAATTACAAGCACAGCTCTATGACATACAAAATGAAAAATGTGAGTATGAGGCTAGATTTGATCGCATAAGCTCCACTGCTAGTTTCAGGATTGAGGAGACAAGGACATCCTTTTGGATGGGGAACCTTTTCCTTGGAAGTTTTATGATGATAAGAGAACACCACCACCACCGAAGGAGTAACTCGTCATCAGGTTTGGCACCCCCTTGGCTTGTTCCAAGCTTGGGAGGGGGGCTGCCATGGTATCACAATCATTATCTTTTATCTTTTACCTTTTTAGTGGATTCATATCTTTGGCAGAGAAGTTATCTTATAGTTTGGTTTGCATGTGGAAGTATCTCTCCTTTAGTTGGTTATCTATGTATCCCTTGGTGTCAGTGCCTTTATGGAATATTAATGATAAGTTTCACCTTTTACTTTTTGCACTTCTTATTTTAGTTTGCAATCTCTATTATATGATGGATCTTTTTGATTATTATTGGCATCACTTTGGGATCATCAAGTGGATCTAAATTGGTTTTGGCAAACCGAGTTCTGGTCAGTAGCAATACTTTTTGAGGTTTGAAAGAAAAAGAGAAAATCTTACAGGTATTTTGTATCATTTGTTTTCTTTCTTGTTGGCTCATAAGCTTAGTATTATTTATTTAAGATCTTTTGTATCTTCAAGGAAGATTGCATGTTTGGCTTTATTACTTGTATGTTTGCTTGTTTCTTTCAACTCTCTTGCTTGCTACCCAGCCTTGCTAGCCAAAAACCTGTTTTGAGAAGGCATACTTCTCATGTTTCCAATCCCTTTGAACCAAAACCTTTGCCATTTGTGTCCACCATATCTGCCTAATGGCTATTGCTATTCCAAGCAAATTCTCAAGCTTCATCTATGTTTCGAATTAAAAAGTATTTTGTTATGAGAAAATTAGTTAGTAAAGCTCTCACGAACTTGATGGCACACCTTATTTTCTTGCCCCTAATAGACTTGAACCATTGTGCCATCGAAGTTGTATATTCTTGCATCTATACGTTGGAATTAGCAGAACCGAGCTGTCACGGGGAACGCTTTCAACATTGCACCTATACTTTGTACTCAGTTGATATCGTGCTCTTTTGTCTATGGATGTCAATGTGTGAAGTAAAGAGGGAACTTGTAAGTCCATGGAGTCTGTATTTTGTGTTAGAGAAACGCTTGGGCCGCTAGCCTAAGCCATGCCTAATCATGGTGGAAACTTGCAGCTTCAACATAGTGAGCTATCTATGAAGCATCCTCAATAAAAAGCTATGCACATAGTAAATAAAAAGATCACTGAGATGCTCATTGTCTGCTTGCCTTGTCATTTTGGTTATGGGAAAGCTCCTGTACCATGTGCAAAGGGTACCCCGTTGGCGGTTCTCTATGATACGCATGTACTTACAATGACAAGAACTTATCGGTGACCAAAGTTGAGTAGCATGAGGAGTGTCCCTCATATTCAAGGGACATGAGATTGCCAACTTATATTTCGTCAAGCATATACTCCATCTTTGTGCATTTTAACCTTAATCATCTCAGGATGCCTATGATAGGGGCAATCAGGGCTTAAAGCTAGTAAGTACCATAATCTTTTGGAAGCTCTTTATGACTTGTAATCCCTGCTACCCTCTATAAAGGGACATTTCTCCTAGTTACCAGTTTGAGTCAGTAAACCTACTTCCTCTCTATCTCCAGCAAGCATTTGAGTTGTTGTGTTTCAAGCATTCATATGGTGATTTATTCAATCATGTTCTCTATCTTCCTTGTTTGCACAAAACTCTTATTTATTGAGTATTACTTTGAAATCCTCCATTGAAAAACCTTTTTGAGCAAAGAGTGCTCCTGTTATAAAAATTCTACAAAAAGCTTTTTGTGAAACCATTTGCCAGCTGTTCTCTGACCAGGAACAAGAGTTTGCCAATTCCAATTATGATTTATCTTTATGCATCTCTATTGTGACTCATGTACTTGTTGCAAGCTAAGTTATATAATGGTGAGTTGCTTGCTTCTATAAGTTGTGTAATGGTAATTGTGATGCTTCTTGTCCATATTCTTTTATCGACACTTCACTCCATAAACATGTGGACATGTTTACTGAGCTCAGTTTTTGCTTGGGGACAAGCGAAGGTCTAAGCTTGGGGGAGTTGATACGCCCAAATTGCATCACCATTCTATATCATAATCTACCTCTATTCATTGATGTTTGTCTTATTATGAGGTATTACTTATGGCTTTTCATCTGATTATGCATGTTAGATGATTCTTGGAGGATGGACTACCGGAGTCTGGATTCTGATGGAGAATAAGGCGTTTTGATGCAATTTCGCAAAGAAAAATAAATAGGAGAAGGAAAAATAAACAAGCAGCCAGCCCAGCAAACCAGGCCCAACTGGCCCAGCAGCCCACTCCCTCTCTCCCAAGAGAAAAATGTTTCGCACTCAGAAACCCACCCCCTCAGACGCTGACTGCCTGGACCCACTCTTCCTCTCTCTCTCGCTGTCAACCAGACCCCACCGGTCAGGTCGTCTTCCTCACTCACCGCGGTGACCACGCTCCTCGCCGGCCGTTTCTGCCGTCATAAAATCGATTCAATACACGTTAATGCTGCGGCGATTACTCCCGATGACCAACCTCGTTTAACCACCTCCCTATCCCCTCCCTTTTCCCCCAGACGCCACACCTCGAGAGCCCCCAGGCTGCCCCAATTCCCGCTCAGACCGTTGCTGCCTCCGACGAGCTCATCGTCGAATTCCGGTGAGCCCCGCATTCCCATCTGCCTATGGTTCAAACTAGCTTATTATCCATCCCCATACGCACCCACTGACACCCTCCGCTTGCTCGCGCATGCTCCAGAAGCTCGACTCCGACCTCGCCTACTCGCCTTTGTCGTCTGCCTCATCTCCAGCGAGCGATAGCCGTCGTCCCCGCGCGTCCCTGGCTCCCTAGTGAGTTTTACCACACTCCCCAAACACGCGCGCACCTCACTGGTGTTGTAATTGTGGGGTTGCCGGAGTGACAGAAACCCGAACCCCCGTTAGGACACCTTTGCACAAGGGAGTGTAGGATCTCAGAGTTTAAGGTTGTGGTTAGGTTTATATCTTAATTACTTTCTTGTAGTTACGGATGTTTGCAGGGGGTTTAATCACAAGTATGTATTATTCCAAGTAAGGTCGGCACATTAGCACAGGTTCACCCACACAACACTTACAACACCAAAGAAGAGTACTCAGCTATTTGAAGCGAAAGCACTTGATATAATTCCCATGTGTCCTCGAGAACGTTTGGTCTTTATAAGTATTTCCACCGGCTTGTCCTTTGCTAAGAAAGGACTGGGCCACTTGTTGCGTTTGTTCTTTATTACTTGCTCTTTGTTTTGTTGCCTTCTCAGAAAACCACTAAAAATCCATTTCCTAAGTATTTACATAGATTTTCTGCTCCATACCACTAGTCAACACCTTCTGCTCCTTATTGGGATCGACATTCCTATTTATCGAAAGTACTGCTATACACCCCCTACACTTGTGGGTCATTATAGGGTGTGGGCCCCCTGGACGCCCTCCTGCCTCGCCTCTTCACCTATAAAAGCCCCCGATACCAAAACCCTAAGTACCCGATCAGATCTCCATGAAACAGTTTGTAGCCGCGCCACCATCATCCCTAGATCGGGGGATCTAAAGCTCTTCCCGACACCGTGCCGAAGGGGAGAGATCATCCCGGAGACCTTCTTCATCACTATTCCAGCCTCCGGTATGATGCGTGAGTTGTTCACTCTTGGACTATGGGTCCATACAGTAGCTAGATGGTTGTTTCTCCTCCTTTGTGCTATCATGTTTAGATCTTGTGAGCTTCGTTAATGATCAAGATCATCTATTTGTAATCATACATATTGTGTTTACAGGGCTCCAATGGATACTGAGATTGCTATGTTAGATTGATTATTGATTCTATCATGTCTGTGTTGTTTGTGATCTTGCATGCTCTCCGTTTCTAGTAGCTATCTTGGCCAAGTAGATGCTAGTGACTCCAGGAGGGAGCAGTTATGCTCGATAGTGGGTTCATGCCTCTATTAAATCTGGGGAAGTGACAGGAATCTCTAAGGTTATAGATGCGCTGTTGTCACTAGGGAGAAAACAACAATCTTTTGTTCATGGAAGAATTGTATTGTTTACTTTACACACATTGCTTAATGCAGTTATCCGTTGCTTGCAACTTAATACTGGAGGGGGTTCGGATGATAACCTGAAGGTGGATTACTAGTCATATATGTAGTTGGATGGCGGTCTATGTATATTGTTGTAATGCCCAATCGAATCTCATAGGAATCATGATGTATAGCATTTGCATTGTTATGCCTTGCTCAGTCCTGTCAATTGCCTCGCTGTAATTTGTTTACCCAACATGTTATGTTATTTATCGTAAGGAGAACACCTCTAGTGAACTGTGGACCCCGGTCCAATCTTTACCATTGTTACATTATCTACTGTTATCGTTTACTTTCTACAAGCAACCATTACCTTCCACACTGTATGTTTAATCCTTTATTTTCAGCAAACCAGTGAGATTGATAACCTCACTGTAAGTTGTGGCAAAGTCTTGAGTTTGTGTTGTGCAGGATTCCAAGTTGCTAGCAACACCTTGGAGTTGTTTCCTTGCTCCTACTGGTTCGATAACCTTGGTTTCATAACTGAGGGAAAACTTGTTGCCTGCTCATCATACCTTCCTTTTGAGGTCTCCCAACGAAGATCTACTATTGACCCACGTCAAGGATTTTTCTGGCGCCGTTGCCGTTCACAACCATTCTCTCTACTTTGTTTTTGTTTTGCTTAGTTTATTTTTCTTTGTTTTGGTTATGTCTTTCTCAAAAAATAGAAAAAATTAGTTCCTACTATAGTTGTTGGTCTGTTATTGTCTTGCTTTGTCATGTTTTTTTATCAATGGTTGGTTTCTTTGAAACTAGTTCTTAATGGCAAGGTGGGTTCACGGAAGAACAAAAGTATTATTATAAGGAACACCGCTTGTCACAAAAAGGAAAACACTTATGGGAACAAATTGATAAATTGAATACCATTGCTAGAAACGTGTGCTCTACTTATAATGTTACTTATTGCTGTGATAAATCTTGTTGCTGTAGGAGGTATAAACACCTCCCTTTTCAATGTGATTATAATGATAATGTTACCATATCTTCTTATTTTAAAGGAAATTATGACATTTATGATGTGGAACAAATTGAAGAATTTATTGCTTGAAGGGTGCATTTAAACTTGCTAGTTTGCTTGAAAATACTAATGATTCACCTTATAAATATGAGGTTTATGATATACTTAAATTTTGCTTTATATAATTAGAAGGAAGAAAATGACTATATACTTGAATATATTAATAGATGCTTTCCATAAACGGAAGAGACTAATGCCTTGCAGGAGCTTACGGAAGAAGAAATTGCTGAAATGGGAAGCTCATTAGATGAAAAAGAGGAGAGAGTGATGAACAAAAGGAGGAAGAATAGATCTACCCATGCCTACCTTCTAATGAGAGTAACTCTTTATCCCTTATATTATTTAGTTGTCCCCATGCCTGCCAAAGGAGGATGAATGTTATGTTCTTGTGGATCGTTTTGAAATATCTACTTTGGGTTAAACCTGTGATAATAATTGTGCTCCTGTTATCTATGATAATCCTTTATTTGCGCCTAATTTCGAAATGCATGGTACTAAAGAGTTTTGCTTAGAAAATGTTTATGATAAAGCTCTAGATGATGGTCTTATATTGGTTGATAATATTAATAGTACTACTATTGAAAATGAGATTGGAGAGGTCTTGACTTTATCTTGGAACCCCATACCTCTTGAGAATGATCAGTCATATTGTTATAAAATTGTTAAAAGTGGGTTTGAAGGTTTTAATCCCACTATTTTTGAGCTTGATAAAAATATGTGTTTGTAGATCATGAAAAGCATACTTTATGTGACAGTTATATTGTTGAGTTTATTCATGAGGCTACTGAAAATATTATGAGATAGGAAAATATGGTTGTAGCAGTTTTCATGGTACTGAAACACCTCTCTATGTGCTGAAAGTTTTGAAGTTGCTCTTGTTTTATCTACCCATTCTTGTTACTATGTGCTTCTTTGATTTTTTTTATTACAAGATTCCTATGCATAGGAAGTTGGTTAGACTTAAATGTGTTTTGAATTTGCTTCTTGATGCTCTCTTTTACTTCAATTCATATTTCTTATGTGAACATCTTTTTATGCCTAACTTAAAGGCGTTAAAGAAATGTACTTCTTGGGAGATAATCCAATAGTTTTATTGAGTCTTGGAAGTTATTACTTTTGTAATAACCTCTCCTTATTCTTTTTGTTTGATTTTTGTGCCAAGAATAACCTCTAATGAGAGAGAAGTAAGATTTGGGGAAGTTGCAGTCCTGAAACGGATTTTTGTGCTTCACTGTAAAAATTCGTGAAAAATCTATGTATGTCGGATTGAGCTATAATTTTTTATTAAATGCCCTAGGTAGTTATCTAACTTTCGTTAGTTCAATACTTTTTGATTTGAGCAACATAAGTTCTTCGAAAAAATTGGTTTTTACCCACTGGTCTGTTTTGACAGATTTCTGCCATTTTTGCATTTGCCTCTTATCGATTTCTTTTTGAGTTATTTTTGGTGAATTGAGCTTTTTGAAGGAATTGATACAGTAGCTTGTGTTTTTAATGAAATTTTTGCTATTTTGAAACTAAACCCAAAGGTTTATTACTCTTGAATGCACTAATGTTGCTAATGAAGATTGTGTAAAGTTTTGTATGGAGGAAATTTTCAAGTGTAGGGGAAGAATGATGTGATGAGATGAAGAATGGACAAAAGCTCAAGCTTGGGGATGCTACCCCGTGTCACCCCAATAAATATTCAAGAGGTACAAGCATCAAAGCTTGGGGATTCCCAAGGCATCCCCTTCTTTATCAATAAAAGTCTCATGTCTCTTTCTAGACACTTCGTTTTTATTGTTTCATGCACTGTTGTGTTGTTCTTGGAGTGTCTTAGTTTTTGTTTCAAATAAGTTGATTGGTGTTGGAAAATAGTAGAAAGTTTCATGCTTATAGTGGTACAAAAGGGAGCTTGTTTTGACTGTGGCTTAGACTTTATCATGTCATGCTAGATGTTGCTTTGACCTTATGCTTAGTTATTATTGTTGTAGCATGACTTGTTCCAAACAATTAAGATTTATTAATGTGACTTTAAGGAATCATGTGTTGTTTTAGCATACAAAAGCATAATATTGTGGTATTCTCCTTTGATGCTTTGTGTGGGTTGACTTGGCACATACTCACACCATGTTATGACTATGAAACAGTCACCTTAGCCTCTATGATCATTTAGTTTTTGACTTGTGGTACCACTTTGTGCTTTGATTGGTAATGTTTTGTCGCTCTGCATGATTATGGCCATTATTGCTCTCTTAGTTGGTCGCTCCCAGTCTTTTGCTAGCCTCCACTTGCATTGAGTAAGCTCTACCCATGCATCCAACTCCCAAGAAACCAAGTTATTCCAAAGTGTCCACTATAAATTCCTATGCATGGTGTGCTACACCATTCCAAGTATATTCTTATTTTATCTATCTTCCAAATTAAACTTGTTATGTGAAAATTAGTGATTAAATCTCTCACAAACTTGATGGCACACTTTATTTTTCTTTCCCCTAATAAACCTGAACCATTGTGTCATCTATGTTGTATATGCTTGCACTTATAAGTTGGGAATTAGCAGAACCGTACTTTCACGGGGAACACTTTCAACACCTGTAAATATCTACCCAGTTGATATCATGCTCTTTTGTTTATGGATGTCGGCGGTGTGAAATAAAAGGGGAGCTTGTAAGTCCATAGAGTTATGTATATGTGTTAGAGAAACGCATGGGCCGCTAGCTTAAGCCATGCCTAATCATGGTGGAAACTTGCAGCATCACCATAGTGAGCAATATATGAAGCATTCTTCTTATAAAAAAGAGAAGATAAAAAGAAAAAAAGAGGAAAGAAGAGAAAAAAGCACCATTTTCCCATGGTAAATAATAAGATTGCTGAGATGCTCACTGTCTGTTGCCTTGTCATTTTGATATGGGATAGCTCCTGTGTCATGGGAAAGGGGTACCCCATTGGCGGTTCTCTATGATACACATATACTTACAATGACAAGAACTCACCGGTAACTAAAGTTGAGTAGAACGAGGAACGACCCTCGTACTCAAGGGACATGAGATTGCCAACTTATACTTTGTCAAGCATATACTCCATACTTTGTTCACTTTAACCTTAATCACTTCAAGATGCTTATGATAGGGGCAATGCGAGCTGAAAGCTAACAAGTACCATAATTTTTGGAAGCTCTTTATGAAACTTGAAATCCCTGCTTCCCTGTGAAGGGAATTTCTTCTACTTTTATATCGAGTCTCCACCTTCTATCTTTATGCACCAATTAGGAGAACATAGTTGTCATTCTTAGTTCTATGTGCATTGTCTCAAAACTTATTGATTGATTCATAATGTTGATATTGCTTGTTCTTGAACTATTTGTATCTAGTCACCCTTATGAACTATGAAGGTGTCCTATGCATTTATGTTTTGCTACTACATGAGGGACAAGCTGAATGCCACTATGCTATGTTTTCTATATGTGAGACAAACAAACGTCTTTCAATGCATTGCTATTCATGATCTTTGTTTGTATCCTTTCATGTTGCAACATAGTTACTATATCCTATTGTTAGAACTTCATCTTTCATGCTCATGTTTAGAGCACTTTGATCCCAGCTTTCAATGCTTGCAAATAGTTTGATCAAGATTGTGATGGTGCATGCCACCTCAAAAGTTATTCTTTTTATCACTTACCTACTCGAGGATGAGCAGGAGTTAAGCTTGGGGATGCATGATACATCGTAAACGTATCTATAATTTTTGATGTTCCATGCTTGTTTAGTATCAACTTTGCTATGCTTTATCTACACTTTGAGGTATTTTTATATATTTTCTAGGACTGACCTATTAACAAGATGTCACAGTGCCAGTTGCATGTTTTCTGTTGTTTTGGTTTCAGAAAAGCTAGTAAGGAAATATTCTCGGAATTGGACGGGACAAAAGCCAAATTCAATATTTCACCACGGAGAACACAGAGTCCAGAGGAGAGAAGGAGGGGCGCCACAGGGCGACCGCACCCCCAGGCGCGGGCCCACAATAGGCTGCACCAGGGCAGGGTGTGCCCCCCTGGCCGCCCTCCTGCCTCGCCTCTTCGCCTATAAAATCCCCCGATGCCAAAACCCTAAGTACCCGACCAGATCTCCACGAAATAGTATGTAGCCGCCGCCACCATCGTCCCTAGATCGGGGGGATCTGAAGATCTTCTCGGCACCCTGCCGGAGGGGAAAGATCATCCCGGAGGCCTTCTTCATCACCATGCCAGCCTCCGGTATGATGCGTGAGTAGTGCACTCTTGGACTATGGGTCCATACAGTAGCTAGATGGTTGTTTCTCCTCCTTTGTGCTATCATGTTTAGATCTTATGAGCTTCGTTCATGATCAAGATCATCTCTTTGTAATCATACATGTTGTGTTTGCGGGGATCCGATGGATATGGAGATTGCTATGTTAGATTGATTATTGATTCTATCATGTCTGTGTTGTTTGTGATCTTGCATGCTCTCCATTGCTCGTAGCTATATTGGCCAAGTAGATGCTAGTGACTCCAAGATGTGATGTTTCCACTAGGGAGAAAACAACAATCTTTTGTTCATGGAACAATTGTATTATTTACTTTACACACATTGCTTAATGCAGTTATCCGTTGCTTACAACTTAATACTGGAAGGGGTTTGGACGATAACCTGAAGATGGATTACTAGTCATAGATGTAGTTGGATGGCGGTCTATGTATATTGTTATAATGCCCAATCAAATCTCATAGGAATCATGATGTCTAGCATTTGCATTGTTATGCCTTGCTCAGTCCCGTCAATTGCCCTGCTGTAATTTGTTTACCCAGCATGTTATGTTATTTATCGTAAGGAGAACACCTCTAGTGAACTATGGACCCCGGTCCAATCTTTACCATTGTTACATCATCTATTGTTACCGTTTACTTTCTACAAGCAACCATTACCTTCCACACTGTACGTTTAATCCTTTGTTTCCAGCAAACCAGTGAGATTGACAACCTCACTGTAAGTTGGGGCAAAGTCTTGAGTTTGCGTTGTGCAGGATTCCTAGTTGCTAGCAACACCTTGGAGTTGTTTCCTTACTCCTACTGGATTGATAACCTTGGTTTCATAACTGAGGGAAAACTTGATGTGGTGCTCATCATACCTTCCTCTTGGGGTCTCCCAATGAAGCTCTACTATTGAGCCACGTCAAGGCACTGGTGAGAAATATCTTCTATTTGGTTCTTTATACTCACTTGTGTCCCGTAGGACCCTGAGTACTTGATTCCTGTTCCTTGACTATCGCACTATCCACATGTGGGACCATGAATCCCCTTTGTCTGAGCTAGATTCACATCTTATTTCTCGGGGCCACAAACTAGTTTAGGGTTTTCTTACATTCTGAACTATGCCATGTTATACCATGTTTATTATCTGTTGCTCAATGAGCGTTTACTAATGCACTGTTTAGGATGTGGGTCGTTATGTTGAGGATTATACCTATGGCCTCTGATCTCTTGGCCGATCTCGCAACCACTGGGTCCATCTTCGGAGCTCGACCGACTTCGTAGCGGGTAGCTTATTGGGGTGGCCCCTTGAAATCATTTTTGAATCTTTTGAATGCTTTGTCGTGATGCCTCATTGATTTTGTTTTGGTTCTTCCCGGGGTTGAGCGTGCGTGTGCTGCTATTTATGCACCCATGCAGGGCAAATCTTTCTGAAAGCCTTGTCCACGGTTATGGATGACTTGGAGCAAAGTTTTTTGGTCATAGACAAGCATAACTAAAGTACCGTATTTAATGTGACTAAAACTTGACTAGTAATAGTGCAATATTCATGGAATGAGTAATAAAACTGCCAACAAATGAGATGTTCTTTCACCTTCTCGTTCGGGAACAGGGAGGTGGGCGAGCGATGTTTACTTATGTTGATATAAGACTGTTGGGTAATTATTTGTTGTTTAATTAACGAGCGTCCGTCTATCATTGGTCAGGCAGATGTTGTAGCATGTCTCTACAGAACTGCTAGGCTTTGTTTTCGCTGCAATTGTGTCACCCTCAGGTTGTTCCCTTTATTAGATGCATAAAGACTTGCTGAGCCCCCTAGGGTCTCACACGATAAATATTTGGTCTGGTTGGACAGACATATCCATAGGAAGGCTACTGGGTCGAGAAGACCGATGATGGTGGCAACGACCGTCAGGTGTAGAGATTCCGGGGCATGGAGATCCTGAGATCATGTGGGCGGGATGCGCTTATTTTCGGGACATCTTACGCTAATTTGTTTCTTACCCGTATTCGGATCTTGTCTTCTGCTTCCGCTTAATACTCTGATGTGTGTTGTATGAGGATGTATCCTAAACTATTAGAACTATCTAGTAATTTGGATCTGCCGTATGGCGTTGAATATTTTTATTTCTTTTAAATGATCTGTCTCTGATGTACTTTTGTATGTCATGGACATATACACTTGTGTATGTCTGTTCGCATGCATGTCGACTACGCTGCTCACACCTGATACCATGTTCATAAAAGTGGGTGGGATGGTTGGACGGTACCGTGCACTGCCAATCCCCCTTTCGGCCTACATGTGGATGGTCATAAAACCCCCTCTGTTTTACGTCCTGTCCACTTTTACCTCTTGTTGATCCTCAAAGCAATATTCAGAAAATAAAGGCGATATTCAGATTAGCTTAAAGACATGCAAATATTTAGGTTGCTCCATAAGAATTTCTAGCTAGAAGGGTCATTCTCAGGGAAAAAAATGAATCAGTTGTGCAATGGCAGATCAAGTGGGTGAGTTTGCTCGACTGTGCTGCAAGTTGGGAGGAAGCATTCATCAAGGCTGTGTTTCCTCCTTTCTACCAAACGCATGAATATTGCGTTGATGCTGAAATGAGTTTGGAAACTTTACCAGGGTAATAATTCTCGTGGGAGAGAATTATTCATGCAAATATAAAAATACCATTGATATATTTGCATCCTCAGGGAAGGGAGGCTCACAATTTTGGATAGACCTCGCAAAAATATAGTATTACTTCAAGTTAGGAGCCAAGCATGAGGTGGTTGATGGAGGCATGACTTTATTTCGATTGGTGGATAGGAAGTCGACCACTCAAAGATAGGTTCCCGGATCTTTTTGCTATAGCCTATGATCAGCGTGGCGCAAGTGGTTCGAGGGGAAGGGTGGTTCCTCCTTTTTTTGACGTGTGCTGAATCAGGAAGGCCTTGCTCAGTGGAACCAACTGTGCGCTGAGATCGGCCAATCTTAGCTGAAGATCGGTTTGGATAGGATTATTTGGGCTCTAGAAGGCCAGGACCTTCAGGGAACTACCCTGTTAGAACAATGTATGCTAAGTTATCCGAGGGCATGGTGGTGGCCCATTTTAGAGACATTTGGAGGGCCAAATTGCCTCTAAAGATACACATCTTCTCTTGGCAAACAGTGCTTGTCAGGATCCCAAGTAGCGAGCAGATCACTAACCTACATGGGTAGGTGTAGGTTGTGCGATGTAACATAAAACACATCACACATGTTTTTAGCTGTCCTTTAGCTAGGTTTGCTTTGAGTGTTCGGAGGAGTTGTTGGGATGCACCTGGGCTCCAAGGAATTTTGCACGGTTTTACTCTATCCTGGAGGGTTTTACGGGCTAACCTAGAAGGTTTCTTGGGGTGTTATTCATGGCACAGTGTTGGAAAATGTGGCACATTAGAAATAAATTTACTATTAAGAGTAAATTCCCTAAACACCCTGTGAATTTATAAAACTCTCATATATGAAAAGCAATGGAGAATCTCAGCCAAGACAAAGGATAAGACAACACTCGGAGACTTGGGGGATGAGCTAAAGCTTATACACGCAAAAAAACGCCCCAGCCAGGATATCGCCTCTGCCTGATACCTCGCAAGGGGCTCTGACTTAAGCGGTTCTCTCGCTAATTGGAGTAGTTAGGGTGAAACTGTATGCCTCAACATTTGGAGTAGTTTGGGAAAATATGTATACCTCAGCTTTTGTGTAAACTTCTTCATGCTGGCGAAGCTGTGTGCCTTAGCAGTTGTGTAACTATTATCATGATCGATGGCGTTATTAAGTTAAATTATGGCTTGTAGAAAGATAGAGAGGGATTGGCAAAATATGTTGGATACATTATTGAGTCTCATTGGCGAGTATATATAGGCGTACATGGATCATCTTATAGTACACGTCAAGTTAGGGTAGTATGAAAACGTATCATGACTCTATCCTATACTACCATAACGAACATATATGCATATACTCTAACATCCCCCGCAGTCGTAGAGGTAGCATCATGAATAACTAGAACATCACGGACGGTCAAACTAGAGATAAACCAAAGTAGAACCAGTGGGCTGACATCCCCCGCAGTAGGAGCGGGAACGTCACGGACGATGTCGCGTCGCGGTAGCTTGGACTATAGAGGAAGCTGATGATGCTCAAGCGAGGTGGTAGCCCTTGTGTCGATGTCAAGGGAGTCGAGAGCGTTGGAGAGTGTCGTGGTTGAGGTAACTGTGCGAGGGGTCGCCGTGGTCGATGCCGTGGTCAGGGATGCCGGTGTCGAGGTAGCCGCATGTGAAGCCGCAAGCGCATAGTGCACGCGTAGAATGATGGAGACGTGTCGAGGCATTCGTTGAGGATGTCGATGTCGAAGTCGATGCCGAGTCCGAGCCGTAGAGGACGAGGTGCGGCCATAGTTTTGCCAGAACTAGGTGCACGTCGGGGACGAACGCACACTCTGGTTTTGTCAGAACCGAGTATGCAAAGAAGAACTCGTCGGTGTCGCGGTCGAGGTAGTCGTAGAGGAGGGAGGCGATGTTGAAGAATACCATGTCAAAGCTGATGAAGACGAGGCGCTGAGCCGAGCTTGCCAGACTTGGGAACGCATCGGGGCGAAGGCACTCCCGATGCTGCCAGTACCAGGCGTGTGAGGGGCAGGGATGATCATGAAATTGTCGCCATGTCAGAGAGACTAGCAGAGGAGGCCTCCAGAGCGGTTGTGAGGCATAGAGCAGCGAAGGGAGAGATGCCGATGTTGTTCGTGGCTGTCAGAGTAGAGGAGCAGGTGGTGTATTCGGGGACGAGGCGATGATGCTGACGACGAAGTTGTAGTGGACAAAGACGTAGAGGGCGCCAAAAACAGCGGTGACCTGGGGTGGTCATGTTAGATGCCTAGAGTGGCGATGGGATAGTCGGTGGGACCTGCAACAGCGAGAAGTCGCCCTACAGGTTACCTTGTGAAGTGCGGCGGCGGTGCTCAAAGTAGGCGAGGAAGAATCCGACGGCATGACAAAGACCATGCGTAGATGGCGGTGATCCGCACCGTAGGAGATGGTGTGATGGAAACCGAGGGCGTCGGTGTACGGGAATGACGAAGTAGACTACGTGCAACAATGCTACGACCTGAGGGGGCAGCATAGCTGCAGGGGCAAGTCGGTGCAGCGGCTAAGAGACCACCAGCAATGTACATGCCAAGGAAAGCGCGTTGGAAGCTGGTAGTGTGGACCAAAGGCAGCGGCGCTGCGGCCCGAAGGGGCGACGTAGCTGTAGCCCATTGCTCAATTGGTGGTAGGCGCGTGCTCGAGGAAGTTCTTGGTGTAGACTTGCGCGGGATCGGTTGATCAGACCGATGGTGCGCCATATGATCCATGGCATGTACGACGCGTAGATCGGAGTCGATGGCGGCGTTGTCGATGAAGTCCCGGGCGATGACGACGAAGACGATTCGAGGGAGGTCGGCCACGGCAGCCTTCCAAGGAAGGCGTAGCATCCGTCCGTGGTGCGCGGCAGCCTGCCGTGAGGCCGTGACAGTCTGCCGAGGCAGGTGCGGCAGCGAAGAGGGCATGCGCACAAGCATGGTGTAGATCATCAATGCGGATTGTCGGAGCAGATTCGCGAATGGACGGCGATAGTGGGCGACTCAATCCGATCTAAGATCGATAAACCAAAAAATAAAACCGATCAAAAGATCACAAAAAGAAACTTACAGGGCAGCCGATCACGGATCGGCGGATGAATCCTGCGTACATGTCGCGCATCCCACGGCGGAGATCATGGAGAGATCGACCTCTCCGAGGGCAGCGCGGCGGAAGCGTGTTGCTCGTCTAGCGTGACGCCATAGGAGGGGACAACACAAGGTTGGGGAGAGTCGGCGACGACGCTAGGGTTTTGGCACGACGTCTCTAGGCTAGGATCGAATTTAGAACTGATACCGTGTAGAACGATAGAGAAGGATTGGCGGAATATGTTGGATGTATTATTGAGCCTCATGGTCGAGTATATATAGACGTACATGAATTATCTTGAAGTACATGTTAAGTTAGGATAATATAAAAAGGATAATGATACCTATCCCCCGGACGACATCGTCCGGGTCGCTACCTTCGGGCGCAGCACTACCCCTCCTCCTCGATCCCATCTCCTCCTCTGACGCTCACCGACCCCACTCCCTTTCCCTAGCGACGCCGCCGCCTTCCCCCAACTGCCTACCGGCCCCGTCTCTAGCGCCGACCCGCCTCGCCACCGTCCATCCCCTCCTCGTCGCCAAGCTTCGCGCGCCGGCACTCCACCCCGGCACCGCCGTTCCCTTCCATCGGTTCTCCTCCCTGGCCGCCCGACCTCCGCCCCGGCCACGCAGAGCTCCACTGCCCCTGGCCCGCCTCCGACTGCCCTCGCTTTCGCCGTCAGCAACCGGGGGGCGCGCTCCCGCTCGGCTCAACCCCCGCAGCGCCGTCCAGCCGCCTCCTGTCGCCCGCCAGGCGTGGCCGCCTCTCGAGCTTGCCTCGTCGTTGACCTTCGGGCGCAGCACTGCCCCTCCTTCGGTCAACCTTCCAAGCCATGGCGTGGTTTGCCTCGGTCAGCCGCGGGAGCACGGACGCGTACGTGAGCAGGAGAATGGATGAGATTTGCATTCGTTGGATCTGTTGGTGGCTCATGCTAGTTTTTGCCACGTGAGGTCAATGGTTTGCTACGTAAGGTCGATTTGTTGGGCTGCAAAAGGCGTCGATGTCTGCTATATGCGGAATCGGAGTTTGCTACATGCGTCGACGGCGGTGCTACAAGATCCCGGAGTTTGCTAGGATGCCACAATTTTTGCTAAAAAGCTTCTGTATTTTTTCTACATTGATACATTTTTTTTGCTATCTCTATTTTTTTGTTTTGCTACAATACCATAAAATTTTTGCTACAAGTTCTTCGACGAGGTTTTCCGGCTAAATTCTCCGGCGATATCTCCGGCAAAGTAGGATTTTTGCTACATTAGAAGAATTTTGTTGCTACAACCATCTTATGGTTTTGCTACAATAGTGTCAACTTTTTGCTACAAGGTCTCCGACAAGAGTCACCGGCGAGTTTTTCCGACGATGTCTCCGGCGAAGTCGGTTTTGCTACATTAGTATAATTTTTTTGCTGCATGGTCTCCGGCAAGGTCTCCGGCGAGACGTTCTATTTCTAAAACGAACCTTTTTTTTTGCTTCGGAAGCAAAAAACGGGAACATATGCAGCAAATGCGGGATGTTTTGTAGCAAAACACGGGATTTTGTGCTATTTGGGGGACACGTGGCCCACGGGGACCAGGACGATGGGAAACCCCCATCGTCCGGGGAACGCCTAGCACGGTCCATATAAAAAGTATCCCGCCTCTATACTATACTATCATAACAAACATATAAGCATATACTTTAACAGGACTGTTTGGCTTGTCATCTAAAAATATATACTCTAGAACTATTTTTGTGATCTTAAGGAGGGTGCAAATGTCATAGTCTGCAATTCATACCTTTCAAGAATTTGGCACGTCACATCAACTCAGTGAAACAGCCAGGATCATCCTCAACCGCAAAAGCAAAGCCAGGAGTTCGTTTAAGAAGACCGCATAATCCTAGTTGAAGAGGCAGGTAATCCTCACTTGGGCGAACGATTCAAACCCGTTAGATCATGCTCCTTTTACTTTATACTTTTAAGCCCTGTTAGATCGTACTGTACTTCCCGGTCTATGTTAATGACATTAACTTTACCCAGATTCATATATGTATCTAATTAAGTATTTAGATGAGATGTATTCGTATTTAGCTAAAGTTGGGTATTAGTATGAACCAGAGGCAGGTCTTATTGCGGAGGTGGAGATAGGGAGCTATACACGTGGACATGTGTGTTTCAGAAAAGCCTAAAACATCTTATATAAATATGTGTATAAAGTTGCCACAAAACGAATGAGATCTGAGCTTAGAGTCGATTCATCAGTTGTGCTCAATATGTATTGCGGTTGCGGTATTTTTTTCAAAGCAAATAGAAACACAACATGGATGGAGATCTTAATAATACCCTACTATAGCCGATCAGGGACGTGGTGCTCCTAGGTTCACCGGTCGCGCGCCGGAGCTCGATCTCGCGCCTCCACCGTACCGTTCCATCGCCTCGGCCTGGATCTCCTCCTTCAAGGCCACCATAATCTCTCTCCTTGCCTGCCCGATGTAATTTAGCCGCCGTTGCGCCGCCATCTTCTCCGACAACTCGCCGCCCGTTTTGACGAGGTCCTTGAACCGGCGTGCCTGTCTGCTCATCTCCGGGGCGCACAGCACCGCCATGCTGCCGAAGCTGATGGCGAACCACAATCCCGATATCGACATCGCTCTGTCCCCGTCGCCTGTCGTCGATCGATCCTGGCTAGCTACTACCTTGTTTTTCCTCGGGACAGCCTCCGCCGTGTGCCCGTGCGTATCTAGTACTGTATATCGGTTTGTCCCTTGCTGCTCAAGTAAAGCGCGTATATATCGTGTCCAAGTCCTTAATCGTGTCGTGCGCAGGAAGGGTACATGTACAGCACGTTGTACCCAATAGGACGCGGGCGGACATGTGCAACTTTTTTCATGGAAAACGATTCCCATTATCCGGGGGATTGTACGACTTTGATCCCCCGCCTCCCCGTGGCGCGTCCCTCGCGTTGAAGTACAAACAGGTTGGACCCACCATGACCAGTCTTAGGGCATGTATAATGCGGTGACGTCAGCCTTTTCTTATGGTTACCACGTCGGATTTTCGCTTAGTTGGAGAAGAGAGAATAAAGAAAGAGAAAGTTGTCTCCCCTTAGCTAAGGGATGATCCCTTAAAAATAAGAGAAGACTATTTTTCTTCATTGTATCTTATGTTTTCTCTTATCAACATAATTTCTTACTATAATTATCAATTCACATTAATTCTTAGAGATGACAATAAGAGATAACCCATTATACAACTTATTTTTGTTACCTTCTCTAGCTTACGTGGAAGACTAAGAGAAGACCCGCCTTCTCTAGCATTGTACATGCCCTTATCTCCGTCTCTCTATTTCTCCTCCACTCCATTCCCTGGAAAAGCGTCGTGCGCCAAGCTCCCGGCAGGCTGCCGTCGCGCGCCATAGCTCCCAGCAGATCCCCTCCGCCGCCCTACCTCCTGGCGCCCCGTCATCAGAGATGCAGACCGCCACCGCCCATCTCCAACTCTCCTTGCCACCCTCCTCTGCCACGTCCAAATTTGCTGCAGCTGTGGGGATTTGCCGCCGGTCCTCTCCCCCAATGCGCACCTCTACTCCATGACTAGTCCTTCCATGGTCGCTCACACTCTGCTCCTTGGCACACCGTTTGTTTACTGCAGGTCGTGGTCTTCTATGGACGATGTTTTTTCTTTGCTATAAAAGTTCTATTTTTTGCTAATTTAATATAAAAAGTTTGCTACAATATTTTTTGACAAATATGCTTAGCAAAACTACGGCAGACACCGGCGATATCTCCGGCGCGGTTGTTCTTTTTGCTATATTAGCATTTCTTTTTTGCTACCACCGTTTCGCGGTTTTGCTATAATAGCGTAAAGTTTTTACTATATGGTCTTCGATGAAGTCTACCGGCAAAAACCTCCGGCGAGTCTCCGGCGAGATCAGGTATGCTACATTACCACAACTTTTTCGCTACACGGTCGTCGGTAAAATCTTCAGCGAGGTCCAGTCTATTTTGCTATTTTTTGAACCAAATCGTTTTCTGCTACATATAGTAAAACTGAGACTATTTGTAGCAAAAACGGGATTTTAGAGCATTTTGAAGGACACGTGTCAGCATGGGGATTTTAGGAAATTATGCCCCGAGGAGGCTCGTAGCACTCCCCTTTATTCATCGTGCAAATTTAGTATTCCACTAAAACACATTATTGTATCTACTCCACCCGAATGAAGGGTGTAACAAATTTGCGATCAATTAATTTGGGATGAAGGGAGCATTGCTCCACGTTCACTAAACCTTGGTGGCAGATATAGCCACTTAAATTTGTGACAATTAATTTGGATATAGTAGGCAGTATTGTAGAGTGGCATAGCTTTCCAAAAAAAGCTAGGAGGGCTTAATGGATGAAAGAAAATAAGATGGGCATTGATGGGCTGAATTTTACAAATATATAGGCATATTTTTTTTGGGCTGGGTAGGCCTTGTCTTGGCATTGCCCCAACTATATATGATAAAATGCATTGCTTAGTAAAATGCCATTATACGTGGGCCACATGCTTATCTTGATTTTTTCATTTACATGGTGATACATCATAAACATATTTATTCTTTCAAGATTAATATATTATTTCTTTTGATATTTACTAAAAAATATGGGATATTTGTACTAAATAGCTATTGAAATGCTATTTAACTTTGGGAAGCAGCAAACCCTTTTATCCCTAGAGTCGGTCATCCAACCCTAAAAATGATGCCATTAATATCCTTTTATTTTTCATGACCCGAGGATGAGTGATACAAAGAGAAAAAAGAAACAAAGATAAAAACCAGGCACTACATGTGAAGAATGGAGGGGGGATGCTTTTGGATCATCTTCGGACGCATATTCACCACCACCATCGACTCATTTGCTATTATGCATGATGAGTAGGAGTAGTCCATCCCAGGACTATGGATTTGTGGTAGTAGTTTGATGATTTCTCTCCATGTGTGTTTTAGTGTTTATATTATGATCACTTTTATTTATCTTTGATGGTGATGCTTGTTTATGAGTTGATGTATTCTATGAGATTCTTTGTTACTGTCAACTTCTTATATTTATAGATGTACCATTAAACATAGATGAGAGTGATCAAAATAATGTAGGGAAACTCGCATGATCTAAAAAAATATCGAAACACAGAGGGAGATTTATACAAGCTACTACACAAACCCATAGTCCAGGAGCCGAACTACTCAATAGTCATGGTGGAGAGCAACATGATGTTGAAGGGGGTGGTGATGATGTATCCAGCGGAGATTTTGATGGCTGGTTTCGTCTCTTTATCACTCCTTCTCGGGTTTTTAGAAATCTGCAAGATATATAGACAGTCTCTAAGGTTTGAGAGAGTTGTGCAAAAAGGGTGAATGGCGGTAGTTTCTACCCACACGTGGGTCGGTGCACCAGGGGGGTTAGACCCACACCTAACTACCATGTGCCCCCTAGTTCCCATCGGTCGCCTCCTGGTGTAAGTCTTTTTATCCTTTTGTTATAAGAACTACTTCTTTCGGGATTTTTTTGGGGTCTGGAAGATTTCTCAATATTCAATAAAAATGGTAAAGTCCCATGAAAATATTCTATTAACATAAATTTGAATAGAATTAAATAGTTTATGATGTATTATGAACTGATCATCATCTAACTGCTGGCGCCGACAACAAGTCGAAATCAACAATTTTCTTTTCCTCTGTGCCTTAGATTTTTAGATATTAATTTGTGTCTGTATGAATGGTGAACTATAGTCATGCATGTCGGTGTGAAGATATGAATTGTGAATTGAAGTTGTATGTTATTTTTGAAATTATGGTTGTCTTTGAAATGTTGTGAGAAGCTACATTGCACATGGTACAAAACAATCTTTGTGTGTGTAGCTGATAAGGTACCACATCGGACATGGGGTTGCCCCCGTTTGGGATTAGGCCTCTGCATAAGTGTATGTTTGTATCTGATGCCAACGAGGCATCACAACAAAGACGGGCCACACTTTCATGTCCAAAGTGGGTTTACAACCGTGATCAATGGTGTATCTTGTACTAGTGAATCAACGCAATCCAGCAACAACCCTGTGTAGTTGTGGATTACAAGAAAAATTGAATTATTGTTCATATATCTAGTTGTTTGACTAAACAGAAAAATGATTAAACATGATCAGCTGTAATCCCTTAAGGTAAGCATATTAAATTTTTAGTTGACTCGCTAGATGTGTAGATGTTATTGTTATCTAAGCGAGAATGTGACACTGAGGTTAACTTTGTCTTTCCTACATTCTATGGTGAAGAACCTGCAGAAGATTAATCTACATGAGTCATAGACTGCAGTGACTTAGCATACCAATGCATGATGTAGTACACTATAGTCGTTGACATAACACTAATGAAACACCGTTCACTAGTATTATATCTCTCAGAGTAGTACAACAAAAACACAGCAGGTTCAAGACATGACTATAGGTTACAACTCAACTCTTTACACAAGATCTAGAGAACACTCTAGGTTAAAGAGAGAGAAAGAATCTTCTTACAAAGAAGAATCAGAGATAAACAACTCAAAAATTATTATACTATTCAGACTAGTATCTTAACTAATGGTCTGGCATTGCTGCTATAGCAATACACTAAAAAAATAGGTTCTATGGCTAGAGATTAAATTCCTATCTAATCAGTAGCTTCGTCTTCACTCGAGTTGATGTATATGTTGATTTTCTTGACTTTATTGAAGAGCTTTAGCTTTTGATGATGATTTCTGGAGCATGACTTGATATAGACGTCGTCTTAATGGCTTCAGAATCTAGCAAGGGTTAAGAAGATACTTTGAGTACGAGCGTACTCAGCAAGTTCACTAGAAAAGGAGTGTTTGATGCACTATAACTACAGCCACAGACCATAGGTCGTAGGCAATGCAAGTTTTTGTAAACATTTCTTTAAAGGTTGCTTTTATTCTGAAAAGCTATGTCCGTCAGCCTTCACGGGTTTACCAGAACTTTCATGGAGTTCCTTTTCTGACGCGTTCGCAGCTCCTTCCCGGAACAGGGAGTAACAAGTTACAGTTCTTACACTCTGCAGAGGTGCGTCACTTTACCCATGAGAGACCTTAGGTTTTGTTGCACGGCCGGGAGTATGTCCCCGTTCAAACTTACTTGGTTTGAGGCCCAACCTAAGATCCAAGCCAATCACTGCCTTCTCCGTGACCCTGCATGTCTCCTTGGTGTACATCATGCCCACCTTTTGAATTACGGCAATGGTTTGTATAGACCGTTCAGATGTCGGAACTATCATGGGACGTTGAGGGCTCCCACCCATATGCTGCATATCCTCTATGAATTACCATATAATATGCACGCTACGAGTGATAACAGCCAAGACCCGCACATTCAGCTCCATGCGAGAGGGAAAAGATACATCTGACTTCTTCGTCCCATTCCAAATCTCATGGTCAACGCGTAATATACGGTGCAAGAATCACTGGCGACATTGGTTGTTAAGTCCTAGATAATATGTTCCTTTACCACCGGAACTCTTATAGTAGGTTATTACCTCATGGTAAATAACATATAATCACATTATTATGAAAATAGTGTTTTCTGATATTTTTAAAATGCAGGTGATGACAACACTGGATTTGTAAAATACTTTACAGAAAATAATCAAAGTACATGAGCAAGTGTGAACTTGCCTTTTGTGATTGCAAGATTATGCACTCACGGTCTTCGAGACGACATAAGATCCAATATTTGAAATCTGCATCATTGGTCCGGTAAGGACTAATGTTTAAAGAAGCAATATGCTGTTGTGCATAAGTAATGCTATGCATTTTGTAAAACCCCCAAAGTGAATCCCCAGTATTGTAAGTGAAGTGAACTTAGGTGATTCCTTTAACGGTTGGTTTATCTTTAAGTTTTTACTTCACATGAAGTGCATCTATAGGGATTTTAAGTTTTGATATACAAGATATAAAAGTAGAGTGCAATAGTAATTTAAGATTTAGATTAGTTGCTATTTGGTGATTAGGATGGAAGTCTATGTATTGGATTATTAAGGTTTGAAAGAACTATCCTAGAGTTGTTGCTTGAAGTGGAAAAAAGAATAACATTTGAAGAAAATATTTCCTTTCTAAGGTTTAAACAACTATCATTGTTAATAGAACATGATCAATGTCTTTTGGTGTTTGATGTACTAGTTTGGACTTGAGATGCTTTATGTCTTAAGTTTAAATAGACCAAAGTTAACTATAAAAACATAAGTGATTTAGTAGACCTAATTGTTTATAAGCTTTGAGACTAAAGTTAACTTTAAAAGGGTAAGTAAACTTAAGATGTAATATGTTTTAATTATTCCCAAGTTTTAGATTTATGATAGGTATAACTAAGGTGTGGAATTATTCACTTTCTATTAAAGTGAATGATTAGATTAAATTTGTTTTGCTATTATGGAATATGTATTTATTTAATGGAATCATAATTAGATGGTCTTACTAATTTGTTAGAATTTAAAGTTATGTTAATAATGGTTAAGATATAATGATTATTCACCATATTATATAAATGGGTGATACCCAATGTTTATTTAAAAGGATTTTTAATAAGATTTTTAAAAGAACATTTTAAAGTTAAAAGTTATACTTAAGTTTGATTATGAATTTAAGTTAGGGGTTTGGAATTAGTACTAAGACATTAATTGCTCAAGGTTTTATAGGAATTGTGATTATTTCTTACTTAAGAATTGTTCTTAAAGAATTCACAAAATAGGTATTAGGTAAGGATTTATTATTTAAAATATTAAAGACTTTCCTAATAATATATTTAATATTTTTCTAGTGTAATATATTTATTCAAGACCTTAAAAATGAATTTTATTTATTTTTAAGTGTTATCTTTATTTTTATAAAATTCATCAAAGAATTAAGTGTCTTTGAATATTTGCTTTATGTTTTATTTGTAAAACTCTAAGTTAGTATTTTTATAAAATAGTAGAGTTATTTTGATAAACAAAAATGATTGTTTATTTATTTTTAGGGTTTCTGTTTTATTTTATAAAATTTAATTTAAGATTTAATGGTGTTAATAATTATTTTACTTTAAATTTATTTTAAACATTTAAAATTATGTTTTTATTAGGTAGATATTATTTTTGTGGTCATTTTGATATATCGTATGTATTTTTAGGATTTTTCTATAATTTTCTATAGCTAAAAATGTTTGGAGGTTATGTTAGTAATTCATTTTTTTATTTTATTTCTAAACCTAAATAACTTGGGCCATTTGGTTGGATATGTGGGCTGGCCTGGCCCAACTGGACCATGCCAGACCCCTCACCCCCGGCCCACCCCTCACAACACTCCCACACTCGTACACGCACATAGTCCTCATCTTCTCCTCCCTTGCTCCCGTGCGATGTCGCCGCCGCGAGCCACTTCGGCCGCCGCTGGCCGCCTCCTTCGCAGCCACTCGCCGGCCAAGCCTTACCCTCTCCTTCTCCTCTCTTCTCAACCATCGATTTGGTTGGCCCACGTCCCTTGCGAGCGTGCTCGACCGAAACCCTAGCCCCACGATTGTTGGCTCGGCCCTTGCGCCCTAGTTCTTGCTCTTCGGTGGTGTCGCCGCTGCTACTACTACTATGGCTGACCGTGGTTTTCAACTGATTCTCCACGTCTCACATGCTACTCCAACGCCGGAGGGACGGCAGTCTGGGCTGCAACCCCGACGCCCATGGATGTGTCGCTGTGCTGCCTCCCTGTGGTGGTGACGTCTCGGCTCCGGCTCCGGCGGATGGCGCTGCGGCTGCGTAACCCCGGGCGACGAACCAGGTGAGTTCTTGCTACTTGTTCCTCTAATTCAGTTAATCCTCGTGTGACCGATTCTTGGGCCAATAAACTCCTCAGGTTGGAATTAAGGTTGTATGGTGATATGTTACTAGCTGGTTACTTGTAGTGGTGTCCCAGTCTAGATGATTAACTACCCCTAGTATGCTTAACTTGCACTGTCAGGCTTTGAATGAATTGTAGTGTGCTTGATCTGATGTCCAAGTTTGGATGGTGTGGTTATCCCTGGCATGTATGGTGTTGCTATGATGTTATTTTTGATGAATCTGAATTCTTTGCAGTGTTGTTGACTAAAATAATTCAGTTATACTCATGTTTTATTCATTCTAGAATTTAAACATGGCAGGTAACAAGTACTGTTATAAGTGGATAAATTATTTAGTTGATGGTTTCCTACTGAGCTTGTATTATAGAGATTGCTGGAGATTTTAGCTAGTAGCTTTGGTTGCCTTTGGTATCCACTAAAATGGAACCTTCCTGGATGTGTGCATTCCTCTATCCAGGATTGGTTACACCTGTTATCTGGCTGTGCTATGATCATATATGAGGCACTCTTGGTGATCTGCACATTTGGTTCAGTGATGGTTTTGAATTATTTCCTAGAAACCTTTTTATGAGAATGATTTATTCTCTGTCAAATCTGACAGTGAGATAAGGAGTAGATATGATTCCTAGAATTACTGCTAGGAAGATGATAAACATTATTTGGGTAATGTTAGTAAGTGTAAATGGATGGCCAAAAGGAGTGCTCTGTCAATATGATGGTAAGAATATAAATGATTCCTAATTTTTTTTAGGAAAATGATTTGTGGGTTTAAGAAAATAGACTTGAGCCTGTACTCAAGAAACTCTGAATCTGCTAGGTGCAGAGGTGCTACCCTCTGGGAATGTGCCCTGTAGCCTAGAAGTTGTAGTACATACTTGTCTAGTAATAAGCTGGAGAATAAACTGATGATGCTATATCATGCAAGGCATGATCTTAGACAGGTATGAATTTGAATATGCAAAGTAGATTTTCTTTATATACTAAATTGTTTGATACCTGATTGAATGATTCCTAGATCAAATTATTTAGGAAAATGATTTAAATCATGTTCTGATTGCTTGCAAGTATTCCTAGCTTGATTAGCTAGGAAGATGATATAAGGAACTTAATGAACCTTGCTGAGAGGTAATGTAGAAGTATCATACTTCTCTATTTCTATTGACAATAATGTAGATGGCTTCTGCCCTTCTGTAAATCCTAGTGCGGTGCCTCCTTATGGAGTGTTCCCACTAAAATTCCAGGGAGTATGACATGCTATTTATGTTCTTGCCTTGGCTTATTAAGATTGTTTGCCTCATGGTTTAATGATGGGAACTAAGATGGATTAGTTCCTTGCCTGTGATGCAAAGACTGAGGCCTTGATAGAAATAAGAACAGATATTTATTTATTCTGGTTGCTTTCATTCTCTATGATGAGCTTTGCATAGCACCTCTATGCAAGCCTGAGAGAAAACTCTACATCCAATCCTCCTAGATAAAATCTAGTAGAAGGGTAGATGGAGTTAGTTGCTAGGTATTATTTACCTTTTGTTCCCAAATCTTTATGCAGGATATAAGAACAGATGTTGCATGATCTAGTGGTTATTTCTGATGATTTTTACCTGCTACTGTAGAGTCAACAAATGATTTGTGCTGGGATTTTGTCTACTCTTGATCAGCTAGATCTTCTTGCTCTTGGGCTTGAACTGCTCCACCTTGGTATGTTGTGGATCCTTCCTTCTTCCTAGCTACGGGCATGCTCCTCCTCCTCTTGAGCTAGCTTATTATCCTGTCCTGATTTTCTTGGTGCTTCCCGTGGTAAATCTTGATCTAGAAAACCATGTGATATTGGTTGGTGATTTGTGTGGATGGATCAGTGGTAAACTCCTGGTTCTTGGCTGTGTGGTGGAATAAGCTTGTGCTGAACTGAGAAGGAGATAGAGGTGGTTGTGTGGGTGTAGATGTACTGGTGTTCTATAGTGAACATTGTGAGTTGGTAACTTTGCTACGACTTTGCTTTCCCTTTTGAACTCCCTGTGATGATTTTGGTGTTGACAACACAACACCATGCAGATGTGTGAGCTGCCTGCATGTGTGTTGTTGGTTCAGGGAGCCTCCCCTGTCCAGGTTGCATCTGTGGAATATCTTTGCCAAGGCTGTGCTTGGCTGGTTTGGTATTATCTGATCCTGATCTTTATTTTGAGTTGCCAAGTATAATTTTTTGATTCTATGCTAATGATGCTCAAGGTTGAAGTTAAAATCTGATAAGAGCAGATCCTAATTTATTTGGTGAAACTTGCCCGTCTGTCAGGCCAGTGATGCGCACAGTCTGAGGCCAATTTACTGATAAAAACAGATTCTACTCTGGCCCCAATTACTGCTCAGTGATGAACCTCACAGTGCATCACACTGTGTACCTGAGAGCAATACTAACCAACATAACCTTTTTTTTATTACTGTTTTGTTTTATTTCTTGTTTGTTTTGCAGGTGTAAAGAATGTGAAGAGTTGAAGAACAGAAGACATAGGACTAACTAGGGAAATAGTTTAGGTTTTCTTTTTTATTCTTTTACAACTTTCTTTGATTCTTAAATATTGTAAAGAATATTGTATTCTTTTATTAATGTAATAAAGTTTACTTATTTCCTTTTCTTTTACAATTCTTTTGTAAAGACAATGTTATATTTATTTTGTTGTAATAAAGAGCTCTTTTATTTATTTCAGTAATGTAATTCCTGATACTTTACTTTTATTCATTTATTGTAAAAGATCAATGTAATACTATATGTATATATATGTTAATAAAAAAATCTTTTTATATCATTTTCTTTTGTAATCACTTCAATTCAGGTTATTAAGTGTTTCTAATTTCCATTTGTGAATTTTATAAATTCATTTGAATTTCACATTTGAAATTCAATTACATGCTTGAGCAACTTTTCCCCTAAACAAGGAATTCTATAAAGGTCATGTCGAAATCTAGCGCACTTGCTGCGAAGTTTCCATCAATACAAGAGAGATCTCGATCCTTCTATAGCTCTTTTAGTTTTGCGCGAAAATTTTCCGGATTTTCTTATGCATGAATGCAATGCACAAACCTGTGTCCTCTATAATTCTAAATGCTAATCCTGAGATGTTACATAGACCTCGAAAAGCAGGAACCTGTGAAACCTGGAGTCAATTAAATTAGTGAAAAATATTTCATTCTAATTTCCCCCCTAATCACATTATTATAAATAATGAGCGCACCACGACCAATCTAAAGGCCTCACATATATAGTTCAGATACAAGAAAATCATGGAAAATAATCTAAAGAATCTATACCTAATAATAAAGGACGAAGTGTTTCTTCCGGTCCAACTCTTTTTTTAGACAGGTTTACCCCTACGGTACAATAAAAATTACCCACTTATGCCTAGCTACTCCCGAGCAAAACTGGGTCTCATCGCCCACGATAGCTACTCCTGGGCTTTTTATCAATTGACTGGTCCTGGGCTTTTCATCCATTGACTGGGCCAGCACGTACAGGTGGCAGCTCCTTTATGTCGAACCAAAATACGTCAGCTCCCTGGAAAATGAAAAATCATGGCTGCATCGACAAGAGATAGTCCCACCTTGCTCCTTTAGGCTGATTCCCACCGATTTATATACGATCTCAAGATGCCTGGAATCAGCAAGCTGTTCGAGAAATAGATAAGCAGTAGCCCCGTAATTGATCTCTGAAAATCAAATGATAGAAAAGAGATAAACTCCGATGAGCCAACAGGAAAGAGCTCGAACAGCCTACAAGGACAGAGAGCAGAGCGGAAGGCTCGAGCGGCGGCCTGCTCATGCGCAGGTAGGGAAGCATCTCGGGAAGGAGGCGACAGGGCGCGCGGCGACGGGACCGTATTGAGGTGGGAGGCGCGTTCGCTACGCGCTGCAGTGGAGGCCGGAGGCGTCAGAGCTTGTCCCTGAGCTCACCATGAGCAGCGCAACGGCTCGGGATCAACGGGATCGAGGGGCGGCGGCGCCGTGCTGCTGGAGGTCGAGGACGAGGAAGCTCGGGTAGCGTGCCATGCCTGCCGGTGGGCGGAGGCGGCCATTGTGACCTCGGGGTGGAGGAGGCGCGGGCCGTGGCCAGGCGCGTCGAGGGACGGCCGTTGTCGAAGAAACAGGAAGCGGCACGTGCTCTCCGCTCGGGGATGGAGGCGACGAACAAATGGAGAAGGAAAACAGGGGCTCGAGATGGGCGTTGGTGGCGATCTTGGCGTGGAGGTGTGTGTTTCGTGCAATACGTGTGTGCGCGCGCTCCCGTGTTGCGCTTTGAGTTTTGAGTGCGTACGTGTTGTCTGCAACGTGATGGGCGGTGCGTGTGTGTTCCTTCTAATTTTCTGTTTTTTTCAAACACTTTTGGAATAGTTTTAATTGGAATAAATAGAGGGAGTAATATATAAAAAAATATAGGATAATAATAAAATAATTTTATGGACAAAATATTGATGGTTATTATGTAATGCAATAAATAAAAACAAGCAATTTCTAAAATAGGGATAACTTTTGGGGCTTACAACTCGATACTGCTAACAAGGAATCTCGCTCTGAGGTATAAGAAAAGACTCGACGAAAATTTATTTAAAAATCTACACAATATATAGGTGGAGCCTAGATCCGGGTGAATAGGTTCGGCTAACATAGGAAAAACAGTCCCGATCGAAAACTCATGACTAGATCGAGGTCATTGAGCGAGATAAAAAATGCCACCGATTCTTAAGAAAACCGTCCCGCGTAGCGACGCCTCTTGATCAAAATAATCTGATTACCAGGGAAACATGACAATAAATGTTTATTTATTAAATATTTTGCTCCAACTATTTATCATTTATTATTCCGGTGCAACGCACGGGCACTTTTGCTAGTCATATAAAAAAGAGCGAATTCCGCTTTTTACCCTGTAGTTCTGCATTTGAAACACATTTTACCCCATTTAGTAGAACTTCTACCGAAATATCTCATTTTAGAGACTTTGAACACAATTTACCCATGTTTAGCATTTTGCTAGTTTCTGTTCGATATGAACGGCATGTTAAGCGGAGTGGCGCTATAAAATATGTAAGGATCCGAGAGCATGATCGACAATCATGTTCATACTTCTCTCATCCATATGTTCAATTCGTCATCGTCGTCTTGATATTTCTAAACTCCAGTTAATAGCTTACACCTTGCCGAATATACACGCATCAGAAAACGAGGGTTCAAAGCTTTTAAACAGAATAATTGAGATGATTTTTCACTCGACAGGGTAATTAGTGTCACAAATGCATAACTAAGGGGTAAAAACTGGAATTCACTCTATAAAAAAAAGAACCCCTCCAAAATTTGATACGTCTATCATCTATATCAACTTGATGCAATTAATCCCACTAAAAAGTTGATCTTTCGATCTTTGCGACACATTGTCCAAACAAACAATTGAAAGCACCTAGTATTCTCTTCGCTACGACCCGCAACTGCAATTGAAAGCTAAAAAAGCAACAAAGAGTATCCCGTCAGATCTGGCGAACGAATTGAACGACTCGATCACGCATCTCCACATCGGCACCTAGTAGGAGGCGGCCGACTTCTTAACGGCGTCGACCACCGCGGCGAGCTCAGCGGCGTCGCGGCTGCTCTCTCGGCGCCGAATCTTGTCCAGCTCGCCTTTGACCTTGTCCTCTTCGTTGAGATGCTCCATGGCGAGGCCCGTGCAAGCGCGGTCGTAAACTGAGCCAGCAAGGTAGCCGACCGGAAGAGACCACGCGAAATAATCGAACGCCTTCTTCATCATCTCGATTGATCGCGCGGAAGAGATCGCGCGGGTGTTGGTTCGCACGCGAAGATCAGATCGATCGAGTTCGCTGGTTTTTGGAACGAGACGCTGGCGTAGATCGATCGGGTTGATTAGCTCGGGGGTTTCCGCTGCCGATCTATGTACGTACTAGTACGTATGTGCGTGTACGTGTCGTGTACTCGTGTGGGTTGCAAACACCTATTGACGCTTTGCCTCGCAAGTAATTGAATCCCCGTCGGGCTGTGTATAGACTTCCTTTCCAGTTCTTTCTTGGTGGGAGCAACTTTGGAAACACGTACTACCTCATTAATTCCAAGCATATATGTATGTTTCCTTTCAGTGGAAACAAATTTCCGTTCATTTGAAGCAAAGTTGAAGCAGCAGGGAACAACATTGTCATGCTCTTGAACAAAATATCCCGTTGCTAAGGCACACTTTTCTGTTTAATAGAAAAGTTGTCACATGCATGTGCAGGTTTGGTTCACAGCCACACTTTGCAAGCAAAAGACCAATAGTTTGTTATGTTTTTGCTTGTTGCCATATTTAAGAATTGCCACACTTTGTTGCTTACATGGCTCATTTGTCATAGTGAAGTTTTTACCAACTTTTGCCACACCTTGTGCATCCCAATTTCCCAATCATACTTATGTGGCTTAGACGCTTGATAAACTTAGTCTTGGCAGAGTGTGGCTGGGAACAAAACAACCTCCAAATACATTTGTCTCCATACAGAAGCATAATTAAGTACACTCCTTTATTCCATTCTTATTTACTGTTGGAATTTGATGAATTTTGAGCTGTTGGCTTATTAGACAAATTCTAAAATTCTCTTTGGTCCACTTGTGTATGACAGCATATGGCTGTGCTAGTGGTGCTAAAGTTTAGTCCCACATTGCTAGTGGAAGGAGAGTTGGACCAACTTATATAGTAGAGTGTTGCACCACCCACTAAGGTGTGACAAGGAGAGAAGCTCTCGCGTACTCCTCCTCCGACGTCGCTCGCCTCGCCTCATCACGACGCGTGCGCACCGCGGGTTGCGAGAATCTCGCCGAGCCGAGCTTTATTTTACTGATTGGGGAAATTATTTATGAGTCATTAACTGACGTGTTAATTATCCGTTTTCAGTTTTTATGGACGTGGGTTGTTACCGACTGGGACGTGGGCTGTGTCCCACGATCTCCCTGATCGGCACTATATAAGCGTCTGCACTAAACCTAATTGATGATCAATCCACACACGCACGCGCCTACCTCCAGAACCTTGAGCTCGGCTTGCGGCGTGCACCGCAGATCGGGACAATAGGCCTTCGGAACCCCGGCTCTCGTGAACATGTACTGGTCAGGGACGATCAGGTTTTTTAGGAGCGCTTAAGCACGACTACTGGCAAACACGACGTCGTCCGACGACGAGTTCCCGAACGACAACTTCTTCCCGGACATCAGCGACCTCTTCGGCAACCTCAACATGGGCGACAACTCTGCTGCTGCTACCGCCACGGCTACTGCCGCAGCTGCATCGTATATAATCACAATCTCTCTCTTTTGGATTTTGCTAGAGTTTCTAGGTCTAGCGTTTGACGTAGATGTGATAGGTTTATATTATATAGATGTAATCTGTTCATCTACTTTATTGATCTGCATGATTGGTTTTAGTACTGTCTGTATGATCATGATTTATCGGTTTATTATTTGGATTAAATCATATGGATTATTGCTTATATTTTCAACAATCCAAAAACCTGATTATACGCAACTGAATTCCACTGGAGTAGCCGCGGCTACTAGGCCGTCTCCTTTTGATGGCATGTAGTATAAGAGATGGTGCAAGAGAGCAGTTCTCTGGTTTGAAAACCTAAAATGCTATAGTGCCACTCTTGGCAAGCCTGAAGGAGATCTTTCTGCTGAGCAGGAAGCGACCTTTAAGAAAGCCGATACCATGTTTATGACGACTTTGTTCAGTGTTCTTAGGGACAATATTGTTGACCCGTATATGTCATTTGATAATGGCAAGGACGCGTGGGAAGCGCTCGAGGCCAAGTTTGGGGTCTCGGACGCTGGCACTAAGTTCTATGTCATGGAGCAATTCTATGACTACAAGATGGTTAATGAGCGCTCCGTCGTTGAGCAAGCTCATGAGATATAATCACTTGCCAAAGAACTTGAACAGTTCAAGTGTTCCTTACCGAACAAATTTGTGTCCAGTGGCATTATTTCTAAGCTTCCTCCCTCGTGGAGGAACTTTGCTACTTCTCTGAAACATAAGAGACAAGAGTTTTCCGTTACGGATCTCATTGGGTCTCTTCATGTGGAAGAGAAGGCAAGAGCAAACGACAAAACTGCTCGAGGATTTGAGGGAGGTTCTACTGTCAATTTGGTGCAGAGGAAAAACTTCCAATCCCACAAGTTCAAGAATAAGAACAAAATTGAAGGAAAGGGAAAGTTTGATGGCAAGAACAAGGCCATGCACTCAACCAACTTCAAGAACAAAAATGATAAGAGGAAAGGCTCTTGCCACGTCTGTGGTGATCCTGATCATTGGGCTCCTAGCTGTCCTAATCTCTTTGACAAGCGTCAACATGGGAACAGCGACAAGGCCGCTAATGTTGTTATTAGCGATACTGAGATAAAGGATGCTGGGTATGGTATTTTACCTACTATCCTTTTAGTATGTCATTCTCCTGATTGGTGGATAGACACGGGTGCTAATACACATTCTGATATTTCCATGGTTTCCTCTTATCAGGTCTCAAGGACTTCTTCCGTGCTAATGGGAAACGTCTCATGTTCTTCTGTTCATGGTGTTGGTACGGTAATATGAAGTTTACTTCGGGGAAGACCGTACAGCCAAAGAATGTGCAACACGTTCCCTCCATCAATAAGAATCTCGTCAGCGGATCGCTTTTATGTTGATATGGTTTTAAGTTGGTTTTTGAGTCCAATAAAGTTATAATTTCTAAGTATGTACAATTTGTTGGAAAGGGTTATGAGTGCGGAGGTCTATTCCGCTTGTCTTTATCAGACTCATGTACTAAAGTTATTAATCATGTTTGCAATGATAATGATTCCAATGTTTGGCATTCACGACTCTATCATATTAACTTTGGTTGCTGATGACCCACAAGTATAAGGAGTGTATCGTAGTACTTTCGATAAATAGGAGTGTCGATCCCAACGAGGAGCAGAAGGTGTTGACTAGTGGTAAGGAGCGGGAAATCTCTGTAAATACTTAGCAAACAGATTTTTAGGGGTTTTCCAATAAAGCAAAGAAATAAAGTACAAGTAAATGAAACAGCAAACACTTGCGGCAAGTGGCCCAATACTTTTTTTTAGCAAAGTACAAGCCGGTGAAAATACTTATAAGGACCAAACGTTCTCGAGGACACATGGAAATTCTGTCAAGTGCTTTCGCTTCAAATAGCTGAGTACCCTTCTTTGGTGTTGTAAGTGTTGTGTGGGTGAACCTGTGCTAATGTACCGACCTTACTTGGACTAATACATACTTATGATTAAACCCCTTGTAAGCATCCGCGACTACAAGAAAGTAATTAAGGTATACACCTAACCACAACCTTAAACTCTGAGATCCTACACTCCCTCGTGCAATGATGTCCTAACGGGGGTTCAGGTTTCTGTCACTTCGGCAACCCCACAATTAGTAGTCAAATACACAATTCATTCCCCTAGGCCCATAAATGGTGAAGTATCATGTAGTCGACGTTCACATGACACCACTAGAAGAATAACACCACAACTTAAATACTAAACCATTGAATAATATCTCAACACAAATCCACTACTAACAACATGACTTCTCCCATGTCCTCGAGAACTAAACGAACTATTCACGAGATATCATATGGATCAAGATGAAAGATGATATGGTGATGAATAACAATCTGAACATAAACAATAATCCAATGGTTCCACTCACAAGCATCAACTACAATAGTAATCAACACCGGGAAAGTTTCCCCTAAGAACCATGCAAGTATTCAACACAATTGTTACATCCGGATGGAGTGATGATGTTGGTGCTGGTGGAGACAATGGTGTGGATGATGATGATGATCCCGATGAAGTCTAGATTGATGACGGTGTTGATGGTGACGATACCCCCTCTCTGGGAAGGAATTTCCCCGGCAGAAATCTGTCTGCCGGAGAGCTCTTTTTCTCTTGGTGTTTTCCGCCCCGCAGAGGCGTCGGAATCTTTCTGTGGTTGCTCCCCGTGTATTAGGGTTTTGAGGAGAAGATATAGGCGAGAGGGAGGAGCCAGAGGTGGGCCACACCCCCTGTAGGCGCGACCTAGGGGTGGCCCGCGCCTAGGGGGTGTTGGGCCCCTTTGGCCCATCTCCGCCTTCCCTTCTGGCATTCTTCGTCTTCTGGGAAAATATGATTTTTCGTGGTTTTTCTCGTATTTTTATGATCTTCACAAAATTGCATCAAAACACCTCTTTTTTCATCAGAATCCTGACTCCGACGGTTCATCCTCCAAGAATCATCCAACATGCAAAAACAGATGAAAAGACATAAGTAACACCTCTTTATAATATGAAGTATATCAATGAATAGAGGCAAATTATGATATTAAATGGTGATGCAAATTGGACGTATCAACTCCCCCAATCTTAGACCTTCACTTGTCCCCAAGCGAAAACCGAGCTCAGTAAAAAAGTCCACAGGTTTATGGAGTGAAGTGTCGATAAAAGAATACGGACAAGAAGCATCACACTTACCATTACACAGCTCATAGAAGAAAGCAACTCACCATTATATAACTTAGCTTGCAACAAGTACATGAGTCACAATAGAGATGCATAAAGATAAATCATCATTGGAATTGGAAAACTTTGTTCTTGGTCAGAGAACGACTGGCAAACAGTTTAAAAAATAAAGCTTTTGTAGAAGTTTCATAACAAGAGTACTCTTTGCTCAAGCATAAAAGGTTTTTCACAATGATGGATTTCAAATTAATACTCAATAGATAAGATTCTTGTGCAAACAAGGAAGATAAAGAACACGATTGAATAAATCATCATATGAATGCTTGAAACACAACAACTCAAATGCTTGCTGGAGATAGAGAGGAAATAGGTTTACTGACTCAACTTGGAAGTAGAAGAAAGGCCCTTCATAGAGGGAAACAGGGATTTCAAGTCCATAAAGAGCTCCCAAAAGATTATGGTACTTACTATCTTTGATCTCTCATTGCCCCTATCATAAGCATATTGATATGATTAAGGTTAAAGTGAACAAAGATGGAGTATATGCTTGACGAAATATAAGTTGGCGATCTCATGTCCCTTAAGTACGAGGGCCGCTCCTCATGCTACTCAACTTTAGTTACCAGTAAGTTCTTGTCATTGTAAGTACATGTGTATCATAAAGAACCGCCAACGGGGTACCCCTTGCACATGGTACAGGAGCTATCCCATAACCAAAATGACAAGGCAAGTAGACAGTGAGCATCTTAGCGATCTTTTTATTTGCTATTTGCATAGGTTTTTATTTAGGATGCTTCACAGATTGCTCACTATGCTTATGCCGCAAGTTTCCACCATGATTAGGCATGGCTTAGGCTAGCGTCCCAGGCGTTTCTCTAACACACATACATAACTCCATGGACTTACAGGATCCCCTTTTATTTCACACCGACGACATCTGCAAATAAAAGAGCATGATATCAACTGGATAAGTATCCATAAGTGTTGAAAGCGTTCCCTGTGATAGCACGGTTCTGCTAATCCCAACGTATAGATGCAAGCATATACAACTTCGAGTACACAATGGTTCAAGTTTATTAGAGGCGAGAAAATAAGGTGTGCCATCAAGTTCGTGAGAGCTTTACTAACTAGTTTTCACATAACAAAATAATTTTTAATTCAAAAGATAGATAGAGCTTGAGAATTTGCTTGGAATAGCAATAATGCTAATAGGTAGATACGGTGGACACAAAAGGCACATATTTTTGTTCAAAGAGATTGGATGCATGAGAAGTATGCCTTCTCAAAACAGTTTTTTGGCAAGCAAGGCTGGGTAGCAAGCAAAAGAGTTGAAAGAAACAAGCAAACATACAAGTAATAAAGCCAAACATGCAATCTTCCTTGAAGACACAAAAGATCTTAAATAAAGAATACTAAGCTTATGAGCCAATCAAGAAAGAAAATAAATGATACAAAATACCTGTAAGCTTTTTCTATTTTCCTTTCAAACCTCAAAAAGTGTTGCTTCTAACCAGAGCTCGGTTTGCCAAAACCAATTTAGATTTACTTGATGCTCCCAAAGTGATGCCAATACTGATCAACATGATAAATCATATAATAGAGATTGCAAACTAAAATAAGAAGTGCAAAAAATAAAAGATGAAGCTTCCCATTAATATTCCATAAAGGCACTCACACCAAGGGATACATAGATAACCAACTAAAGGAGAGATACTTCCACAATCCAAACCAACATATAAGATAACTTCTCTACCAAAGATACGAATCTACTAAAAAGGTAAAAGATAAAAGATAGTGATGTGATACCGCGACACTCCCCCAAGCTTGGAACAAGCCAAGGGGATGCCAAACCTGATGACGAATTACTCCTTCGGTGGTGGTGTTGTTCTCTTGATAAGCTCTTCAATTAGTTTCCTCAAATCCTCAATCTCGAAGGTTAGAGTACGAAACAACTTCGAATTATGCTCAATGCGGTTCATGATCCTAGTCCTTGTTATTCTTTCCCCACTCTTCCTTCTTAGAGTGTTTCTTCCCTGCATGGTTAGAACGAGGCAGATCCCAAATCGAGGGCAAGTTCCCTTTGGGCACCTATTGGTACTGTCGCTCAATTAAGAGAGTATGGAAAGGGTTCTTGGTGCGTGAAGGAGGTGACCGTGGAGCGAGGATATGACGTGGGGTTTTCCCTCCTGTAGACATCCATGTTGTCCTCCTAAGCTTGGTAGAGTTTACCACCACTCCAATGCTTGCGACGGTAGCGCGGTGATGTCTACGCACTTCTATTCTTGTAGACAGTTCTTGGGCCTCCAAGTGCAGAGGTTTGTAGAACAACAGCAAGTTTCCCTTAAGTGGATCACCCAAGATTTATCTAACTCAGGGAGGATGTGGTCAAAGGTATCCCTCTCAAGAAACTCTGCAATCAAGGTACAATAAGTCTCTTGTGTCCCCAACACACCCAATACACTTGTCAGGTGTATAGGTGCACTAGCTCAGCGAAGAGATAGTGAAATATAAGTGGTAACGGTGCCAGAAAAGAGCTTCTGACTTGTTGTTGACGTGGGAGAAACTAAAGGCAAACTGAAACAAAGGTGGAAGCAAGCAAACATGCAATAGATCTAGATGCAAACAGTGTTTCAATGCTTAGAAACAAGGCCTAGGGATCATACTTTCACTAGTGAACACTCTCTCAAAAATATATTATCTTCATGATACTACTCTCCGGTTGGACACTCTAATCCATGGTAGGGCTATAACAGCACACCTAAAAGTCCGCCTTCCCCATCTAGATAACCCCACACTGTCACCTTGAGCGCTTGATGGTTCCAACAAACACCACAATTTCATAAAGACATCCAACTCCAAATATAACTCACAACAAATATATATGTAGTCTAGCTTAAGTGCCACACACGGCGCGCACGCTGTCACTTTCACACACGTGGGAAAAACATAGATCTATTAAAGCACAATGAGTATTTATGTAGACTCTAGCCTAAGTGCCACCATAGCATGCACGCTGTCACTTACACACACATGGGGAGAGCTAGAGATCTATTAAAGCACTTGAGTAGCAAGGCAGATCTACTTGATTACAAAGCTCATGATCACAACAAGATCATGCATAGGGAGAGAGATGAACACATACCTACCGGTAGAGCCCTTAGCCTCGAAGAAGAACTACTCCCTCCTCATCATGGGAATCAACAATGGTGATGGAGATCGATGGAGATGGCTCCGGGGGCACTTCCCCGTCCCAGCAGGGTGCCGAAACAGAGACTTTCTGTCCCCGAATCTCCCCTTCGGTGGCGGTGGCGCTACGGAGGTTTTCGTGGATTTCTTCTGGATGATTTAGGGTTTTCTCCTCGGGATATTTATATATGTGAAGGAGGCAAGGTCGGTGGAGGGCCTGTCGTGGTATTGCCGACGAGTACGCCATGGAGGGGTCCTCACAGTGTGTGTTTAGATACGTGGGTAAGGAGGGTGGTTGACGGGTACGAGGTAACACAGCTTACCCAGATTCAGATCTCACAACGGTGGTGGAATCCTACTCCTGCTATAAATCACTATAAGGGCAATACGCCGAGTTACAGAGATAGGTTCGCTGTGCGAGGTTGTCTAAATCGATACTAGGTTGTCTATGAACGTGCCCCAAAGGCTCCCATAGGCCCGACTTATATAGTCGCCAGGTCCTAGGGTTACAGGGAAAAGTCCTAGCCGGACAGGTTACAGAGTCCTACACCGTCTATTAGTAGTCTTATGTATCTTTCACTCCAAGGCTCCGGGTACGCTGGTGACTCCACCGTAGCCTTCCTTTATCCGGCATGGGCCTCCCTTCTGGATCCACCTAACTGGGCCGCCCAGCAGGCCATAGGCCATGCTACCGACTATGGGCCACCCGGGTTAGTCGGATAAGAGACATGCTATAAGGATACCCATATAGCATATCCCCAATAGTTACCCCCGGAGAACTCCGAGATCTTGCGCCGTCTTGCCTCTTTACATTGAATGCTCCGTCCAGATGGATTTCGGCAAATCGTCAAGCAATATCTTGTAGTCCTCCCAAAGAACCCTGCAAGGTTTTCTCCGTCTTTGATTTGTAAGCCGGAGAAATGCTGAATATTCCATCGTACTCTTCCATAGTCAGATTAAATCTGTCCATGCCGGATCTTCGATGCGACGGCTCATCTACCCGTGTCAGCTAGGATGATGTAGGCTTAGGTCAGCGACACCTCGTAACTCACACATGCAGAGAACGCAATCATATCCGATTTTCCCGCGCGAGCGATACGAACCGTTGGCGGTGGCGGTTGGAGACGTGGCGAAATTACCGCGCACGTTCATGAACACGTCGTCTACGCGGCAACCGTCCGATTAGCTGCACGAATCTTGACGCAGAGCATGATAAATAGTAGCCGTGGGACACTTGCCACTTTTTACCTCATTCTCTCGTGTCATCGTCTTCTTCCTCCAGCCGCACGCCTCCTCGAGCTCTCCGCGAGAAACCTCGAAAACCCTAGCCTCCCTCTGCGTCAGTCGCATCCTTCCAGCACCCCATGGCCAGCAGCAGCTCCTCCCCATTGATGGCGGCGTCGAGCGGAGCCACGGCGAAGCCGGCGAGCTCCGTCGTCATGCCCGCAGAGGGCCTGGTCATCCCCGCATCGGCGGTGATTGAAACCACCGGCGGCGACCATAATCTGGCAGCGCTAGAGCCTCTGGAAGAAGAGCTAGACTCGCACAAGGGCGACTGGCACGGCTCGGACATCACCGACCGCGACATCCAAGAGATGGTCGCCGAAGGCTACCTCCCCGCGACGGAGGGGCTTGCCTGGCGGGCGGCGCCGGCCGGCGAGGTGACACCTTCTCCCTAAGTCGGAGAAAAGGTGTACCTCAAGGCTCAGCTGGTACGCGGCATTTCTTTGCCCATCTCCCACTTCTTTCTCTCCGTCTTGAACCACTACAAGGTCCAACCCCATAAACGCTCCCCCAATAGCATCTTAGTGCTTAGCAACTTCACGGCACTTTGTGAGGGTTACCTAGGGATTAGGCCTAGGTTAGACTTGTTCGTTTACTTCTTCACCGTCAAACGTGAAGCCGGACATAGTAGGGAGGAGCTTAGGAACTACGGCACCATAAGCTTCAAAATTCGTCCTGGCCGGCGGTTCCCCGACATCGTCGGCCACGAGTCCTGCAAGAATTGACAGCAGACGTACTTCTACGGCCCCGACATTCCTTTGGCGGGCCGAGAAATAACGTACCCGGACTTTGCGGATGGAGCCGCCGCTAAAGTTTCCACATGGAGATCCCATGCCTCCCTTCCCTCCGACCTCGACGCTTCTTGAGCAATAAGGCAGATCGAATGGTTCGTAGAGACGGGTTTGACCGGCTTGGACCTGGCCATGTGCTGGTTCATCGGGCGAATCCAGCCTCTGCAGCACCGCGCGAAGTTCATGCACGAGTATACCAGTGATCGAAGGGATACCCTCCGGATCTCCATGGATAACTTCTCGAGCGACTCCGTCAAGCTCCGTCTGAAGGACATCGTCAAGGTGAAGGATAAGAAGCGTGTCTTCACCATCACCTGCGACATGTACGTATACGGCAAGTGCCCAAAGGTAGATATGTATTTTCCGTGTATGACATATAATCCAATTTCTCCATCTTGCCATTACCACCCCATCTAACACGGTGATTTCTAACTTAACAGCTTAGCGATCTAGATGAGGACAACCTGGCTACCCAAATCTACGATCCAAAGATGAAGGAAGTCACGGTCGTGTCCGACGACGATGTCCCGTTGGTGCGAAAGCAGAAGAGCTCCACCTCTGATGCTGCCGACGGAGGCAAGAAGAAGAAGAAGACGGAGGGTGGAGCCTCCAAGAAGACTACCGCCGCCCTGTAGGCTGAAAATAAAAGATCCACCGGGATTTTTGCCAAAGCACCCCCATTAGTGTGTGCTTCTCATTCTCCGACATTGTCTTATTTATCTGTCTTGTTCCTATACTTATGCACTTTGCACGTTTCAGGAAGAAAGCCACAACCAGCCTCAAGAAGACCTCCAAGACTTTGGGGGCTTCTAGAAATATCAAAGATATGCTGCATCGCGACTCCTCCCCCGTCATCGCCCCTGCTACTCCTGCCGTCAAGCCTTCCTCTGCCCCGACAAGCTCTCAAGCTCAGGAGGCACCAGGCCCTTCCGCCATGGAAGTGGACTCTGGCGCTTCTACCGAACTCGCTGTTGTCGGCGAGCAGGCGACGCAGGAGAGCGCTTCTCTTCAACTGGCTGAAGCTCCGGCTAAGGGTGCCATCGGTAGCGGCAAGGCGGTAGTGGGAGCTGGTACCTCTGCCAAGGCGGCGCCTCTGCTCCCTAGAAACCCTTCGAGTTCCCAAAGATAGTTTACCCGGCGCTCCTGCCGAGTAACACAACTATGGTTCCTAGAGGAGTGTCGTCATCTCCGACGTGCGGTATTGAGGAGCTGCTCCGAAAAGCAGATATCTTGCAGGGAAATAGCATTTCCTTTGGCAAGATGCTGGCCGAGAGTGCTACAAACCTCAAGATTATTGCACTTGTAAGTTTTACTTTGCCTTTTGCATTTCATTATGAGTATCCCACTGTAGCCCTCGAGGATGTAGACGGAAAACCAAAGGTTTTGCATCTATATGCTCTAAGAGTGACTAAGTTAGAAAGAGCTCTCAGTGTAGCCCCCAAGCATTTAGATGGAAGAAACTATTCCGACTAGATGCTGTAAGAGTAGCATACACAGTGTTTATATTTTTTCAATACTGTAGCCCCCAGGCCTCTAGTTGTAACTGATTTAGTTCCGACTAGATGCTTAAAGAAAAGCTAAGCATTTTCCGAGTTAAAACTTTATACTGTAGCCCCCAAGCTTCTAATCGAGAACTGAAGTAGCTCTGACTCGATGCTTAGAGAAAAGCTAAGCATATTGCTAAGTTGAAAAAACTTTCGATGTAGCCCCCGAGCGCCTAGATGGAAAGTTTCCGACTAGGTGCTCCAAGCAGACTAAACAATAGTTTTAACTTTTTCCTTTGTTTCACAGAACGAGAATGCTCGGCGGGGCATGGCCAACGACAAGTACCAGAAGATGCGCGCAGATCTTGAAGCTAAAAAAGGGTAAAACTGCCATCTTGAAGGAACAGATCATCAAAAACAAGTGTCCGTTTTCTTTTTTGCGCATTCCGTCTTGGTTTTATGCCTTCCTTCTTCGAGTACTCACTGTGTATTTTGTTTTCTCCGACTTGCAGAGCATGTCGCCAAGGCCAAGGATATTGTCGAGCAGTCCAAGCACATTCAACAGCTGGACAGTGAGAACAAAATCCTTAAGAATGAGAGGGAAGAGATGCTGAAGATGCACGAGGATTCCATGAAAGCCCTGCAAGATTCCGCCTCTGCGGAGATCAATCGCTTGAAGGAGGAGCTTGCGATCTTAAAAGATCAGAAGCAAGCTGCTGATGAGCAAAACCATCGCCACAGCGAGGCGTTTAAGCTCCTCCAACAAGAGAAGGAATCCTTGGTGGACAACGTCTGGCAGGCTAAGGCCAGCATCTTCAGTAAGTGTCCTCCGCCTTGTATTTATGTAGTCTGGATACTTAGAGTTTATTGAACTCATGCGATCCTTGTCGGAATTTTCAGCGCCTATGGGTTTAACCTGCTCGCCTCCTTCGAACAAGGAATGCATGGTTCTTGCCGGCAACTTCATCAACACCGCCATCGCCCAAGCCAAGGAGATTGCCAAGCCCCTCTAGATATATATCAAGGCTTCGGACACCGTGACGAAGTACTCGAAGATTCTGCGCCGAGCCCCCGAGCGTGTCACGAGCTGGAAAGCTTCATGTGCACGGGCTGGCGCAAGGATGGCACTGTCAATGGTGAAGGCACACTACAACGATGCTGACATCGACACGGTGACCTCTGGCATCCCCGACGTGGATGATGACGACAAGGAGATTGATCACGAAGCCATCCTGTCATCACTCGCGGGTTATGACACCAGAGTTGCCGAGTTGGTGGACGTTGACGTCTTCGTGCCTAGGAACACTATCAACAGCGTCAACCAAGATTCCTCCGAGTCTCATCACAACGCCGACGTTGAGGGTGATTCTCCGGTTGGGGACGATGCAGCCTCCAAGTCTCCTGCGCCTAAAGAATGAAAAACACTTTGTAATTTCTATTTCACCTTTGGTGTGTGCATGGGAAAAACTTGGTGATGTAACTTAAGGCGGAAAACAATGATTTTTATGTCCTGCTACTTAAGAATTAATTCCCAGCATGTATATATTTTTTAAGCAAGTGCTGGCTTATCCATTACTTTGGTTTTTATGCATGACTTTTCGTGAGTCGGAAGACTCGTTGTCGAAACTATGCACTCAGGTGATGATGCCCAATGGCACCGTCAATAACCTGAACACAAAATCGCCGACTACAAGTGCCAAAAGTCACTACTCCAGAATCCACATAAAAAGACAAAGAACGTGTAGACCAGAAAACTTAAGCTAACGCCCGTAGGCGGAATTTTCACAAGTGCAAACGCAAAGCTTGTGCATAAAGGTTTTATATGATCCAAAAATGAACACTAAAGGAGGTAAAAGACTCAGAAATATGAGTGAACCAAAGAGCTTTATTTCATTGATCATATAAGAGATACACAATTAGATAAAAATGCTAAGTGTAGAAAGGACGTAGTTGTGCTATGTTCCATGGCCGATCAAGCTCCGGGTAGTCATCATCCGGGTCACGCGCTTACGCTTATGATCCTTGTTGGGTCTATCCTTTAGTTCACGATTGTCAAAAAGATAGTAAGACCCATTGAGCATCGCCTTGCTTATGATGAACAGTCCTTCCCATGGCGGGGATAATTTGTGTGACTTTTTCTGCTTAAGTCGGAGCACCAAATCCCCCTCTTTAAACGAGCGATGCTGAACGCGGCGACTATGGTAGCTGCGTAGCTTCTGCTGGTAGATGGCGGATCTTTGGCATGCCAAAACGCGCTCCTTCTCGAGAAGGTCCACATCTAGGCGTCTGGATTCTTCAGCGTCATCTTTGTCGTAGGCGGCAACTCTTGGTGCATCGTGGAGGATGTCGGAGGGCAGGATGGCTTCTGCTCCATATACCATGAAGTAAGGGGTGTAGCCGGTAGATCTGTTGGGTGTAGTTCGTAAACTCCACATCACAGATGGCAATTCTTCCGCCCAGGATCCAGCTGCTCTATTTAGCGGTGCCTCAAGACGTGGCTTGATTCCCTGCAGAATTAATCCATTGGCTCGCTCAACCTGACCGTTGGATTGTGGGTGTGCCACAGAGGCAAGGTCAAGTCGGATGCCTTTCTCCCAGCAATATGCCTCCACTTCTCTGAGTGATAAATTGATGCCATTGTCGGTGATAATTGTAACACCCTCAGAATCGGACCTATGCAAGTTTTAGCGAAACCCGCCAAACCCGCATAGAAACGATTCAAAGGTGCCCACCAGGCACTTTCGTGCGGGTGGAAAACGAAGTAATAACATTACACAACAGTCCTCGATGGGACCCACAGAACAGATATATATAACAGCGACTCCATGAGTCAAGAATACAGATATAATATACAAAGATCCAAATCACCTGGAAAAGGATAGAGCGTCCGACTACGGACAAGATGCAAATGGGGCTAAGAGCCCTGAAGAATAACCAATGGCGTCCATAACCCTGCCCAGGCCAAGCCGGAAGGGTAACCTTGCTAACGACGTCGATCTCAAAACCTGCTTAAACAAAAAGGGGTGCCGACAAAGGGCAAAGGAAAAGAGGAGCGTCAGTACTGAGGCCAGTACACGGCGAGACTAGAATTCGGCGGTCCTCGCCTACATAGGTATGGTGGACTGAAGCGGCAGCGGCAGCAAGCACTAACAACCTATAGAGACTCGATACCACTGGCGGCAATCAGAGAGGGGTAAGAAAGACCTATTCGGAACCAACCTGATACTACCACCAATCAAACCCATCCTGGCGTTTCCCCCTCGAGACCAAACGAGGAAGTCAACCGAGGAACTCACACAGTTGGCAGTTTTATTTATTCAGCTGTCATTGCAGCAATTACTAGTCAGGTATTGATAATCGTCCTGATAAAATAAGCAGTGGGCCGTTTTAGTTAACCATTCCGTTGTAGTTGCAACACTTACTAATCAGCTACAGATAGCATGAGATATCCCAAATACCCAGCAGTTGTTGGTACTTTTATTCAGCCAATTCGTTGTAGTTGCATTACTTACTAGTCAGGTACAATGGTCGCAAGCGACAATCCAAACAAGCAATTGTGGGCAGTATTATTTAGCCATTCCATTATAGTGAAGCTGATTACTAGTCATCATAAAGTCAAATTTATAGCAATAAACTTTAGTTATGCTTGTCTATGGTCGAGATACTGTGCTCCAAGTCGTCCATAACCCCGGACACGGCTTTCAGAAAGTTTTAACCCGGCCTGGGTGCACAAATAGCAACACACACACGATCAACCTCGGAAAAACCAAATCAAAACCCAACGAGGTCTTCACGACAGAGCAATCACAAGATTCAGAAATATTTCAGGGGGCCACCCCATTGAGTAGACCCGCAACGAAGTAAGCAAGCTCCGAGACGGACTCAAGGTTTGCGTCAATGGCTGTAAACGACTGGGAACCCGAAAGTGTGGCTGGGCTTGTCGATACCGCGAAAACACTCCGCTTACCTAAACAGTACAGTGTGCTCCTCGCACAAACGTAAATACAGAAGTAGCATGGCATAAGTACATGGTAGTAAATAAAACCTCAAACTAGTTTGTGGCCCCAAGAAATAAGACGGAATCAAGCTCTGGCTAAGGGGGGCCCATACTCCCCATATGTGGATAGCGCGATAAATCAAGGAACAGGTATCAAGTACTCGGGGTCCTACGGGACACAAGTGGGCGTTCGGAAACCAAATGTTATCTATCACCCACCGATGCCTCTGCTTACTTACTTCAATTTTAGTTGTTAAACAGGAATTAAAGTGAACGAAAAGTAAAGCCAAGATCATCTCCAACAACAACATGTGGCAAGGCTCCAACAACTGTGGCATTTGACAACACGCAACAGCACTTGAGCAAGCGACTACGACGCGCAAGTCCAACTATCTACCAAACAACAGGTAATAGGATGTGTCCAAGGCAATATAGGGCTGCACGGTATATCATAGGTACGGAAACTAAAGCATCGCAACACATATAGCAATAGATCAACAGGAGGGAATAAATACTATAAAAGTAAGATAGGTAGAAAGGGGAGAGATGCTCGCCTGAAAACATTGTCGAAGGTTCAACCGAAGATCGGGGCGAAGCTCACATCAACTCAACGGCCTTATCCGCGAAGAAGCAAAACTCTAGAAGAAACACCGGATGCGATATTTGATGCTACGGCAAAGGATCGGCATGCTTATGATATGATGCATGACATGGCAAAGATGCGGTGCAATTAAGTCATATTAAGCGGAACCGGGGTCCCGACATTATTTAAACGGTTCAAGTGGTTTAGAACCCCCGCAATTTAAATGTTGTCATAACATGGCAGAAGATAGTACCAGGTTCGCTACACCAATTTAAATGAGGCCAATATATGGCTATATTTGCCCGCCTATGGACCCCATATTTAATTATTAGGTGAATCGGCATAAGGCCCCCAAACCACATGATATGCATGCGAGATGAATGATTTGATATGCATCAATTGTATTATATTATAAAATAGGGTTCGAGAAAAGGGTCACACATAGGGTTCTCGACGAACTTGGGGTTCCGGGGTTCGGGGTCGGTCTCAGGGTCCGGATCTGGGGTTCGGGGTTCGACGGTCTCGGCGGTATCGTTCTCGGATAACTGAGGTCGATCTTGTCGCATCCGTGGTCTTCGGGTCATGTCGACGGTCGTGGCGTTCGGGATGGAGTACTTGCCGCATCGGGGTCTCGATGTCCGGAATGAAGTACTTGGCGTTCTCGAGGGAGCACTTGTCGTATCCGTGTCGGCGACCTTGGCGTTCAGGGGGAAGTTCTCGGTGTCCGTGAGGTAGACCTTGGCGTGCCGAGGGTTCGGTGACGGAGATCCTGACGGTTCCGGGGGAAGAACTTGACGTTATACGGGTCCTCTGTCGACGGTTTTAGGCGTCCGAGAGGTGGATCTTGTGGGTTCAACTTGAAGTCCTTGGGGTGATCCTCGTACCACTTATGGCGTTGGTCGATCTTGGCGAAAGTTGCGTCACGAACTTCGGAACGGCCACGAGGTCATCTTATTCTTGGTTCGGCCTCCATGTTGCCACAACCTACGGGAACATCAACAGCCAACTTGTGCCTTCTCCAACTGCGCCGGAACCCACACAACACGATGTTGTAGTCCTCCTGATGGACGGAAACAGAAGGCGCAGAACATGAGGGCGCGGCCTTGGCACCAGCAGCAGCCAGCGATGGCAACCACGGCAGCGGACCGAGGCGGTTGACGCGGGCTTGCCGGCGGCGTCGGGGGCGCGCGCGGCGGCGCCAGGGGAAGGGGCGCGGTGCGGTTCTGGCCGAGGAGGGGAGAGGGCGAGCTCGCCGGCGGCGGCCGGGGACGCGCGGGAGCGGCGGTGGTCGCAGGCGAGGTTGGCCGGAGGGCGGCGGCAGAGGCCAGGGGCGGGCCGCGGCGGAGCTCGGAGGAGGGGGCGGCCGCGGGCGCGGGTCGGGGGAGCTCCGATGAGGGCGGAGGACGGCGCGGCTCGGGCGGCGGGTGCTACGCCGGTCGCGGCGGGTGATGAAGCGGGGCGGCGCAGGCGACGGATGGGGAGCGGCGGAGGTGGCCGGCGACTGCGTCGGGGGAAGCGGCTAGGAGAGGGAGACGCGGGGCGGCGCCGGAGAAGGAGAAGAGGAGGCGGCGAGGATGGACTGGTGGGGGGCTGCGCCGGCGATGCGCGTGGTGGAAGCTTGCAGAGGGACCGAGCGGGAGGAGAGGATGGGGTCGGGGCCGGGGCGGCGCGCGGGATGGAGGGGGCGAGCGCTGGGAGAAGGAGAGAGGAGGGCGTCGCGTGCGGGGAAGAAGAACGAGTGGAGGAGAGGAAGTTGCGGGTGGGGCCAGGTGCCAGGGTGGGGCCGGGGGTGTGGGGCTGCATGTGTGGCAGTGTGTGCGTGGGGTGAGGTGGGGAGAGAGGGTGGGCAGGGTTAGGTGCTGAGTGGGAGAGAGGGAGAGAGAGATGGGGTGAGGTGGCAACACCTGGTTGGTTGGGGGATGGGGAGAGGGCTAGGTGGCACATGGCTATTGGAGGGAGTGATGTGGCCAGCGGGTTGGGTAGTTTAATAGGTAGCTTTAGGATTTAGAAGGGACCGATTAGGTGGGCCGTTTGTAAAATCCTGGGGGTGGTCGTTCGGGTCGAAACGGCCCGTTCGACTTCCCCCGCTAAAACAATTAAACTTTTTATTTGATTTGAACGGGCCGTGTGGAAACCGATAGCGGCCAAAAATAATTAATCCGGAGAACCGGACTTTGCATTTGAATTAAGATGGGGCGTTTGGAAAACAAATCGGGCTTTGCGAAAATAGTTTTATGCAAACAATGCATGATGATGACGATGCAATGCACAAATTCAACGCGATTTTCTAGTAGTGGTTTTGCGGGATGCCACAATTCGACACCACTAACAATGGATCTCGCCCTCGAGATCCGCCTCATGGTACCGGAAGGAAGGTCGACGATCTGCATCTTCTCGCTTCGTGTAGATCCTCGCGACACCACTAACAAGAGGTCGTTGTCCGTGATCGTCGAGAGAACACTCCGGGAACAAAAGGTCGAAGGTAGGGGTATCCACAAATAAAGCCACCCCTAACTTCCGATGGATGGAGTAAAACTGCTGGATCCACTGATTCGATGTACGAGAGCGAATGATAAGAGTAGTCGGATGGTGATCAGTCCATCGCGCACCCAAACCATTACTCGGCACCCGAATAGGCGGATTATGCAACCAACTCTCGGAATCAGACTGAAGATCTCGACAACCGAGGTTCAGAACAAAGGAGTGATGCAGACAATGCATCGGATCTGGCGTATATGATGTCGTCGTGTCGGAAAACAACGGAAGGCACAAACAAGGAACAAAGGATGGTACCACAGTAGACGGATTCCTCAGGCAGCTTGAACACCGGATGGTAGAACACCGTTATCAGAGGAGGAAGCGAAACCCTGAAGGTACGACGGAACCCAACCACGAGAATTCATGGACTCGAAGAGGAAGAAGAGAGCAGATTCAAAACACGTCGAGATCAGAGGAGAATAGCAGAGGGGTAAGGAGTAAAAGCAGACCTAACCAGAACTATCCAACCGATTTTGCAAAAATAGTTTTGACACTCTACTTCGGCCGTTAGCTAGGTTATCCTACAGGCTGGACTTGTGGGGTATCGCAACTGCTGAGCTCTGATACCACTCTGTAACACCCTCAGAATCGGACCTATGAAAGTTTTAGCGAAACCCGCCAAACCCGCATAGAAACGATTCAAAGGTGCCCACCAGGCACTTTCGTGCGGGTGGAAAACGAAGTAATAACATTACACAACAGTCCTCGATGGGACCCACAGAACAGATATATATAACAGCGACTCCATGAGTCAAGAATACAGATATAATATACAAAGATCCAAATCACCTGGAAAAGGATAGAGCGTCCGACTACGGACAAGATGCAAATGGGGCTAAGAGCCCTGAAGAATAACCAATGGCGTCCATAACCCTGCCCAGGCCAAGCCGGAAGGGTAACCTTGCTAACAACGTCGATCTCAAAACCTGCTTAAACAAAAAGGGGTGCCGACAAAGGGCAAAGGAAAAGAGGAGCGTTAGTACTGAGGCCAGTACACGGCGAGACTAGAATTCGGCGGTCCTCGCCTACATAGGTATGGTGGACTGAAGCGGCAGCGGCAGCAAGCACTAACAACCTATAGAGACTCGATACCACCGGCGGCAATCAGAAAGGGGTAAGAAAGACCTATTCGGAACCAACCTGATACTACCACCAATCAAACCCATCATGGCGTTTCCCCCTCGAGACCAAACGAGGAAGTCAACCGAGGAACTCACACAGTTGGCAGTTTTATTTATTCAGCTGTCGTTGCAGCAATTACTAGTCAGGTATTGATAATCGTCCTGATAAAATAAGTAGTGGGCCGTTTTAGTTAACCATTCCGTTGTAGTTGCAACACTTACTAATCAGCTACAGATAGCATGAGATATCCCAAATACCCAGCAGTTGTTGGTACTTTTATTCAGCCAATTTGTTGTAGTTGCATTACTTACTAGTCAGGTACAATGGTCGCAAGCGACAATCCAAACAAGCAATTGTGGGCAGTATTATTTAGCCATTCCATTATAGTGAAGCTGATTACTAGTCATCATAAAGTCAAATTTATAGCAATAAACTTTAGTTATGCTTGTCTATGGTCGAGATACTGTGCTCCAAGTCGTCCATAACCGCGGACACGGCTTTCAGAAAGTTTTAACCCGGCCGGGGTGCACAAATAGCAACACACACACGATCAACCTCGGAAAAACCAAATCAAAACCCAACGAGGTCTTCACGACAGAGCAATCACAAGATTCAGAAATATTTCAGGGGGCCACCCCATTGAGTAGACCCGCAACGAAGTAAGCAAGCTCCGAGACGGACTCAAGGTTTGCGTCAATGGCTATAAACGACTGGGAACCCGAAAGTGTGGCTGGGCTTGTCGATACCGCGAAAACACTCCGCTTACCTAAACAGTACAGTGTGCTCCTCGCACAAACGTAAATACAGAAGTAGCATGGCATAAGTACAGGGTAGTAAATAAAACCTCAAACTAGTTTGTGGCCCCAAGAAATAAGACGGAATCAAGCTCTGGCTAAGGGGGGCCCATACTCCCCATATGTGGATAGCGCGATAAATCAAGGAACAGGTATCAAGTACTCGGGGTCCTACGGGACACAAGTGGGCGTTCGGAAACCAAATGTTATCTATCACCCACCGATGCCTCTGCTTACTTACTTCAATTTTAGTTGTTAAACAGGAATTAAAGTGAACGAAAAGTAAAGCCGAGATCATCTCCAACAACAACATGTGGCAAGGCTCCAACAGTTGTGGCATTTGACAACACGCAACAGCACTTGAGCAAGCGACTACGACGCGCAAGTCCAACTATCTACCAAACAACAGGTAATAGGATGTGTCCAAGGCAATATAGGGCTGCACGGTATATCACAGGTACGGAAACTAAAGCATCGCAACACAGATAGCAATAGATCAACAGGAGGGAATAAATACTATAAAAGTAAGATAGGTAGAAAGGGGAGAGATGCTCGCCTGAAAACATTGTCGAAGGTTCAACCGAAGATCGGGGCGAAGCTCACATCAACTCAACGGCCTTATCCGCGAAGAAGCAAAACTCTAGAAGAAACACCGGATGCGATATTTAATGCTACGACAAAGGATCGGCATGCTTATGATATGATGCATGACATGGCAAAGATGCAGTGCAATTAAGTCATATTAACCGGAACCGGGGTCCCGACATTATTTAAACGGTTCAAGTGGTTTAGAACCCCCGCAATTTAAATGTTGTCATAACATGGCAGAAGATAGTACCAGGTTCGCTACACCAATTTAAATGAGGCCAATATAAGGCTAGATTTGCCCGCCTATGGACCCCATATTTAATTATTAGGTGAATCGGCATAAGGCCCCCAAACCACATGATATGCATGCGAGATGAATGATTTGATATGCATCAATTGTATTATATTATAAAATAGGGTTCGAGAAAAGGGTCACACATAGGGTTCTCGACGAACTTGGGGTTCCGGGGTTCGGGGTCGGTCTCAGGGTCCGGATCTGGGGTTCGGGGTTCGACGGTCTCGGCGGTATCGTTCTCGGATAACTGAGGTCGATCTTGTCGCATCCATGGTCTTCGGGTCATGTCGACGGTCGTGGCGTTCGGGATGGAGTACTTGCCGCATCGGGGTCTCGATGTCCGGAATGAAGTACTTGGCGTTCTCGAGGGAGCACTTGTCGTATCCGTGTCGGCGACCTTGGCGTTCAGGGGGAAGTTCTCGGTGTCCGTGAGGTAGACCTTGGCGTGCCGAGGGTTCGGTGACGGAGATCCTGACGGTTCCGGGGGAAGAACTTGACGTTATACGGGTCCTCTGTCGACGGTTTTAGGCGTCCGAGAGGTGGATCTTGTGGGTTCAACTTGAAGTCCTTGGGGTGATCCTCGTACCACTTATGGCGTTGGTCGATCTTGGCGAAAGTTGCGTCACGAACTTCGGAACGGCCACGAGGTCATCTTATTCTTGGTTCGGCCTCCATGTTGCCACAACCTACGGGAACATCAACAGCCAACTTGTGCCTTCTCCAACTGCGCCGGAACCCACACAACACGATGTTGTAGTCCTCCTGATGGACGGAAACAGAAGGCGCAGAACATGAGGGCGCGGCCTTGGCACCAGCAGCAGCCAGCGATGGCAACCACGGCAGCGGACCGAGGCGGTTGACGCGGGCTTGCCGGCGGCGTCGGGGGCGCGCGCGGCGGCGCCAGGGGAAGGGGCGCGGTGCGGTTCTGGCCGAGGAGGGGAGAGGGCGAGCTCGCCGGCGGCGGCCGGGGACGCGCGGGAGCGGCGGTGGTCGCAGGCGAGGTTGGCCGGAGGGCGGCGGCAGAGGCCAGGGGCGGGCCGCGGCGGAGCTCGGAGGAGGGGGCGGCCGCGGGCGCGGGTCGGGGGAGCTCCGGTGAGGGCGGAGGATGGCGCGGCTCGGGCGGCGGGTGCTGCGCCGGTCGCGGCGGGTGATGAAGCGGGACGGCGCAGGCGACGGATGGGGAGCGGCGGAGGTGGCCGGCGACTGCGTCGGGGGAAGCGGCTAGGAGAGGGAGACGCGGGGCGGCGCCGGAGAAGGAGAAGAGGAGGCGGCGAGGATGGACTGGTGGGGGGCTGCGCCGGCGATGCGCGCGGTTGAAGCTTGCAGAGGGACCGAGCGGGAGGAGAGGATGGGGTCGGGGCCGGGGCGGCGCGCGGGATGGAGGGGGCGAGCGCTGGGAGAAGGAGAGAGGAGGGCGTCGCGTGCGGGGAAGAAGAACGAGTGGAGGAGAGGAAGTTGCGGGTGGGGCCAGGTGCCAGGGTGGGGCCGGGGGTGTGGGGCTGCATGTGTGGCAGTGTGTGCGTGGGGTGAGGTGGGGAGAGAGGGTGGGCAGGGTTAGGTGCTGAGTGGGAGAGAGGGAGAGAGAGATGGGGTGAGGTGGCAACACCTGGTTGGTTGGGGGATGGGGAGAGGGCGAGGTGGCACATGGCTATTGGAGGGAGTGATGTGGCCAGCGGGTTGGGTAGTTTAATAGGTAGCTTTAGGATTTAGAAGGGACCGATTAGGTGGGCCGTTTGTAAAATCCTGGGGGTGGTCGTTCGGGTCGAAACGGCCCGTTCGACTGCCCCCGCTAAAACAATTAAACTTTTTATTTGATTTGAACGGGCCGTGTGCAAACCGATAGCGGCCAAAAATAATTAATCCGGAGAACCGGACTTTGCATTTGAATTAAGATGGGGCGTTTGGAAAACAAATCGGGCTTTGCGAAAATAGTTTTATGCAAACAATGCATGATGATGACGATGCAATGCACAAATTCAACGCGATTTTCTAGTAGTGGTTTTGCGGGATGCCACAATAATGCTATGTGGGAGACCAAATCTCACTACTAGATCCCGGACAAACCTGAGGGCAGTTGCCCCATCAAGCTTTCTAATGGGTTTAGCTTCTATTCATTTGGTGAATTTATCAACTGCTACAAGCAGATGTGTAAACCCACAAGGTGCCGTCTGTAACGGTCCCACCATGTCTAGCCCCCAAACCACAAACGGCCAAGTTATTGGTATTGTTCACAGTTCTTCAGCAGGAACATGTGGTTGTCGGGCATAATAATGGCATCTTATGCATGTCTCAACCAGCTTGTCGGCGTCCGCCTTCGCGGTCAGCCAGTAGAATCCTTGCCGGAAGGCTTTTGCGACCAACGATCGAGGAGCGGCGTGATGCCTGCAATCTCCGAGATGGATCTCGCGCAGGATTTCCATACCTTCTAGCTGGGAAACACACTTTAAGTATACACCAATAGTGCTCCTTTTGTAGAGTTGCCCATTGATTATGGTATAACCCTTTGCTCGTCGTACTATTGGCCGTTTTTCGACTTCGTCGTCGGGCAAAGTTCCATTTTCAAGGTATTCCATGAACGGTTTTTTCCAAGCCGGAGGGACCTTAGTCACCATGTTGACGAAAGAGTCAGCTCTCTCCGGATTGTCGATGTCGGCTCCCTTCACGGATGGTGTGCGCAGGTGCTCGAGGAAAACTCTTGGCGGAATTCGCTTGCGCCCTGATCCTAGCTTAGACAGCAGATCAACCACCTCGTTTTGTTCCCTAGGCACATACTTAACTTCGTAGCCCAAGAAGCTCTTGGCTATCTCGTCCACTTCGTCTCAATATGCCGCCATCATAGGGTTCCGCGCATTCCAGGTGCCAGCCACCTGCTGGGCAACCAAGTCGGAATCTCCACAGCAAACTATGCGCTTGATGCCAATATCCTTGGCTACACGTAGTCTGTGAATGAGTGCTTCATACTCCGCCATGTTGTTTGTAGCCTCGAAGTGGATCTGCAGAACGTAGTGTAGCTTGTCTCCTGTTGGTGACTGTAGCAATACACCAGCCCCCGAGCCGTTGAGCAACTTTGATCCGTCAAAGTGCATCACCCAGTACTCTGGTTCTGGCAATGGAGTAGCATCTGGCATCTCCGTCCAATCTGCAATAAAATCCGCCAAGGCTTGTGACTTGATAGTGTCGCGTCTCTTGTAGGTGATCTCGAAGGAGGCAAGTTCAATGCCCCACTTCGCGACCCTTCCTGTAGCGTCGCTGTTATTGAGAATGTCGGACAGTGCAGTCTTGCTCACCACTGTGATTGGGTGCTCCTGGAAGCAATGTCTCAGCTTCCGAGAAGCGAGGAATACTCCATAAGCTATCTTTTGGTAGTGCGGGTAACGCTGCTTGGACTCCGTCAAGACCTCGCTTACATAGTAAACTGGTCGTTGAACTCCATGCTCATAGCCTGGTTCCTTCCGCTCTACGACGACGACGATGCTGATAACCCGGTTGGTTGCCGCCATGTAAATTAACAGGGGCTCACCAGGCTGGGGTGCTGCAAGGATGGGAGCTAAGGAAAGAGTCTCCTTGAGCTTCTTCAATGTTGCATCTGCTTCGTCCGTCCACGTGAATTTTTCCGCCTTCTTCAGAAACTTGTACAGGGGCAGGGCCTTCTCTCTAAGTCGGCTGACGAACCGACTAACTGCTGCAACACAACCTGTTAGTCGTTGAATGTCCTTTAGGCATGTCGGACGGTTTATGTTTAAGATGGCCTTGATTTTCTCCGGGTTGACCTCGATTCCACGCTGGGAAACGATGAAGCCCAACAATTTTCCGGCTGGAACTCCGAAGACGCACTTCTTAGGGTTAAGCATCATGTTGTATTTCCGGAGATTATCGAAGGTTTCTTTTAAGTCGGAGATTAAGTCGTTTGACTTTTTAGACATCACCGCGATATCGTCCACGTAGGCGTGAACGTTCCGACCAATTTGGTCGTGAAGGCAACGTTGCATTGTCCGCTGGTAGGTAGCACCTGCGTTTTTTAGCCCAAAGGGCATCGTGACATAGCAAAACGTGTCGTATGGAGTAGTGAATGAGTGGCCAATTGGTCCGACTTCCTCATCTTGATCTGGTGGTATCCTGAGTATGCATCGAGAAAACACAAAAGTTCCGAGCCAGCCGTCGAGTCAATGACTTGGTCAATGCGAGGCAAAGCAAACGGATCTTTGGGACATGCTTTGTTCAAGCCGGTGTAATCAACGCACATTCTTAATTCATTGGTTCCCTTTTTGGGGACAAGTACAGGATTGGCCACCCATTGGGTGTGAAGGACTTCTCGAATAAATCTAGCCTTAAGTAACCTAGCTATCTCTTTGCCAATGGCGCGTCTCTTCTCATCTCCAAAGCGTCGTAGAGGTTGTTACACTGGTTTGGATTTTGGATCAATGTTTAAGCTGTGCTCGGCAAGTTCCCTAGGTACACCTTTCATGTCGGCAGGTTGCCAGGCAAAGATGTCCCTATTCTCATGGAGGAACTCGGCGAGCGTGCTTTCCTATTTGGGATCCAGGTTCGTCCCAATGGCGGTGACCTTGGAGGCATCGCCTACCACAAGTTCCACCGGCTTGGTCTCGATGGCGGCCTTGAACGCATGAGTGGAGTCGGAGATTTGTTTCTTCGACGCGGGCATCTCTGAGTCATCGACCTTGCTCTGGATCTCTTTGAATTCTTCGCTGTAGAGGACAGCTTCTGCAACGGCTGCTTCATTGATCTCGCAGTCCCTTGCCTTGGTAAAGCTTCCGGATACGATGATGACACCGTTTGGTCCGGGTATCTTGAGCCTGTTGTAGACGAAGCATGGTTTGGCCATGAACGTGTGGAATATGTCGCGGCCGAATGTGACGTGGTACACGCTCTTGAAGGGGACCACCTCAAAGGTAATGCGCTCTTGGCGGTAATTATTAACATCGCCAAAGGCTACCTGAAGTGTAATACACCCAAGGGACCGAGCCTCCCGTCCAGGAACTACGCCGTGGAAAACGGTGTTGGTCCGCCTTAGGTTTGCCTCCGTCAAGTTCATCTTCTGTAGTGTATCCAGGTACATGATGTTGATGCTGCTTCCACTGTCCACCATGCACTTGGTGAACTCCACGCCGTCAATCAATGGGTTGATGACCATGGCGTACTGGTTCTCCGTGGGCACGAGGTCTGGGTGGTCCGTCCTATCCCAAGTTATTGGAACCTCTGACCAGCGCAGGTACTGGGGAACTGGGGGGAGAGTGGCCATCAGGATCCTTAGAGAGGTCTTCTGTTGTCGGACGGTGGGGGTGCCAAGGAAAGTGTGGTAGACTGGGGCCTTCTTTGTAAAGGGGTTCTTTCCCTTGTCGTCGCTCTTGGCGGCGTGCTTGGGGTCAACGTCTTCGTCCATGTCACTTGAATCCTTGGACTCCTCCTCCTTCTTCTTCCCCTTGCCCTTGCTGCGCGGTCTATTCTTCCGACTTCGCTTGTAGCCAGACTTCGGGTCTTCCTTGAGGTCGTTGACGAACTTGCAGTGTCGATTGGTATGGGTGGCTTTGTCGTTGACGTCGAGGTGTACGAGGCATGGATATCACGGTACTCCTCGTAGGTTTGGGGAACACGGAGCGGCGCCGAGGTGGTTTCACTTCCTCGTTGCTGCCCACGACCGGCTCCCCTTCCTCGGCCACGCTGTCCGCCCTCTTCCCGTCCTGCAAAATTCATAGCGACCATGTCGGTAGATTGCTTTTCTTCTGGAGCGGTTTTCCGCTTTGTACTGCTATTCCTCCGAGCTTGGGTTGGAACTACTGTTGCCGGCAATGATCCACGAGCATCGTCGTCGGCAACGGATCATCTGGTTCAAGTCAAGCTGGTGATTGTCCTGCAAGCGCTTCAGCTTATGTCGGAGCAACGTGCCCCTTTCCAACCTATCGATGAAAGCGGCCATGGCGGTCTAAGCATGCACTCCTGCACAGGAATTTTTCAGATCCAGCCATCGGGAGAGGTAGGCGCGAGATGTCTCGTCTTTCTCTTGCATGCACCGCTGTAGATCGCCCACAGTGCAGGGACGCTTGTATGTACCCTCAAAGTTCTTGGTGAACTCTTCTTGCATGCCCAACCAGTTGTAGATAGATTTCTCCGGCAAGTCGTCAATCCACTGACGGGCCGTACCCGCCAACATTAATGGGAGGTACTTGATGGCGACGTTGGGGTTGCCTCCAGCAATCTCTACTGCGTTGTCGTAGTCCTGCAACCACGTGGCTGGCTTGGCGGTACCGTCATAGGTCTTGATGGTATTGTCAATCCGGAAGCCTTTGGGGTAAGTTGCGGACCGTATTGCAGGTCCAAAGCAACATGGTCCCAGGTATGGTCCTTCCCGGGCCTCGTGGATCTTGTCGATCCGCGAACGTGCATCGTATGGCTCCGGGTTCTTCTTCTTCTTGTCAACAGGGGATGGGCTGCGTGAACGACGCGGGCCTCCTCCACTATGGTGACTGCTTGGTGGTGACGGAGGCGGAGGTGGCGGTGGGTTAGCCTTATTGCTATTACCCTCTTGCAACGCCTCGCGCTTGTCACGGTTGCTTGTCGGACACGGAGGGTCATGGCGCAACCTGCTCTTATGTCCTTTGTTGCGCTTTACGTCATGACGGGTCTGCTCTATGTTGTCGCGGATGACGATGCCACACTGCTTTGGTGGGGGCATATCCGTTCAATGGTGAGCGTTGTAATCTTCGCGATGTCGGGGAGACCGGGGCGGTGGAGATGGGCGACGAGGACGGGCCTTTTCTCCGTGGTCGGAGGATGTTGGGATGGCATCCTTCCTGTTGCGTGCATCCCTCCGTCTTCGTTCTGAGGAACCCGTCTGGGACCCGACATCAAGAGGAGATCTGTCCCTTGGCGGTTTGTACTGGCTAGACTGGCAAAGCCCTGGGTTAGACTCAAGCCTCTGGGAGGTGGCCTTTTCCTGCTTCTTCACCGCCTTGGCCACTAGGTCGTAGACCTGTTCCACTGCCTCAGGCGATCTATCCTTCTCTAGAAGGGTCTTGGCGACGGCGAGGTTAAGGAGTGGGGTGGGCATCACCTGCTTTCCTTCACTGTCAATGTATGGCTTGGCTTGTGCCGGCTTCGAGGGATCCCATCCTAGGTTGCACCGTACACCAGGATCGTTGATGACGCGAGCTAGAGCTTTCTTAGCCTTCTGCTGCTGTAGCAGAGTCTTGTACTCGGCCTCCATTGCTCTAGCTTTCTCTATGGACTTCTGGGCGTTGACCAGATCTCGATCTAGCTTAGCGCCTTGCGCCGCGATGGCTTGCGCTTCCTCCAGCAGCTGCTGGCGTTTCTCATCAAGCTGGGTCATGTTCCGGATATGAGCAACGGTCAGTGGCTCGACGAGGAGATTGCCGTACATCACTCTATCGGCTGGAGTAACCTGGGATGCTGCAGACGTAGATGCTGGAGGCAGCAAGTTTGTGGTGTTGTTGTTACTCGGGCCGGTGCCGAGTTCCTGCGGCTGCTGCACTGGGTTGGGCGGAGGAGGCATGTCTTTTGCGTGATCATCGTCAGCAACAATAAGTGGCCCCTTCCCCTTTTCTAGTGTCGTAGGCGGAGCTCATCCGGGTTGATCTTCATCCATCGCCGTCCCAATGGTGACGAACACCCCTTGGGACGCGACATTGTTGTTGGCCTCTTCGTCGCGCGAGTACTCCTCCATCTCCTGCATAACAGAGTCTAGATCTTCTGGGCTGAAGTCTATTTCCTCTGAATCTGCACTGAAGTCAGCATAAAGCGCGTCAATGACAGGGTCGGAGGGCGCCAGGACTTCCTCGATGATGGGCGGTGGAGGTGCAATGGGCTCGACGGTGACTGGAGGCGGTGGTTCTGCTATGATGATGGCGGCCGGAGGTGGTGGTGGTGGTGGCTGAATCGGAGGGGCTCCGTCAATGAGCGTGAGCGCTGTCTGAGCTGCCGCTTCGGCCTCCACGTAGTTGTTGACGGTGCTCACCATCTCTTCGAGGGTGAGGCGTCCTGTTTCCTGCTGCCGTCTTAAAGAATGTCGGAGAAGCGTGCCATGGTCCAGTCCTTCCACGAAGTGATACAGAGCATTATCATCGGGGTAGTGGGCTAGGTCAGCTCGTATGCGGAGCCACCTGGCCAGGTAATCGCGGGTGTTTTCGCCTTCTCTCTGAACGCAACGCGCCAGATCGAAGATGGTAACCACGCCGACGAACTTGGATCTCTGATGTCCAGGCGCACGGACTAAGCCGGCGGATTTGCAGTGATCTTCCACCTTTATATCCTGCACAAGGGCGGTTTGGGTGGGCCTTGAATTTTCCGATCTTTGCCGGCAAGCTCTAAAGAGAGATCCGACATTGATCCTTCCGCGGACGTATCCTGCCCGTAGGCAGTCCGTGCGGGTCTTGAATTTTTCCGATCTCTACTGGCAAGCTCCGAAGAGAGATCCTACATTGATCCTTCCGCGAACATATCCTGCCCGTAGGTGGTCCGTGCGGGTCTTGATGCTCCTCCGAATCCCAGGGAACTAGTGCCCGAGTCAGTTTCGCCGATGAAGAGGTGGATGTCTTTGATAGGAACGATCGAACACCGTGTAGGGTTCGTCTTCGCCGGGATCCAGAACTCGTCGGGAGGGACGATCGGAATGTTGCCGGAGAAGAGAACATGGCCAATGGCTACGGTTTCACCGATTCCTGCGAAGACCTTGGTCCTCGCCCGCTGAAGAGCCTGAAGCGCCTCTTGCCCCATGGTGGGCGCCAACTCTCGTGGTATTGCCGACGAGTACGCCATGGAGGGGTCCTCACAGTGCATGTTTAGAGATGTGGGGTAAGGCGAACGGTTGACGGGTACGAGGTAACACAGCTTACCCAGGTTCAGATCCCACAACGGCAGTGGAATCCTACTCCTGCTATAAATCACTATAAGGGCAATACGCCGAGTTACAGAGATAGGTTCGTTGTGCGAGGTTGTCTAAATCGATACTAGGTTGTCTATGAACATGCCCCAAAGGCTCCCATAGGCCCGACTTATATAGTCGCCAGGTCCTAGGGTTACAGGGAAAAGTCCTATCCGGACAGGTTACAGAGTCCTACACCGTCTATTACTAGTCTTGTGTATCTTGCACTCCAAGGCTCCGGGTACGCTGGTGACTCCACCGTAGCCTTCCTTTATCCGGCATGGGCCTCCCTTCTGGATCCACCTAACTGGGCCGCCCAGCAGGCCATAGGCCATGCTACAGACTATGGGCCACCCGGGTTAGTCGGATAAAAGACATGCTATAAGGATACCCATATAGCATATCCCCAACAGGGCCAGGGGGCCCACACCCGCTATGGGCGCAACCAGGGATGGCTGGCGCCTAGGGGGTGCGGCCACCCTGGTCTCCTCCTCCACCTCTGCTTCGTGGTTCTGTATTGCTCCGAGAAAAATAGGAAGATTGGCTTTTGTCCCGTCCAATTCCGAGAATATTGATTTTCTGCCTTTTCTGGAACCAAAAATAGAAGAAAACAGGCAACTGGCATTGTGCCATCTTTTTAATAGGTTAGTCCAAAAAAACATATAAAAATACGTCAAAGTGTAGACAAATCAAAAGACAAATGATATAAAACAAGCATGGAGCATCAAAAATTATAGATATGTTTTCAACGTATCACGCGGGTGTCCAGATGCTTGTCCTCCTCCATGTCTTCTTCATCCCCAACCAAGATCCGCTCCTCCTTGGGGTTTTTAGGATCATCTTCCTTGGGCTTCTTGCCTTTGTCGTTGACGGAGACCATGGTGCTCTAAACTTGAGAAGATTTCCTGATAGAAACAGATCAAAACAAAAACACAACAAGAACACGATATACGATCTTCAGGGGACCTAGGGGTTATATATTATGAAGTTTCAATGCATAAGGAAGGTACTGGTGCGAAAACGAGGCAGAGGCGGAGCTCAGGGGGCTCACACCCCCTCCAGGCGCGGCCAGCTGGGGCCCGCGCCTAGGGTGGTGTGTGTAACACCCTCAGAATCGGCCCTATGCAAGTTTCAGCGCTTCCCGCCAAACCCGCATAGAAACGATTCAAAGGTGCCCACCAGGCACTTGCGTGCGGGTGGAAAACGAAGTAATAACATTACACAACAGTCCTTGATGGGACCCACAGAACAGATATATATACAACACGACTCCATGAGTCAAGATTACAGATATACAGAACAAAGATCCAAATCACCTTGAAAACGATAGAGCGTCCAGCTACGGACAAGATGAAAATGGGGCTAAGAGCCCTGAAGAATAACCAATGGCGTCCATAACCCTGCCCAGGCCAAGCCGGAAGGGTAACCCTGCTAACGACGTCGACCTCAAAACCTGCTTAAACAAAAGGGGTGCCGACAAAGGGCAAAGGAAAAAGAGAGAGAGCGGTCAGTACTGAGGCCAGTACACGGCGAGGCTAGAATTCGGCGGTCCTCGCCTACATAGGTATGGTGGACTGAAGCGGCAGCGGCAGCATGCACTAAACAACCTATAGAGACTCGATACAACGGTCGGCTATCAGAGAGGGATAAGAAAGACCTATTCGGAACCAACCTGATACTACCTCCAAACATACCCATCCTGGTGTTTCCCCCTCGAGAACAAACGAGGAAGTCAACCGAGGAACTCACACAGTTGGCAGTTTTATTTATTCAGTTATCGTTGCAGCAATTACTAGTCAGGTATAGATAGCCATCCTGATATAATAAGCAGTGGGCAATTTTAGTTATCCATTCCGTTGTGGTTGCAACACTTACTAGTCAGATACAGTTAGCATGAGATATCCCCAAACCCAACAGTTGTTGGTACTTTTAGTTAGCCATTCCGTTATAGTGAAGCTGATTACTAGTCACATCGGATACAAGTCAAGTTATAACAGTAAACTTTGGTTATAGTTGTCTATGATCGAGACCTGTGCTCCAAGTCGTCCATAACCGCGGACAAGGCTTCTCGAAAAGATTTTACCCTGCAGGGGTGCACCAAAGTTTCCACACGCACCTACACCCTTGTTGTCAGATCAGGTAGGTACAAGATCACAAACCATACACCCAACGGTATGTCGACGGGGTTTCGGACACGACGTTTCCCAGACCCAAAGCAAGCACGGGGGGCCACCCCACTAAGTATACCAGCAACGAAGTCGGCCGATCTCCGAGACGGACTCAGGGTTTGCGCCAGTGGCTGTAAACGACGGGGAACCCGAAACTCTCGGGCTTGTCGATACCGCGAAAACACTCCGCTTACCTAAACAGTACAGGTGCTCCTCGCATAATCTTAAATAAAGCAGTAAAGCATGGCATAAGTACAGAATAGTAATAAAGCCCCAAACTACTTTGTGGCCCCCAGTACAGTACTTGGAATCAGGTACTAAATCGATGGGGGTGCCCATACATCCCACATGTGGTTAGCGCGCTCGATCTCGGAACAGGTGTCAAGAACTCGGGGTCCTACGGGACACCAGTGAGCGGTTAAGATCCAAATATTGTCTATTACCCACCGGTGCCTCTGCATTTACCTACTTCAATTTTAGTTATTAAACGATAATTAAAGCCATGATCATCTCCAACATTAATCATACGGCAATACTCCAACAATTGTGGTACTTGACGACACGCAACAGCACTTGAGCAAGCGACTACGACGCGCAGGTCCAACTATCTACCAAACAACAGGTAATAGGATGTGTCCAAGGCAATATAGGGCTGCAAGGGATATCACGGGTACGAAAACTAGAGCAACGCAACACAGATAGCAATAGATCAACAGGAGGGAATAAATACTATAAAAGTAAGATAGGTAGAAAGGGGGAGGTGCTCGCCTGAAAACATTGCCGAAGATTCATCCGAAGATCGGGTCGATACTCGCATCAACTCAACGGCCTTATCCGCGAAGAACCAAAACACTAGAATAAACACCGGATGCAATATTTAATACTACGGCAAAAGATCGGGCATGATGCATGTATGATGTATGACATGGCAAAGGTGCAATGCAATTAGATCATATTAAGCGGAACCGGGGGTCCCGACAATTAATTAAATAGTTCATGTTGTTTAGCTACCCCACAATTTAAATGTTGTCTTAACAAGGCAAAATCATATCACCGGTTCGCTACACAAATTTAAATGGAACCAATATGAGACTAGATTTGTCCGCATATGGGCCCCATATTTAATTATAAGGTGAATCGGCATAAGGCCCCCAAACCAAATGATATGCATGCGAGTATGACTGATTTACATGCAACATTTCATAATGTCATATATTATAAAATATAGGGTGTCGGATAGGGGTCACACATCGAATGGCGATCTTGGTTCCAGGGGGGTTCGGGGCCGGACTCAGGGTTCAGGGTTCGACGGGATCGTCTTCGAAGGTCGGATACAAGATGAAGAGCTTGGTGTTCCGGGAAGAAGGACTTGGTGTGGCGTCGGGGGCGCATCGGACTCACCCTGGTCGGTGTCGATCTTGTTGCATCCGTGTCTTCGGGTCCGTGTAGACGGTCATGGCGTTCAAGGTGGCGAACTTGGCGTTCCGTGTAAGCGACCTTGGCGTCCGGGCAGGAGTACTTGGGGTTCCCACTTCGACTGTCGATGTCGGACTCGGGTTGCATGTCAACGAGGAGGCCTTGTCGCATCCGACTTGTGTTGGCCTTTGACAACAAAATTGCCTCAACTTCATCACATCAACAGTTTTGGGCCGAGACGGAATTTCACCAATTATAACCACACCGGTGCTCGTGATGCGCTGAGGCAGGGAAACAAAACAGGGTGTTCCTATAACATCAAGCACCACGCTACAGCGGCAGGGCTTAATGCGCTTGCTTGCACGTAGAGCGACAAGGGGAGAAGAACAGCGGCAGTGTGCACTCGCGGGGAAGACGAGGGCGCGCCGGAGGGACGCCGTGGGGGCGCGGTCGGAGACACCGAGGATGAGCAGGGGCCCGGGCTCCAGGATGAAGACGGGGTCGGGGCCGTCTCGCGGACAGGGCGGCACCGGCCAGAGGAGGGCGAGGAGGAGCTTCGGGGAGGGCGCGCGACGCTGCTGAGCAGAGGGTTCCCGGCGGCGATGTGCTGCAGCCTAGGGGGATAGATGCTGGCCGGGGATGCATGGCGGCGGGCCGGCGAGGAGGCAGAGGTCGTGAACCGGCGCCGAGGAGGAGGAAGACGGCGAGGCGGTCGCGGGCTCGGGGCCATGGGGTAGGGGTGGAGCGAGGAGAGCGGGGTCTCGCGTGGAGGCGGCCGGAGATGCGCAGAGCTGGGTGGAGGTGGCCGGCGGAGCGGGCTCGACGGCGAGCTGAGAGGCGGAGGACGGCGGCGTCGACGGAGAGGAGGCAGGTGGCCTCGCGCACCGGTGGGGATGGCGAGATGTGCGCGAGGGAGAGGGGAGAGAGGAGCGGGTGGCGCCAGGGGAGAGCTCGGCGGCGGCGGGCGAGGCCGAGGGAGAAGAAGGTGGGGGTCGCGTGCGGGGAGCGGGTTGGGTGTGGGGAGCGAGGGATCTAGGGATGTGGACAGGTGGGGTCGGCATGGGGCCCAGGGCGGTTCAGGAGGGGACGTGTGGGTGGGGCGTGCGTTTGGTTGGGGCAGCGGGAGTGGTCGGTGTGGTTGGGGTCTGGTGGTGTGGGGACGTGCCCAGGTGGCGGCAGGGGATTGGAGGGAGGAAAGGGAGAGGTGAGGTGGCGGGCCGGGGTTGGCCGGGGTGATGTGGCTGAAGGGTGGGTAGAATAGGACTGGGTAGTTTTAGGATTTCGGGTAGGCTGGTTTGGTACTGGGGGTGGCCAACTGGGTCGGATCGGCCCGGTACGGCTGCCCCCTAAAAATAACATAAATTTTTATTTAATTTAAAATAAACTTTTGTAAATAGTTTTTAGACAAATAAAAGACCCGGAAAAGCCCGGCGCTTTAATTTGAAATTGAGACGGGGAATATTTAGAAAACCGAACTAGGCTTTTAGAAAATAGGTTTCGACAAACAAATGCATGATGACATGACGATGCTCAAATGCAATGTGGCATGATGACATGAGCATGCGGTCATGATGATGCAATGCACAAAAACAACGCGATTTTCTAGCGGTGGTTTTTGCGGGATGCCACAATTTGACACCACTAACAATGGATCTCGCCCTCGAGATCCGCCTCATGGTACCGGAAAGAAGGTCGGTGGTCTGCATCTTCTCGCTTCGTGTAGATCCTCGCGACACCACTAACAAAAGGTCGTTGTACGTGACCGTCGAGGGAAACACTCCGGAAACGAAAGGTCGAAGGTAGAGGTATCAACAAATAAAGCCACCTCTAGCTTCCGTGGACGGAGTAAAATTGCTGGATCCACTGATTCGATGTACAAGAGCGAATGATAAGAGTAGTCGGATGGTGATCAGTCCATCGCGCACCCAAACCATTACTCTGCACACGAATAGGCGGATTATGCAACCAACTCTCGGAATTCAGACTGAAGATCTCGACAAATGAGGTTCAGAAACAAAGGAGTGATGCAGACTCTGCATCGGATCTGGCGTAGATGATGTCGTCGCATCGGAAAACACCGGAAGGCACAAACAAGGAACAAAGAATGGTACCACAGTAGACGGATTCCTCAGACAGCATGAACACCGGATGGTAGAACACCGTTATCAAAGGAGGAAGCGAAACCCTGAAGGTACGACGGAAACCCAACCACGAGAAATCCTGGACTCGAAGAGAGAGAAGAGAGCGGATTCAAAACACGCAGAGGTGAGAGGAGAGCAGCAGAGGGGTAAGGAGTAAAATCAGACCTAATCAGAACTATCCAACCGATTTTGCGAAAAATAGTTTTGACACTCTACTTCGGCCGTTAGCTAGGTTATCCTACAGGCTGGACTTGTGGGGTATCGCAACTGCTGAGCTCTGATACCACTCTGTAACACCCTCAGAATCGGCCCTATGCAAGTTTCAGCGCTTCCCGCCAAACCCGCATAGAAACGATTCAAAGGTGCCCACCAGGCACTTGCGTGCGGGTGGAAAACGAAGTAATAACATTACACAACAGTCCTCGATGGGACGCACAGAACAGATATATATACAACACGACTCCATGAGTCAAGATTACAGATATACAGAACAAAGATCCAAATCACCTTGAAAACGATAGAGCGTCCAGCTACGGACAAGATGCAAATGGGGCTAAGAGCACTGAAGAATAACCAATGGCGTCCATAACCCTGCCCAGGCCAAGCCGGAAGGGTAACCCTGCTAACGACGTCGACCTCAAAACCTGCTTAAACAAAAGGGGTGCCGACAAAGGGCAAAGGAAAAAGAGAGAGAGCGGTCAGTACTGAGGCCAGTACACGGCGAGGCTAGAATTCGGCGGTCCTCGCCTACATAGGTATGGTGGACTGAAGCGGCAGCGGCAGCATGCACTAAACAACCTATAGAGACTCGATACAACGGTCGGCTATCAGAGAGGGATAAGAAAGACCTATTCGGAACCAACCTGATACTACCTCCAAACATACCCATCCTGGTGTTTCCCCCTCGAGACCAAACGAGGAAGTCAACCGAGGAACTCACACAGTTGGCAGTTTTATTTATTCAGTTATCGTTGCAGCAATTACTAGTCAGGTATAGATAGCCATCCTGATATAATAAGCAGTGGGAAATTTTAGTTATCCATTCCGTTGTGGTTGCAACACTTACTAGTCAGATACAGTTAGCATGAGATATCCCCAAACCCAACAGTTGTTGGTACTTTTTATTAGCCATTCCGTTGTAGTGAAGCTGATTACTAGTCACATCGGATACAAGTCAAGTTATAACAGTAAACTTTGGTTATAGTTGTCTATGATCGAGACCTGTGCTCCAAGTCGTCCATAACCGTGGACACGGCTTCTCGAAAATATTTTACCCTGCAGGGGTGCACCAAAGTTTCCACACGCACCTACACCCTTGTTGTCGGATCAGGTAGGTACAAGATCATAAAACATACACCCAACGGTATGTCGACGGGGTTTCGGACACGACGTTTCCCAGACCCAAAGCAAGCACGGGGGGCCACCCCACTAAGTATACCCGCAACAAAGTCGGCCGGTCTCCGAGACGGACTCAGGGTTTGCGCCAGTGGCTGTAAATGACGGGGAACCCGAAACTCTCGGGCTTGTCGATACCGCGAAAACACTCCGCTTACCTAAACAGTGCAGGTGCTCCTCGCACAATCTTAAATAAAGCAGTAAAGCATGGCATAAGTACAGAATAGTAATAAAGCCCCAAACTACTTTGTGGCCCCCAGTACAGTACTTGGAATCAGGTACTAAATCGATGGGGGTGCCCATACATCCCACATGTGGTTAGCGCGCTCGATCTCGGAACAGGTGTCAAGAACTCGGGGTCCTACGGGACACCAGTGAGCGGTTAAGATCCAAATATTGTCTATTACCCACCGGTGCCTCTGCATTTACCTACTTCAATTTTAGTTATTAAACGATAATTAAAGCCATGATTATCTCCAACATTAATCATACGGCAATACTCCAACAACTGTGGTACTTGACGACACGCAACATCACTTGAGCAAGCGACTACGACGCGCAGGTCCAACTATCTACCAAACAACAGGTAATAGGATGTGTCCAAGGCAATATAGGGCTGCAAGGGATATCACGGGTACGAAAACTAGAGCAATGCAACACAGATAGCAATAGATCAACAGGAGGGAATAAATACTATAAAAGTAAGATAGGTAGAAAGGAGGAGGTGCTCGCCTGAAAACATTGCCGAAGATTCATCTGAAGATCGGGTCGATACTCGCATCAACTCAACGGCCTTATCCGCGAAGAACCAAAACACTAGAATAAACACCGGATGCAATATTTAATACTACGGCAAAAGATCAGGCATGATGCATGTATGATGTATGACATGGCAAAGGTGCAATGCAATTAGATCATATTAAGCGGAACCGGGGGTCCCGACAATTAATTAAATAGTTCATGTTGTTTAGCTACCCCACAATTTAAATGTTGTCTTAACAAGGCAAAATCATATCACCGGTTCGCTACACAAATTTAAATGGAACCAATATGAGACTAGATTTGTCCGCATATGGGCCCCATATTTAATTATAACGTGAATCGGCATAAGGCCCCCAAACCAAATGATATGCATGCGAGTATGACTGATTTACATGCAACATTTCATAATGTCATATATTATAAAATATAGGGTGTCGGATAGGGGTCACACATCGAATGGCGATCTTGGTTCCGGGGGGGGGGGGTTCGGGGCCGGACTCAGGGTTCAGGGTTCAGGGTTCGACGGGAACGTCTTCGAAGGTCGGATACAAGATGAAGAGCTTGGCGTTCCGGGAAGAAGGACTTGGTGTGGCGTCGGGGGCGCATCGGACTCGCCCTGGTCGGTGTCGATCTTGTTGCATCCGTGTCTTCGGGTCCGTGTAGACGGTCATGGCGTTCAAGGTGGCGAACTTGGCGTTCCGTGTAAGCGACCTTGGCGTCCGGGCAGGAGTACTTGGGGTTCCCACTTCGACTGTCGATGTCGGACTCGGGTTGCATGTCAACGAGGAGGCCTTGTCGCATCCGACTTGTGTTGGCCTTTGACAACAAAATTGCCTCAACTTCATCACATCAACAGTTTGGGGCCGAGATGGAATTTCACCAATTATAACCACACCGGTGCTCGTGATGCGCTAAGGCAGGGAAACAAAACAGGGTGTTCCTGTAACATCAAGCACCACGCTACAGCGGCAGGGCTTAATGCGCTTGCTTGCACGCAGAGCGACAAGGGGAGAAGAACAGCGACAGTGTGCACTCGCGGGGAAGACGAGTGCGCGCCGGAGGGACGCCGTGGGGGCGCGGTCGGAGACACCGAGGATGAGCAGGGGCTCGGGCTCCAGGATGAAGACGGGGTCGGGGCCGTCTCGCGGACAGGGAGGCACCGGCCAGAGGAGGGCGAGGAGGAGCTTCGGGGAGGGCGCGCGACGCTGCTGAGCAGAGGGTTCCCGGCGGCGATGTGCTGCAGCCTAGGGGGACAGATGCTGGCCGGGGATGCGTGGCGACGGGCCGGCGAGGAGGCAGAGGTCGTGCACCGGCGCCGAGGAGGGGGAAGGCGGCGAGGCGGTCGCGGGCTCAGGGCCGCGGGGTCGGGGTGGAGCGAGGAGAGCGGGGTCTCGCGTGGAGGCGGACGGAGATGCGCAGAGCTGGGTGGAGGTGGCCGGCGGAGCGGGCTCGACGGCGAGCTGAGAGGCGGAGGACGGCGGCGTCGACGGAGAGGAGGCAGGTGGCCTCGCGCACCGGTGGGGATGGCGAGATGTGCGCGAGGGAGAGGGGAGAGAGGAGCGGGTGGCGCCAGGGGAGAGCTCGGCGGCAGCGGGCGAGGCCGAGGGAGAAGAAGGTGGGGGTCGCATGCGGGGAGCGGGTTGGGTGTGGGGAGCGAGGGATCTGGGGATGTGGACAGGTGGGGTCAGCGTGGGGCCTAGGGCGGTTCAGGAGGGGACGTGTGGGTGGGGCGTGCGTTTGGTTGGGGCAGCGGGAGTGGCCGGTGTGGTTGGGGTCTGGCGGTGTGGGGACGCGCCCAGGTGGCGGCAGGGGATTGGAGGGAGGAAAGGGAGAGGTGAGGTGGCGGGACGGGGTTGGCCGGGGTGATGTGGCTGAAGGGTGGGTAGAATAGGACTGGGTAGTTTTAGGATTTCGGGTAGGCTGGTTTGGTACTGGGGGTGGCCAACTGGGTCGGATCGGCCCGGTACGGCTGCCCCCTAAAAATAACATAAATTTTTATTTAATTTAAAATAAACTTTTGTAAATAGTTTTTAGACAAATAAAAGACCCGGAAAAGCCCGGCGCTTTAATTTGAAATTGAGACGGGGAATATTTCGAAAACCGAACTAGGCTTTTAGAAAATAGGTTTCGACAAACAAATGCATGATGACATGACGATGCTCAAATGCAATGTGGCATGATAACATGAGCATGCGGTCATGATGATGCAATGCACAAAAACAACGCGATTTTCTAGCAGTGGTTTTTGCGGGATGCCACAGTGTGGCCACCCTGGCCTCCGTTTCCTCCTCTGTTTCATCTCATAACCTTCCGTATGTAATAAAAATATCAAAAATATAAAAAGATAGGATTTTCACGAACCTTCTGTTTTCACCACTTTTTACCTTCTCAAAGACGGACTCTACAGATCCTCGTGTTTGGTTTCTAATAAATTCTTCCGGAGTCACCATTTGAATAATATCAACATCTTCATTATAAGAATCTCCAAAAAATATAATGTTTGAGCCTTTGACCATTCACCACCTGTGTAGTGTTGTCCTTCAAAGAAGATATTTTGATAGCCCCTGAATGATACACTTCCTCAATAACAAAAGGTTCTTCCCATTTTGAGAGTAGTTTACCTGCAAAAAATCTGAGACGAGACCTATATAGAAGAACTTTCTCACCAACATGGAACTCCCTATTTAGAATTCTCCTATCATGCCATCTTTTTACTTTTTCCTTAAAGAGTCTAGAAATTTCATCAGCTTCACTTCTCCACTCATCTAAGGTACTCAAGTCAAGCAATCTTTTCTCACCAACAAGTTTAAAATCTCTATTCAACTCTTTCACTGCCCAATAAGCTTTGTGTTCTAATTCTAGAGGCACAAGCTTTCCCATAAACCATTTTGTAAGGAGACATTCCCATAAGATTTTTATAAGCGGTTCTATAAGCCCATAAAGCGTCATTCAACTTTTTAACCCAATTTTCCTAGATCTATTAATAGTCTTCTACAAGATAGATTTAATTTCCCTATTGGAAAGTTCTACTTGCCCACTGGTTTGGGGGTGATAAGCTGAAGCAATTCTATGGTTAACATCATATTTAGCGAGAGTTTTCCTAAAACCACCATTAATAAAATGAGAGCCTCCACATCTCTTACAATGCCAATGGGACAGACTGTCTCTCTATTAGCAAGGTGAATAACCACATCAATATCCTCAAGCTCATAAGGACCAATTTCATGCATAATTTCCCTGTAAAGCTCATAAGGAATAGCACTAGAACTAGCACCAATATTACATAAACCACAATAGCAATGATCACCAATTCTCACAGAAAGCATAGGGACACTAGCTTTTCTAGGATGAGAGACAATATTATAAGCGTCTTCACAGAAGACAATGTGCTCATCCACTATATTTTTAGTGACAAGATCTTTCACAAAAGCTACCACAGGTTCAATATTTATTTTCTCATCGGGTTGCACAGTTTTCTTTGCACTTTTTCTAACCACATTAGCTATGATAGAATGTTCCTTTACCTTAGCAGGAAAAGGGATTTTCTCAACATAAGGTTCAGGCAAGATAGGATCAACAGTACAAACTTCAATGCTAGCAGGAACATGGGTAACAATATCTTTATAAGGATCATGGTACTTGCCCCACACCTTTTTGGGAATTTAAATATAAGAGGCAAAAGCCTTAAAACACTTTACAAGAACTTGAGAATCAAGACCATACTCAGTACTAATATCACGGAAGTCATTAGTTCCCATAAAAGATTTAATGCATTCATAATCATAGTTTATACCTGACTTTCTTCCTTTGTCATTCTCCCATGCTTCAGATTCTCTTGAATACGGTCTAGGAGATCCCATTTAGCTTCTTCCTTCATACGTGTGAATGATCCGGCACAAGAAGCATCTAGTAAATCTTTATCATGAAGAGAAATCCTATCATAAAAGTTATTGATAATAATATTGTCAGGGAGTTCATGAATAGGACATTTAAGCATTAATAACTTCAATCTCCCTCAAGCTTGAGTTGTACTCTCTCCATCACGAGGCCAAAATTTATATATCAGGTTCCTATCCTTATGGATCTCACTAGGAGGATAGAATTTAGAATAAAAGAGAGGCACTTCCATTCCATGGATTGTCCATTCTTCGGCAGCTTATACCATTCTTCAGCTCTTCCTTTCAACGATATAGAGAGTAACTTCTTCTTCACTTGTTTAGTTGTGATACCTACACACTTAAACAACCCCCATAATTCATGTATAAAAAGCAAATGATCACCGGGATGGACAGTTCCATTCCCTAAATATTAATTATCCATAACACGATCAACAATACTTGTAGGTATCTTAAAAGGATATATCTCAATAGGTGGTGGTTCATATACTACCTTAACAGTAGTATTAGTTTTCCCAAACAGAAAACCAAGTGGGTTATCCATACTGGAAACAAAGTAACAAATAGAAATAAAAAGCAATACTCACAGTAGAAGTTTCCTTTACCAGTTCCACTCTTCAATAGCGCTTCACTCTCCGGCAACGGCGCCAGAAAATAGTCTTGATGACCCACAAGTATAGGGGGGGTATCATAGTACTTTCGATAAATAGGAGTGTCGATCCCAACGAGGAGCATAAGGTGTCGACTAGTGGTAAGGAGCAGGAAATGTTTGTAAATACTTAGCAAACGGATTTTTAGGGGTTTTCTGATAAAGCAAAGAAATAAAGTGCAAGTAAATGAAACATCAAACAGTTGCAGCAAGTGGCCCAATCCTTTCTTAGCAAAGGACAAGCCGGTGGAAATACTTGTAAGGACCAAACGTTCTCGCGGACACATGGGAATTATGTCAAGTGCTTTCGCTTCAAATAGCTGAGTACCCTTCTTTGGTGTTGTTAGTGTTGTGTGGGTGAACCTGTGCTAATGTACCAACCTTACTTGGACTAATACATACTTGTGATTAAACCCCTTGCAAGCATCCGCAACTACAAGAAAGCAATGAAGGTATAAACTTAACCACAGCCTTAAACTCTGAGATCCTATACTGCCTTGTGCAATGGTGTCCTAACGGGGGTTTAGGTTTTTGTCACTCCGGCAACCCCACAATTAGTATCCAAATACATAATGCATTCCCTAGGCCCATAAATGGTGAAGTATCATGTAGTCGACATTCACATGACACCACTAGAAGAATAGCACCACAACTTAAATACTAAACCATTGAATAATATCTCAACACAAATCCACTACTAACAACATGACTTCTCCCATGTCCTCAAGAACTAAGCGAACAACTCACGATACATCATATGGATCAAGATCAAAGATGATATGGTGATGAATAACAATCTGAACATAAACAATAATCTAATGGTTCCACTCACAAGCATCAACTACAATAGTAATCAACACCGGGAAAGTTTCCCCTAATAATCCTATTGTTACGGCGGGATGGAGTGATGACGATGGTGTTGTTGGAGACGATGGTGTGGATGATGATGATGATCCCGATGAAGTCTAGATTGATGATGGTGTTAATGGCGACGATATTCCCTCTCCGGGAAGGAATTTCCCCGATAGAAATCTATTTGCCGGAGAGCTCTTTCTCCCTCGGTGTTTTCTGCCTCGCAGAGGCGGCAGAATCTTTCTATGGTTGCTTCCCGTGTATTAGGTTTTCGAGGAGAAGATATAGGCGAGAGGGAGGAGCCAGAGGTGGGCCACACCCCTGTAGGCACGACCTAGGGGTGGCCCGCACCTAGGGGTGTGGGCCCCCTGTGGCCCATCTCCGCCTCCCCTTTTGGCATTCTTCGTCTTCTGGGAAAATATGATTTTCCATGGTTTTTCGTGTATTTTTCTGATCTTCGCGAAATTACATCAAAACACCTCCTTTTCCATCAGAATCCTTACTCCGGCGGTTCATCCTCCAAGAATCATCCAACATGCAAAAACAGATGAAAAGACATAAGTAACACCTCTTAATATGAAATATATCAATGAATAGAGGCAAATTATGATATAGAATGGTGATGCAAATTGGACATATCAGTTGCATGACGCGGATATACAATATGAGTTTAATTCCGAAATTTACCACTATCAAAGGTTCTAAGTGTCAAGTTTGTGGGCAAGCAAAGCAACCCCGCAAGTCTCATATGGCTGCGGAATCGAGAAACTTAGCACCATTAGTACTTATATATTCAGATCTCTGTGATATGAATGATGTGTTGGCAAAAGGTGGAAAAGATACTTTGTGACGTTGATTGATGACTCCACTAGATACTGCTATGTTTATCTTTTGAAATCTAAAGATGAAGCTTTGAACTACTTCAAAATCTATAAAGCTGAAGCAGAAAACCAACTTGATCTTATAATCAAGCGGCTAAGGTCGGATCGTGGTGGAGAGTACTTTTCAAATGAATTTGATTTATTCTGTACAAAACATGGTATTATACATGAGAGGACGCCTCCCTACTCACCTCAGTCAAATGGGGTGGCCAAAAGAAAGAACCACACTCTAACTGATTTGGTTAACGCTATGTTAGATACATCAGGTCTTTCCAAGGAATGATGGGGGGAGGCGCTAATGACCGCGTGTCATGTCCTAAACCGTGTTCCCATAAAGGATAAAACCATGAGTCAATTTGAGGAATGGGAAAAGAAAATACTTAAACTCTCTTACTTACGAACTTGGGGTTGTTTGGCGAAAGTCAATATTCCAATACCCAAGCAGCAAAAGCTTAGACCAAAAACCGTTGATTGTGTTTTTCTGGGATATGCTTTTCATCGCATTGGCTATAGATTTTTTATAGTAAACTCTGAATTATCCGACATGCATGTTGGTACAATTATGGAGTCAAATGATGCGACTTTCTTTGAGGACATATTTCCTATGAAAGGTATGTCTAGCTCATCAAATCAGGGGATGACTAGTTCGTCTATTCAGGATTTTTCTATAATTCTTGAACCCACTATGTCGATAGAACACTATGATAATCCTGTGGAGGACGACAATGAAGCTCCCAAAAGGAGCAAAAGACAAAGGATTTCAAAGTCATTTGATGATGATTTCATAGTGTACCTTGTGGATGATACTCCTACTTCTATTTCAGAAGCATATGCATCTCAAGATGCTGACTACTGGAAGGAAGCTGTCCGAAGCGAGATGGAATCCATATTAGCTAATGGTACTTGGGAAGTCACTGATCGTCCTTATGGATGCAAACCTGTAGGATGTAAATGGGTGTTCAAGAAAAATCTTAGACCTGATGGTACTATTGAAAAGTACAAGGCATGTCTTGTGGCCAAGGGTTATACCCAAAAAATAAGGTGAAGACTTCTTCTATACCTACTCATGTAGCTATATTGACCACTATTCGAGTACTACTATCCTTGGCTGCCTCACATGGTTTTCTCGTTCATCAAATGGACGTTAAGATAGATTTTCTAAATGGAGAGCTAGATCAGAAAATTTATATGGAGCAGCCTGACGGATTGTAGTAGATGGTCAAGAAGGAAAGGTGTGTAAGTTAGTGAAGTCTTTGTATGTTCTTAAGCAAGATCCTAAGCAGTGACACGAGAAGTTTGAAAGAACTTTAATTGCTATAGGCTTTGTTGTAAACGAAGCTGAGAAATGTGTGTACTATCGCCATGATGGGGGCAAGGGAGTTATTATGTGTCTCTATGTTGATGACATATTGATATTTGGGACCAAACTCGCTGTTATTGAGGAGGTCAAAGAGTTCCTATCTCACTGTTTTGAGATGAAGTACTTGGGAGTGGCTGATGTAATATTAAACATCAAGCTAGTACAGGATGACAATGGTGGGATTACATTGCTTCAGTCTCACTTTGTGGAAAATATATTGAGTCGCTTGGGGTATAGCGACTGCAAGTCTTCTCCAACGCCTTATGATCCGACTGTGCTACTTCAAAAGAATCAAAGGATTGCTAAATATCAATTGAGATATTCTCAAATTATTGGCTCGCTCATGTATTTAGCCAGCACCACTAGACCTGGCATATCCTTTGCTGTAAGCAAACTAAGTCGATTTGTGTCAAATCCTGGAGATGATCATTGGCATGCTCTTGAAAGAGTTTTGCGCTATCTGAAAGGCACTGTGAGTTATGGTATTTAGTATACTGGGTATCCACGAGTACTTGAGGGTTATAGTGATTCAAACTGGATATCTGATGCTGATGAGATTAAGGCCACAAGTGTTTATTTGTTTACACTTGGTGGTGGCGCTGTTTCCTGGAAATCTTGCAAGCAGACCATCTTAACAAGGTCAACAATGGAAGCAGAACTCACAACATTAGACACAACCACTGTTGAACAGAGTGGCTTCGTGAGCTCTTGATGGACTTACTTATGGTTGAAAAACCAATACCTGCCATCCCGATGAACTGTGATAATCAAACTGTGATTGTCAAAGTAAACAGTTCTAAGGATAATATGAAGTTATCAAGGCATGTGAAGAGGAGATTGAAATCTGACACGAAACTGAGAAACTCCGGAGTTAATGCGTTGGATTATATCCAAACATCTAAGAATCTGGCAGATCCTTTCACAAAGGGATTATCACATAATGTGATAGATAATGCATCGAGGGAGATGGGTTTGAGACCCACACTATGAGTTGATTGCAGTGGTAACCCACTCTATGTGATCGGAGATCCCGTGAATTAGAGTTGGGAGACAAGCTGTTGGTTAGCTAAGAGGAGAGTATTCACATATTATATTTACATATCCATAAATATGCAATACTCTCTTAATTTGCATGGCAGGTTGATATTTATCTTAATATGTTCCAAGTGGCTTTTATAATCAGAGATGTTGTCCTGCAGAACATCACTTAAGGAACACACTTATATGAGTCTGACTGTTAAACGTCGCAGTCCATAAGAGTTGGGTGCTCTATAATAAACTCATGAAAGGCCCTAGAGTATGACGCATAAGCTCTAAACCGCGGGGAAGCCAACGACAGCCATGTACCAGTCTAGATTTTGTGTGAAACTAGCGCGCAGAAAACTTGTAGTTCAAGGCATAGTCCACTATTCAAGTTGCTAACTAGTGTAACATGAAGTTTAACGTGGAAGTTCAACTTAACAGTCTCCACTATACACCGGTATATAAAACAATGTTCTGGAATAAAAGTGATGTGATGTGCCAATGATACTTTGTGGGGGATCGTTGGAATTTGATGAGTTTTAGGCTGTTGGCCCATTAGAAAAATTCTGAAATTCTCTTTGGACCACTTGTGCATGGCAGCATATGGCTGTGCTAGTGCTGCTAAACTTTAGTCTCACATTGCTAGTGGAAGGATAGTTGGACCACCTTATATAGTAGAGTGTTGCACCACTCACTAAGGTGTGACAAGGAGAGAAGCCCTCGCGCACTCCTTCTCCGACGCTGCCCACCTCGCCATGCCTCTCCTCGCCTCATCATGACGCGCGCGCCGCGGGTTGCGGGAATCTCGCCGAGCCGAGCTTTATTTTGCTGATTGGGAAAAGTATTTATAAGTCATTAACGGACGCGTTAATTACAGTCGTTTCCAATTTTTATGGACGTGGGGTGTTATCGACTCGGACATGGGCTGTGTCCTACGATCTCCCTGACTGGCACTATATAAGCGTCTCCGCTAAACCTAATCGGTGATCAATCCACACATGCGCCTACCTCCAGAACCTTGCGCCGCCGCCTTCGTCTTCCCCATCTCGGTTTGCGGCGTGCACCGCAGATCGGGACAGTTGGCCTCCGAAACCCCGCCTCTCGTGAACCTGTACTGGTGATGAGCGATTAGGTTTTTGGGGAGCGCTCAAGCGCGACTACTGGCAAACACGACATCATCTGACGGAGTTCCCGAATGACAACTTCTTCCCGGACGTCAGCGACCTCTTGGGCAACCTCAACATGGGCGACAACTCTACTGCTGCTACCGCCGCGGCTACTGCACCAACTACATCGTATGTGATCACAATCTCTCTCTTTCAGATTTTGCTAGAGTTTTTAGGTCTAGCGTTTGGTGTAGATATGATAGGTTTATATTGTATAGATGTAATATGTTCATCTACTTTATTGATTTGCATGATTGGTTTTAGTACTGTCCGTATGATCATGATTTATCAGTTTATTATTCGGATTAAATCATATGGATTATTGCTTATATTTTCAACATTTACATGGTGCACACAGAATTCGAGGACCAATCTACCATCAGTTGGACCAACAAAAAATTCTTTTTAGATGATATAAAAATTATATTACTCCCTCACACCCAAATTAGTTGATTCAAATTTATCAAAATACAGATGTATCTAATACTAAATTATGTCTAGATACAATCGAATCTAGACAAATCTAAGTCAACTAATTTTCTCGAAATAGGCTTTCGCCCCGCTTTATAAATAAAGCACATATGTGAGACCGCTGCTGGGCCAGACAGCACAACGCCCAAAGAAATTACCGAGCACTGCTGGGACCGAACAACATAAGCAAAAACCCAAGAGAAAATACAAAAGAAAGAAAAAGAAAGAAATGCACAAAATCACTGGATCGATCACCGACTAAGACTCGCAACCGCTGCGCCCTCTAAAAAAGTCCCTCCATAATCCTATGCCTCCGAATTGCCATGTACCAAGCAACACCTTTCAGTCCTATCACGTACTCAAACACCATCCTTGGGTGTGTGTGTGGAAAAAGCCTCTCCTCCCACCTTATCTCTACAATAACTAAACTCGCCCCGTCGGTCGCCGGGCCTCCCCTGGCACCTCTCCGCTGGATTGGCCGGCCTGAGTAGGTCTGGGCGCGGTGCTGTAGTTTCTAGGGTAGATTTGTTTGGCGTCATGCCGATAGTGGGCCTTCTTCCCGGGAGTGGAGCTTTAGATCTTGACCGCATCCTGGCTCTAGGGTTTGTCCCCATGGCACATGAGCTTCTTTGGTTGGAGTTCTGCGTGGTGATGGCGACCACCGCTTCCTCAAATAAGGTCTTGTTCTGCCTCCTACTCCTCGTCGTCTCTTGGCTCTCCCATCTCCCTCTGGACGGTAGTGGTTGTGAGGGGATGGAGATGGTGGGCGCCCAAATGGGGGATGTTGGTGGCGGCGGGAGTTCTTCCACACTGGCGGGTGTGCATGCCGTCGGGTGGTCGTTGGCGTCACTGGTGCTGCTTGTCCCTCTTCATCCGACCGGCCGTGGTGGCGAGGGGATGAAGGACGACTGGCTTCGGCGAGCGGACGTCTCCCCTATCCTCTGTGTACCGCGTCTTCTTCGTGCCGGTGGTCCTCGTCTGCCCTCTTTCCTCTCAGCCGGCCATGGTGGCGTGGGAGAGGAGGAGTGCTTCTCGAGGTTCTGCGCTGCGCAGAGAGATGATGGGGAGTTCTTGAAGCTTCTTCTCCCTGTGGCGGTCCCCAAGCGTCGGCGAGTCGTCGCCACTATCTTCGGTCAGAAGGCTAACCCCGCCATGCCCGACAGATGCGATGTTTGTCGGTGCTCTGAAAACCTCCATCGGAGGCCCTTATTCAACCTCAACGTGGATGTTCGTGCTACATCCCAGCAAAGTGGTTTCGTCCCCGGCCTGGATTGCGGTGGTCGCGTTTGGATGTTGCTTGTCGTCGGCGTGCTTGTACCTGATCGCGTTTTTGCGTTCTCTTCTAGGGTGTTATGTGTAATTTTACAGGTCCTGGTTGTTCTTTCTAATTCTGTTGGGGACCTTTATGTAATTGTACACCCACCGCCGATGAAATGAAGCTTTTGGTCCGTTGGACCTTTCCGTTCAAAAAAAAACAAGCAACACCTTCAAGAAGGGGGACGACGATAATGGCGTTGTTGCCTGGACTTCTCCTAGGATTTCTCCTGGTACACTCAGGGGAGTGAGAAGAGGGTACATCCAGCGCCCTTCAAGAAGGAAGGCGGCACCCGCGGATGTTGCCACGCTGGAGCCAGCCTAGTCGACAAGGATTTCTTCCGACCCCCAAAGACCCAAACCCCAGCCAATCCTGGCACTCCACCAACTTGTCATCCGCCAAGATGCGCCAAAATGGTCTCGCCGTATTCATCAGCGTCTCACCATGGCAAACACCACGAGGTTGGACGGCGCGAGGAACCCACCGAATACAAGGGGCAGTGGCGTCACTGCCGTGTGGGAGGGATAGACCTCCAGCGCCAAAGTGGTAGTAGACCGGACGCAGCAGCAGGAGCATACCTGGCCAACTAGGCCAGGCCGAGCGCAGATCGGGCCCATGAATCCCCCGCCGCCGTGCTGCAGTAGACGCATTGACATCATCACTCCCCCTGTCTTGAAGCGTTCTCCTAACCAACAATGGTGGCGACCTGAGAGCGAGCTAGCCCGCCCAATCCCAACTCGGGCCCAGCAGGCCCAGATCTAGGGTTTGGAGCCACTGGCCAAGCCCGGCTCTGCCACCACCGCCGCTAATCAGCAGCGCCCTCTCCCCGCCGCCATCCAGGACACCGCCGGAACGCCACCTGCCGAGGAACACCGCCGCAAGAAGAGCAAGGCACGCGAAGTCGCGTCGCAGCCTACCATCTGCCACCGAGAGGAGGCCTGGAAGGTCCCGGACCCAAAGATCCAGATCCGACCTAGGAGGGGCTAGCACCACACCCCTCCACAGCCCCCTCCTCGCCGGCCCTCCTAGGTCCCACCGCCGTCGTCCCGCACCATGGCCAGCCGCGCCCCAGGCGCCCCTAGCAGCACCCGCCTCCGCTGCCCAAAGACGCGCGCACACCGCCGCCAGGACGAGCCGGCCCGCGCCTCTGCCATGTCGCTGCGCTGAGGCCCTCCTCCGCGCCCTGCAACTCCTCGCGCGCCGGCGAGGATGAACCACTCGCCGCCAGGACGCGGCTTCCCTCCGGGCCGCCCCACGCCGAAGCACGAGCCCCGCCGTCCTATTCACTGGCGGAGCACATAGCCTTCCGGTGGCCGTCTCTGGGGGCGACAAGGAGGAAGAGGGAGAGCGGTGACGAAGGGGCACTAGGGTTGGCTCCCCCCGTCGCCCTGGAGGTGGCGAGGTCTCCATTTTGGATATGGAGGCCTCTCTTCTTCGTGACACATTTCTCATTTATTGTTTGTCAAATTGACAGTGAAACTCAAAACTCGCAAATCGAGAGTGTAATATGTTAAGATGGACGGAAGGAGTACATATATAAGAACATATGTCGCTGTAATTGTGCCGCTGACTTTATTGGCATCGATGTAAGCTACACTCGATCGGGTGGTGTTGGCTAAATTAATTTGTTTCGCTGCTGTTTATAGCTAGGCTGGTTGCTTCATCTTGATGACATAAAATTTCTGTTCTTATTTCAGATTCTTTAGAATATTCGTATTGAACCATTATGGCTTCATTTGTGAAATTGTGGAGAAAACCCTAATCGGTAAAAAAAAAACATACATGCGCTCTGGTGTTAATTAATTTCTTGATGGATCTCGTGGTCGTACACAAACTATTCAGATTAGTCGTAGTTAGTATGTACTTGAGAAAAAAGTATAACCTGCAAATTTAACTTATTTTGACTGAAACCCTAAACATAGGTTACAGATCAATGCGGCAAAAGAAATATAGATCAAAAACGAAGTACTAGTACTCCTCCGTTTAGAAATATAAGATGTTTTAGCTTTGTGAAGGAGATGTATCTAGACATCTTTCAGTGTATAAGTTCAAACGAATCTAGACACTAAAAAATGTCTAGATACATCTTATTTACAAATCTAAAACATCTTATATTTTTAAAAGGATGGAGTACCAATCAATTGCTTCTACTAGTACTAGCAAAGAAAGAAAACGGCATGCATGCAGAGAGAATTAGTAGAGAAAACCAGCAACGCGTTCCCGGTCGCCCGCCCGCCGGCACCGCGATCTGATCCGACGATGGTACGTATCATGGGCGGCTGTGGCCGTCCCTGAGGAGGCTCTGCCAGAAGGAGCCCCGCGCCTGTCCCAGGTCGACGCCGTTGGCCCACGCTCTCCTGGCCTCCTCCGTATACTGCTCCCGCCGGCGCGACCACTCCTCCTTCTCCTCCGTGATGCCCTCGAAGACGCGCAGGGTGATCGTGCAGGTCGGCCACACCAGGGCCAAGGGGACGGCGAAGAAGAGGAAGAAGTCCCCGAGCCACGGCAGGCGAGCCAGCTTCGACGACATCGCGTGGGTGACGATCGACGCCGCTCCGAATCAACTGGTGTCTGGGGATGTGCCGTTAACGGGATATCTGATGATGACCGCGGTAGGTACTCCGTACTATCAATTGGCCGTGTTTGTTTCTATAGATACGATCGGCTGTTTCTTGCTGCCTAAGCTATGTACTTGTCGTGGGCACGGGGTTGGGTCGCAGTTCCGGCTTTCTACGACTCACCGCTTGCTTGGTACGTATGCACAACACAAGGACTGCCTGCTAATTTCCATCTTTGTACTGTACAAAAAACATAGAACGAAACAATTGTTTCGTGCACGTAAAAATGTTTCCATTGCACTGAGCAATTGATAAAATGTTTCCAGACACAACAAACATATGTTTCCATCTCAAGAAAAAATTGCACGTATGCTAACAAAACCGTGTTTTGCTAGATTTATTTATTCGATATTTGTTTCCTGAAAACATGATCACGTACTGTCTATCTTTTCTTTCAGCATTAGGCTACACGTGTTCTTGTGCACGCGTGACATTGTTCCAAAGCCCTTGCGAATTTGTTGCATGCGTACAAGCAAAATGTGCTTGTACCTCGTCAAATAGTTCTTTGCGGATGTTCATTACTAGGCCGACTTCAAGGGTTTTTTGATGCCTAGGTGAGGTTTAGGGTTCACTTGAGCCTGTAGGGTGAGAGAAACATTATTTATGTAGGATGTGGGGAAAAGTTCTAGACTGAACAGCTATACACAACAGCAACTCTAGCAAACCATCCAAATCTATAAAGGCGCATGCTCCTCTTTGCGAGCATGTAGGGTGTTTTAGGATTGACCCTAGAAGTTTTTAGGACGGAGACCTATTTAGGAGGGTTTGCTAGAGTGGATTTCCCCTATCATGTTTAGAACCGGTGGTGGTGGTGGTGGTGGTGGTGGTGGTGGTGGTGGTTAGGGGGAGGGGGAGGGGAGGGTTACTGGGTTTGCTAGAGTTTGTAGGAATGTAAAATATACATGTCAAAGTTCACTGAGCATAGACTAAGGCTTGATAACCATGTCTGTGAGCAAGCTTTTGCACAATTGTAGCATTTGTATTATCATTTCTTTTTCTTACGTTCATGCCTTTTTTTTTTTGCAGACTTATGATGATATCCTATCCGTCCATGGGGATCGAACCTGTGGTGATGGAAAATTAAAAAAAAACTTAATTGTCAAAACCGGTGTTGTCTATCTCTGAGGATATTTCATTGCAAGTTTCAGAATATTTCAAATATGGTTCACTTCTTAGTGCATATCCGTGCGAGAAAAATATGTCGTAGCCAACAGATCAACCCTTTTAAGGCAGCAAATAAATGTCCAATATACATTTCTCCTCCAGTGACGGATTTTGATTGGCTGAGAGTTACGTCATTCACGCTAAAAAAAAGTAAAACGGATTGTTTTTCTCCGGTTGTTTTACAACACTCGCAATTTTAGTCAAACTTTCTAATGTATGGATCATTTCAGGATTGTACCTTCCTTATATTCCACTTGTAGTTCATTCAGGACTTGTAGTGTGCTATATCTCACGTATATCTCAGTTTTAGTTCGTCTGAAGATTTTAGAAGTGGGATCCCTCTTGACACCCTACCGTGGAACAATCTCTGCGCTGCCACATGGAGTTGAGCTGGATGTGATGAGGAGCATAGATTTGTTGGGCAGTTTCGATGGATGTACCGTGGCATATCAAGGGGAAGAAAGAATGCCAGTTAAATTTCCAACGCCAGAGGTGATTTTGCTAGACAATGCATGGCAAGGGTGGCTTAACCCATGAAAATATGACTGCTAGCTGAGATTCAGAAATCGAAATCTGACTGTGTCCACGGTGTTAGATTATATTTACTTGCATATCAAGTTAGGGTTTAGGCCGGTGCGCTGCACCTCCTATCCCCCTCCCCCCCCCCCCTCCTATATAAACCATTGTATTCTCTCATTGTAAAATTATCAATTATTATTATTATCACAAACTTACATGGTATCAGATTAAGGTTAGATTCTAGGGCATGGCTCCCACGCCTCCCACCCCGCCGCCGCCGCCCCCTCCGGGGTTCTTCGAGTGGCGCGCCGCCATGGCCGCCATCGCGGCTGCCAAACCATCCACCTCATCCGCCCCACCTCCTATCGCCACCACCATCAACTTCGCCGATACAATCTCCGATGTTACTCCATTGATTCCCATCACTTTAGATCTCCCCAAACACAACTACTACCATTGGAGGCATCTTTTTGAGGTGCACTTGGGCCGCTGCGACCTCATGGCGCACGTCGACCCCAACATCACGCCGTCTCCCTCGGATCCCCGCTGGGTCAAGGATGATCTCGCTGTGATACAGTGGATCTACCAGCGGGTGAGCACCGAGATTTTTAATCTCATTTTCAGGGCTGCCACCAGCGCCGCCGCCCTTTGGGCAGCCCTCCGTCAGCTTTTTCAGGACAACGCCGACGCCCGTGTCAACATGCTCAACACGGAGCTTCGGAACACCGCCCAGGGCGACTTGCCCGTGGGGTATACTGTCAGCGCCTCCAGACCATCGCCGATGAACTCCGTGAACTCGGTGATCCCGTTGAGGACAAACAACTCATCAAGATCCTCCTCGTCGGCCTCAATCAGTGCTTCGACAAGCAGCAGTCCTTCATCCCCATGATGCGGCCGTCTCCTTCATTTGCAGAAGTCCGCTCCATGCTCTCCTGGGCGGACCGCGCCATGACCACTCAAGAGTCTCGCCCTCAGGCCTATGCTGCTGCTCCACGGCCTCCTGCATCGCCACCGCCTCCGGCGCCGCTTGCGCCTGTTCCACCGCCAGGTTGGCGCCCTAGCCCGAACTATAGGGGCACCCGGCCTATCTATCGGTCGCCTGCACCACGGCCTCCTCCAACAGCACCGACTCCTCCACCTGCCCCGGCATCACCACCGGCTCCACCTGCAGCACCAGCTTGGCGATCTTCTCAGGACCCTTGGACTGGCATGGTTCAGGCTTGGCCAATGCCCTGGACCGCGCCCTCTCCTGTTGGCACGCCACCTGCCTACACTGGTTCGTGGCAGCCCGGCGTGCATCCTCATACAGGCTCACCTGGCCTCCTTGCACCAAGGGTCCCTGCACAAGCTCATTACGCCGCTCCTTCACCGCCCATGTATGCTGCACCATCGCCGGCTCCCTATGCCTCGCCGATGCCCTTTGCTATGGGTCCTTATGGCCCTTCGGCACCGGTCACTTATAATCCTGGAGGCTACTACTCGCCATACACCATGTACTCGACTCCTGCTGCACCGCCACCACCTGCGCCAGTACCTGCTCTGTCAACTGCACCAACTCCCTCTACTCCGAGCTGGGACCAAGCTGCGTTTCTACAGGCCATGAATAATTTTGCTGCTCAAGGTAACTCAGGTACTGATTGGATTTTCGATTCTGGTGCTTCTAGTCACATGTCTTCATCGAATACTATGCTGTCAACTTGCATACCATCTCAGTTTTCATCCATTACATTAGGCGATGGTTCCTCCATACCAATTTCATGTGTCGGTCATACAAACCTTGCATCTTCCACTTCCAAACCACTCCTACTTAAAGATGTCTTAGTTGCACCAGCCCTCATTAAAAATTTAATCTCTGTTCGTCGTTTCACCAAAGACAACTCTGTTTCCGTCGAATTTGACCCTTTTGGCTTGTCTGTGAAGGATTTGATGACCAAGGCGGAGATCGCTCGCTTCGATAGCTCTGGCGACCTCTACTCTGTTCATGGCGCTCCTCCGGCCTCGTCTCCATCATCCATGCTCGCCTCCGTAGATCTATGGCATAAACGCTTAGGCCATCCGAATAAAGCCACTTTATCCTCTCTACTAAGTGATTTTTTGATCCCTTGTCATAAAGAGGTTCATAATTCCTCCGTTTGTGAGTTTTGTCAACAAGGAAAACATGTTCGTTTACCATTTGCGCATTCTACTTCTCATAGTATTTATCCCTTTGAACTTTTGCACTGTGATCTATGGACCTCTCCAACTGTGAGTCTCTCCGGTTTCAAATACTACTTAGTTATTTTAGATGATTTTACACACTTCGTTTGGACTTTTCCACTTCGCAACAAATCTGATGTCCACTCACTCTTTATCAACTTTAAAACCTATGTCAACACACACTTCTTTTTACCCATAAAATTTATCCAATGTGACAATGGAAAAGAATTTAACAACTTTGCAAACCGTAATTTCTTTCTCCAACATGGCATTCTCCTTCGTTTCTCTTGCCCTTACACTTCCCCACAAAATGGCAAGGCTGAGCGATCACTCCGCACCATCAATGACATAGTTCGCACACTACTCATTCAATCATCTATGCCCTCCACATTTTGGGCTGAAGCTCTTAGAACCGCAACCTATCTTCTCAATATTCGACCATCTAGAACTAACCCAAACACCACACCTTTCTACTCCCTTTTTATCTCTCACCCAAACTACATTGAGCTTCGCGTTTTTTGGTTGCCTTTGCTTTCCCAATGTCAATGCAACTTCCCCAAACAAACTCTCTCCACGTTCCATTCCTTGTGTCTTCCTAGGTTATTCAGATGAACACAAAGGCTACCGGTGTTTTGACCTTGTGACCGGTCACATTCACATCTCTAGGCATGTCACTTTCGATGAAAACACCTTTCCTTTCGCCACTAGAACCCCTACATCTACTCCCACCACATCCACCCCTCGCCCAGCCAATTCCATAAAACCTCACTTTTTTGTTCCTAACCTTCCCTGCAACCCTGCCACGGCTGCTCACTATCCTACCTCGACCAATACCCCTCCCGATTCTCCTGCCAAGGTAGTCCCTAACCCTGCCCCGGCCGACTCGCCTGCCTCGACAGCCCCATCAACACCCGTGTCTCGACCACCCATAACCCAGGTTTCCGCTCGCCGCCCCACAACTCCTGTCCCCGACAATCAAGCTACCCAATCCTCTACCCCTCATGCAGTTGCGTCCTCCTCCTCCGCTGCGCCGGATGCAGCAGCTCCTCCTTCACATGTCGTTCCCACTATCGCACCTAACAACGACCATTCCATGCGCACACGTGCCAAGTCTGGTTTTCGACTTCCTAAAAAACGCCTCAATCTTCATGCTGCTCCAACTCTCTCACCTCTTCACAAAACATACAAATCTGCTCTTCTTGATCCGAACTGGTCCGCTGCCATGCGCGATGAGTTTCAAGCACTCCAATCCAATAACACATGGCAACTTGTTCCCCGCCCTCCTAATGCAAATGTTGTTTCTGGAAAGTGGGTGTTCCATCAAAAATTCCATTCTGATGGCACTCTCTCTCGGTATAAAGCGCGTTGGGTTTGTCGCGGGTTCTCTCAACAACACGGTGTCGATTACGACGAAACTTTCTCTCCAGTAGTTAAACCTAGCACCATTCGAACCATTCTTAGTCTTGTTGTTTCCTCTTCCTGGCCCATTCATCAACTCGATGTAAAAAATGCTTTTCTCCATGGTTCCTTAAAAGAAGTCGGCTATTCTCAACAACCTTCCGGTTTCGAAGATTCTTCTTTTCCTGATCACGTTTGCCTTCTCCAAAAATCTCTCTATGGCCTCAAACAAGCACCCCGAGCCTGGTTTCAACGTTTTTCTACCTTTATTTAAACTATAGGATTCATTCCCTCTCGTTCTGACTACTCTCTTTTTGTTTACCACTCTAACACCCAGATTGCATATCTCCTACTTTATGTTGATGATATAGTTCTCACTGCCTCCTCCACAACTTTTCTCACTCATATTATTTCTTTCCTACAAACTGAATTCTCTATGACTGATCTAGGTTCCCTTCATCACTTCTTAGGTATAGCTGTCACTCGTGATTCTTCTGGTCTTTTTCTCTCTCAACGTCAGTACTCTGTTGATCTCCTAACTAGGGCTGGAATGTTAGATTGTCAACCATCCCGTACACCTGTCGATACTTCTTCTAAATTTTCCTCGGATGGTGATATTTTTCCTGATCCAACTCTATACCGTAGCTTAACTGAAGCCCTTCAGTATCTCACCATTACACGTCCAGAAATATCATATGCTGTCCAGCAAGCTTGTCTTTACATGCATGATCCAAGAGTCCTGTATTTTAACCATGTCAAACGCATACTTAGATATCTCAAAGGTACATTAGATCACAGTTTGAATATCAACCACTCATCACCCACATCATTGACAGCATATTTCGATGCAGACTGGGCTGGTTGTCCAGACACTCGTTGATCCACTTCAGGATACTGTGTTTTTCTTGGCAATAATTTAATTTCTTGGTCTTCGAAGCGTCAGCTTACGGTTTCTCGCTCGTCCGCAGAGGCTGAGTACCGTGCTGTTGCTCATGCAGTTGCTGAAACATTTTGGTTGCGTCAGTTACTTGTTGAGTTACATCGACCTATTGGTCAAGCCACAGTGGTCTATTGTGATAACATTTCAGTTGTTTACATGTCTGGAAACCCAGTTCAGCATCGGCGGACAAAGCATATCGAGATTGACATCCATTTTGTTCGAGAGAAGGTCGCTTTGGGAGAAGTGCGTGTTCTTCATGTTCCTTCTACGGCCCAGTTTGCAGATATTTTTACCAAAGGACTTGCTACTACACCATTTACAGAAATTCGTTTCAGTCTCAACGTTGTCGAGCCCACGGTTGAGACTGCGGGGGGATGTTAGATTATATTTACCTGCATATCAAGTTAGGGTTTAGTCCGGTGCGCTGCACCTCCTCTCCCTCCCCCCCCCCCCCCCCCCCCCCGGCCCTCCTATATAAACCATTGTATTCTTTCATTATAAAATTATCAATTATTATTATTATCACAAACTTACACACAGAAAGGAAGGAAAGAAAAACAGATCTAAAACGAGATTTATCAAGTTCCACAGAATCATCAACTGTTCAATCGGATGATACATAGTACGTATTAGATCCCATCAATCTAACCAGAGAGCGTCGCTAGCTACTACTTCTTCTTCTTATCATCCTTCTTGTCGGAGCCCAAGGCGACACAGAAAAAACCAACAACGGCGAGCAGCGCAATTGCGCCAAATACCCCGATGGCTTCATCCTTGTCCGCCTGCTTCCTCCCGCCGAGTTCCCGCCGCACCTTCTCCGCCTCCTCCCGATCCATCCTCCGCTGGCCCTTGTACGCCAGGCGGACGGCGTGGCTGCCGCACAGCCCCACCAGCGCGCCGGCGCCGCCCGTGCGCAGCAGCTGACTCAACATGCTTTCGTCTTGCCTAGCTTGGATTAATAACCGATTAATCTGCAGGGCCGGTAGCTGGTTCGCTTCTTGATAGATATACTATGAGTTGGCTTCTTGGACGCGAAGAAAAACTTACCTCAAGTAGTAGAAAACAAACTATACTACAGTAAAAAAAAACTTGGCTTGTGACACAAGTCGATCGATCTGGAAAGTCCAAACATATCATCACCGCCTTAAAGTACAGCCAGGCCAGCGCGCGCGTACAACCTCGTACTAATTCCCCCAGAGCCGTACGTACCGTGCGCAGACGACATACCTCGCGATCGGATCGGATCTCTGTTGCGCGCGCGGCGATGGCGCTTAGGGCGGTCTTCCTCGCCGTCGGGCTGGGCGTGGGCACCGGGGCGGACTTCCTGCTGCACAGGTACGAGATGTACAGGCAGCGGAAGAAGGTGTTCGCGACGGTCCAGGAGGAGATGAGGCAGATGGACGGGGCCAAGCGCAAGGCCATGGAGCGCAAGTACAGGCAGCAGGGCTAGCTTTAGCTACCTACTACTCCGCAGGTCGATCGGGAGATATGTAGGGGCAGCTTCACCGTACCTGAGATCAGGCGTATTTTTTCTTCTAGTACTAGTTCGTGATTGTGCACTTCTACCGAGTTCAGTTCAGGCGTATGTATTATATGCTGAGATCGCGCATGGAACTTTGTTTCGCTCTTTGCATGACTGCTTTATATTATTCATGATTTAATTGTTGCAAGCCCATCGCGCATGTTCTGTTTCTATCAACTACTATTACTATGTGCACCTTCCTCCTGTAACACCCTCAGAATCGATAACCCTGAAGAATAACCAATGGCGTCCATAACCCTGCCCAGGCCAAGCCGGAAGGGTAATCCTGCTAACGACGTCGATCTCAAAACCTGCTCAAATAAAAGGGGTGCTGCCAAAGGGTGAAGGAAAAAGAGAGAGGTCAGTACTGAGGCCAGTACACGGCGAGACTAGAATTCGGCGGTCCTCGCCTACATAGGTATGGTGGACTGAAGCGGCAGCGCAGCATGCACTAAACAACCTATAGAGACTCAAAACAACTAGCGGCTATCAGATAGGGATAAGAAGGACCTATTCGGATCCAACCTGAAACTAACACCGAGCATAGCCATCCTGATATTTCCCCCTCGAGACCAAACGAGGAAGTCAACCGAGGAACTCACACAGTTGGTAGTTTTATTCATTCCGTTATAGTTGCGGCAATTACTAGTCAGACATAGATAGCATGAGTCATCCTGATATAATAAGCAGTGGGACGTTTTAGTTAACCATTCCGTTGTAGTTGCGACACTTACTAGTCAGATACAATTAGCATGAGATATCCCAAACCCAGCAGTTGTTAGTACTTTTATTTAGCCATTCCGTTGTAGTGAAGCTGATTACTAGTCATATCGAATACAAGTCAAATTATAACAGTAAACTTTAGTTATAGTTGTCTATGATCGAGAACTGTGCTCCAAGTCGTCCATAGCAGTTGCGATACCCCATTGGTCCAGCCTGTAGGATGACCTAGCTAACGGACGTTGTAGAGTGTCAAAACTATTTTTAAAAATCGGTTGGATAGATCTGATTAGGTCTGCTTTTACTCCTTACCCCTCTGTTATTCTCCTCTTACCTCTACGTGTTTTGAATCTGCTCTCTTATCTTTTCTTCGAGTCCAGGTATTCTCGTGGTTGGGTTTCCGTCGTACCTTCAGGGCTTCACTTCTTTTCCCTTGTAACGGTGTTGCTACATCCGGTCCTCACGCTATTTGATGAATCTTCTTCTGTGTATCTTTTAGTGGACCAAAAAGTCACTAAATTTTTTCTTTGTATCTCCGTTGTTTTTGAATGAGCCGACTTCATCTGCATCAGGTCCGATGAAGAACCTGCATCACTCCTTTGTTTCCGAATATCATTTGTTAAGATCTTCAATCTAAATCTTGAGGATAGTTTCAAATTCTTCTATTCATGTACAGATTAATGCTTTGAGTGCGGGATGGAGTCGCGACCATATCACTACTCTTATCATTCGCTTTTGTACAGGGAATAGCGGATTGATGCAATTTTACTCTTTCCATGGAAGTGAGAGGTGGCCTTATCTTTTTATACCTCTACCTCCGTCTTTGTTTCTCTGGAGTGTTCTCTCGACGAACGAGAACAACGAACCCTTGTTAGTGGTGTCGCAAGGATCTACACAAAGCGAGAAGATTCAGATCGTCGGCCTTGTTCCCCGTACTATGAGGCGGATCTCGAGGGCGAGATCCATTGTTAGTGGTGTAGAATTGTAGCACCCCGAGAAAACCACCGCTAGAAAATCGCGTGTTAAATAATACTTGTGCATCATCATGACATCAGCATGCATCTAATTGACTAAAACTATTTTGTTAAAAGACCTACTTTGTTTTCTATATTAATATCCACTCCTCTTTGTTCAAACCAAAACCGTCGGTCCAGCCGGATCTTTTATTATCTAAAACTATTTATCAAAGTTTATTTTAAAACAAAAGAAATAACAAAACTATTTTTTTTTGGGAGGCAGTCCAGCCGGCCGGCCCAAAAGCCCAACCGGCCAGACCACCTACTATCCGGCCTATCTAAAAATAAACCCTAATCCTCAATCCCTATCAAACCCTAGACGCAAACCAATCCCACCCCTCACCTGCCGCCGCCACACTCAACCACCCCGGCCCCACCTACCATCGTCCTTGATCCCCGACCCCACTTGCGCTCTCGCGACCCGCGCGACACGTCCCCCTCGTCCCCAACCTCTCGACCCTTCTCCCTTCCTCCCGTGCCAGACGCCTGCGCCGCCGCCTGTCCCTTGCTCGCCTCCTTCCTACTAGAGCCTGTGCCCATCTTCTCTGGTCGCCACCATCCGCCGGCAACCGCCGCCTCCGCTCTGCCTCTCCCTACAGAACCCCGCCTCTCTGTCTTCGGTCGCCGGTCGCTGTCTCCTGCGGCGTGTAGACGTCCCCGACGGCAACTGACGCTGCCGGTTCCGCTCCCCTGTCGTGCAACCTCCTCCGGCCGCCAGCACCCGAGGCTGCCTGAGCCACTCCGTCGCCCGTCCACACCAGGCTGCTCAGGCCGCCCTCCATTGCGTCCTCGCCCACAGGACGGCTTCGCCGCTGAGCCGAGCTCCTCCTGGCCGCGCGAGCCCTCTGTGTGCCTTCTGCCGATGCCGCCTCCACCCCCTACAGTCGACCTGGCTGCAATCGGCACTACTCTGTTGGCCGCCTACGCCTCCCCGTTCCACAAAACCCCTGTCCGCCGGCGGCGTCCGCGAGGCAGCCGCTCGCGCGCAGCAAGGCCTCGGCCTCCTCTCTGCTCCGACCCTACCCGAACGCCACAAGTCCTGCCGCCGTCGGCCTTGGCCGCGAGCGCGTGTCTGTTTGCGTGGCGGTTGTTCTCGTGTCCAGCTCTACGTGTTTTTTTCCTCTGGTGCTAGTGATGTTGATCTATGTGGTGTGGAATTGGGACATGATAGTCCAGATGCCTTCTCCCGTTGGTCTTGCTCGCTGCCAAGTGTTGCCAAGATCTTCATGCTGACAAGACCGAACCTAGCGCGCTCTTCTTCCTCTTCCGACCCGAAGATCGCCTACACGGAACTCCATGTTCTTCCTCCCGGACGCCAATACCCCGAGTGCGCTGACATGGATTCGAAGACCGATTCCGATCCCGTCGGGACCGAACCGAACCCCTCCGACACTAAGATCTTCGATCCGCCAATGTGTGACCCCTATCCGACACCCTATATTTTATAATATATGAGACATTATGACTTGTTGCATATAAATTGTTCATGTCTCATACATATGTTGTGGTTTGGGGGCATTATGCCGATTCACCTAATAATTAATATGGAGACCATATGCGGGCGATTCTAGTCCAATATTGGTCCCATTTAAATTTGTGTAAGGAACCGGTGTTATATTTTGCCTTGTTAAGACAACATTTAAATTGCAGGGTATCTAGACAACATGAACCACCTAATTAAATGTCGGAACCCCGGTTCCGCTTAATATTGCCTAATTGCATCGCACCTTTGCCATGTCATACATCATACATGCATCATGCTCGATCTTTTGTCGTAGTATTAAATAGTGCATCCGGTGTTTCTTCTAGTGTTTTGCTTCTTCGCGGATAAGGCCGTTGAGATGATGTGAGCTTCGTCCCGATCTTCGGATAAAACTTTGGCAATGTTTTCAGGCGAGCATTCTCCCCCTTTCTACCTATTTTACCTTTCTAGTCTTTATTTCAACCTTTTGATCTATTGCTATTTGTGTTGCGATGCTCTAGTTTTCGTACCCGTGATATCCCTTGCAGCCTTATATTGCCTTGGACACATCCTATTACCTGTTGATTGGTAGATAGTTGGACTTGCGCGTCGTAGTCGCTTGCTCAAGTGTTGTTGCGTGTCGTCAAGTACCACAGTTGTTGGAGTAATGCCGCATGTTTAATGTTGGAGATGATCATGGATTTAATTACCGTTTAATAACTAAAATTGAAAGTAGGTAAATGCAGAGGCACCGGTGGGTAGACAATATTTGATTTTTAATCGCTCACTGGTGTCCCGTAGGACCCTGAGTTCTTGACACCTGTTCCGAGATCGAGCGCGCTAACCACAGGTGGGGTGTGTGGGCACCCCCATCGATTAGTACCTGATTTCAAAGTACTGTACTGGGGGCCACAAAGTAGTTTGGGGCTTTATTACTATCCTGTATTTATGCCATGCTTTACTGCTTTATTTACGATTGCGCGTGGAGCGCCTGTACTGTTTAGAAACAAATGTGGAATGTTTTCGCGGTATCGACAAGCCCAGTCACATTTTCGGGTTCCTAGTCGTTTACAGCCATTGGCACAAACCTCTGGGTCCGTCTCGGAGCCGGCCGACTTCGTTGCGGGTAGCTTAGTGGGGTGGCCCCCATGTGCTTGCTTTGGGTCTAGGAAACGTCGCGTCCGAAACCCCATCAATATACCATTGGGTGTATGTTTTGTGATCTTGTACCTACCTGATCTGACAACAAGGGTGTAGGTGCGTGTGGAAACTTTGGTGCACCCCTGTAGGGTTAAATCTTTTCAAGAAGTTGTGTCCGCGGTTATGGACGACTTGGAGCACAGTTCTCGATCATAGACAACTATAACTAAAGTTTACTGTAATTTGACTTGTATCCGATATGACTAGTAATCAGCTTCACTACAACGGAATGGCTAAATAAAAGTACTAACAACTGCTGGGTTTGGGATATCTCATGCTAATTGTATCTGACTAGTAAGTGTCGCAACTACAACAGAATGGTTAACTAAAACGGCCCACTGCTTATTATATCAGGATGACTCATGCTATCTATGTCTGACTAGTAATTGCCGCAACTATAACGGAATGAATAAAACTACCAACTGTGTGAGTTCCTCGGTTGACTTCCTCGTTTGGTCTCGAGGGGGAAATACCAGGATGGCTATGCTCGGTGTTAGTTTCAGGTTGGATCTGAATAGGTCCTTCTTATCCCTATCTGATAGCCGCCAGTTGTTTTGAGTCTCTATAGGTTGTTTAGTGCATGCTGCGCTGCCGCTTCAGTCCACCATACCTATGTAGGCGAGGACCGCCGAATTCTAGTCTCGCCGTGTACTGGCATCAGTACTGACCTCTCTCTTTTTCCTTCGCCCTTTGGCAACACCCCTTTTATTTGAGCAGGTTTTGAGATCGACGTTGTTAGCAGGGTTACCCTTCCGGCTTGTCCTGGGCAGGGTTATGGACGCCATTGGTTATTCTTCAGGGCTCTTAGCCCCATTTGCATCTTGTCCGTAGTCGGAAGTTGTATCGTTTTCAAGGTGATTTGGACCGTTGTATTGTATATCTGTATTCTTGACTCTTTGAGTCATTGTTGTATATATCTGTTCTGTGGGTTCCATCGTGGACGATTATGTAATGGTATTACTTCGTTTTCCACCCGCACGAAAGTGCCTGGTGGGCACCTTTGAATCGTTTCTATGCGGGTTTGGCGGAAATCGCTAAAACTTACATAGGGTCGATTCTGAGGGTGTTACAGTAGGGAGGAAGGTGCACACCGAAAAAAACGACGAAAGCCTCGCCCTTCTTTGGGCGGTGCCCGCGATGTTCCCCTCCTTGGAGGCATTGCCGAGGTGAGTCGGCATTTACCTCGCTCTTACTTTGGTTTGGTAGATGTCTCCAGACAAAATCACGAAATCCTAGATTCGGAGTTTGATCGCCATGATGGCAGTGTCCTCGTTGTTGTCGTCCCTTTCTTGAGAGCATCATGCTTGGAGACATAGCCTGGAGTTCCTTGTTTCTATCCAATGGTGCTCGTCAATGTCCAAAATTGATGGGGCACAATATACACCATCAACGGCAAGTCCAAGACGATGTCTTTCTCGAGACCGACCAAGTCTAGCCATTCACTTGCCACCTCCTTTTCGGTATCAAGACCGTCAACGGCAATTCCAAGACGATGTCTTTCTCGAGATCGACCAAGTCTCGCCATTCACTTGCCACCTCCTTTTCGGTATCAAGGGTGGATGGTGCATCGACGAAGGAAGTTCAGGTGGAGCAGCTGATCTTCGAAGGTGACCAGCATCGGTCGAGATGTGGCTTTGCAAATTTGCTTAGGATAGGCTCTTTTGCGTATAAGTTGTAATGTCGGAGGTGGTTGTCTTTGGACTAGCCGGTGTGAAGTTCATGCTGCACTCATTGTTCGCAGCGGGTCGTAGTATCTTGTACTTGAATTTCTGCCTTCTACAAAAATATAGTACGTCTTGTCATTCTCTGAAAGAAAAAGATCTAGCACGGCGTGCTCTGGCTTCGCATATTATATTGTGGTTCCTTCTTCGCCCTTTTTTCCAAGTAATCCTAGGAGATCTTGCGTTTTGTATTAAGCCCGAGGAGACAGAACATCGTCTTGGGACGTCGGTTGCGCACTTCAAGGATATTTGGAAAGCCAAAATTTCGCTCAAAATTAGAGTTTTTTCGTGGCATCTAGTTTTGGATTGTCTCCCCTCAAACCAACAATTGGCTAACAGAAATGGCCCTTCAAATGGGTACACACTCACTTCGCAATGTCATTGAAGATGACTCCCACATTTTCTTATACTGCTACTTAGCTAAATTTGCGTGGAGTGTACTTCGAAAATTGCTAGGATGCAATTTAAATCCATCAAATTTCGCACAATTTCATGCTATCCTTGCTAGTTTCTCTGGCAAACCAAGACGACTTTTGTGGATCTTTTTATAGCACAATCTTAGGCATTGTGGCTAATTTGGAACAAGTTTATAATTGAACCTAAATTTATTAAACAACTTACTGATGCTATTTTCAAAACTCTCATTCTTTTGCAGCTGCGGGCGGTATGCACCAAGCCCCACATCAGGGAAGGGCTACGTTGGCTGGCAAGTCGTCTTGCTAAGGTCCAATAAGACCAACACACTACAACAGTAACCATTACTATGACATATGTAGATCAAAAAAATTGACTTAAAATCACACCAACAAACATGAAAATCGACTCAGGAGATATGCTGTACACATCACTTCACACACTCTCCATCGACGCTAGACGCACCACCGGAACAAGGATATGACAAAAAGGACTCGGGTGGCAGTGGTGGGCCATACTATTCAACGAGACATATTTAACCAATTAATGGGATGTGTTTGACCATTCTTAAGTGTGAGACCAATAATTTATGACATTTACAAATGACGGTGAAATACAGGATGATCACCTAGTAAAAATAGCACTCTTGCACATACACATATAATTTTCCGTCTCCCTTGACGGGCGTTGAGAATACTCGTCTGTCTTGTAATTTACAAATACTTTTTCGGTGAACCTTCTAGACCCTTCTAGATCATTCCGATGAAAACACCGGAACTATTCCCGAACTTCGGAATTGGGTTTTTCTTATATATATCTTATTCTACGGACCATATCCTCGTGATATCCCGGATCCTATCCAAGACTCCGAACAACATTCGGTCTTCTTACTCACATTCCATATCTACTAAACAACATCGAATCCTTAAGTGTGTCTTCCTACGGTTCGTGAATTATGCAGACATGACCGAGACTCTTCTCCGATAAATAACCAATAGAGGAATCTGGAAATACATATGGTTGCCACATATTTCTACGATTACTTTGCGATTGAATGAACCATTTACATACGATACCAATTTCCCTTTGTCTCACGATATTTTACTTATCTGAGGTTTGGTCTTCGGTATCTCTGCATACCTAGTTCAACCTTGTTACCGATAAGTACTCTTTTCTCGTTCCCGTGATATGTGATCCCTTGTGAGTCAGTCACATGCTTACAAGCTAATTGGATGACATTCTACCGAGAGGGCCCAGAGTATATCTATCCGTCATATGGATGGACAAATCCCACTCTTGATCCATGTGCCTCAACACATACTTTCCGAACACTCAATGCCACCTTTATAACCACCACTTACGAAGTGGTGTTTGATGTCATCAAAGCGTACATCCGGTGATGGTGATTAACATGATCTCATGGTCGAAGGATTTAGGTTACTATGTATTGAAAGCTTATAGCAAGTGAACTATTTTAAATGACTTGATCTTATGCTATGCTTAACTATAGGAGTATGTCCATCACATCATTATTAATAGCATCTCAATATTCATGATCAGGAAACCATGATCATATATTAACCAACAAGCTAGTTTAACAAGAGGCTTTACTAGGGACTCTTTTATGTTTACAAACCACACAAGTATTAATATTTCCGGTTAATACAATTAAAGCATGGTATGTAAACATTTATCATAAGCATGAAGATATGATAATAACCATTTTATTATTGCCTCTTGGGTATATATCCAACATAAGCTTCTTGTTCCTTGGCAAACTGAGCATGCTTGGGGAGCATCGGGTTTGAGTTAGTCTTCACAAATGTTGGCCATCTTGGATAGATGCCATCTGCAAGATAGTATCCCTTGTTGTAGTGGTGCCCGTTGATCTCAAAGTCCACAGGGGGAGCATGACTCTCAACAAGGTTGGCAAAGATAATTGAGGAGTTGAGAACGTTGATGTTGTTGTTCGATCCTGTCATACCAAAGAAGGAGTACCAAATCCAAAGATCATGTGCAACCTCTTTTGTGGCCTTTGTACATTCCTTGCCATACAAATAGACAGTTCTTCTAGTGCCAATGCATGCAGTCTATGCTTCCAAGCATCCCAGAAAATCCTCTACTTTCATTGACTGCAAGGATCCGAGCATTGTCTTCAGTAGTGGGTGTTCTCAAGTATTGTTTCTCAAATACTGCAATCACTGCCCTTCAAAACTTGTACAAGCAATCGATGGCGGTGGACTCTGCCATGCGGATATAGTCATCGGCACTGTCACCTGGTGCTTCGTATGCAAGCAACCTCATCGTCATTGTGCACTTCTGTAGTGAGGAAAACCCAACCATGCCGGTGCAGTCCTTCATGCACACAAAATAGGGATCATACTCCCGGATGGCATGCACGATCTCGAGGAAGAGCTTCTGGCTCATCCTGAAACGACGCCGAAACACGGCCTCTTCGTGCAGCGGCTCGTCGGCGAAGTAGTCGGCGTACAGCATGCAGTAGCCCTTCATTCTCTTCCTTGCTTTGCACTTCCGGCAACCCTTCGCCGAGCCTCGACGCTTTGGCATTGCATTCTGCATGTACAGCTGGGCCAGAGAGGCGAGGATCTGCACGTGCTCTGCATCTTCGGCGGTAGCGGCGTTCTCCTCCTCCAGCAACACGATGAACATCTCCTCATCGTCGAAGTCCATGGCCAAACGGGTAAAACGCCGAACACTTGGTGGGTTCTTAGAGTGAAGCTGAGCAACGGCGAAGTCTGGATGGCGAAATGTGGGCTAGGCCGAGGGGAAAGGGTGCGGCCACAGCGGCAGACCTATCTACATACGTGGATTCTGCTTGGCGTGGTGGAGCTACGCCGACGAAGGCATGTAGAAGGGGCAGCTGGGGAAAGCACTTCGCCACGAGAGAGGCGAATGGTAGTGGGAAATGGGGTTGTCTTGCCAATAGGGTTGTCCCACCCACGTTTTTGCTTCATTCGGTGTTCATAAGGCGTTCCCGGCGCCCCGAGATCGGCCTAGGAACCCTGGACGAAAGTTGGGTCAAATTTGACGAAACCGGGGTCCTAGGAACGCGATTGGGCCAATTTTCGGCGTCCAGACGAAAAACTCGCCCTGGGAACGACGTCCTGGTAACCGGAGTGGAGATGATCAAAGGGCATGTACAGTAGTCCACCGTTAGCCGTTTGTATGAGGTGCCCTATTAGTTTTTTAACGACGTGGAGGTGTGAGAACAAGGAGAGAGAAGGAGTTTGTCTGTAATTCGGCAGACGGTTGATGCACTTGGTTGATGTAGGAGCGCTTCATCGGGAAACCCAAGAGCAAGGTATGATGCAGCACAACAGCAAGTCTTCCCTCAGTAAGAAACTGAGGTTATCGAACCAGTAGGAGGAAGAAAACGTCACACAAGTGTTGCAAGCAACGTGAAAACCTACACAACACAAACTCAAGACTTTGCCCCAAAGAACAGTGAGGTTGTCAATCTCACCGGTTGCTGTAACAAAGGATTAACTGTACGGTGTGGAAGGTGATGAGTGGTTTGCAGCAAGTAAATAGTGGAAGATGTATCAATGGTAAAGATTGAACCGGGGTACATAGTTCACTAGAGGTGCTCTCCTTAGATAAACAACATAGCATGAAGGGTAAACAAATTACAACAGGGCAATTGTCAGGAACTGAGCAAGGCATAACAATGCAATACTAGACAAAAAGATCCTATGAGATTCAATTGGGCAATACAACAATATACATAGACCGCCATCCAACTGCACCTATGACTAGAAGTCCACCTTCAGGTTATCATCCGACCCCCCTCCAGTATTAAGTTGCTGATGACCCACAAGTATAGGGGGTGTATCATAGTACTTTCGATAAATAGGAGTGTCGATCCCAACGAGGAGCAGAAGGTGCCGAACAATGGTATGGAGCAGGAAATCCCTGTGAATACTTAGCAAATGGTTTTTTAGTGGTTTTCTGATAAGGCAAAAAAACAAGGAGCAAGTAATAAAGAACAAACGCAGCAAGTGGCCCAATCCTTTCTTAGTAAAGGACAAGCCGGTGGAAATACTTATAAGGACCAAACGTTCTCGAGGACACATGGGAATTCTGACAAGTGCTTTCGCTTCAAATAGCTGAGTACTCTTCTCTGGTGTTATAAGTGTTGTGTGGGTGAACCTGTGCTAACATACCGACCTTACTTGGACTAATACATACTTGTGATTAAACCCCCCTGCAAACATATGTAACTACAGGAAAGTAATTAAGATATAAATCTAACCACAACCTTAAACTCTGAGATCCTACACTCCCTTGTGCAAAGGTGTCCTAACGGGGGTTCAGGTTTCTGTCACTCCGGCAACCCCACAATTAGTAGTGAAATACACAATGCATTCCCCTAGGCACATAAATGGTGAAGTATCATGTAGTCGACGTTCACATGACACCACTAGAAGAATAGCACCACAAATTAAATACTAAACCATTGAATAATAACTCAACACAAATCCACTAATAACAACATGACTTCTCCCATGTCCTCAAGAACTAAACGAACTACTCACAAGACATCATATGGATCAAGATCAAAGATGATATGGTAATGGATAAAAATCTAAACATAAACAATAATCCAATGGTTCCACTCACAGGCATCAACTAAAATATTAATTAACACCGGGAAAGTTTCCCCTAAGAACTAAAGCAATATCCAACACAATTGTTACAGCGGGACGGAGTGGTGATGATGGTGCTGGTGGAGATGATGGTGTGGATGATGATTATGATGATCCCGATGAAGCCTAGCTTGATGATGGTGTTGATGGCGACGGTCTCCCCACTCCGAGAAGGAATTCCCCCAGCAGAAATCTGTCTACCGGAGCGATCTTTCTCTCTTGGTGTTTTCCGGCCCCAGAGGCGGCGGAAATCTATCTGTGGTCGCTCCCCTGGCCTTAGGGTTCCGTAGGGAAGATATAGGCGAAGGGGCCGAGTCGGGAGTCGGGCAGGTGGGCCACACCTGCCCTAGGCGCGGCCCTCCTGCGGCCCCTCTTCTCTCCTCCTTCTAGCTTCCTCAATCTTCTGGAAAAATAATATTTTCCCATATTTTTCTAGTATTTTTCTGATCTTCGCGAAATTGCACCGAAACGCCTTTTTTCCATCAGAATCTAGACTCCGGCAGTCCATCCTCCAAAAATCATCCAACATGCATAAACAGATGAAAAGCCATAAGTAATACCTCATAATAAGACATATATCAATGAATAGAGGTAAATTATGATATAGAATGGTGATGCAAATTGGGCGTATCAACTCCCCCAAGCTTAGACTTTCGCTTGTCCCCAAGCGAAAACTGAGCTCAGTAAACATGTCAACAGGTTTATGGAGTGAAGTGTCGATAAAATAATACGGACAAGAAGCATCACACTTACCATTGCACAACTCATAGAAGAAAACAACTCACCATTATATAACTTAGCTTGCAACCAAGTACGGCAGTCACAATAGAGATGCATAAAGATAAATCATAATTGGAATTGGCAAACTCTTGTTCTTGGTCAGAGAACAGCTGGCAAATAGTTTCACAAATAAAGCTTTATAGAAGTTTTATAACAGGAGAACTCTTTGCTCAAAAAGGTCTTTCACAAGTGAAGGCTTTCAAAGTAATACTCAATAGATAAGAGTTTTGTGCAAACAAGGAAGATAAGGAACATGATTGAATAAATCACCATATGAATGCTTGAAACACAACAACTCAAATTCTTGCTGGAGATAGAGAGCAAGTAGGTTTACTGAGTCAACTTGGAAGTGAGAGAAAGGTCCCTTTATAGAGTGAAGCAGGGATTACAAGTCATAAAGAGCTTCCAAAAGATTATGGTACTTACTAGCTTTGATCCCTCATTGCCCCTATCATAGGCATCTTGAGATGATTAAGGTTAAAGTACACAAAGATGGAGTATATGCTTGACGAAATATAAGTTGGCAATCTCATGTCCCTTGAATGAGGGCCACTCTTCATGCTACTCAACTTTGGTCACAAGTAAATTCTTGTAATTGTAAGTACATACGTATCATAGAGAACTGCCAACGGGGTACCCCTTTCACATGGTACAGGAGCTTTCCCATAACCAAAATGACAAGGCAAGCAGACAATGAGCATCTCAGCGATCTTTTTATTTACTATATGCATAGCTTTTTATTGAGGATGCTTCCTAGATAGCTCACTATGGTGATGCTGCAAGTTTCCACCATGATTAGGCATGGCTTAGGCTAGCGGCCCAAACGTTTATCTAACACAAAATACAGACTCCATGGACTTACAAGTTCCCTCTTTATTTCACACCATTGACATCCATAGACAAAAGAGCACGATATCAACTGTGTACAAAGTACAAGTGTAATGTTGAAAACGTTCCCCATGACAGCACGGTTCTGCTAATTCCAATGTATAGATGCAAGCATATACAACTTCAATGGCACAATGGTTCAAGTCTATTAGGGGCAAGAAATAAAGTGTGCCGTCAAGTTCGTGAGAGCTTTACTAACTAGTTTTCATATAACAAAATACTTTTTAATTCGAAAGATCGATGAAGCTTGAGAATTTGCTTGGAATAGCAATAATGTTACTAGGTAGATATTGTAACACCCTCAGAATCGGACCTATGCAAGTTTGGGCAAAATTCACCAAACCCGCATAGAAACGATTCAAAGGTGCCCACCAGGCACTTTCGTGCGGGTGGAAAACGAAGTAATAACATTACACAACAGTCCTCGATGGGACCCACAGAACAGATATATATAACAGCGACTCCATGAGTCAAGAATACAGATATGTTATACAAGATCCAAATCACCTTGAAAACGGTAGAGCGTCCGACTACGGACAAGAAGCAAATGGGGCTAAGAGCCCAGAAGAATAACCAATGGCGTCCATAACCCTGCCCAGGCCAAGCCGGAAGGGTAACCCTGCTAACGGCGTCGATCTCAAAACCTGCTTAACAAAAGGGGTGCCGACAAAGGGCAAAGCAGAAAACAAAGAAGGAGCGTCAGTACTGAGGCCAGTACACGGCGAGGCTAGAATTCGGCGGTCCTCGCCTACATAGGTATGGTGGACTGAAGCGGCAGCGGCAGCACGCACTAAACAACCTATAGAGACTCGATACAACTGGCGGTTATCAGAGGGGGTAAGAATGACCTATTCGGATCCAACCTGATACTATCATCAAACAAACCCATCCTGGCATTTCCCCCCTCGAGACCAAACGAGGAAGTCAACCGAGGAACTCACACCGTTGGCAGTTTTATTTATTTGGTTATCGTTGCAGCAATTACTAGTCAGGTATAGATAGTCGTCCTGATAAAGTAAGCAGTGGACCTTTTTAGTTAACCATTCCGTGATAGTTGCAACAATTACTAATCAGGTACAGATAGCATGAGATAAACCCAAAACCCAGCAGTTGTTGGTACTTTTATTCATCCATTCCGTTATAGTTGCAATACTTACTAGTCAGATACAATTGTCGCGAGCGACAACCAAACAAGCAATTGTGGGCAGTATTAATTAGCCATTCCATTATAGTGAAGCTGATTACTAGTCATTATAAGTCAAGTTTATAGCAGTAAACTTTAGTTATGCTTGTCTATGATCGAGAAACTGTGCTCCAAGTCGTCCATATCCGCGGACACGGCTTTCAGAAAGTTTTACCCGGCCGGGGTGCACCAATAGCAACACACACTCGATCAACCTCGGAAAAACCAAATCAAAACCCAACGAGGCTTTCACGACAAAGCAATCACAAGATTCAGAAATATTTCAGGGGGCCACCCCTTAAGTAGAACCCGCAACGGAGTAGGCAAGCTCCGAGACGGCCTCAAGGTCTGCGCCAATGGCTGTAAACGACTGGGAACCCGAAAGTGTGGCTGGGCTTGTCGATACCGCGTAATCACTCCGCATCCTAAACAGTACAGTGTGCTCCTCGCACAATCGTAAATAAAGCGGTAAAACATGGCATAAGTACAGGATAGTAATAAAACCTCAAACTAGTTTGTGGCCCCAAGAAATAAGACGGAATCAAGCTCTGGCTGAGGGGGGTCCCATATACCTCCCGGATGTGGATAGCGCGATAAATCAAGGAACAGGAATCAAGTACTCGGGGTCTTACGGGACACAAGTGGGCGTTCGGAAAACCAAATATTATCTATCACCCACCGATGCCTCTGCTTATTCAATTTTAGTTGTTAAACAGAATTTAGAGTGTGCGATAAGTAAAACTAGCATCATCTCCGACATCAACATGCGGCAATACATCAGCAACTGTGGCATATGACGACACACATCAGCACTTGAGCAAGCAACTACGACGCGCAAGTCCAACTATCTACCAAACAACAGGTAATAGGATGTGTCCAAGGCAATATACGGCTGCAGGGGATATCAAAGGGTACGAAACTAGAGCATCGCAACACAGATAGCAATAGATCAACAGGAGGGAAATAAAGACTATAAAGTAAGATAGGTAGAAAGGGGGAGATGCTCGCCTGAAAACATTGTCGAAGGTTCACCCGAAGATCGGGGCGACACTCGCATCAACTCAACGGCCTTATCCGCGAAGAAGCAAAACACTAGAAGAAACACCGGATGCAATATTCAATACTACGGCAAAAGATCGGCATGATGCATGCATGATGAAGGACAAGGCAAGGTGCGGTGCAATTAGGTCATATTAAGCGAAACCGGGGTCCCGACAATTAATATATGGTTCAAGTTGTTTACCTACCCCGCAATTTAAATGTTGTTTTAACAAGGCAAGATAAGATGCCGGTTCGCTACACAAGTTAAAATGAGGCCGATATGAGACTAGATTTGCCCGCATATGGGCCCCATATTTAATTATTAGGTGAATCGGCATAAGGCCCCCAAACCACATGAATGTATGCGAGATGAACAATTAAATATGTGACAAGTTGTTATTATATTAAAAATAGGGTTCTCGGAAAGGGGTTCACACATTGAGGGGTCTCGACGATCTTGGGGTTCCGGGGTTCGGGGTTGGGCTCGGGGTTCCACGGGTTCGGCTCGACAACCGGACTCCGAGAGCGATTCTTGGTGAACTTGGCGTGTCGAGGTGTGGTCTTAGGGTTCGTGTCGGCGCACTCAGTGTTCCGGGTTGGCGATCATGGCGTTCCGTGTCGAAGATCTTGTTCGGCCTCTTGTCGTTGGCGTGGTGGTACTTGTTCCGTTCCATGGCGATCTTGGCGGCTCGGAGGGGTAGAGGGATCGGTACGGTCTTCGGCTTCCGCGAGGGAGATCTTGGAATCCGTGAAGGAGCTCATGTGTCGGTCTTGTCGGCGAGAGGATCTTGATGCGTCTTGTCGGCAGGCATCCCTGGTTCTTAGCAACGAGACATCTGTGCCCATACTAAACATCAGCGGCACCCCTTCAGACTTGGTACTTACCGCATCTCAACGAGACACTAGTGAGCAGATGGTTTTCCAGAGAAGGTGGGCACAGGCGCGTGCGACAGGGCGTTCGGGAGAGCCGACGGAGGCACTGCAGGGGCCCTGGCGGGGTCGGCGCGAGGCCCGGCGAGCTCGGGGCGGCCGCTGCAGAGGAAGCACGGGGCCGGGTCGGCGCAGACGAGGGGCGGACGGCGACGCGGTCCTGGCCGGATGCGGCCACGCGGAGGGCGGCGGGTCGGAGCAGAGGAGGGTTGGGGAAGACGCTGCGGCGCGGCGAGGTCGGCTCGGCGACGGGGTGACAGGGCGGCCGGCGGCGGTTGGTGGGACGCAACGGGGCGAGCGCGGACGGAGCAGAGGCGGAGGCCGCGTCCGGCTCGGGCTCCGACGGCGAGGCAGGGCGACGGAGAGCTCGGGGCACCGGGCGCGGGTCTGCGTGCTGCGCGGCGGCGGGGCACTGGGTCGGCGGCGGAGAGGCGGGATCGCGCGCGGGCGCGGCGCTCGCCGGCGCGGAGCGCGCGGAGGCGCGGCGAGCGGGAGAGGGAGGACGGCGAGGGTTGGTGGCGGCGCTCACCGGAGCGGCGGACGCGGGCCGGAGGGGAGGCGAGGTGAGGGACGGCAGGGCGCGGGGTGGGCACGCGCGGCTCGCGCGGAGGGAGAAAAAGCGAGGAAGAAAAGAGAGGAAGAGGGGCCGGGGACAGGGGTGCCAGGTGTGGGACCGGGGGGCCACGCGGGGCAGGTGCGGGATCCGCTGCGCGCGGGCTGCGTGCGTGCGTGGCCGGCTGGGGGAGGGGGCATCTGGGGAGGGTTTGGTGAGGGAGAGGTTGAGTGGAGGGAGGGTGAGTGTGAGGGGTAGGCCATGTGGCAGCTAGGGAGTGGTGGTGGTTTTGGGGAGGGTGAGGTGGCGCAGCGGGATAGGCCGGGGTGAGGTGGCCAGGGGGTGGGTAGGGTAGAATTTAGTGGAAAAGGGATTTAGAGAGGGCGGGTTCAACTTGGACCGATTAAAATCTGGGGCGGTCGTTCGGGTCGGGTTGGCCCGTTCGACTGCCCCTACTAAAAACAATTAAATTTTATTTGATTTAAACGGGCCGCGTGCAAACCGATAGCGGCCAAAACAAAATATTCCGGAGACCGGGTTTTGGAGTTTGAACAAGATGGGGCGTTTGGAAAACAAATCGGGGTTTGCGAAAATAGTTTTGGCAAACAATGCATGATGATGACGATGCAATGCACAAATTCAACGCGATTTTCTAGTAGTGGTTTTGCGGGATGCCACAGATATGGTGGACACAAATGGCACAGGTTTTTGGTTCAAAGGGATTTGGAAACATGAGAAGTATGCCTTCTCAAAACAGGTTTTTGGCTAGCAAGGCTGGGTAGCAAGCAATAGAGTTGAAAGAAAACAAGCAAACATACAAGTAATAAAGCCAAACATGCAATCTTCCTTGAAGACACAAAAGATCTTAAATAAATAATACTAAGCTTATGAGCCAACAAGAAAGAAAACAAATTATACAAAATACCTGTAAGCTTTTTCTCTTTTTTCTCTTTCAAAGTAATGCTACTGACCAGAACTCGGTTTGCCAAAACCAATTTAGATCCACTTGATGATCCCCAAAGTGATGCCAATACTGATCAACAAGATCCATCATACAATAGAGATTGCAAACTAAAATAAGAAGTGCAAAAAGTAAAAGATGAGACTTCTCATTAATATTCAATAAAGGCACATGCACCAAGGGATACATATATAATCAACTAAAGGAGAGATATACTTCCACATGCAAACCAAACTATAAGATAATATATTTACCACAAATATGAATCCACTGAAAAGGTAAAATATGGAACATAATGGTGGTGATACCGTGGCACTCCCCCAAGCTTGGAACAAGCCAAGGGGATGCCAAAAATGATGATGAATTACTCCTTCGGTGGTGATGGTGTTCCCTTATCATCATAAAACTTCCAAGGTAATGGTTCCCCATCCAGAAAGGATGTCCTTGTCTCCACAATCTTGAAACTAGCAGTAGAGCTTATGCGATCAAATCTAGCCTCATACTCACAGTTTTGGTTCTATATGTCATAGAGTTGTGCTTGCAATTGGTTGGTGGTCTGACGGAGTGAGAAGATCTCTTCTCGGAGCTCAACGACTTCTCCCTTGTGCTTGGTGATGAGTTCTGAACTTATCTTGTGAATAACATCCACTTCGTGTTCTGCTATCTTCTTGTACCTGAAAACTTCCTGCTCTGATGCTTCCATCCTGTCTTCCAAACTGCATGCTCCTTTAGGGCCTTGAACTTATTTCATCTGTACCTTCCCCTCTTTGAGAATTAACTCTTTGGGATGAATCATGAACTCATACATGTACGGGTTGAGGCCGTCCTCGGAGGAATCCTCCGTGGGTGATCTAGAGGAAGACATTGAGGCTCCAAATCTGAGAATTTTCCTGACAGAAACAGATCGAAACGAAAACATGACGAGAACACGATGCAAGAACCTCGGGGAACCCGGGGGTTATATATTACGAAGTTTCAAGGCATAAGGAAGGTACTGGCACGGGAACGAGGCGGAGACAGAGTTCGGGGGAGTCAAACCCCCTCCAGGCGCGGCCAGGCAGGGGCCCGCGCCTGGGATGGGTTTGTCCACCCCGGACTCCGATTCCTCCTCTGTTCTGTCTCGTGACTTCCCTTGTGTATTAAAAACATCAAAAATATAAAAAGATCGTATTTTAACGAACCTTATATTTTCACCACTTTTACCTATTTAAAGACGAACTCTGCAATTTCTGTTGTTTGGCTTCTGATAAATTCTTCCAGAGTCACCATTTGAATAACATCCACATCTTCATTATAAGAATCTCTAGAAATATAATGTTTTAGTCTTTGACCATTAACCACATGTGTTGTGTCATCCTTCAGAGAATAAATTTTGATTGCACCTGAAGGGTACACTTCCTTGATAACAAAAGGTCCTTCCCATTTTGAGAGTAGTTTCCCTGCAAAAAATCTTAGATGAGACCTATACAAAAGAACTTTCTCACCAACATGGAACTCCCTTTTGAGAATTCTCCTATCATGACATCTTTTTACTTTTTCCTTAAAAAGACTAGCATTTTCATAAGCTTCACCTCTCCACTCATCTAGGTTACTTAAGTCGAGCGGTCTTTTTTCATCTGCAAGTCTAAAATCTCTATTCAACTCTTTCACTGCCCAATAAGTTTGTGTTCTAATTCTAAAGGCAAGTGACAAGCTTTCCCATAGACCATTTTGTAAGGAGACATCCCCATAGGATTTTTATAAGCAGTTCTATAGGCCCACAAAGCGTCATTCAACTTTTTAGCCCAGTTTTTTCTAGATCTATTGACAGTCTTCTGCAAGATAGATTTAATTTCCCCATTGGAAAGTTCTACTTGCCCACTGGTTTGGGGGTGATAAGCTGAAGCAATTATGTGGTTTACATCATACTTAGCGAGATTTTTTCTAAAAAACCCATGAATAAAATGAGAGCCTCCATCAGTCATGAGATATCTAGGCACACCGATCCTAGGAAAAATGACATCTTTAAGCATTTTCAAAGAGGTCTTACCATCAGCACTGTTTGTAGGTATGGCTTCTACCCACTTTGTAACATAGTCAACAGCAACAAGAATATGAGTATACCCTTTTGAAGGAGGAAAAGGCCCCATAAAGTCAAATCCCCAACAATCAAAAGGTTCAATAACAAGAGAATGATTCATAGGCATTTCATTGCGTCTAGAGATGTTACCTCGTTGGCATTCATCACATGATAAGACAAACTTTCTTGCATCTTTAAAAAGGGTAGCCCAATAAAATACAGATTGTAAAACCTTTTGTGTAGTCCTATCCCCAGCATGATGTCCTCCATAAGCACTGCCATGACATTTTCTCAATATCTCTTGTTGTTCAAATTCTGGAACATATCTTCGCATAATGCCATCTACTCCTTTATATAAGTGTGGGTCATCCCAAAAGTAATGCCTTAGATCATAAAAGAATTTCCGTCTTTACTGAGTTGTAAAGGTTGGAGGCAAATACTTGGAAACAATAAAGTTAGCATAATCAGCATACCATGGACTCTCGTGCGGACTTACCCTTATTGCAGCTAACTGCTCATTTGGAAAATTATCATTAACAGGCAAAGGGTCAAAAGAAATGTTTTCCAAACGAGATAAATTATCAGCAACAGAATTATCAGCACCTTTCCTATCCACAATATGCAGATCAAACTCTTGCAAAAGCAACACCCACCTTATAAGCGTTGGCTTAGCGTCCTTCTTTGTCATAAGGTACTTAATAGCAGCATGATCAGTATGAATAGTGACCTTGGAATCAACAATATAAGGTCTAAACTTATCACAAGCAAAGATTACAGCTAAGAACTCTTTTTCAGTAGTAGCATAATTCTTTTGAGCAGCATCTAGAGTCTTGCTATCATAATGAATAATATTCAACTTCTTGTCAACATGTTGTCCAAGGACAGCACCCACAACAAAGTCACTAGCATCACACATAATTTCAAAAGGTAAACTCCAATCAGGTGGTTGGACAATAGGAGCAGTTGTCAAAGCTTTCTTCAAAGTTTCAAAAGCTTCCTTACAATCATCATCAAAACAAAAGGTAGATCTTTTTGAAGAAGAATAGTAAGTGGCTTTTAAATTTTGGAGAAATCTTTAATAAACCTCCTATAGAAACCAACATGACCAAGGATATTACGAATACCTTTGATATCTCTAGGACAAGGCATCTTCTCAATTGCTTCAATTTTGGCTTTGTCAAATTCAATGCCTCTTTCAGAGATCTTGTGTCCAAGAACAATCCCTTCATTAACCATGAAATGGCATTTCTCCCAATTAAGAACAAGCTTGGTTTCTTCACATCTCTACAAAACTTTATCAAGGTTGTGCAAATAGTTATCAAAAGAAGTTCCATAGATGGAAAAATCGTCCATGAAAACCTCCACAATTTCTTCACAAAAACCATGAAAGATAGCAGACATACATCTCTGAAAGTTAGTAGGAGCATTACATAAACCAAAAGGCATACGCCTATAAGCATAAGTACCATAAGGACAAGTGAAAGTAGTTTTCTCTTGGTCCTGTGCTTTCACAACAATTTGAGAAAACCCAAAATAGCCATCAAGAAAGCAAAAGCGAGTCTTTCTGGACAACCTCTCAAGCATTTGATCAATAAAGGGCAAAGGATAATGATCTTTCTTAGTAACATTATTAATCTTTATAAAATCAATGCACATTTTATACCCAACCACTACTCTTTGGGGTATAATCTCATTATCCTCATTAGGCACAACAGTTATTCCCCCTTTCTTGGGAACACAATGAACAGGGCTAACCCATTTACTATCAGCAATAGGATAAATAATACCAGCATCAAGGAGTTTTAATACCTCATTTCTTACCACATCTTTCATCTTAGGATTTAGACGGTGTTGGTGCTCAACAACTGGTTTTGCATCAGGCTCTATATTAATAGCATGCTGAAATATAGTAGGAGAAATCCCCTTTAAATCATCATGAGTATAGCCCATAGCTCCTCGGTGTTTCTTCAATATCTCCAATAACCTCTCTTCTTTCTTTCCTGAAAGTTTAGAACTAATAATAACAGGATATACTTTCTTATCATCAAGATAAGCATATTTAAGATCATCAGGTAAAGGTTTTAATTCGAAAACAGGGTCCCCTTTAGGTGGTAGTGTGGTACCCAAATCTTCCACAAGTAGATTATGCTTAAGCTGTTCCGGCTGACAAAGGAAAACCTCGTCAATCTCATTTCTTTCCTTCATGAAGACATCACTTTCATGATCTTCCATAAACTGCTGCAAGGCATGGTTAGGAGCAAGAGAAATAGCAGAAAGTTGTTCAACCCTGAAATCCTCATCAGGCAGTTGGTTTTCATAAGGAGTTTTGGCAAATTTGGAAAAATTAAACTCATAAGACTCTCCCGCAAACTTAGTCAAAACTTTTTCCTTCCTATAATCTATGATAGCCCCACAAGTATTCAGAAAGGGTCTACCAAAGATAATAGGATAGGTTTTACTAGCTTCTTTACCAAGTACTAGAAAATTAGCAGGATATTTAATCTTACCACAAAAGACCTCCACATCTCTTACAATGCCAATGGGGCAAACTTACTCTCTATTGGCAAGATGAATAACCACATCAATGTCCCAAGCCATAGGGACCAATCTCATGCATAATTTCCATGCAAATCTCATAAGGAATAGCACTAGAACTAGAACCAATATCACATAAACCATAATAGCTATGATTACCAATTCTAATAGAAAGCACAGGGACACTAGCTTTTCTAGATTTCTTATGACGAGAAAGAATATTAGTAGCATCTTCACAGAAGACAATATGCTCATCCTCTATATTTCTAGTGACAAGATCTTTCACAATAGCTACCATGGGCTCAATATCAATAAGCTCATCGGACCCTACAGTTTTCTTTGTGCTTTTGCTAACCACATTAGCTATAATAGAATGCTCCCTTACCTTGGAGGAAAAAGGGATTTTCTCAACATAAGGTTCAGGCAAAATAGGATCAATAGTACAAACTTCTACACTGGAAGGAACATGGGTAACAATGTCTTTATATGGAGCATGGTACTTGTCCCACTCTTTCTTGGGAATTTCAATATAAGAGGCAAAGGCCTTAAAACATTTTGCAAGAACTTGGGGATCAAGACCAAACTCATTGCTAATATCACGGAAGTCATCAGTTCCCATAAAAGATTTAATGCATTCATAATCATGGTTTATACCTGACTTTCTTCCTTTGTAATTCTCCCAAACTTCGGTGTTATCTTGAATACTGTCTAAGAGATCCCATTTAGCTTCTTCCTTCATACGTGTGAATGATCCAGCACAAGAAGCATCTAGTAAATCTTTATCATGAAGAGAAAGCCTAGCATAAAAGTTATTGAGAATAATATTGTTAGGGAGTTCATGAATAGGACATTTAAGCATTAGTAACTTCAATCTCCCCAAAGATTGAGCTATACTTTCTCCATCAAGAGGCAAAAAGTTATATATAAGATTTCTATCCTTATGAATCTCACTGAGAGGATAAAATTTAGAATAAAAGAGAGATTCCATTTCCTCCCATTCCATGGATTGTCCATTCTTCAGCAACTTATACCATTCTTTAGCTCTCCCTTTCAAGGATATGGAGAGTAACTTATTTTTCACCTGTTCAGTTGTGATACCTGCACACTTAAACAACCCGCATAATTCATGGATAAAAAGCAAGTGATCACCGGTATGGACAGTTCCATCCCCTAAATAATAATTATTCATAACACGATTAACAATACTTGTAGGTATCTTAAAAGGATCTATCTCAACAGGTGGTGGTTCATCTACTACCCTAGCAGTGGTAATAGTTCTCCCAAACAAAAAACCAAGTGGGTTATCCATATTGGAAACAAAGTAACAAGAAGTAACAAAAGCAATACTCACAGTAAAAGTTTCCCTTACCAGTTCCACTCTTCAATAGCGCTTCACTCCCCGGCAACGGCGCCAGAAAATAGTCTTGATGACCCACAAGTATAGGGGGTGTATTGTAGAACTTTCGATAAATAGGAGTGTCGATCCCAACGAGGAGCAGAAGGTGCTGAATAGTGGCATGGAGCAAGAAATCCCTGTGAATACTTAACAAACGGATTTTTAGTGGTTTTCTGATAAGGCAACAAAACAAGGAGCAAGTAATAAAGAACAAACGCAGCAAGTGGCCCAATCCTCTCTTAGTAAAGGACAAGCCGGTGGAAATACTTATAAGGACCAAACGTTCTCGAGGACACATGGGAATTCTGTCAAGTGCTTTCGCTTCAAATAGCTGAGTACTCTTCTCTGGTGTTGTAAGTGTTGTGTGGGTGAGCCTGTGCTAACATACCGACCTTACTTGGACTAATGCATACTTGTGATTAACCCCCCCCCCCCCCCCCCGCAACCATCCGTAACTACAGGAAAGTAATTAAGATATAAATCTAACCACAACCTTAAACTCTGAGATCCTACACTCCCTTGTGCAAAGGTGTCCTAACGGGGGTTCAGGTTTCTGTCACTTGGGCAACCCCACGATTAGTAGCCAAATACTCAATGCATTCCCCTAGGCCCATAAATGGTGAAGTATCATGTAGTCGATGTTCACATGACACCACTAGAATAATAGCACCACAACTTAAATACTAAACCATTAAATAATAACTTAACACAAATCCACTAATAACAACATGACTTCTCCCATGTCCTCAAGAACTAAACGAACTACTCACAAGACATCATATGGATGAAGATCAAATATGATATGGTAATGGATAACAATCTGAATATAAACAATAATCCAATGGTTCCACTCACAAGCATCAACTACAATAGTAATTAACACCGGGAAAGTTTTCCCTAAGAACTAAATCAATATCCAACACAATTGTTACAGTGGGACGGAGTGGTGAAGATGGTGCTGGTGGAGATGATGGTGTGGATGATGATGATGATGATCCCGATGAAGCCTAGCTTGATGATGGTGTTGATGGCGACGGTCTCCCCACTCTGGTAAGGAATTCCCCCAGCAGAAATCTGTCTACCGGAGATATCTTTCTCTCTTGGTGTTTTCTTCCCCAGAGGCGGCGGAAATCTATATGTGGTCGCTCCCCTGGCCTTAGGGTTCCGTAGGGAAGATATAGGCGAAGGGGCCGAGTCGGGAGCCGGGCAGGTGGGCCACACCTGCCCTAGGCGAGGCACAGGGGGACCCGCGCCTAGGGGGTGTGAGGCCCCTGCGGCCCCTCTTCGCTCCTCCTTATGGCTTCCTCAATCTTCTGGAAAAATAATATTTTCCCATATTTTTCTAGTATTTTTCTGATCTTCGCAAAATTGCACCGAAACACCATCTTTTCCATCAGAATCCAGACTCCGGCAATCCATCCTCCAAGAATCATCCAACATGCATAAACAGATGAAAAGTCATAAGTAATACCTCATAATAAGACATATATCAATGAATAGAGGTAAATTATGATATAGAATGGTGATGCAAATTGGGCATATCAGTTGCAAGCAACAGACAACTGCTTTAAGCAAAGTGTGTAAGGTAAACAATCCACTTGTTCCATGAACAAAAGACCGTTGTTTTCTCCCTAGTAGCAACAACACATCTACAACCCTAGAGGCATGAACCCACTATCGAGCATAAATACCCCCTCTTGGAGTCACTAGCAACTACTTGGCCAAGATAGCTACTAACAATGGAGAGCATGCAAGATCACAAACAACACATACATGATAGAATCATAAAGACAAAACCATTAATTAATCTGACATAGTAATCTCAATATCCATCGGATCTCCGCAAACACAACATGCATGATTACAAATAGACTAGATCTTGATCATGAACGGAGCTCACAAGATCTATACATGAAAGCACAAGGAGGAGACACAACCATCTAGCTACTACATGGACCCGTAGTCCAAGGTGGAACTACTCACGCTTCATACCGGAGAAGAAGGCCTCCGGGATGATCTCCCCTCCGGCAGGGTGCCAGGAAGATCTTCAGATCCCCCCGATCTAGGGATGATGGTGGGGGCGACTACAGCGGTTTCATGGAGTTTTGATCGGGTGCCTAGGGTTTCTGCATCAGGGGCTTCTTATAGGCGAAGAGGGAGGCTGAGGGGGTGCCCGAGGTGGCTGCATCCCCCCAGGCGCGGGGTGGGACCACCCGCATGGCCAGGGGGTGTGGCCCCCTCGAGGCCCTCCTCCGTCTTGTCTTCTGGCTTCGTGTTGCCCACGGTAAAATATTGACTTTGGCTTTTGTCCCGTCCAATTCCGAGAATATTGATTTTATTCCTTTCTGGAACCAAAAACAAAAGAAAACATGCAACTGGCACTGTGGCAACTTGTTAATAGGTTAGTTCCAAAAAACATATAAAAACACCTCAAAGTGTAGACAAAGCAAAACAAAGTAGATACTAAACAAGCATGGAACATCAAAAATTAAAGATACGTTTCCAATGTATCAAGCATCCCCAAGCTTAACTCCTGCTCGTCCTCGAGTAGGTAAGTGATAAAATAATATTTTTTGAGGTTACATGTGAAAGGGTATTTTACCCTATGCTATTTTTGGTTGACAATGACACCATGGTTAGAGTGGACTAATGTTATTTCTAGTGTCTTACACAGGTTCTAGTCCAATGCTGTGATGAAATGTTATCGGAGACCCCCCTATTTTGATAACGAAGCTTTGCACCGGAGTTTTCCCTTTTCATGTAATTTGAGTCCGGTTAGGAGCTCCGCACTATTAAGAGGGGTTCTCTCGATGAGCTTGTTGGGGATGATCACCTAAGCCATATACACATCCCTCTCTCTCCTACCTAATCCATCACCAAAGAGAGAAGAGAATAAATCCTATCCACCTGAGCCTTTTCTGCAGATCCGGTTTTCAGACCGGTTGGACCGGCTCCCAGACCGGACCGTCCGGTGTCAGGATCGGAAATCCGGACTCAAACCGGGATATCCGATTTTCTCACTCCGAGTCTGTCCGAGTCTGGGGTACTGAGAGCAGTTTCGGTTTCAGTCCGGTTTTCCGGGTTGTGGACCGGACCGTCCGGTGTGTGGGCCGGACCAACCGAACTTAAAACCGGACCTTGCGTTTTTGGCTCAAAACGGCTAGTTTTCTCCTTGAGTATAAATATCCCTTCTTCCAGCTTGAGTAGGTTAGGCATTCAGTTTATATCATTTCTTGAAGCTCTCTCTCTCTCCCCATTGTTGAAACACAAAAGCTTGAGGATCTCCCATTCTACCCAACCAAATCCAAATCCCTTTGGTAGAAAGGAAGAGGAGGTCCCGATCTACGTTTCCACCAAGCCAAAGTTCATCCTCCCTTGAGTTCATCGAGTTAGCTTGTTACTCTTGGGTTTGTGGGAAACCCTAGGCGGCTAGGGTCGCCCGGAGGCATTCGGCTTGTGATTTGCCCCGTGGAAAGTTTGTGAGGGTTTGGAGACTACCCTAAAGTCTACCACGAGTAAGTGAGCTATTCCTTCGTGGGATAGGCTCGGAGAAGAAGGTGAGCCTTCGTGGCGCGTGAGGAATCCTTCATGGAACCTCACACCTCTCCAACGTGACGTAGCCCCCTTCCCAAAGGTGGTGAACACGGGAATACATCTTCGTCTCCGCGTGCTTCGGTTATTCCTTAACCGATCTCTTACTTGTGTTGCTTATCTTGTGATAGCCTTCGAACTTGAAGTATCTTGTACATCATCTAGGTTGCCTCACCTAGTTTGCATTTAGGCTCACTTATATTCCGCAAAGCCTAAAACTTGCAAAATATTTTAAAGAATTTTGTAGAAACCTATTCACCCCCCTCTAGGTTAACCATCTTACACTTTCAACATGCACCATCAAAACCAAGATCAAACCATTTGCAAGCATTGAAAGCTGGGATCAAAGAACTCTAAACATGTGCATGAAAAACGGAGTTCTAACAATAAGACAAAGTAACTATACATGCATCATGAAAGGCTACAAACAAAGATCATGAATAACATGCATTGGAAAACGTTTATTTGTTTCACATACAGAAAACATGGCATAGTGGCAATCAGCTTTCCCCTCATAGAGTAGCAAATAGATGCATAGGACACCTTCAAAGTTCATAAGAGTGACTAGATACAAATAGCACAAGAACAAGTAATATCACAATATGCATCAATCAATAAGTTTCGGGACACTGCACATAGAACTAAGAATGGCAACTATGCTCTCTTAATGGTGCCTAAAGGTAGAAGGTGGAGACTCAATATAATAGTGGAAGAAATGCCCTTCATAAAGGGAAGCAGGGATTTCAAGTTTCAAAAAGAGCTTCCAAAAGTTATGGTACTTGTTAGCTTTCATCCCTCATTGCCCCTATCATAAGCATCTTGAAGTGATTAAGGTAAAGTGAACAAACTATGGAGTATATGCTTGACAAAGTATAAGTTGGCAATCTCATGTCTCTTGAATACGAGGGACACACCTCATGCTACTTAACTTCAGTCACATGTAAGTTCTTGTCATAGTAAGTACATGTGTATCATAGAGAACCGCCAACAGGGTACCCATTGCACATGGTACAGGAGCTATCCCATAACCAAAATGACAAGGCAAGCAGACAATGAGCATCTCAGCGATCTTTTTATTTACTATGTGCATAGATTTTTATTGAGGATGCTTCACAGATAGCTCATTATGGTGATGCTGCAAAGAATCCACCATGATTAGGCATGGCTTAGGCTAGTGGCCCAGGCGTTTCTCAAACACAAAATACATAACTCCATGGACTTACAAGCTCCCTCTTTATTTCACACCGATGACATCCATAGACAAAAGACCATGATATCAACTATGTACAAAGTACAAGTGCAATGTTGAAAACGTTCTCCAGGACAGCATGGTTATGCTAATTCCAATGTATAACTGCAAGCATATACAACACAAATGACAATGGTTCAAGATTATTAGGGGCAAAGAATATGAAGTGTGCCATCAAGTTTGTGAGGGCTTTAATCACAAAGTTTTCACATAACAAAATACTTTTTAATTGGAAGATAGTTGAAAACAAGAATATACTTGGAATGGTGTAACACACCATACATAGGAGTTTATAGTGGGCACTTTGGAATAACTGGGTTTCTTGGGAGTTGGAAGCATGAGCAGAGCTTACTCATACAAGTGGAGGCTAGCAAAAGACTCGGAGCAACCAACTAAGAGAGCAATAATGGCCATAATCATGCAGAGCAACAAAACATTACTAATCAAAGCATAAAGTGGTACTACAAGTCAAGGACTAAATGATCATAAAGGCTATGGTGACTTTTCATAGTTATAACATGGTGTGAGCATGTGCCAAGTCAACCCAAACAAAACATCAAAGGAGAATACCACAATACTATGCTTTCGTATGCTAAAAAACTCATAATTTCTTCAAGGCACACTAAGCAATCCCAATTGTTTGGAATAATACATGCTACAACAATAATCACTAAGCATAAGTTCAAAACAACACCTAGCATGTCATGCTAAAGTCTAAGTCACGGCCAATGCAAGCTCCTCTTGCACTTCCAAGCAAGAACTTTCTACTCCTTTCCAAAACCAATCGACTTATTTGAAACAACACAACGAGAACGAGGGTCCAAACTACTTTATTCAAGCAAAATAAACAACTAAGCAAAGCAACTAAGATGCCCCAAGAACAACACAACAGTGCATGAAACAATAAAAACGAAGTGTCTAGACAGACCTGAGCTTTTTATTGATGAATAAGGAGATGCCTTGGTTATCCCGAAGCTTTGACGCTTGTACCTCTTGGATATTTCTTGGGGTGACACCGGGGTGGCATCCCCAAGCTTGAGATTTTGTCCATTCTTCATCTCATTACATCATTCTCTCTCTACACCTGAATTTTTTCCTTCATACAAAACTTCACACAATCTTCATTAGCAACATTAGTGTATTCCAAAAATAATAGACCCTTTGGTTTAGCTTTGGAACAACAAAACTTTTCACTTAAAACACAATCTACTGTAGCAACTCCTTCAAAAAGCTCAATTCCCCAAAAGAGAACTCAAAAAGGAATCAATAAGAAGCAAATGCAAATAATGGCAGAAATCTATCAAAACCGACCAACAAGTAGAAACCGATTTTTTTCGAAGATCTTCTATTGCTCAAATCAAAAAGTGTGCCACTAACAAAAGTTATCTAACATACTGGGGGATTTATTCGTAAAGGTTCAGCTCAATCCGACTTACAGAGACTCCTCACGAATTTTTATGGTGGAGGACAGAAATCTGTTTCGGGACAGCAACTCCCCAAATCTTACTTCCCTCTCATTAGAGGTCATTCTTGGCACAAAAAGCAAACAAAAAATGATAAGGAGAGGTCATTACTGGAGTAATAACTTCCAAGACTCAAGGAAACTCGGAAACTCTTGGGTTATCTCCCAACAAGTACTTTTCTTTAAAGCCTTTAAGTTAGGCATGATAGTTTGAGAAGATGCTCACATAAGAATTATGAATTGAAGTAAAAGAGAGAATAGAGAAGCAAATTCAAAACACATTTGAGTCTAACCCACTTCCTATGCATAGTAATCTTGTAAGAAAATAAATCAAATAAGCACATAGCAACAAGCATAGGAAAGCAAAACAAGTGCAACTTTAAGATTTTCAACATAAAGAGGGAAAACTTAATATTGTTGAGATACATGAGACCATATTTCCCTCTCTCATAATAACTTTCAGTAGCATAATGAATTAAATTAACAATATAACTATCACATAAAACATGCTTATCATGATCCACATGCATATAATAATTATTACTCTCCACATAAGAATAGTCATTCTTATTTGTAGTGGGAGCAAATTCAATAAAATAGCTATCACTATTATTCTCATCACCATAATCATCAAATATAGGAGGCATATTGTAATCATAATTAATTTTCTCCTCAATAGTAGGTGGACTGAAAATATCATAACCATCAATGTAATCATCATAAATTGGAGGTAAAGTATCATCATAGGCAATAGAATTTTCAGAATTGGTATCAAAGAGATTTTCAATATCAAAAGTAGTGTGCTTTTCTCAATAATGATCACTACTATAGGTAACAGGCACAAGAACGTCGTCACAAGTTTTACCTATAATAGATATTTCAAAAGAATCCACAGGAGGATAACATTCATCCTCCTCTTTTTCATCTAATGAGCTTCCTATTTCAGCAGTTTCTTCTTCCATAGGCTCCTGTAAGGCATTAGTCTCTTTAGTTTGTGGAAATAACCTATTAAAATATTCAAGAATATAGCCATTTTATTCCCTGTAATTATCAAAGAAAAATTTAAGTATCTCATAAACCACATATTTATAAGGTGCATCATCAGTATTTTCAAGCACTGGCAAGTTCAAATGCACCCTTGAAAGCAATAAATTCTTCAATTTGTTCCACATCATAAAAGTCATAATTTCCTTTAACATAAGAATATATGGTAATATTATCATTATACTCACATTAAAAAGGGAGGTGTTTATACCTCCTACAGCAACAAGCTTTATCAAAGCAATAAGTAACATTATAAGTAGAACACACCTCTTTAGCAATAGTATTCAATTTATCAATTTGTGCTCATAGGTGTTCCCTTTTTCTGACAAACGGTGTTCCTTATAACAGTACTTTTGTTCTTCTGTGAACCCACCTTGCCAATAAGAACTAGTTTCAAAGAAACCATCCATTGATAGAGAGCATGACAAAGCAAGGTAATAACAGACCAACAACTAGAGTAGGAACTAATATTTTGTGTGTTTTTGAATAGAGAAAGCAAACCAAACTAAACTATTTTTTTGGAGTTTTTGATAAAAAGAGGCAAACAAAACCAAGGAAAAGAAACTAAGCAAACTAAAAACAAAGTAAAGAGAAAGGTTAAGGATGACTCCCCTTGTGAAGATTCTTAGCCTGCCGGGGAGGCTAAGGACGTCTTCACAAGGGGAGTCCTCCACTTCCTTTCTCTTTACTTTGTTTTTAGTTTGCTTTGTTTCTTTTGCTTGGTTTTGTTTGCCTCTTTTCAACCCCCCCCCCAAAAATTAGTCTAGTTTAGTTTTCTTGCTTTATTTAAAAACACAAAAAAATTAGTTCCTGCTCTAGCTACTGTTGCTGTTTTTGGCTTGCCCACCTTTGCCAAAATGAACTCTGCTGAGAACACCAAGTTGTGTGACTTCACTAGCACCAGAAACAATGATTTATTTAGCACACCTATTGCTCCACCTGCTCCAGATGCCACCTTTTATGAAATTAAGCCTGCTTTGTTGAGAGAGCAATTTTCTGGTGCTGGTTATGATGATCCTGTTGCCCATCTCAATAGCTTTGTTGAACTTTGTAAAATGCAAAAATATAAGGATTTAGATGGAGATATTATTAATCTCAAGATTTTTCCTTTTTTCCTTGAGAGGAAAAGCTAAAGAATGGTTGCTTTCTTTGCCTAAAAATAGTATTGATTCTTGGACTAAGTGCAAAGATGCTTTTATTGGAAAGTACTACCCTCCTGCTAAGATTATATCTATGAGAAGTGACATTATGAAATTTAAACAACTTGATAATGAACATGTTGCTCAAGCTTGGGAAAGAATGAAATATTTGGTTAAGAATTGTCCCACTCATGGACTCACTGCTTGGATGATTATCCAGACTTTTTATGCAGGTTTGAACTTCTCCTCAAGAAACCTGTTGGATTTAGCTGCTGGAGGTACCTTTATGAGCATCACTTTGGGTGCTGCAACTAGACTCCTTGATAATATGATGGTTAACTACTCTGAATGGCACACTTGTAGGGGTTCGTAGCATGGAAACAAAAAAATTCTACCGCATGCAAACAAACAAGCCACGATCTATCTACTAGATTGTAGCAACGAGTCGATAGAAGAACTCACCCTCGAAGATTCCAAAGCGGTTAACGAGAGCAGATTCTCGTGGGTGATGTAGTCGTACTCTTGTCGATCTCAAGATCGTGTAGACGATCCTTCCGGCGCTGCGTTCCGGCAGCGCTTCTGTAGTCGGTCACACGTTCGGTACTCAATGAAGACCTTCTTCTCCCTTGTTCCAGCAGGCACCGGAGGATGTAGCACTCTCCTTGCGATTCCGGCAGCACGACGACGTGGCATCGGAAGTAGAGGGGAGATCTCGCAGGGCTTCGCCTTAAGCCGGAGCGAGTATGGTGGAGTATGAGAGAGGTGCCTTGGCGATCTAGGGTTTAGAAGCACCAAGGGAGATCTTGGCCGGCGGCTAGGGCTTGGAGAAGCCCCAACTCGGCGAGTTGGAGGAACCCTAGGTGGCGGCGGCGACTTGGAGGAGGCCGGTGGCTAGGGCTAGGGTTTTGGGTGTGAGAGGGGTAGGGGGCGCCCTACCCCTCCTTATATAGGTGGAGGGTGGCAGGTTGGGAGGAGGGAGTCCTCCCCCAACTCGGCCTCCTTGGCCGGCGGGTGGAGGAAGGGGAACTCCTCCCCAAGTAGGCTTCCTACTCTCCCTCCACCAAGCAAACTTGCCGTTTGACTTTTCAAATTGGCGTTTGACTTTCAAAATAGGATTTGATTTCTCCTTTTATTTTGCCCAGCCAAGTGACCTAGTACATGATGCAACCATTCCATATTGTCATGACACATTCATGTACCCTTCCCCTCCGGAGTGCCGGACCTTCCGGACCCTTCCAGAACATTCCCGATGAAAACACCGGAATCATTCCCCAACTCCGAAACAGGACTTTCCTTATATGAATCTTATTCTCTGGACCATTCCGGATCTCCTCGTGATATCCCGGATCCCATACGAGACTCCAAACAACATTCGGTCTCTTTCTCATCATTCCATAACTACTCAACAACATCGAATCCTTAAGTGTGTCTCCCTACGGTTCGTGAATTATGCGGACATGATCGAGACACTTCTCCGATCAATAACCAATAGAGGAATCTGGAAATTCATATGGCTCCCACATATTTCTACGATTACTTTGCGATCGAATGAACCACTTACATACGATACCAATTTCCCTTTGTCTCACGATAGTTTACTTATCCGAGGTTTTGATCGTCGGTATCTCTGCATACCTAGTTCAACCTCGTTACCGATAAGTACTCTTTTCTCGTTTCCGTGGTATGTGATCCCTTGTGAGCCAGTCACATGCTTGCAAGCTAATCGGATGACATTCCATCGAGAGGGCCCAGAGTATATCTATCCGTCATATGGATGGACAAATCCCACTCTTGATCCATGTGTCTCAACCCATACTTTCTGAACACTCAATGCCATCTTTATAGCCACCCAGTTACGGTGTGGTGTTTGATGTCATCAAAGCATCCTTCCGGTGATGGTGATAAGCATGATCTCATGGTCGAAGGAATTAGGTTACTATGTATCAGAAAGCTTATAGCAACTGAACTATTAAAATGACTTGATCTTTATGCTATGCTTATCTATAGGAGTATGTCCATCATACCATTCTCCTAATGATATGATCTTGTTTGTTAATAACATCTCAATGTTCATGATAGGGAAACCGCAATCATCCATTAACCAGCAAGCTAGTATTATGAAGAGGCTTTACTAGGGACTCTTATTTAGTTTACAAATCACACAAGTATTAATGTTTCCTGGTTAATACTGTTATAGCATAAATGTAAACATTTATCATAAACACAAAGATATAATAATAACTACATTTATTATTGCCTCTGGGGCATATCTCCAACAACACTGAGAGAGCTCCACATGGTAAGAAGGTAAATTCTGTTGAGGAAACTTCCTCTTTGAGTGATAAGATTAATGTTATTATGGCTATGCTTGTTAATGGGAAAGCTCCTTTAGATCCTAATAGTGTTCCCTTAGCCTCTTTGGTTGCTCAAAAAGAGCAAGTTGATGTGAACTTCATTAGAAACGACAATTTCAACAATAATGCCTATAGGAATAATTTTGGTGGGAACAACAATTATAGGCTTTATCCTCCTAATAATGGAAATTCCTATGGAAGCTCTTACAACAATGCTAGAAGTGCCCCCTCTAAACTTGAAGTCATGCTCAAAGACTTCATTAGTAAGCAAACCACTTTCAATAAGGCTATAGAGGAAAAGCTTTTAAATGTTGAGAAAAATATATCCTCTTTGTCTGAAGCTCAGTCCTCCTTGATTAATAAAATGGCTGCTAAACCGGAAACCATGAAAAGTACCTTTGCTGCTACTCATGCCATACAAGTTACTATTGATGAAAATGTTAGGCTATTAGCTCAACTTCATGCTAGGTGGGAAAGGGAAGCTGAAATTGATAGAAACAATAGTGTGTGCACCATCACCACTAAACCACAAGTAGTCCGACGAGGTTTAATCTCGGCAATGCCTATTTTTATGAGCTTGGGTTTTGGAGAAGATGGGGGTGCTGGAGATCGCGGAATGGTTAACAAACAAGCAACCAGGGCACACGAGATTTACCCAGGTTCAGGCCCCCGAAGGAAAAACCCTACTCCTGCTTGTCTGCTCTTGATTACGACGGAACCGAAAGTTACAGGGGTGCGCAGATGCAATCTGGCGTGGAGGTGTGTATGCGGTGGTATGATAGAGAGATCCTCGTCGTGCCCTCCTAGCCTTTGTATAGAGGTAGGCAGGTCCCGGGCATAGATCGAGTCGGTTACAGATTTAGGGTTTGCCCCTTTTAATATTCTATCTATTATAGTCTTGCTGACGAGGTTTAATCTCATCAATGCCCATTATTATGGACTTGGGTTTTGGAGAAGATGGGGATGCTGGAGATCGTGTCACGGTTAACAGACAAGCAACCAGGGGACACGAGATTTACCCAGGTTCAGGCCCCCGGAGGGAAAACCCTACTCCTGCTTGTCTGCTCTTGATTACGGCGGAACCGAAGGTTACAGGGTGCACAGATTCGATCTGGCGTGGAGGTGCGTGCGAAAGTATAAGTCGAGAGATCTAGGACGTGCCCTCCTGGCCTTTATATAGACTTAGGCGGGTCCCGGGCATAGTCCTAGTCGGTTACAAGTTCTAGGGTTTTACCCCTTTGAATTTCCTATCTATGCTAGTCTTGCTCTCCAAGGATCCGAAGGCGTCATGGGCCTTGGCCACCCGAAAATCTTCATGGGCCAGCGTATACCTGCTGTGAGCCTTCCTTGGGCTGGACCAGGTATGCCGAAGTTACGTACCCGTAGGGTATGACCATGTCAGTAGCCCCCGAGTGTTCAGTCGAATCGTAGATTCGGATGAGGACTCTTTCATTTTTGGGTGCAATTATGTATTAATAATATATGTGTGTAGGGATTGTTGACGCGTGTGTCTGACTTACCCGACGGATCAGGGTCAGTTAACTGTCTTAGGACGAAACAACACGATCTTCTTCAAGTTCGAGTCCCTCAACTCGAACCTGGAACATATGTTGGGGTAATTCGACTCAGGCCGCGGAGGACTTACTGGAGTGGAATTCCAGTGATTTTAATTAACGTACCCAACGCGTCCGTCGGGATTTTTCATCACGCCTGTTGACATGGATTTGTACTAGCAGAGCGTAGTCATGTACGTTGCCAGGCCGTTAGATGATATCTGCAGGTCTTATCTTTGTGTCGCAGACACATCATCCGAATGTTCGTCACCGTAGAGGTGTTTTGGGTGGCCAAGGAGATCGTTGCTCACTCAACGTTTTGTTGGGGCAGAGATGCCAAAAAGTTTTTGCGTGCTGATCCGAAAGATCACAGTCGAAGAATTCATAGGGTGCGCGACCAGCGCTCCCTATGGGAGTAGCCCCCGAGTGTCTGTTCGAGTCGTAGACTCGAGCAGAGACTTTAATTCAAGCATTTGTTCGGTTGTTAGGTCCTTGGGACTCAAAAAATTTCGGATGATTAAATCCATCCTCCCTATGGGAGTAGCCCCCGAGTCCGTAGTGGAGTCGCAGACTCGACGTAGGACTCAAAGAAATACTTTGTCGTTATTCATCTTCCGGGTGCGCGGTCAGCGCTCCTGATAGGAGTAGCCCCCGAGTATTTAGTAGAATCGAAGATTCGAGTGAGTACTCTTAGCTCTTAGCTGTGGAGCCGAAGAATCGTAATTGGTGCTAGTATAGCTTTTGATGACATCATTGCTGACGATCCATGACCTCAAGCGTCTGCTACGCCAGAGATGACTTGACTGGACGAACATGGGTCCACTTGCTGACTTTGAATTGACCGGTCACGCGGGGCGTGGAGATAATTACGGCGTCTCCTCGATTTCCGTGCGTAGTGGACGGCGTGGTAACGACGGTTCGTTGTGATGTTGACACGTGTACGGCCAGATCTGCCGTTGGCGTTAGGTCTTCTGGATGAACGGCTGCCATGCGTCGTCTTTGCTGTTATAATCATTGAGGGGAACCGTGGTTTGTTTTCACCGCACCAGTTCTTGTGTTTCACTGCCTCCTTGCGCTTGAGCGATTCTTGCTTCGCGCTGGGATTTCCTTCCACATTTCTGTCGTCCTTTGTACGTTTTCACCGCCGGCGCCGCCGTAGCGTGATGGGGAAACCAAAGAAGTCTTCATCTGCGGTTGGGACCAGCGCCGCCAGAGGAAAGAAAAGCGCCGCCGCTACTCGCGTCACCGACGGTGGCTGGCGTCGATCAGAGACGCGGGAGAGCGATCTTCGCAAGCTTCGCGAGCGGGGCTTGATCCCGGAGGACAGGGAGGCCGTTAAACTCCCCGGCAATGAGGTAATTCCCCATCCCCCATCTGGGTATCGGGTTATGTTTCTCGCCTTCGTTTTGCGTGGGTTTTCGTTTCCAGTCCACGATTCCTCCGTGGACTGCTCTTCTTCTATGGGATTCAGCTTCATCATATGTCTCCTAATTCTCTTCTCCACATTGCGTGTTTTATCACTTTTTGCGAGTGCTGGCTTGGCATTGAGCCGCACTTTGGCCTCTTCTGGAAGCTCTATTCCGTGAAGAGGCAATCTGGTTCGGATGGTGTATATCCTATTGGGGGTTGCATCATCTCCCTTAGTCCCAATCTTCTCTTCTTTTCCTTTTCCATGTCCTAATCTGTCCAGTACTGGCGGAGGCGATGGTTTTATATCCGCGACACCGTAGTGCCCGGGCAAGATTTTGGTCTTGTTCCCTTTGACCCCTCCCAAATGATTGAGAAGAAAAGGTCTTGGAAAAACCAAATCTTAGACGGTGAGGTGGCGGAGATAGAGACCCTGTACCGTCGGGTGGAGGATCTCCAACTGATTCCTGAGAAGGAGGTGAACGGTGTGGACATCATCCAGATGTTTCTTGAGCGTCGGGAGCAGCCTCTCCAAGCGAGGGCGCACCCGATGTTTCTTTATTCTGGGCGCCGTGATCCGACGAGGGTTTCGAGTGAGAAAATCTCCGAGGGGGATCTTGACAGGGCCCTTCGCGCGCTGCTGAAGTTCAAGGCCGAAGAAGAAATCCCGGGGAAGTCGCTGACTCCTCCCTTTTCTTCGACGTTGGTCGTACCGAATATGTAGATTTGTGCATGTAGTGCTCCCCTTTTTTTTATCGGTTGTGTATTTGTTTCCTTTGTTTGCTAACAAAGTTCCTTCTCATCTTGCAGAGCTTCAAGTGCCGGGCATGGTACCACCGTTGCCCGAAAGGTATCCGAATGCCCCGGATAATGAAGTGGTTGATTCCGTGTCCGAGCTACCGTCAGCGCGATCTCCAGCGGAGGATGCCAACGAGTCGAGTGAGGACCATACGCGAAAGCGGTCGCGGAGCTCCAGCGAATCTTCGGATGCCTCGACTCCTCCGACTCCCAGAAACCCTCTGGGCCTTGAGCGTCATGATGATGGTCATGGAGGCTCTTCCTCTCCTATTCCTGCCATTCCTGTGCGGGCTGTAGCGCCGCACCCGCCAGCAAAGCGGAAGAAGGAAGAAAATAAGGAGGAGAAGAAGGAAGAGAAGAAAGAGGAGAAGAGGGCCCGAAGGGCTTATCCTATCTTCGACCTGAGCGCATTGGGCTCGTAAGTTTTCTTGTTATACTGTTGTCCTTGTTCCTTTGTGATTTTTGCACTTGTGCTGATTGGTTTGTATGCAGGCAATCCTCCCATGATTCCTCCAGTGATGGTGAACGGGAGATGATGGGGGAGTCGAAAATTGCGTCTCCTCCACCTCAAACGGTGGCGACTTCGGGTGGCGTGGCTCCGGATTCTCCATTGCAGGAGGTGCAGGTGGTTGCGCCTCAGAATTTCGCAAGCGGTCCTTCGGGGTCGTCATCAGAGCATGTAAGTTTTTCTGCCTCATGGGGGGAGCCCCCAAGTGTCTTCGTGTGCGAATCTTGTTTTTACTCCTTTGTGTTGGGCGTAGCCCCCAAGCCCTTTTCTTACTGACATTTCTTTTTCTGTAGCCTTTTGTGCAAGAGGCTAAGCGGCTTGTGCAAGAGCGCCTGGTGCTGGAGGCGAACCTTCGGCAGCTTCAAGGTATCTATCTGACTTTTCTCTTATGTATCCTGGTTTAGTTCTTTGACATTTGTTTCTTTTGAATGCAGAGGAGCATAACAAGTCTCTCCGTGAGGTTGACGCTCTCAAGAAGAGCCTTGGTCAATCGGAGCAGAAGGCCGGAGCCGCCGTTGGTGCGAAAGAACGCCTTGAGCTAGAGCTGAGTAAGGCAGCCGAAGCGAAAGAGCGTCTGCAGCAGGAAGCCGCAGATCGTGAGGAGAAGCTGGCCACGGTTGCGGCTGCTCGCGAAAAAGAGGTGGCGGCGAAGCTCATGACTGCTGCCAAGGCTATTTCGGGTGAGTACTAGTTTTGTACTTTTTTCTTTTCCTTCGGGTCTTCTTTTATGCAGCTTTTCTTCATGTCTTTCTTCTTTTTGCCTCAGATTCCGCAGGCATCGAGTTCGACCGCGGTGCTCTGGAGCACGGGAGTGCTCTAGATGATGCCACTGCGGCGGTCGAAGACCGCTGCAGCACCGTAGTCAACTCCCTTGCCAAGGCGAAAAAGGTCCTTGTTCGCTTCTACAAGGAGCTTGTCCCGAAGGGCGCAGCCCTTGACGATGTGGATGCCCTGGCGGAGGCTCTGTCAGCCGAAGCACCTGCGGCGTATAAACGCAAGCAGAAAGGCATCGGCGCATCCGTCGGGCTAGCGATGGCCATGGCGGCTGGAGCGGAGCTGGATCTGCCCCAGATCACTTCTCGGATGCCGACGGCTGCGGATGGATCTGAGGTAGCCTTTGCTGCCTATTCTGCTCGCTGCACGCGATATGGGCCTAAGCTCATTGATTTGCTGTCTGAGTATGCACTGCGGCAGCAGGGTGGGGCCAAAGCTAGGCAGTCTGGCTCAGAAGCGACTCAGGCTCCTGCATCTTAGACGTAGTAAATGTAGGCTAGTTTGTAGTTTGTTTTTGTTGTAAATATCTTGAAGAACACCATCCTTGTGCCACATAGTGGCTTTTTATATATTCAATAAATTTCTCTGAGTTGTGCTCCATCCTTGGCTGAATGTTTGTGTTCCTTTCTTTTGCTGCCGCTCTAGGTTCCTTCGGGTGCTGACCCTGTTGACGCCCCATCCGCAACGCCGTTGCGCCCATCCTTGGTTGATTCCTCGCAGCTTACTTTCCTTCGGGATCGTGTGCACAGTCTGGAGAGGGAGTTGCTCGGGCTACGCGGTCATGCCGACGTTTGGAAGTCCAAGGTGGATCGTGGCGCAGCCAGAGAGGAGTACTTGATGGCGGAGTTGGTCCGTCTGTCCGAGCAGCTGCAATGTAAGTTGTTCTTTGGTCGAGCTGTAGCTCTGGTCTTCGGGTGAGCCTGCTGGCCTTACTCTTATTTTGTCCGATTGCTGCAGGTGCAAATCTTGCTCCAAGGGAAGAAAAAGAGCGTGTCGCTGTTCGGGTCAATTGCTTGATTCAACAGGACATGGAGGCCGGCGGCTTCTTCTGGATGGATCGTGATCGCGCCATAGTCCTGGCGACGGTGCAGGATCGTGTTCATCAAGTTTCGAGGGTACTCCGCCAAGTACAAACATCGCTTTCCTCAGTGCTGCATGTCATGTTCCCTTTGGATGCCGCGCCAACAAACCTTGCGGGTCTTCTGTCGAAATTTCGGAATGTAAGCAATGTCAAGGAGTTGGTGCGGCAGCAGCTTGACGCAGGGGTGAAGGCTGCGTTGTCTCTTGTGAGGCTGCACCGGCCTGATGTGGATTTGGCTGCCGTGGCTGCTAGGCCACCTCTTCGCCCTGATGGTAGCGAGTGGGACATGCGTCCGCATTACGCGGTTGTGAGGCAGTATGCCGAACAGATTGTAGATTTGTTTGAGCAGCGTGTCCAGGTTATTCTTCAACATAGGTAGTACCTGTAAAAAGAGAGAGATGTAAAATTTGTATATTTCGGCTGGGCGTGTTGTGCCATTTGTTGTGAAGGTTTGTTTGATTGTGAGCACGTAGTGCTTTAATTGGGTACGTGTCCTTTTCGTTTGCCTGACGTTGTCAGCTACTCAGGTGTACACGTGTGGTCCTCAGTCGATGAAATCGTGAGGTGGGGGGAGCCCCCGAGTGCGTTTGTAGCATGTAGTATAGTTGCAGAAAATAGTGAAATCGAAGTTTTTGGGGCGAGACACTTAGCTTTATTTATATCGTAATGGAGGAGGTACATTGTTCGGCTGAGTAGCCTTGGCTGGAAGCCTTATTGAAAGTAAAAAGAAGGGGGTAGGTTGCTACGGATAGAACCGTCGCAGGTGCTAGATATTCCATGGATTGGAGTATGCGACTCCAGACTCCACGTGCTTGAGGCGATAGGCGCCACCTGGGATGACTTCGGTGATGACGTAGGGTCCTTCCCATGGCGACTCGAATTTATTCGGTCGCTTTTGCTTGAGTCGCAAGACGAGGTCTCCTTCGACGAAGGACCTTGGGCGCAGCCGACGGCTGTGATAGTTGCGGAGACTCTGCTGGTACACCGCTGATCGAGCTGCTGCTATATCCCGTGCTTCGTCGAGTGTATCGACAGCGTCTTCGAGTGCGGCCGTGGATTCAGCTTCACTGTAGGCGACGACCCGTGGGGCCTGGTGGCGTACTTCGGCTGGTAGCACGGCTTCAGCTCCGTGTACCATGAAGAACGGTGTGTAGCCGGTGGAGCTGTTTGGCGTAGTCCGTAAGCTCCACAGGACGGAGGGTAGCTCCTTCGTCCAATTTCCATCTTTGTGTTCGAGTGAGCTCATGAGGCGCTTCTTGATGCCGGCTCCGATTAGGCCGTTGGTCTTTTCCACTTGTCCGTTCGTTTGCGGGTTTGTTGATCCTGGATGACCGCGGCGCATAGGTAGCGCTCGTACATCGGTTCGCTGCTGCCGCAGCTTTCAGGTCCGGAACCATAGGTCCCTTCATCCGAAGGTGGATCGCACAAATCGGAGTTGCAGCTGCTGCTGCTGTAGAACTCATCTGCCGATGGTGACGTGCGTAGCACGAGGTGTGGAGCCCACGAGGCGGGCCTGATTGATGGCACGGGCATCCGCTCAGGAAGGCGGAGGGTGCCAGTTTGTCCCACCTGGAAGCAGAAGCTCCCGAACAAAATCTCGAGTCCGTCGCCTACGGGCTCGAAATCTTTCATGGTGGCCGGCGAGTGGGCGGTGAAGTCGAAGGTCCCGAAGAGGAGGTGATTCTCCGTCGCCTCGGAGTTGTAGATTGATCGGGTTGGGACCGTCACGATCGCACAATCGGCAGCCCCAATTCCCACAGACGGCGCCAATTGACGAGGTTTAATCTCATCAATGCCCATTGTTATGGACTTGGGTTTTGGAGAAGATGGGGATGCTGAAGATCGTGGCACGGTTAACAGACAAGCAACCAGGGGACACGAGATTTATCCAGGTTCAGGCCCCCGGAGGGAAAACCCTACTCCTGCTTGTCTGCTCTTGATTACGGCGGAACCGAAGGTTACAGGGTGCGCAGATTCGATCTGGCGTGGATGTGCGTGCGAAAGTATGAGTCGAGAGATCTAGGACGTGCCCTCCTGGCCTTTATATAGATTAGGCGAGTCCCGGGCATAGTCCTAGTCGGTTACAAGTTCTAGGGTTTTACCCCTTTGAATTTTCTATCTATGCTAGTCTTGCTCTCCAAGGATCCGAAGGCGTCATGGGCCTTGGCCACCCGAAAATCTTTATGGGCCAGCGTATACCTGCTGTGAGCCTTCCTTGGGCTGGACCAGGTATGCCGAAGTTACGTACCCATAGGGTATGACCATGTCACTTGCTCTCCAAGGATCCGAAGACGTCATGGGCTTGGGCCACCCGAAAATCTTCATGGGCCGCGTATATTCTCGTGGGCCTTCCTTGGGCTGGACCAGGTATGCTGATGTCGTGTACCTGTAGGGTATAACCATGTCAGTAGCCTCCGAGTGTTCAGTCGAATCGTAGATTCGGCTGAGGACTCTTCAATCTTTCGGGTGCAATTGTTTCTGTTTATCAGAGAAAAAGAAATGATTTTAGTGTGTAGGGATTGTTGATGCGTGAGCCTGACTCTCCTGACAGATCAGGGTCAGTTAACTGTCTTAGGATAAAACAACACGATCTTCTTCAGATTCGAGTCCCTCGACTCGAACCCGAAACAGATGCTGGCGTAATTTGACTTAGGCCATTGAGGTTTTATAGGAGTCGAATTCCAGTAGTTTTCGAATGATGTACGCAACGCGTCCGTCGGGATTTTCATCGGGCCTGTTGGCACCGATTTTTACTAGCAGAGAGTAGTCGGGTGCGTTACCAGGCCATTAGACGATATCTGTAGGTCTTATATTTGCGTCGCAGACAAACATACGAAATTTTACCACCGCGGAGGTGTTTCGGGTGGCCAAGGAGAACGTTACTCACTTAGCGTTGGTTGGGGCAAAATTACCGAAAAGTTTTTGCATTTCGATCCGAAGGATCACAGTCGAAGAATTCATAGGGTGCACGACCAGCGCTCCCTATGAGAGTAGCCCCCGAGTGTCTGTTCGAGTCATAGACTCGAGCAGAGACTTTAATTTAGCCGTTGTTTTCTTCAGGTCCGTAGGACACAATTTTTTCGGATGCTTGAATCAATCCTCCCTACGGGAGTAGCCCCCAAGTCCGTAGTGGAGTCGTAGACTCGACGTAGGACTCGAAGGATAGATCATTGGCGTAGTACCTCATTCATGCTTGGGGTGCGCGGCCAACGCTCCTGATAGGAGTAGCCCCCGAGTAGTTGCTCGAATCGTAGATTCGAGTGAGTACTTTAGCTGTTTAACCAAAGATTTGTAACCGTTGCCAGTATGGCTTTGATGATGTCAGTGCTGACGATCGGTGACCTCAATCGTTTGCGGCGCTAGAGGTAACATGACTGGACGAACGTGTGACCCATTTTCTAACTTGAAGTTGTCTGGTCACACGCGACGTGGCGAGAATTATGACGTCTCCTCGGTTTCCGTGCGTAGTGGACGACGTGTGAGCGACAGTTTGCTGCTGTGCTGACACGTGGATGGTTGGATTTGATTCTGGCGCTAGGGCTTCCAGATGAACAGTCCCTGTTCATCGTCTTCGTCCTTATAACTGTGGGGAAAATTGTGGTTTGTTTTCATCGCAGCCACTTGTTTTCTACTGCTTCCATTTTCTTGAGCTTTTCTCGTCGCGTGCTGGAAATTCTCCAATCATTCCCGTCCTCTTTCCTGCGCTCACACCGCCGCCGTCGTTGCGCTGCGTTTCGATGGTCCGGCGGATTGCAGACGGACTCCTTTTCTTTCCTTGTTTTCACCCCTCCACATCATTAAAAAACTAACATGGCACCCACTACAGACGACTGACCGTGGACTACTGTACATGTCGTAAGAGCAAGGGCAATAGTAGAGCCAGCTGGCGGCTATAAGCCTGTCCACGTCATCTATAGTCAATCTAAGAGCCAACATATACACTAGATAAACATAAATTATCCTATTTTGTTAGTGATATGATCCACCTCACATACCGCCTAAAAGTACGTACTGCAATTGACTCTTAGCCAAGAGTCTGCTCTACTTTTCTTTCCTCTTTTCTCTCGTCCAACTAAACAAAAATGTTAACTCTTATAACCAACCTATGTCAGATTATTGTACTCGCTCTGAGCCGCTGTTGTCGATCAGACGGTGACGGAAATGACGGGCCCACGCTCGGTTTCGGTGGCTCACTCTCGACTCTGACCATCGTCCCTCCCTCGAAACGTTTCCGTTGTCGCTCCCACCCCCTCGAACCTCGCCGAGAATCCCCCACCATCTCTAAACCCCTACTGGGCTAGGGTTTGAGTTTGAGCCACGCAGCCATCCTATGGCGACCACGCCGGCGCTCCTCGGCGCGCTAGAGGACTTTACTTCGCGGGAGAACTGGGACAAGTTCTTCGCCCTCCGCGGCGGCGGCGACAGCTTCGAGTGGTACGCGGAGTGGCCGCAAATCAAGTCCCCGCTCCGCTCGCTCCTCCTCGGGGCAGAGGGGGCGGATATCCTGGTACCGGGGTGCGGGAGCTCGGCGCTCTCGGAGGAGCTCTACGACCTGGGGTTCCGCCGCATCACCAACATCGACTTCTCCCGCGTCATCGTGGCCGACATGCTCCGCCGACACGCCCGCGTGCGCCCCGAGATGCGGTGGCGCGTCATGGACATGACCAAGATGCAGGTACGGACTCCCGCGTCATGAAGCGCGGTTCCATTGTGCCAATTCAGGATGGATGTGTTTATTGCTGCTGGATTGGCGTGGATGGTGCTGGTGGTGTGTGTGTGTGTGTGTGGGGGGGGGGGGGGGGGTTATCTGCGGTCACATCGTTTACAGTTACAAAATTGTGAAGTTTGAACATTGAACGCTGATTGCAGGGAAGCTATCAAAGTTTGCAACTCTGGATTACCTGAATACCTGATATTGTAATGGATGATATAGATACCATGATGATATTAGGTGGACATAGCTCTATTTTTGTATGGACATCGGCACCATAACTAGAATTTTAACTCCTGCCTATAGAACCGGTTGGTCCGGGTTCCGTGGACTGGTGTCTGAGTGCATAGTGTTAAAAGTTACAACTGAACTAATTTGTTAGCACTCTGTACCTAGCTTCCAGGTGATACTTATGGTTTTCATTCGCATTTTCTGCAACATGGTAGATCATACTAAAAAAATGAAAATATTTATTTATTGTGATTCTAAATGTAGGGGTGAAATCGGCTGATACAGACGTATATTGCTCATTCCATATCCTAAACTATATTTTTTCTTGGAACCGGAGTTGGATTGTGCCGGATACAAATACGGTCACGGATAATATTGCTCACGAATATGGAGCGATCCAAACATCCCCGGTCACGAATAGTTAGCCAGATATAGCGTGAAAGCAAAGATCAATGAACAATACAATACTCCAAAATGCAACTACATTAGCAGTTCAGTACATAGGCTTAACACATAGTTATATGATTTTCAGTTGATGTGCAGTCACTGATAGACGAAGACATGAATTGATAATGTAATCATAGGTATAACACATGCATATTAGTTAGGTTCAAAGACAGTACACACTTAATGAGAGTACACAAAAGCATGAGCCAGTAAACTTCTAAAAGGCCGACATGCGGGTGGTTTCAGATATATAGCCTGAGCAGTTTAGCTTGTCTCGGATATCCGATATGAAACTATATGGACAGTATTGTTGAAAAATACAGGTAGGGGGTACAGATGGGTATCGCTCTTCCGTATCCTATCCCATTTCCTATTCCACCCTATGTTTCAGAGCTGGAATCAGATACAGATTGTAGCGGATACATGTTTCCCCAAACCATATCCATTAAAAGAGTCTCCAGTTAGATGGACGGCTGGAAAGTGTCCGTTCCGTTTTCACCTGATGAGCAATGTTTGTGACACTGACTGTTACCGGTGACACACTTATGATATTTCTGTTGCTTTATGCCTCTCATTTACCCTTTGCCATCCTGCAAGGATTTCTGTGTGCTTCTGAATTTTAACACTATGTGCTTTATTTGTTTAGCGACCTGTAATACACATTCTTGTGGAAACCAACTCACGTCCCAAATTGACAGTTTCCAGATGGGTCATTTGATTTCATACTTGATAAGGGAGGATTGGATGCTCTTATGGAGCCAGAGGTTGGCACGGAACTGGGGATGAAATATCTAAATGAGGTATTTCGATTATGAATTTTTAAATTTTAAATACCCCCATTTACTTGCAGTAATCTAGTAGACTTGATGTGAATTCTATTCTCCTCACTTCAAGTCTGACTGAGCAAGCACCTTTCGCAGGCCAAGAGGGTTTTGAAGTCAGGGGGGAAGTTTGTGTGCTTTACTCTAGCAGAATCCCATGTTTTAGGTAAACTTCTATTAACCTTTTCTTCGAACTTCACGTATACATGTGTGTCCTTCTGATTTTAAATTGAACATTGTTCCAAATTTTCAGTTAAACTTCCTTTACTTCCCCTGTTCTTCTATGAGAGATTTTATTGACTCTTCACTCTTTTCGGGACAACTAGGATCAGACTATATTAATACAAATAAAAGGTCATGAGATTGTGAAACTGTCTTTAACAGAAAATCTAGTGATGTACTAGTTGTGTATCTGTGGCCAATATAGATGCTTCTGCAGATATTGGCATTCAGATTTCAAAAAAAAATCCAAGAATTCTAGATCACCAATTATAGAACAGATGGGTTATTTTCTATGTAATTATTATCTATGTAATACACACTTAATATTGAAACTTAAGTAACACCCTTTTCTCTTTCTCTCTTGTAGAGCTACTTTTGCCTGAGTTCAGGTTTGGATGGGATATTAGTATTCAAGCTATAGCCAGTGAACGCTCCAGTAAGTCTGCCTTCCAGACCTTCATGGTGGTCATGGTAAAAGGGAAAATGGGTGTTGTACACAAAATAGAATCACGACTGGATCAGAATGCTGAATACTGTAACATGAAACAGGTAGTATTATGTTCTTCTGATAAGCATTATCAAATTTATAGATAATTAAGTTCCTGTTGGGACTCTTACAGTTTGCTCTTCTATTCTATGTTTGTGCTACAGGCAAATGCTGTAATCCATGCTCTGCAAGATGAGAACAGAATCCGAGAGTCACACACTTCTGGTGTTGATGTACTTTTGTCATTGCGAGATCTTCAGCTAGGAGCTATTGGAAATCTGAAGGTCATTGTTCCAGGACGAAGGAGGCAGTTGATTCTCGGTGAGCAGGGAAGTTCACTGTATAGCTACAAGGCTGTTTTCATGGATGCTAAGAGTCAAGCCGGAGTATTTGCATACCATTGTGGAGTTTTCATTGTGCCTAAGGTCTGTTACATATAGTCAATTTACACCTGCGCCTTTATCACATTTTAACCCAATCCCCTAGCCAATCATTTCCTTTCTCTTGCAATAAACAAGTGGAATAATATGATACGTTATCTGACTATCATCTATTTCGAAACCAAGGGACACTAGAAGGAACTGTAAACATTCTTGAACAAGGTTTTCCTGGGTGCATTTGCAGCTTTGTCACTAACTTTTTTTCCTTTTGATCGAAGTCTTAAACGTATGCAATTTACTCTAGTCTTACCATAGATGCAATCTTAATTTATGTGTTCTGTGTCCACTTGCTTATTAGTTGAAGCGATTGCAAATAGTTGACAGGGCTCACATCAAGTTGCTTCATACTAGTATGCATGAAGTATGAACATGTTAATGCAATACCATTTTTATCTTTCTCTGTTGTGGCTTTAAATTCTAACATTGCTTTCATAGCGCACCTTCTGTGGAAGCATTCCGGTCGCTAGAGACAAGAAATCATTATGCAAATAAGTCAAGATACTCAAATTTTGTTATACATGTGATGTAGATGCTCTCTAATCGTTTTTTAGTCTTTAAGTCATATGAGAGAAAGCTTAAAAAAGAGAGGGAGAGGAAATGAGGACATGTGGTAAGTGCATCCTTGTGTAATTCGACAGAATTTGAGGATTCTGTTAGAGTAATGGCAGTAAATGAACAGTGCAATGAGCGACTGGGTTACTTAAGAATGTCATTGTTATGTAGGAGCAGGAACTTCCACAAGTTTACCTGTCTGGGAAGGATGAGGCAGTAGGCTGAGCAACGCATATTTGAGAAATGCAACTATTAATTGGTGCTACGATTGTAATATATATATGTTGTTTTTTGTTTGGGTTGAGGGACTGCCTTATCCTAGGACGGTTGGTGGATCATGGATCAACACATGATTTCTTTGGAAGGCCCTGTCCCCCCATTCTACTAGCCTTGTGCTATTGACAAACATGGTGATTACAGGCCAAGCCATGATTTTCCTCAAATAAAATATGGGGGGCTAGGATTGACGAATATTCCATTCCGGTCCTGTTCCTCAAACCTAACCATCTGATAGAGACTTATAATTTTTTTACCCTGCTAAATATTTTAGGAGTTTTTATTTTCTTAAGTTAAGCAGCAAGAAAAGTTTGAGGATTTTGTGTGATCTGTACAGCTCATTCTTGATCTAAGTCTTATAACTTATCTCCTAGCATGAGAAATTTATTGTTTAAAAGTTGGTAGGCAACTAGCAATCAGGATTGGAAGCAAATGACTAATACAAACTTTACTTGGTTGATTGGCCTTGCAATTATATGGTACTAGCACCTGCATTACTAGGATCTTATTCATATTATGTAGTTTTGTCATGTACTCCCTCCGCCCCAAAATATAAGGCGCGCCTTTTTTCACACGGTCTTTGATGCACAACTTTGACCACTAGTATAAATGAAATTATATGTGTTTATAGTGTATAAATGGCATGGATGTGTTCCTCTCGCAAATCTCTTTCATTTCATATATACGTATACAATTTTTGTGGGCGTACTATAAGTACAAATCATAGTCAAACTTGTATCCCGTTGACCAGCGAAATTTAAGGGCGCCTTATATTTTGGGACGGAGGGAGTAATTTGGAATTAGGAAATCTCCATCTTATGGTAAATTAAATGAATTAAGTCCGGTAGTCGACAGACATACTAGTCAAGCAATGCTTTTTTAAAATTAAATGTGTGAGTGGCCTGTGGGTCAACTAATTTTGCCAGTTAGACTTCGCGTAATCACAGACCGCATAGCAGCTTCTATTGATTCATTAGTCCTTTCAGTATTATACCTAACAGTGTAGGAAAAAAACTCAAAATACTCTTCTGGCCATCCAAAATTGCTAACGGACATATATTCTACCAGGCATGAGCTCAGGAATGGTTATTTGCTTCATTAGCTTCCTGTCATTCCAAAGCTTGTTAGTCCTAGTGGTAGTGTCAGAATTCTAGTTCTTTACATCTTGTTTGGTTATTGCTTGATGAACTCCTTAGTTTCTCCTCTAGTTGTCTGCTTGTCATATTCTCTCTATCACTTCGGTTTGCAACTTACTGATGATGATTAGTATACCTCCTACGCTGGGCTCTCGCTAGTCATTTTAGTTCACATTGTTGTATATACTGGTTGGAGAGAGTATGGCAAGACTCGGAAGGACTGAGATGCATGGAGAAAAATATCTTTCATACTTATACCATGGCTTTACTAGGATGAATTAATGGGAAAATAACCTTTACAGTATGGCTTGTTTATATTATTCCACCCTCTGTGTGAGGATGAGTACAGTTAAAGTGTCATATGCAACCAAAAAGTATAATTTAGTCAGCCTGGTTTCCCTCTCCCCTACTGCCACATCCTGTTCAAGTTGTTATTGCACGATAACTACTCCCCAAACAAGGTTTATGATTACTCTTTTGCCTATGTCCCAAAACAAGTTGAAAATTTGCATGCTCCCTTCTGTAGAGGGTATCTTAAACGTCCTAAGAAATATTAATAGTGCTTCCTTAGTTGTTCAACCTCTCGGGTGATGTTAATCTAACTGATCTTCCAAGTCTTGTAAGCTTCCAATTGCTAACGGGCATATATTCTACCAGGCACGAGCCCAGGAATGGTTATTTGCTTCAGAGGAAGGGCAGTGGGTTGTTGTTGAAAGTGCAAAGGCTGCTCGTCTAATCATGGTAAAAAAATTATGAATGCAAACATTTTGTTATCTAGGATTATGCTATCTCATTCTCGTGGCTTATATTTATGGTACGCTAGGTATTCTTGGATAGCAGACATGCAAATGCTGATATGGATGTTATCAAGGTAATGTTTCTCAAATTACAACACTGCAATTGCCAACGGCTCCTACTCAACTGATGCTATGTCTTAACATTAATATTTTTGCTAATTCTCAGAAGGATTTATCTCCTCTTGTTAAGGATCTAGAACCTGAATATCCTGAAGAGACAGACCCTATACCGTAGGTGTCAATGCTTTCTTTTTTAAATTTCATCAGCATTTTCTTTTACAAGTTGACATTTATGAGGTTCAGAAAATTGTAGAGACATCAAATAACTAGGCCAACTTTGCAATTATGTACTGTGAAATTAGTTGATGCTATTTTAACAATATTCTGTTGACGTGAATTAGTTGATGTGTATACTCTGCTCGTTAGCCTATTTAGGGAAGATGTATCATCATTGATATTGTTATTATCTATTTATCTTTATTTTCATTGTTATTATCATTATATATCTCCTTTTTTTTATTTACTACAACCCACACTACATGGATTCTTCAGTCATGTTACATCCCCTTGTTTGCTCAAGTTATTATATTATAGCAACCATAGACTAAAGTAATGTTATATCTGTTACTGCTCACAAATTATCATTTCATTATTTCTGAGATATTTTGTATTCTTGTGCTAAGTACATGTATCGATTGAAATACATTTGTGTTTTTTCTATTTGTCCTTTATTTTCACATGCACCAACTAACTTCCTTTAGATTGTACTCCCTCCGTTTCAAAATATAAGATGTTTTAGCTTTGTGGAGCAAATGTATCTCCAAAGCTGAATGAACCTACACACTAAAAGAAGTCTAGATACATTTGCTTCATAAAGCTAAAACATCTTATATTTTGAAACGGAGGGAGTAAGAGCCTGCATATCTTCCCAATAAAAGGAGCCAAAAATTCCTTGCTATATGTTATATTGGATAATTTGATGATTTTTGAACTTCGTGTTAAATTGGAAGAGCCTGCATATCTTCCCAATAAAATGAGCCAAATTTTTGTAGCTATATGTTATATAATTTGATGATTTGTGATATTCGTCATTCAAAGTGCTCAGTGCATGTTTTGAACTAAAACCGCGTCAAGTATTTTGGAATGGAGGGAGTATTATAGATGTGTTCAGCATATTGGTAATTAATAGCGCGTGATTTTTTTGTATGAACTTTCTTTAAACTAGAAAGCACAAATACCGAATAAGTAACTAAACCATTACCGTAGAAATAAGTAATTTTTTATATAGTAAAAAGGGAACCATAGAGTTTCATGATGCATTATATTTTTATAATAGTCAAATTAATACGGAACTGATCTTATTCTAAGGGTGTTCTACAAAACTTAACAGAAATAAAGCACTAAAGTATGAAAATAGGTGTGTGGATTACAGTAAACAAATAACATGGAGGGAATGATGTGATAGTCCCTGTTCTGTTATTTTAATATTTATCGAATAGGTGGCTTTCGGCAACTGGTTATATATAGTTGTCAATGTACATGGTGCAATGCCTACGTAGTAGGATGTGTTTTACTCTACGGTGCAGTCTCTCAATTAATATTGCCTTTGTCCTGGAAAGTGACCTCAAATTCCATGCAAAGCTGCATTATGACTATGCATTGTTAACTTTTTATGTTTGAAAAAGCTGGCTAATTTTCTTATATCTGATAGTAATACGTGCAAACAAACTTTTAAGTGGGTGGCTCATCTACAGACTATTTCACTGCCATATGACATCAAAATATCCCATTGTGCATTGATCACTACTTAACTTGTTTACATTTCTCACTTGGCTTTGTTCTACTATTGATTTTAAAACCTTTTTCACTTTGATGTTTCATGTTGTGGTAATATATCAACACCTATGCAGGTTCATGATGGCTAGTGATGGTGTGAAACAAAGAGATATTCTGCAGGAGGTATTTTTTTAGAGACCTATTCTAGTGCTAATGATGTTTGTCCTTTTCCTTAGGGCCAAAGTTAATCAAATAAGCTTTGATTTATCTGGAAAAGATCAATTTTGAACTTGGAAAACTTTGGTATGAGGTCCTAGTTGAACCTCAAACTATAAGACCATGTATTGGTGACCATCAATTTTCTTAACCGGATCACTTTAAACCCTAACCCGGTTTTGAGAATGGTTTTGTTGAGACGCATGACGAGGATGTTTAACCGAAGTGGCACACACATGGCTGACAGTGTGGATTATTAACATGATTCCACATTCGATTTAATCCTGGAAACTAAATGTGAGTTCAGTTTTTTTAATGTTTAGAAATCAGTATTTAAGGGAAACTAAATTCTGGTCTGGTTCTAACTTTTAAAATAAAAATTTCAGAAACTTAAAACAATTCTGTTATTTTATCATAAATCTGATTTTTTAGTTCTATTGTTCAAAATTCGCTGAACTCTAAATTTCATGATCACAAATTGCAAGAACTATTCTAATTTGATATTTTTCAAGCCTAGATAAATCTTTTGGATTACATCAAATGCGAAATCATACAAAAAAACATGTCAGCCACGTTTGCTCCACATCAGTGAAACTGGCATATGCCTCAAAACCGCCTTAACTTTTGAAGTATTCAGCCTTGAAATTTTAGTGTCTCAGATGTTAGTGTTCCCTCTCTGTTCTCTCTTCTGAGTAAAAGCAGAAAATGAGGGACTAGCACTACAGAGGAGAGAACACATGTGCCTTCTTCTATTAGCTTTTGTAGCAATGGATGCTACACTACTCAGCAACAAATTCCTACAGAACTTAGCAACCCATGCTTGCCCCAGCAACCTATGCTAGGACCTATTTATACTTGTACATGCCCCTTTAGATTGTTGCCACGTGCCACAATCTAAACCCTACACCATACTTCTAGAATACTCTACAAACTCTAGACATTGCAAACTACTCCTAAATATCTTACTCTAGAACATTCCTAATTCTAGAGTTCTCCCTACATACCCTGGATACTTCATGACCTAGCTAGCTCCTTCTACTAGCCAACTACATTGACAACATTACTTCTAACATCAAACACCATGCCTATCTATTCGGTACACAACCTATGTGCACTGTTTACTCACACAAGAGACAACTCATCTGCACTGTTCACACACAGCAAGCACACAACCCATGTGTGCTCTACAGCCTGCACACAACCTATGTGTGCAGATCACACCATGACAAGATTTCATTCAGGCTAACATCAGATACCTATTTTTGCAGTTGGGTGCCAACCTGGAAATCGTACCAACTATAGAAACTGGCATATGCCTCAAAACCGCCTTAACTTTCGAAGTATTCAGCCTTGAAATTTCAGTGTCTCAGATACCTATTTTTGCAGTTGGGTGTCAACCTGGAAATCGTACCAACTATAGAAGTTCAGGGTCCAAATTTTAGGCTTCTTCTTTTCATATTACATTGGGGGTTCTGATGTTTGGTTACACTTTGGTACTATTCTAGTTTTCTCCCGCCTCAAGTTCACTACTACTAGGTTATAACAGTCAAAATTACTCCAATTCATCCATCACGTGTTCAACTGCAGCCTTTGCCTGTATAGATTCTCAATGCACATAGTAAATGTCTTAGTATGATTGCAGTTATCCGTTAAATTGGTGCAAGCACACAATCATGGTTTTAAAGGCGTCGCCTAGGCGTCCACGCGCCCCTCCTCCGCCTTGCAAAAATGGCCGCTTTAGGCGCCTAGGCGTCCAAAGTAGGCGTCGCCTAGGCGTCAGAGCGCCCCTATGTTGCCTTAAGACGCCTTAACGCCTTAAAAACCATGCACACAATTCCCTGTACACCCTGTTTGGTTGCACTGAATTGGGATAGGAATTAGGGAATTGGAATTCGGAGCTCTAATTTCGATGTTTGGGTGGGTTAGGAATTAACACATAGAAATGGGCACCAATTCCGTGCGGGGCTGAGTCGCTCGCGAAACCTCCGTGGTTCAATTCGGAGGTCTGGACCTCGGAATCGCACAAGAATCCCGAAGCGGTACCCTCGCTGCAGTCCTCCCTCCCACGCGCGCGACATGGACACCCGCGGCGGCGGCGCAGGCCTTCCATCTCCCCGTCCTCCTTCCCAGCGAGACCTGTCCATAGCCGCCCCTCCCTTTCCATCTCCCCCATGGACGCATGTCCGTTCCACCCCTGGCCTCGAGCCCCGTCCATGGCCGGCCCTCCCTTCCATCTCCTCTATGGCCGCCCCTCCCTTCCACCCCCTGGTCGCGAGCCCCATCCATGGCCTCCCCTGGCCGCCCTCCAAATCGTAATTCGTGGGGATGGGCAGACCGGCGGCGGGAGAAACAACGGTGGCGGTGGACATGTGAACTGCAGCGCCGCTCTGGGACAAATACTCTGTCAACTGCTCTGAAGATTTTTATCTTGCTAATATTTAGACAGCAGCAGCAGTCACGAAGGCTGATTTGCATAGCGCCAACATATCCATCACCACTCGGTTGTGTAGTCATCTCCTGCTTCTTATTTAGTTGATGCTCTCTAATCTCTGAAGAAGAATGATTGAGTTTTGCTGAACTCATGAGCAACAGGCGAGCCCACTAAGGAGCAACCTTATTCATTGCCAATTTGTTGTATATTTATATAAGCGACAGTGTTTTGTCAATAGGATGCAATATACAGTTTTGCTGTTTGGTAAACTGAGTTTAACGGCAATGGGTTGTTCGCCTCTGCAAGCAGCGTGTCTGCAGGTTGCGAGGTTCCGCCGTGTTAGTATTTCTTGCCAAGTTTTGCCTAATGCATGATTATATCGTTGTCATGGAAGTATACTAAGGAACCAACAAAGCTTCAACTCAACTGATAATGGTAAAGAAAATGACATATCAGGAGAGGCATATGTGTACTTTTGAATAGTTGTACCTGTAACATATAGTTTCATTGTTGTCTTTATCGGTATATAAGTATATATTGTTCAAAGCAACAAAAAAATCCAATTTCATGATTTGTACATCCAAACAGGATTTGGAATTCGGTACCACCGTCTGATTCCAACAGCAAATTCCAAGCCACCCAAACAATAGAAATTGAATTTGCAGTCATTTACTTTCCGGGCAGGATTTGGAATTACCACTTAATTCATTTCCTGAATTCAATTCTATGCATCCAAACAAAGCGGTAGTGTTTTGAGCTTGAAGTTTGAAGTATCTCACTTGAGCAAATGTTCCAATCTGTTGAATAATAAGGCATACTGTTTTGTGTGGAACCAGGATTTGAGTACCATATTAGCTTCCTGTCATTCCAAAGCTTGTTAGTCCTGGTGGTAGTGTCAGAATTCTAGTTCTTTACATCTTGTTTGGTTATTGCTTGATGAACTCCTTAGTTTCTCCTCTAGTTGTCTGCTTGTCATATTCTCTCTATCACTTCGGTTTGCAACTTACTGATGATGATTAGTATACCTCCTACGCTGGGCTCTCGCTAGTCATTTTAGTTCACATTGTTGTAAATACTGGTTGGAGAGAAGCCGTATGGCAAGACTCGGAAGGACTGAGATGCATGGAGAAAAATATCTTTCATACTTATACCAAGGATTTACTAGGATGAATTAATGGGAAAATAACCTTTACAGTATGGCTTGTTTATATTATTGAGAAATTTCCTTATTTGACTTCATCTTAAAAGTAGGTTCCCTATTTGACATTGGACAAAATTTGCTTCCCTATTTGACACCTAGTCTTGATTTATTTCCTTATATGACACTACCGTTAGTGCTGTTACACTATTCCGTCCAAAAAAATTCAGGTGGACCAAATTACCCTCCGCTGGTCGTTAGCTATCGAACCAAAAGAAACTAATCCCGAACCCTGAACCCTTAGGGCTGCAACGTGATCTGAGAGGGCATGGAGCCATGGACAAAGGGTGGCTTCGGGTGGCAGTCCATGCACAGCTGCGAGGGAACGGTGCACGGCTGCAGCAGCGCGAGCATGTACTTTTACAACTGAAAGTATATAGGGAGAGAATGAATCGAAGGAAGGTTTCATTGATGATTGGATCGGCATATTTATACAGGGGAATGTCGGTTCCGGGGCAGGCCACCGCAACTGGGCTGAGTCCGGACGGCCTGTCCTCCACCCCTGTAAACGGACCGATTCGGACAAAATTGATGTCCGAAATGCGGGGGCCCGTGGGGATGGCCTGAGCTTGGGGAGGTGCTCGGCAAAGAGGCGCTTGGACGCCGTGCATTCGCAGCTCCACTTTGGGTTGCTCGTTCCGGCGTCGTGCGCAAGAGTGATGTCAAGGACACGCGCCCAAAAGTCGTAAGACTCGACGCTGAACGCGCTGCCGCGCGCTGGTGTACTCCTCCTGGAAGTCCAGGCTTGACGACGACGTGGACAACATGTCTGGAGCGTGGTCATCTTGGGGACTTGGGGTCATGATGACAAGCTCCTGCATGTCACAAAATCAACAAGAAACGAAAAACAATCAGCATAGATCGATCGAACCAAATGGTCAAATAGAAAGATGCGACTACACGCCCGATCGAGCAAGCTCTCTGCCATGGGCCCGCTACAAGAGTGAAAGCATTAGTGTTGCATGAAATTGCCTATTAGAGTGCAGGTAGGGGTAAGCAAAAAAATGGCAAATAGCTGGACAGTTTGTACATATTTTGGTCACATTATGCACCAGGGGTAAAAAGGTCTTTACATGTCTCTTTAACACCGTCAGGAACAAAATGCACTAGAGTGTCATATAGGGAAAGAAAATTTGAGCAGGTGTCAAATGGGGAAGAAATTTTTGTCTAGTGTCAAATAGGGGACCTCATTTTAAGACAGTGTCAAATAAGGAATTTTCTCTCTGTAGAGGGTATCTTAAACGTCCTAAGAAATGTTAATAGTGTTTCCTTAGTTGTTTAACCTCTCGGGTGATGTTAATCTAACTGATCTTCCTCGGACACTGGATCGAGTAAAGTACTGGAGGATGAAATTATTACCACCTTGGGTCGATTAAATTAACTGTCAGCTATTTGTGAACTTGTAGTTGCTCAGGAGGAGCTACCTAATGATTTTTCTTATAGAATATATCTTGACTCTCTTGTCCAATGAATCACAAAGCTTGATGTTTGCACATTATCAATTGGCAGATCACTTGATTCAGTTTTAGATTTAGTGTGAATATCTGTTCCTGGCCCCTATGAAGAATCGATCCTATTGATGTAGCTTACTGTCTTAGGATGGTTCGACATGTATTTGACTTTCTGGATAGATAGGACTATAGAAGTAGGGGCGAAACTGGTCAACTGAGATCACTTCAACCCAGTTCTCAACATGATGGTACTACTTGTGGACTAACACATGTACTCTCTCCGTTCCAAATTATAAGATGTTGTAGCTTTTTCTGGAACGTCCTTTGGTGTGTAGGCTCGTAAAATAAGTGAACCTACACACTAAAAGGCGTCTAGATACTTGTGTTTCAGAAAAAAGCTAGAACATCTTATATTTTGAAGCGGAGGGAGTATATGTTTTTATTTGAATTTTCTCAAAACCACTTGGTTTGCTTATTTGTTCTAGGTCTGATCACTGTTGAGTTGCACACATCAAATACTTCCTCAGCTGACCTCCTTGTGTTGCATTTTGAAGGTAACATCAGAAATAACAGGTCCTATGGTTGTGGAAGACGTTGTTTACGAAAATGTTGATGCAGACCAAAGCTGCATGTCTGAAAAAATGTTCCGACGACTTATTTTTAAAAGAAGTTCTGGCTTGGTGCAATCTGAAGCGTTGTTAATCAGTGACTCTCCCAGTGAGGAGACAGACAATAAGAACAAAAATTCATCTACAACATCAAGAAGGAAGAGCCAGAAAAAAGGTCTCACTAGTATATTCTTATTTAATGTTAACTTAAATGGGCAATATTTCTCTTATGGTGTGGTTGTTTGCTTTTCTTGTTGGTAGGAATAATCCATGCCTTTTCATCGGCTTGGTTTGAGCTTTTCCCCTTGTACCGGGCATCTTATTGCTCTTAGTGCCGATATATTCTGATAGTGGCGTTGCGGATTTTCTGTTTTTTGTACATATATGATAGGTTTCCAATCAAAGGTTTCTATTTGTTGATAACCTTGTTTTTGCATTTCAAATATGGTTGATTTCTAGGTTTCATGGGAACATTTCATGCATCGCATTGTTTTATATAAATTGCAGTCTGAATTCTTACCAATTTATGGAACAATGTTTGTACCACATGTTTACTTTGGGAATATTTGTCCAGTTACTTGCCTGTACCTTTTGGGATGCAATCAGTCTTTAAATTTGAAGTTCATATTTATCTGATACTATTTTGATCTTCCCTGCATCTAGTACTTACTGATAGTTTAGATTTTTCTTGACCAAGAATTCTAGACCTCTTATAAATGCAGAACTTTTGCAGATTATTTTTTGTCTTGCTCATTTCCTCTTATAGTGCTTGTTGATTCTACACATTCTTAACTGAGATGTAAGCATTAGTTGATGTCTTCCCTCCCTCGATATGTTAGTTGAAAAACGACCAGTTTTGTGGTACTCTATTTTTGCTTTTGGACAAGGTTCCATAATCAGATAATCCTGATAGTAACCACGAGTTGCCGCCATTGTCCACCTTTTCCAGAGATTACCTGGAGAACATATCCTGACTTGTGAACATTTAAATGGGCTTTTTTTTTTTAAAAAGGTGAATTGTAATTTTGGATGGGATCCATCTATATTCAAACCTTACATTTAATTTATAGAAATGAAACTGCATAGCAAAACTGGTTTCTGCTGTAACTGCCCCAAATTCATACCATCTGTGATATTGTACTTTTTTTGTGCATCTGGAATTTGACAACCCTGGTTTGGTAACTGTTGTTACCTGATTTTTCATATTTCTACGCCTATTAATGTGATTGGTCTATTGGTCTTCACTGATGTAATAACACCATTAATATCAACTGCGCTTTACTTTATATCTTCTATAACATGTAAACCCATTGTTGGCTTTTTTATAATATGTAGGATCCAAGAACAGTCTGAGGATCGACCATAGCTATCTTGGTAGCTCTTATCACAGTAGTATCATATGCGGACTTTCTTTAGTTGCATCTGCTCTGACTGCTGCTGTGTCGTCTGGAGAAAAAGTAAGCAATATGATATCATAATGCATGAACAATATAATTTTTAAGACAAAACCTGGCGTTCTAACGTTGGTTTTGTACGAAGAACTGATGTTTAATGGCTGGACCTCCGTAGTAGCCTCAGTTATCCTTTTTTCCGTTATAGCACTAATTTCAATTCTGTTACTAATATCCTGCATTTTGTTTTGTAGGTTAACACCACTATTGTAGGTCTTGGAGCAGGCAGTTTACCAATGTTTCTTCGTGGATGTCTCCCTTTTCTAGATATTGAGGTATGCGGAAACATGTCCTGTTCCTGGTTGCCTGATTGAATTGGTGATCATGTTTCTCAAAATTTACAGGTTGTTGAGTTAGACCCTATGATGGAGGAGGTAGCAAAGAAATATTTTGGCTTTTCAACGGATGAGCAAATGAAGGTAACTTTTATAGTATGCAAAAATAACTAGATGTTACTTTTGGGAGGCTTTATTTGATGTGAAACATACACATGACGTTCTTAGTGCTGTACTCAAAGCAATGTTTTGTGCTTTCACTACTCTTAGGAGCTTCTTATAGTAAGCGTTGCAGTACATGTGCATTGCCCACCTTCTTTCCACCAGTTCAAACTTTTGGTTCTAATGGTTGATGCATGAAACTTATATGGTATCAGCAGAGGTCTTGGGTTCAAGTCTTGGCTTTCGCAATTTAATAAAAAGTGCTCCTGCCCTCTTTCTGTCCACATATAGGCCTTACGAGTCATACGTGAGAGTCTATTCACGTGTAGGCCTGATCGAGTCACGCTTGAGAGGGGGTGTTATAGTACCACCTTGGTTCTTTCCATCAGTTTGGACTTTTGGTTCTACTTGTTGGTGCATGAAACTTAATAGTAAGTACTTCCTCCTTAGGCCCTGCTTGTTTTATCGTTTCGGTTACAGATCAGGTCCGAATGTTACGGTGCATACCGGAATTTTAGCGGGACCAATCTAGGTCCGTAATATTTACCGGCTAAAATACAGGGAAACAATCGGGGCCTTAGGAGATACTATACTAAGTACTACTGTACCTACTAAGACTAGTACTCAGTAATATTGAGGTTAGTTCAGAATTCTGATTTCTTGTTCAATTAGTAAGCTTCACCCTATATTTCTTAATAGTTGTGTTTAGTGTTGGTTTCTGATGCCTTGTTCTTTCTTTTTTGTTATATATTAAAATAATTTTCTATTTGTAGCATTGAGCTTCATTGCATTGCCCCCTTTCCTTGCAATAGGTGCATTTGGGGGATGGAATCAAATTCATCGAAGAAAGTGCAGTTGCAGACCATGGAATTTCAACCCATTCTGTACCAAACGGCAAAGGCAGCAACACAGTTAGGATTCTTATTGTTGATGTTGATTCATCTGATCTAAGGTGCATTTTCTCAACTTCCCCATTGTCCACCATTCTGTTGCTGCTGTTTTGCCAAACAGCTCTTCCCATCAATACAATATCTGATTTAAAGTTCATGGTCACAGTTCTGGGCTCTCTTGCCCTCCAGCAAACTTTGTCGAAGATGCTTTCCTCATGTCAGCAAAGAAGTTCCTTTCAGCTGGTGGGCTCCTCATCATTAATTTAGTTGCGCGATCGTCTGCAGTCAGGGAAACGGTCGTTTCACGACTGAAAGTGGTAAGATGGGGCTGGGACAAGCTTATGCTCCCCTAACTGCATAAGTAGTGCAAGTAGTACAAGTATTAGATCTAACGATTTTCTCCTCTAGGTCTTTGAGCACCTGTACTCCCTGCAACTCGAAGAGGACGTGAATGAAGTTCTGTTTGCGTCCCCAACCGAAAGGTATCTGGAGATCGACCACCTCGACGAGGCCGCAGCGAAACTGAAGGCTATGTTGAAATACCCGGTGGATGTAGAATCAGATATGAAGAATCTGCAGAGGCTGCAGTAGCGTAGGCTTCTGAGTTCTGCCGTGAAGCACCGCACAGTCTATTTGCACCTGGCACTCAGCAGAACAGTTGCTGTTGACTTTCTATGTTGACAAAAATATGATCATTACCTATTGTTTTAGAAGGTGTAGTGTATTGTGGTGCCAAATTTTGCACAAGTGAAACATTGTTGTTAGCATCTGTAGAGTTACAAAGGGTGAGTAGTGGCTTGGCTCTCTCAAAAGAAAATGGCATGCCTTCGTTCTGTATTGCTGAGGATGTCTATACTTTCCCGGCCTTGGAATTGCTACATGACCATTATCAAATATCTTGCCGGGTCTTTGGAAGATCCGAGGGCTGGGCTTAGATCGATGTATGTTTTCACTCCCAAGTGTTTTGACTAGATTTCTGTCGACTGATCCTGGCAATATTTGTTTATAACTGTACAAGGAGGTATGTTTTGATCCTGGCAATCGAAACGTGGAGCTGAGCAGGGTGACGGGTGGATGTTTTGGTGGCCGGAAGCTTCTAAGTAGGGTCAACATACACCAATCCGGTCCGAGTCGAGGCTGGAGAAGATGGGAAAACCCTCCTTTGTGAAAAGGAAAGAAGAGCACGCCGCTTGACTCTCTTTCTCCATGACCATTTATTAGTCCCGTGAGAGAAATGCACGCGCACACACTATAGAACCTTCCAAACCGGCACTATATATATATGAATAATCAACACTTGTACTGGAAGATGAGAGATGGATCGTGCCCATGGTAAGCTAGATAAATCTCCGGCTTCCGCGGCCGAATCGCAGCGCTTGCAATCGACTAGTATAATCTCTGGGAGAAAATGATATGTAACCACATCCCTGTTATTATTTGCATGTCATGATCCCTGCGACATGCCATCTGAAACAATAGTACTACAAACCGTCGTGCTCCCGAATTTAAGTGTTTGTACCCCTTTGTTGGTTGTGGTTGTGGACACAGGCTGAGCGGCAAGAGACAGCCATACAATAATAGTACATCTCTTCCGGTTTGACATTTCTTTTTGTTGTTTGTTTAAGCCGTACCTAACATGGCGGCTGCTAGCTAGCTCGGGAACGATACCGCATGGATGGAAATATGGAATGGAACAAAATTGTGATGTGCGTCCATGATTGCAACATCATTCTTAACTACTCTGTATATCGATATTAATCTGCAGTATCCGCCAGTGTAGTTTATACGTATTCATCTTTTTCTTCCACACTTCCCACCAAATCCATTATTTACGGAGTAGTCGCAGTCATAGATCAGTCCATCCATCTCCGTCTGCCCGTGCTGTGCTACTCCTTGATCTATCTCATGATGATCTGCCCGCTGCTTGGTGGTTGAGGATGTGAGGTTCCCGCCAAGGTTCCCAGTTAGTTGGCTTCTGTAGTTTCTCCATGTCCTCGCGGCACGGCGGTTGAAGGAATTTAATCATTCACACGGTCTTAAGGCCTTTCACAATGGGGTGTCTCTTAGCTCGTTATCCTAGGTAGTGGTGTATCTTAAGAAACAACTAGTACAATGGATTGTATCTTAATAGTTGTATCTACATTTAATGATTTTGGGTACATGCATGCATGTGATTGGGCTAACCATGTATTTTGCCTATGATACCGTGCAAGGCTTGTAGCTAAGTTAAGATACAACCTCACCTTCTCTCTTCATTAACTATAGTGCCACATAAGCAATTTGCCTATGATACCGTGCTAAGAAACACCCATTGGAAAAGGCCTAATTACTGTTCTAAGAACATGCACGTGTAAGCCTTATTTTTCTTTGACGGGCACGGATTAAGGTCGCCCCTAATAGTTACTAGTACTATCTACTATGACTGTTATTGGCCCCCAATTTCTTCTGTGTGCGTGGTTGGGGTTGACTTCCTACAAAGCTAGTAGTACTACAAACTAATGGCATGCATGCAGCTAATGTGAACGCTCTGCCAGGAAATTAATACTACTCGTCCGGCAGCTCACGAGAGATGTTGAAGTTTTCCCCGGTGCATGCTCGTCAAGGCGCGGAACAGATTTTGGATGCTTGTCCATGGAGACTTTCGCTAGCTAAGCACAACCATGTTTTACAGAAAAATCCACATACAGATCTAATTTTTTATTTTTTTATTTGAGCAATAATACATCCAGCAGAGCAGGATGCCGCAACCACAGGTAAGCGGGGCGTCGTCATGCAACGCTGTCAGCCTTATGTCACAACTCGCTCGCTAGAGTTACCAGCTGATTAGTATTAACTTAACTAGTGCCTAGCGTACATTGGAATTTTACAGTAAATAAAGGGGTTAATCAATCATTGGTTTGTTGATTTAGCCAAGAGAAGGGTAGTATTTCATTAACCAGAAATGGATAAGGCCAAACGGATTTTTTTTTTGAGACAAATAAGGCCAAACAGATGGATGCGACACATTAATATCTCCGTACCAATATTTTAGGCAAGAAAAATATTTAAATTCGGAAGCAGAAGCTTTCAAGCCTTGGAAGAGAGCAAACAGTGGCGCTTCGTCGTCAACGGCTTTGTCTTCTTCCCTCCATTCGCCTTCTCCCCCCCAACCTCGTCTTCCCACTCTCAAATTCTCCCCTCCTCCCCTTCTTCCTGCGCATGCTTATACATATCACACACGAGCACGCTTCAGAGGCTGTGAGGTCCAAACAGCCACCATCGGTTCCTCTTTCTAGGTGATCTTTCTTGAGGGATTTCGAGCGGTACTAGAGGATTGTGTTCTTGGAGAGGTGGTGTTGATTTGTGTCCAGGAGTTCGCCTTTGAGGAGCCGGTATTGTTCTTTCTCAGGGTTAGCGTGAAAGGATCCTCCTTTTGACTGGCCGAAATTCTGGAAAGAAATCTGGTTGTTTCTTGGGAGGGTTGGTGGTTAATTTGAGCAGTTGTAGTAGTTGGAGAGAATTTGTGTGCTTCTCTGAAGAACTGTGGCCGTCAAATTTGCCCTCCTCTGGTTCTTGATTTGTTGGGAGGATTCGGTTTGCTTGTTTCATTTGTTTCATTGGGGGAAATTTTGCCAGGGAGGCCCATCTCTCTTTTTTTTTTTATGAATTGGACAGTTTCTCCTTTGTAAAAAAAACCCAGAAATTTAGAGTCTAAACCATTCTTGGGACTAGGTCTGTTTGGACTGGAAGGGGATATCTTTTGGTCAACCTTTGTGGTGAACTTGATCTAGATTTCGTTAGGTGGTTAGGAGAAAGGAGCAGAGAGGAAAGAGTTCGGGTTCAGTAGCGAATTTCTGTATTGGCACTTCCTGTGCTTTCTTGTGGTCTATTTTCCCAAGACTTCAGGAGAAAGGAGGCATCCTAGCACTTTCTAAGAGGCCAATGGCGGGGGTGAGTGATTCATTTGTACTTCTTCTCGCACCAAGTCATGTTCCTAGTACTGCAGAAATCTTTAGTTGCTGTTGTCTTGGTAAAGCATGATACATTTTCTACTTGATGGTGATCATATATATCATCTCTCTCTTATCTTAGCTAATTCATTAGGTAGATAATCTTCCCATTTAAGCTTAGCTAGAAATACACTCATATTTTCAGATCGGTGTAGCATTATCATGTTTGGGAAATGTTTGTGCAATTTTAACTTGAGACATATATGTCCATAAACTGCAGGGGGGTCATGTATATTCATGAATAAGAAGTCTATTTAACTGGTTATACGTTCTGTTATGTATGCTAGGTCTACTTTATGGTCTAGGTGACCTTTTTTTATGATTGAGGGCAGGAAATACTGGTCCAAATAGGATACAAATCCTATTGAATTAGTTAATACAAATATTGAAATTTAATTTCTGGCCCTAATCCAGATTAATCACCTGACATATAACAATGTAAACCGCCAACTAGCTTACAGTGCAAACTTATTATTGGTGCAATTCCCTTAGCATGCATCATGCCAGGCAGAATTTGTAAGTATCCATAAGTCGACAGAATTGCTGAATATTCTGGCATTTACAGTTTTAGGATTTCAGCTCTACTTTCCAAGATGCACTTATTTATCTCGTTTAAACAGCAACCACGCATCCCTGCATTTGGAAACTGGGAAAACAGTACCGAGGACGTCCCTTACACACAGAAGTTCGAGGGTGCACGGAAAAGCAAGAAAACAGGCGTTTATGCTAATCCAAATGAGCCAGGAAGTCAGCCTGAACCTCCTCGCAAGTCACCTTTGCATCCATCAGCTACACCTGATCCTCGAGAACAGGCTCCAAGGACTCCACAACATGGAAGAAGGCCTGCAAATGATCCCCATCACCGCGAGGCTGCACCACGAAGGCACACAAGGGAGCAAGGGGGCGACGGTAGCACACCTAGAAGCCCGTATAGAAATTCTGCTGGGTATGCTTCACCAATGCAGTCAAACAGTCCATCAAACCCGAAGCACAGGGCAGCTGGAATGCAGACTCCAGAGAGGAGGGTTTCGTCATCAGACACACATGGCCAGCATACTCCTGGAAGGACCAGAATGAGGCCAAGTAACCAAGGCTACAACATGGTACATTCTAATCCTTGGTTTCTTATTGTTACGGAAATGTATGTGTCTACATGTGCTTGTGGAGTAATGAGCCGTTGCTTTTGCATTTCTGAATCCAGCCTGAAGAAGAAGTGGCTGTTCCACCATTTGGTGAATGGGATGCGGGTGATGCTGCATCAGGTGAAAAGTATACAGGTATCTTCAACAGGGTGAGAGATGACAAATTATCGCCTGACTCTTCTTCCAGGCAGCAGCAATCTGGTAACCGCAGACAGGACAATAAGGTTGAACAGGTATGTAAAAGCAACTCCTAACTCCTAAGTAAACTGTTTTCAGCATCTGGTAGCATTGATTTGCTTATTTTTGTTTGACTTCACTATCATGTATTTATAGCCATGACAAAACCAAGTGAAAATAAACAATTTGGTAATAGAGTTCTGTGGCTGTCATCAAGACAGCAAGTAATTACTTTTGTGCTTCATCTAATAATTGTTAGACTAGTAATTTACTGCAGTACATCCAGTGGAATTAAAATGCCTACAAAATGTACAAATGTAACTTGAATCAGTTGTTCAAGAGTACCACAGAACTGTCCAGTCATGTGATCTGAGACCGTACTCTGGCTATAAATAATGAGTAATTTATATACAGGTGGTTCTAGACTACCTTAATTTGAATTTGAATTGTATGATCCTAATTTAAATTCAAAACACTCGTACAATTTCAATTATATGACCCTACTACCGATAAAAGTAAGTATTGCAATGATAATTCAGAGTGGCATTTTTTTTCGAGAATACACCCTGGAAGGTGTATCAAATTTCATAGAAGAAAATGCCAAGATGGACGGATTCGTAGTGGCATTTTAATCCACTATACGCTAGGGCGCTAGAAAATGAAATGGTATTTCTCTGAAAAAAATAGTGTTATGAATATATAGCGTGATTGGCAACTTCAGTGTGTAAGCTACAACCAAATTCTTACACAATTAATCATATTCAATAAGTATATTTGATACACCGGTAAAAAGGAGCAATGTCATGTGCAATCTGCTTTAAAAAGATCAATGCATATTTGTCGGATTTGTAGGTGTGCCATGGTGGTTTCAGGTTGTTTGATGTATGTTCTTGCCAGACCTTTTTTGAATAAATTAATAATAAAGGTTGTATGCATCTTTTTTATGCAGAGGCCGGGGGTCTGAACCTCCTGTTTGAAAAAAAGTGCAATTTTCTTTATTTCTATTGGTTATGGGTAGATATCAAAAATTGGAGTTTGGACATAATGTTGTTACTGATGTAATTACTGGATCACTAATTTTTACATGCAGCAAAATATTTGGTGTCTATGTATTTACATTGACCATATGCTCAGCAAAAGTAGCATTACTTATTTCTGTTTGTGTTTCATTCGCCAAGTGATTTCAGAGACATTTTATTCTTTGACTTACAAATTCTCTCTTTTTTCCCAGACGTGCCCTTGCTGTATACTTTGACAAAATGGGGACATGATCGCAGGGCTTCTGAAGAACTTCCTGGATTACTTGTGGAACAAATTGCCATTCTTGTGAAGAATTTGTCACCAAACTCCTTCATGTGTTACTTTCCTATGCTTCTTAGTTATTATTGTTGGTGTGAGTATGTACCTATTTGTGTTCTTTTTAAGCTGGAACATACATATGATGAAACTGAGATATGTGAATTGTGAAGTATGGAGCGGGAACTTTTCATGGGAGCCGGATTATATGGATATCTGGTTGGTTGCGCTTGCGCTGTGCTTCATTGTGGTTGCATGAAAATAATTTAGTACTTACATAGTTTTTTTTAGATTGTATTACAGCGCCTGAATTAATCTCATATGTCTGTGGCCCCTCACCAAATGGACACCCGTGGTTATAAGAATCATATCAGTTTCCTTTGAAAGAGCACAGAAGGCCAAAAAATGTTTGACCTTCTACTGATGTTTCTAATTGAGCTAACACGGAGTAATTTTTAAATTGCTGAATATCATTAACTTTCCTAAAAGAGCCTCTTTTGGAGAAAAAATTAATGGGATCATGAGATTGTTGATATTAAATAATATGTGGCCTGGTTTGCATTTTACATAAATTTAAAACTTTAATTGCCATAAAAAGAAAAGGATAAATAACACAATTTGAACTACCCCAGAGGCCCAGACACAGGTATAATTAACCCAGGGTATTATTAGGAATAGTTGTATACAATTATGTACCTTCTTTGGACACAGATATTGTTGGATTATTAGGCATAATTTCCACGATTAATTTCAGAATATAAATCATGACAAAACCAGCTACTAGCTCATGTAACTCGAACATACTAGATGTACTAAACAGTAGGATGATCGGAGACAAACAGCAGCCTAACATGTACTCGCAGAACATGATGAACAACCAAACAGGATCACGTAGCACGTACCGTTCGGTTGTAGTAGTAGAAACTTTGGGGAAGAGGGATCGCAGCAGATGGCGACGAAGACGGCGGTAGGCAGCACCGCCTGACTTGGATGGAAGACGACCCGTGATGAAGAACTCGAGCAGTCGCGCAAAGCGCTTCCCAAAAACCTTATTCGCCCTCTCCCGTACAGGATCGCAAGGGCGAGTGGTTCCGGAGACCTGCTCTCCCGTCCGCCGGTGCACGCCGGCAAGCGGGATGAAGTAGACTACGGTGACGGCGCAAGTAGAGAGGAAGGCAAAACCCTAGATTGGTTTTCGGTGGCGTTGTGACGGTAGCCGCGCAGGACTTTATATAGAGCGGCTCAGGAAACCCTAACGGAGGCGAACGTGGGCCGAGTCCACGTTACGCACGTTCGGGTCAGTTACAGTAGCCCACGATCCGGGAGCGACCCGAATAAGCTAACCGTTTCCTGAGCAGCAAAATAAAGCTCGGCTCGGCGAGATTCCCGCAACCCGCAACCCGCAACCCGCAACCCGCGGCGCGCGCGCGTGACGTGACGAGGCGAGGGTGCGTGCGAGCGGCGGCGTCGTCGGAGGAGGAGCGCGCGTGTGTATCTCTCTTATTCCCACTCACTTACAAAGTGGTGCAACACTCCACCTTATAAGGTGGTGCAACTCTCCTCCAACTTTCCATGTGGGACTAAACTTTAGCTCCCACTCCACTCCCATGTGAGCTGCCACAAACATGGGCCCAAACACATATGGGCTGCCACAAATTTGGGCTTTGAGATTTAGGAAAAATCTGAAATACTCATGGGCCTAAATGGATTAGCCCCATTATTTCTAACAATCCCCCACCAGATCTCAAATGCCCATTTGAAGATTTGCCAATCCTTCCTACTTGTTTATATACCAGTGTTTCAGCAGAGACTGTTAAGTTGACTTCCGCCTAGAATCTTGAACTACGTCTATCAACAACTTGAACAATGGACGAACCTTGAATTGCAAGTTTGGTGCCAATAGATTTCGTTCAAAATCATAACTAGTACTTGGCTGTCAGTAGCCTACCCCGCGGGTTGGAGCATATGCGTCATACTCCCTGGTCTCTTCATGAGTTTACTAGAGATCACCCAGATCTCATAGACCGCGACGTTTACAGTCGAGCTCATATAGGTGTGTTCTTTCAAGAATGCCCTGTAGGACGGCATCTTTGCTAATTAAAGCCAACAGAAACACATTAAGGCATGTTGCCAACCTGCCTTACAGATTATGAGAGTCATGCATCTTCACATAGAGAGGGTTACAAAATACTCTCCTCAGTCAAACCACTAGCTTGTTCTTCCCAGGTCCTAATTCACGGGATCTCCGATCACATAGGTTGGGTTACCACTAAGGTGTGACATCCATGGGTCTCAACCCCATCTCCCTCGATGCACTTTCTATCACATTTCGTGATAGTCCCTTTGTAAAGGGATCTGCCAGGTTTTTGTCTGTTTGAATATACGTAACAGTTATTACTCCGGAGTTTCTCAATTTCCTGACAGATTTCAAATGTCTTTTCACGTGTCTTGATGACTTCGCGTTATCCTTAGAATTGTTCACTTTGACAATAACAGTTTGGTTGTCACAATTCAAAAGGATTGCCGGCACAGGTTTCTCAACCACAGGCAAGTCCATCAAGAGCTCACGCAGCCATTCTGACTCAACAGTGGCTGTGTCTAAAGCAGTAAGTTCTGCTTCCATAGTTGACCTCGTCAATATGGTTTGTCTACGAGACCTCCATGACACTGCGCCACCTCCAAGGGTAAACACATACCCGCTCGTGGCGTAGAGTTCATCAACGTCAGAGATCCAATTCGAATCACTATATCCTTCAAGCACAGCAGGATTCCCTGAATAGTGAATCCCATAGCTCATTGTACCACATAGATAGCGCATGACCCTTTCAAGTGCATGCCAATGATCAATACCCGGGTTAGACATGAACCTACTCAACTTGCTCACAGCAAAAGAGATATCGGGTCTTGTAGCGCTTGCTAAGTACATGAGAGAACCAACAACTTGTGAATATTTCAGCTGATCTGTTGGTTCCTTCTTATTCTTTCGTAATGTCAAACTGGGATCATAAGGTGTTGGAGAAGTCTTGCCATCATTAAAGCCAAATCGGCTCAAGACCTTCTCAACATAATGAGATTGCGTTAAAGTAATCCCATTCTCGTTCTTAATAAGCTTGATGTTCAGAATCACATCAGCCTCTCCCAGATCTTTCATATCAAAACTCTTTGACAAGAAAGACTTGACTTCATTTATCACTTTCATGTTTGTACCAAAGATCAGAATGTCATCCACGTACAAACATAATATAACACTATCGCCCCCACCATGGCGATAGTAAACACACCTATCAGCCTCATTAATGACAAAGCCAGCAGAAAGTAGAGTTCTGTCAAACTTCTCATGCCATTGCTTAGGTGCTTGTTTCAGGCCATATAAAAATTTCAATAACTTACACACCTTTGTCTCTTCACCTTTTACCACAAACCCATCTGGCTGATCCATATAGATCTCCTCTTCCAACTCTCCATTAAGGAAAGCTGTCTTCACGTCCATTTGATGAACGAGAAGACCATAAGAGGCAGCCAGGGACAGTAGTACTCGAATGGTGGTCAGTCTAGCGACAGGTGAATAGGTGTCAAAGTAATCTTCGCCTTCTTTCTGTGTGTAGCCCTTAGCTACAAGCCGTGCCTTGTACTTCTCAATAGTACCATCAGGCCTTAGCTTCTTCTTGAACACCCACTTACATCCCACAGGTTTACAACCATAGGGTCGTTCTGATAATTCCCAAGTTCCATTAGAAAGAATCGAGTCCATCTCATTTTGGACAGCTTCTTTCCAATCATCTGCATCTGGAGATGCATATGCCTCAGTAATGGATCTGGGAGTATCATCCACAAGGTACACGATGAAATCATTGCCAAAGGATTTTGCAACCCTCTGTCTCTTACTCCTCGTGAGAGGTTCATCGTCATCCTTCTCAAGAAATTCCTCATGTGGTTGTTCAGAATTATCAATAGATGCACTAGATTCAGGAAGTATTTCAGAAGAAATCCTACCAATGCTATGCATATCTTTCATAGGAAAAATATTCTCAAAGAATGTTGCATCACGAGATTCCATTATAGTATCAACATGCATATCAGGTACCTCAGATTTAACCACTAGAAATCTATAGCCTACACTCCGTGGAGCATACCCTAGAAAGATACAATCCACTGTCTTGGGTCCGAGCTTGCGTTTCTTGGGAATCGGTATGTTGACCTTCGCCAAACACCCCCAAGTACGCAGATACGAAAGTGATGGTTTTCTCCCAACCCACTCCTCATAAGGGGTCTTTTCTTTATTCTTGTTAGGAACTCTATTCAGGACATGACATGAAGTCAACAAAGCCTCCCCCCACCATGCCTTTGATAAACCAGCAGTGGCTAACATGGAATTCACCAAGTCAGTCAGCGTGCGGTTTTTCCTCTCGGCAACCCCGTTTGATTGGGGCGAGTAGGGAGGCGTCCTCTCATGAATAATTCCGTGTTCCTGACAGAATTCATCAAATATTTTGGGAAAATACTCACCACCACGATCCGACCTAAGACGTTTGACCTTTCTCTCTAGTTGATTTTCAACTTCGGCCTTATAGATTTTAAAGTAGTCTAAAGCCTCATCTTTAGTTTGCAACAAGTAAACATAGCAGAATTTAGTAGCATCATCTATCAACGTCATGAAATATCTCTTTTCACCTTTTGTCAACACACCATTCATCTCACATAGATCAGAATGTATGAGTTCTAGAGGTGCCAAGTTTCTCTCCTCGGCAGCCTTGTGAGGCTTTCGAGGTTGCTTTGATTGCATACAACTATGGCACTTAGAACCTTTGGCAATAGTGAAATTCGGAATTAAACTCATGTTGGACATCCGAGACATCAAACCAAAATTAATGTGACATAAACGAGAATGCCAAACACTGGTATCATCATTAACACCACCACAAATATGATTCACGGATTTATTACAAAACTCTGAAAGTGAAAACCGGAACAAGCCTCCGAACTCATAACCTTTACCAATAAATTGTCCATGTTTCGAAACAACGACTTTATTAGACTCTAAGACAACCTTAAACCCATCTCTGCAAACAAGGGAGCCACTAACGAGATTCTTGTTCATAGTAGGGACATGCTGCACGTTCCTCAGCTGCACGATCTTTCCGGAAGTAAACTTCAGATCCACCGTGCCAACACCACAAACAGAAGCATGTGATCCATTCCCCATTAGGACGGATGAATCCCGAGCGACCTGATAAGAAGTGAACATAGAGATGTCAGCACACACATGAACATTAGCACCCGTATCAAGCCACCAACACGGTGATTGAAATACTGAAAGAACAGTAAATAAATTACCATACCCATCAGTATTGCTAGCGGTCACGACGTTGACAGTCTTGGCCTTTTTCCCTCTGCGGTCTGCGCGTTCTGGACAGTCCTTGGAAAAATGGCCGGGCTCTCCACAAGTGTAACAAGACAGTTCACTCTTGTCCCTGTTCGTCTTCTTCTTCTTGAAGGTTGTAGTCTTTACAGGCTTGTTAAAGGAGGGTTTGAAGTTCCCTTTGTTCTTGCCTACGGATTTGCCTTTCTGCACAAAGTTAGCAGTAGCAAGACCCTCTCCTTTCTCAGTAGTGTCCTTAGCCCGAGCCTTCTCCTCAACATCAAGAGACGCTATCAGATTTTCAACTGATATCTCCCGTCTCTTGTGTTTGAGAGTTGTGGCAAAGTTCCTCCATGAAGGGGGCAACTTAGCAATAATGCATCCCGCCACAAACTTGTCGGGTAAGGTACACTTAAGGAGTTCGAGCTCCTTGGCAATGCACTGTATCTCATGAGCTTGTTGAACCACAGGAAGGTCCTTAGTCATCTTAAAATCATGAAAGCTCTCCATGATATACAGTTCACTGCCAGCATCTGCAGCACCAAACTTGGCATCCAGTGCATCCCAGAGCTCCTTTCCGTCTTTTATGTGCATAAACACATCACACAGACGGTCAGCAAGAATGCTTAGAATACATCCCACAAAGACAGTATTAGCATCCTCGAACTTCTTCTGATCATCGTCAGATATAGTTCCCTCAGGTTTGCCTTTACTGATGTGGAACACTTTCATCGTGGTCAGCCAAAGCTCAGCCTTGTACTGCCACCTCTTAAAGTGCACACCGGTAAACTTATCCGGCCTCAGTGCATCGGTAAAACCAGCCATTGTTAATTCAGGAAATTGCCTACAGTAAGGTTTTTGGATTGTTGGATTATTAGGCATAATTTCCACGATTAATTTCAGAATATAAATCATGACAAAACCAGCTACTAGCTCATGTAACTCGAACATACTAGATGTACTAAACAGTAGAATGATCGGAGACAAACAGCAGCCTAACATGTACTCGCAGAACATGATGAACAACCAAACAGGATCACGTAGCACGTACCGTTCGGTTGTAGTAGTAGAAACTTTGGGGAAGAGGGATCGCAGCAGATGGCGACGAAGACGGCGGTAGGCAGCACCGCCTGACTTGGATAGAAGACGACCCGTGATGAAGAACTCGAGCAGTCGCGCAAAGCGCTTCCCAAAAACCTTATTCGCCCTCTCCCGTACAGGATCGCAAGGGCGAGTGGTTCCGGAGACCTGCTCTCCCGTCCGCCGGTGCACGCCGGCAAGCGGGATGAAGTAGACTACGGTGACGGCGCAAGTAGAGAGGAAGGCAAAACCCTAGATTGGTTTTCGGTGGCGTTGTGGCGGTAGCCGCGCAGGACTTTATATAGAGCGGCTCAGGAAACCCTAACGGAGGCGAACGTGGGCCGAGTCCACGTTACGCACGTTCGGGTCAGTTACAGTAGCCCACGATCCGGGAGCGACCCGAATAAGCTAACCGTTCGCGCGTGGCGTGGCGTGGCGTGGCGAGGCGTGGCGTGGCGTGGCGAGCGTGCGTGCGAGCGGCGGCGTCGGAGGAGGAGCGCGCGTGTGTATCTCTCTTATTCCCACTCACTTACAAAGTGGTGCAACACTCCACCTTATAAGGTGGTGCAACTCTCCTCCAACTTTCCATGTGGGACTAAACTTTAGCTCCCACTTCACTCCCATGTGAGCTGTCACAAACATGGGCCCAAACACATATGGACTGCCACAAATTTGGGCTTTAAGATTTAGGAAAAATCTGAAATACTCATGGGCCTAAATGGATTAGCCCCATTATTTCTAACAGATATTGCATACTCACTGATGCTTTGCATTTAAGCTAATCCGGAAACATGTTGTGCCAACAGGTAAAACACCATCAGATTCAAAATTTTGATGTCTGTTGAACAATATGTTACTGTAGGTATTGTGTAGTCAATTAGAATCTACACTGATCATCGCTGGATGGCATCCTGTTCTGCAAATCCTCCTTGCATAGGCTGGAGTGGCGGCTAGGACTAGCTATCTTAGCTTCCTTATTGGCAGTGAACGGCTGAAGAGCTCCTCAACCTCGGTTGCCTCTAGGTTCAGCTGATCCAAAATTTCCATCTCCTCCTTGCTCAAACCCTGAAAGAAGTTCATCACATCCTGTTTCACCTCCATGATGCCCTCTGCCAACCTCTTAACCAGTGTCTCCTCCTCCTTCTCCAGCTCCTCGACCTCACCCTCGATCTCCCCCTCAATCTCCTTTACCTCGTCAATGATGATTTTCTCCCCTTTCTCGACAGTCTTCTCGATCCTATCCACAAGAGCAGGCTGAGGACCACAGGTGTTGTCTGTCCTGATGAACGTGGAGAAGTCCCGTCCTACGCTTTTCGCGGCCCTTTCTAGCTCAGGTACTATTGTTTCAGGTAATTCTTTGCTTCTTGTGTATATAACAGCGCCACCATAGCCATCCCATGCGTCATTTCTTCCACGGTAGTATACAAATATGTAGTCATCTTCCTTGTTCTCTATTTGCGATGAGAGGATGTACCTACAGTTGAGAAAATGGTCAGCTGATTTCAGTTTGGAAAAAAAAATGTTAAGCTGGTAAACTGAAGTACTCCCTCCGTCCCTAAATAGATGTCTTAGATTTGTTAAAATTTGAATGAATCTAGACACTATTTAGTATATAGATTCATCCAAATTTTGACAAATCTGAGACATCTATTTTGGGACGGAGGGAGTAGTATCATTTCAGTGCGTGGGGAGGGACATACCAGTCATCTTGATAGTGCAGGTACTCGTTGTCATGGTTATACAGTATTCCTGGTTGTGCGGGGTCCTGCACGAAACTCTGCACAGCCCCCCTGGTGAAGAAGCCGGTGTCGGGGGTGGGAATTCTCCATGCCAAATTTGCAACAAGCCTGTCTCCCTCGAGATGGAACTCGTGAAGCTGGCAATCGAAGGCATCGAACGTTGGATTCAGGCCACTTGTAATGTACCATTTTCCAGTAAAATCTGCCATGTTGAAGTTCTTGACGAGGGCAGACGGATCAGGGACTGGGAACTCGCCAACATCAGACTTTTGCGGGACGCACTTCTTGCGTGAAACAGCGCACTCGTTGAATTCATCGACCACGCTGTTCCCGAACAGGTCTGCGCATTTAATCTATAAGGGAACAAAGCAGAAGAAAAATGTTAGTACCGCACTCTGGAGACATCGAGCTGAATCCATGGTTCTGGACAACTGAAATTACCTGGCATTCGGTCTCGTCAGGTCGATTGTTGCATGTGTTTAAGCATGCCACGTTTGCTGCACATGATGGGTTTGCTATACATTTGGCCAGCTCTATCCTGAAATTGCACCGTTTTGGTTTAGGTAAAATATTTAAAACATAACATATCTCCATAACCTAATTGTACTACTATATGTGAAGAAGAATTGTTTGTGGCTTGTGTAGAGTAGAGTCACCTGCATTCCTTGAGCAGGCAGGTGCAAGTCTTGAGAGCGTCGGTGGCACCAGCAGAAGGGACCAGCAGAAGCACGCATGCCGCGAGCCCCGACACCGTGACCAGCTGCAGTTTGCTCCAGCTCTTGATGCTACCGAAAACGTCTGGTACTTGCAGTAGGGTATGTACCTTAATCTGTCAAAAGTCATGTTGCTCGCTCTGTTTCATCAGAAACGTAAAGGGGAAAAATCGTGTTTGTCGTAGCAGCAGGACAACAAGAAGGGCGAAACGGGAAAAAAAAAAAACCCGCGTCGCTCCCGCGAGCGACCGGGGGTGCCCTAATCCCGCCGCCGCCGGTCGCCCCCCCGCCCCCTTCCTCCCCCACGCCGCCGCCAAGGCCTGCTGCCGGGCAAAGCTCTGGTAGCGTCGGCGGCGGCGGCGGGGCGTCTTCTCCCCCTCGCCCGGTGGCGGCGTCGCGGGCCGGCGGCATCGAGCGGGGCGTGGCGCTGGCGCAGGGTGCTGCGTCGCGGCGGCGAGCTCCGGCGGCTGCGTCGCGCGGGTTCGCGGCGAGGAGGGCTGCGCGGTGGGGGGGCTTCCCCTGGTGGCGGCGGCCGGTGCTGCCTGCCCCAGATCTGACGGCGGCAGGCCGACAGCCCTGGTGGCGGCGGCGCGGGGCGGTGGAGCTCGGCCGGCAGTGGCGGGGTGGCGGCGAGCTCGGCCGCTGCTTCCCCTGGGCAGCACGGGTCCTCCTCCCCTGCTGGTTCCCTAGGGCCGGCTCGGGGAGGCCCTGCGGCGACGGCGTTGTCCCCTCCGGCGGCGGCGGATCACGACGGGGGTCAGCTCGGTGGTGGTGGGCTAGGAGGGAGTTCCCCGGGGCGCGGTCGGCGGCGTCACCACGGCGCAGAAACGCGGCAGCGGGCTGATCTTGGCCAGATCTGGGCCCGATCTAGGCCTGCGGGCTGATCTGGGCCTGGTCGCGGTTGGTCGGCCCTGCCACTGTGTCCGGACAACGGCCGCTTCGGTTGGTGGCGGGTTGTACCCCGCACCCTGGTGGCGGCACGGACCTTCAGCCTTGTGAGGTAGCTCTCGATCACCTCACCCATCCCGGCGGACTCTTTGAGTGTGAGGCTGACGGTGGTATGGACTCGAGCTCGTGGACGCCTGGGCGGCGGCCTCGGAAGGTGGACGGCTTCGACTTCCCTCCGGCGGAGGTGGCTTCGGGAGGTGACGTGAGATCCCTAGACCGGCGGCGGTCCGGTTGGCCCGGGGGAGCTCGGGGGGCGATGGTGCTGCTACTTGGCAGCCAGGATTTGCCGGTGCGGCGGATCCCCTGGTGGGAGGAGGAGTGGGGTCTGAGGCGGTGGTTGGCGTGTTCGTTGGCACCCTTGCTGCAGTGCGGCGGCGGGACTTCACGAGCCTCCGCGGGTTCGGCCGGGCCTGAGGGCCTGGTTTGTCTTGCTGCTGCACCCGGTCGGCTACCACCTTCTGGTGGTGGAGGTAGTTCCCTCCCGCGTACTATTGACATGCCGTCCATCGCCGAAGTCTCCGCTCCCTCGGCCTACCGGCTTCGCTCCGTGGTTCCCGGTGTGACGGCGGTGGCGACTTCAAGACCAGGGTGGCACGTGCTCGTGGGTGACGGGTTTGGTGGAGCTGTTCAAAGCGCTCGGGTGGGTGGCTCCGGCGGGGTCAGGAGAAATCCTTGTCTGTTGACACTGGCACGGTGACGCCCGCGGGTATCACCTTCCTTCTTGAAGGGTGTCGGTGGCCTCCCTCCCCCACCCCCCGCTGCGGACCAGGGGAAACCCTAGGCCCCGGCCGGACAGCAGTGGCGTCATCGTCACTCCCCTTCTTGGAGGTGCTGTCTTGGTTCGCAGGCGCTTTGGACTGTGGGATGTGTGGTGACTACGTCTTTGGGGGGGCGCACCGGTTGCGAGTTGCTTCCGTTTTCGGCACACCGCCGTTCTCGGCTTTCTTTTTCTTTTCTTTCTTCTTGCATTTCATGTAGGGCTTGGGTTCTTCCCGGCGCCTTGTATCCTGTGCTGTTTGTTCCTTTGGGCGATGTGGCTATGTGCTGTCTGGCCCAGCAGCGGTCTCACCTGTGTGCTTTATTTATAAAGCGGGACGAAAGCCTATTTTAAGAGAGAGAGAGCGGGACACGAGAAGTGGATGGAAAGAAATGGGGGAATCTGGGATTACTACCTCGGATTGGGCGTTCTTTATTTGGAGGTGATCGGTCTTCCACAGGCTAGCCCTCACGCAGCACCGGTGGAAGTTGCGGCTGCTGCTGGTCGCCGGACATCTTGAGCTGGGAGCGTGGAGACTAATGCTGGAGGAGCCCTCGGCTAGCAAGGCGCGACTGAGGCACTGCCGCAGCATCATCTGTGCCGCCGCAGTCTGCATTTCTTCAAGAGTAAAAAATCAGAATGCTCAAAAATCACTGCGAATAAGCAGGGCGGATGGAGCAAGAATGGAGTGCCGAGAGGGAGGGTGGGGAGGGGAGACGGCCCGAACCTGAGCAGCCGCCGAGGCCGGAGTGCGCTGCGGAGGGGATGGGGATGGAAGATTGGGAGGTAGCGCGCCGCGGCGCGGACGGATAAAGGCAAAGCTTGGCTCTGGAGAGAAGCGGGCGGGAACTTGCGGCGCGGAGCAGCCACCACCACCAGACTCCCACAGGCCACAGGCTCCGATAAGCACAGGCGGGTCGGGACCCAACCGCGATTCGTCCGGGTCCGGAGGGGGAGTTCGGAAAATAGCAAAAGAAAAATCGCCATCTCTCTCTTCGGTTTGATTTGGTTTCTTCCCCATTTCAAAATCGAATTTCTTCTAGGCGGGAGAGAGAGAGGGAGAGATGTCTGCGGCGGTGGACGAAACCCTAACGCTGGTCCCGGTGCAGGACCCCGAGGCGCCCCTCGACGCGGCGGCCATCCGAAGGTACCCCTCCGCCCTCTCCTCCGACCCGCTCGACCGATTCACCTCCCCGAGTCCCTGACCTCCGAATTCGTCCAGCCGGTTCGAGCAGTTCTCGGCGCTGTGGGAAGGGTACGACGAGGAGGAGCCGCTGGACGCCGCGGCGGAGGACGACGCCTTCCTAGAACTGCGCTCCGACTGCGAGGTGTGTGCTGACGGCCTGTTGCGTGTGAGCAACAGATGAGGGGTTTGGTTACTGTTCCGGTGCTCTGCTAGATTTCTTCTTCTTACCCCGGGGCCTGCGGGACAGCTTGATACCTTCGTTTCTGCTGCTGTGTCTCCAGGTGGATCTGCAGGCGGTCGATGCGTGGGACTCGAGCGCTGCTGCGCTGGGGAGTGGCGGTTTGGGTAATAATATGGTCCTGTTCCATTTTGATTCCGAGAGTTCATAAAACGTGGTGCTCTTTTGTTTTCAGTACTACTATAACTGTGCTGTTGCTGTCCCTAGCTGCGTACCTCGAATGGCTGAGGAAGGAGGTGAGCTCGACAGAGGAGGAGAACCGCAAGTTATCCGGCGAGATCAGTACCATTGAAGAGACAGTGTTGAAAGGTTATATTTCACTTGAGGTTTTTTTTTCGTGTTTAAGTTCCTGCCAATTGCCAACGCTTCGCTGGGACGGTCATTAGCACTTCGTTCCTTCAAATAACGAAATGTGATTTCTCTTATTTAGACGCCATTCTGCTGGATGCTGTCATTGAGTCACTGGAGCCTTCGCTGGATACAATTGATTCAGAGGTTGTTCTTCGACTCTGGACTCCTTTCTGAATTTAATTCCACTTGTAATGAAGGGCTGTTTGCGTATAAAAATTCCAACAAGTTAAGTAAATTTGTCCATTCAAAATTATAAGTTTTTTCCCTACCCTCGTGATGATCTCAATATCAATGTTTGTGTACTATTTGGCATGTCATCTCCATCAAGTAACCTCTTACATTCCCTTTTAGCTTTCTTTTCTCAAAATATTTACAATGCTGTGCCATCCTTGATGAAGGGTTTGAAACGTTTGGAAGCAAGTTCTGGTTCAGGCCTCGACCAAACAAATGTTGACAAGGACTACATGTATGAGGTGTGGTTATATGTTCTATTGCTTGACATATTCCAAACATTGTGCTACCTTTGCTGATTTGCTAACTTCTTAACAATTTAAATGGTCCAAATAGAGACAAATCAATGGGAAATTTGACAGCGATACAGTTCCTTAGATGCTCTTATATATTCTGTGCTATAAATATTTCATGAAAGCTATATAATTATTTCACTTTGTGTTGGTTGTGTCCCCGCAGACTGTTACATTGTAACACTGTCATCCTTTTCTGCCTATTTATATTGGCTATCGTCTACAAACAAAACAGAGTTTGTTCGCCGAAAATGTCCTATAATATAAAATACTGTCCAGGCACAGAAAGTAGTAACAATGACAATCATGACCACATATTGAATTAATGCACATCTAAGCACATTTATCAATTGATTATTTTTCTTCTTTTTCATTAACTTAGAATGCTCTTTGTTGTCAAATGTACACCTTTATCATTTTTCCAGGTGTTGGAACTCAATTATCAAATAGAGAAAAGTGAGATGGATCTGAGCCTGTTGCAAATACAAAGTACTTCAATGGAAAGGTATCAAATTCTGCACCTAGATCTCTCCATTGAAAATCCATTTAAAGCATCTTAACATCAACAATGGCAATACTACTTCTTTACCATGGTTACTTGGTTTGAGTAATATGATTATTCAGAGCTCAGTAAATATCCCTGATTGTTCTTCATAATAAGCATAATTTAATTTATCATATGGATGAGGAGGTTTTTGATATTCTGTGTGGTTTCTTTCTGATGCTCAATTTGAGTAAACATTTCAAAGAAATGTTTTGCCGAACATTGGAATGTTGCCATTTTGTCTGTTCTAGAATTTATTAACAGTTTTGCTATGTTAGCATTTTACTCCCTCTTTATGTTCATTACGGACAGAATGCACATGTACTTGGTTTGCTGGCATCTGTCAATGCACTGTGACAGACACAGCCCATTGCCACAGTATTTTTCACTTCATTTATAGTTTTTATTTATCTTATTTGGAACCTTATAAGTTTCAGCATCTGAAATCTCAAACGGCACAGGATTATTTTTTAATCTTTGTCGGATGCATCATTTGAATTAGATATGCATGCCTAAGTCTGGTTCTGAGCTTGTGATCATGCTGCTGTACACATCTTCACCTTTTCTGCCATTGACTCTTGACCCATGTGCTGATTGTTGTGCTCATTTTTTGGGTCAAGTCCTTGAAATTATTTGTGAATTGACTGAATTCTCAAATCTGTTATCAATTTATGACTAGATTTCTGCTTGCTTGGCTTCATATTTAGAGATAATAACCACAAGCTTATATTTCTTAACATGAAATCTCTTTGTTGACCGTTTACCACTTCAGTTGTGATACCTGTTGGCTTCTTTCATCTTCCCAGCTTCTCAAAATTGTGTTGCTCTGAGCATTTATCTTCAGGCATCCCATGTTTATGTTTTAAACTTGCTCTGCACAAAAAATTTCAATTTCTGTCTGACACCTCAATCTCTATATCCAGGAATGAAGAAATGTTGCAACTTCAATCTGTGTTTTCAGTACCAAAGGTCTTAGAGTGTAAAGGCAATTCTCTAAGATTGTTCCTGAAGGCACCTATGCTGACCTCGGACTGTGTATTTTTTGGACAAAAGCTGGATTATGTTGTTGATTCATTTGTTTCTGACCATGAGTTACTGATAGAAGTTGATGAAGGAATCATGGAACTGAAGAAAGTGCAGGTGCTCTTATAGCCATATTTTTCTTAAGACTTATATGTCTAATGAGCTGATTGACTATGGTAGATAATTGGTGCAACGCCTGATGCATTTCGGGATATTGCTACATTTCATGATTGAGAATCTCATGGAATGATACTGACATAAGTCGGAATGACACATATGAGCTAATGCTAAATATATACTCATGTAACGAAGGACGGTAAAACTGCAAAGCCAGGCTAATGAACTCGTGATCTGCTAGTTTTGGCTACAGTATCGTGTGTGATCTTAGCGGTTGTCCATCCTGTTTTTTCGTATACAGTATCAACTCTATCATAGAAAGTAATCAGCTGAAATACTGAATACAAGTATTCAATGGTACATAAAGGCTTGGACAAGCTATAACATTTTTCTAGGATTCAAGTATTTCTAACAGACATTCCTAAACTTACTGAATAAACTAATGGTGAAGCAGGTCTGCTCTTCCATACCGTTTATCATTGCAGAAGTTTATTTGTGCATATGTTTGCATAGTTACATGACAATCAAGGAACAAACTGATTTAGTCTTAGAATCAGTTCTGTATTCATAGGAAGAGGGACACAGCACTAGTGATCATCATCTTGTATTAGATATAATCTGTTAGCTTATTAAGATACTCATTTGTATTACGCTGTTGTTTCACATTATTTCTTCAAATTTATCATTCATAATCAAATTGTTTGCTTATGCTAATTCAGTAGCTCCAGCATTTGGATGGTTGCACTGAGCAATGTCAAATTTTCTTCTTATTCCTTTTTTTTACTTCATGCAGTTCAATTTTGCTAGGAATGTTATGGTTCTTGATAACGGATTTGCCATATTTCTACCTTTTGAAGTTCATTTTAAGAGAATTATGTTGTATCATGTTTTACTGATCATTTTTGTTTTTCAGGTCTTTCCTGCCGATGTTTCTGTAAATTTTCTGTTCGAAAAGCTCAAGTCCTCCAGGTATGTAGGAGTTATTTTACCTTCTCCCATACGAAGCTGGCTTATTGTTTTTCGTGAAAAGGGTGTGCTTGCTGTAACAATAAAACAACACAGAACCTACATTAAGGTCCAGAAGTGCAACTGTGCAACCAATATTAAACAGCATAGAATGCCAAAAAGCTTCACATGTTTGTGTCATTTCTTTTGTATTATTTTCATATACAGTTCACAAATCACAATTGTTTGAATTGTGCTGTGTACTATTTTCAGTATTTTTTTCATCTACCTGTGCTCAACTGTGATCACAAATAATGTTATCTGCTTTTGTAGAGAGGTCATATCTGTTCCATCCTTGGGATGGCTCATTCGGCAATGTCAACAACAAATTATAATCAACATTCTAAGACGATCGTTGGTGAATAATGCTAACAATTCCAGGTGACATAATTCTCCCTCTTCTAGTATTGTGCTAATGGTTCTATAAAATTGTAAGAGCTATTATTCTCTTTTGTAAGTACTCCCTCCGTTTCAAAATATAAGATGTTTTAATCAAATTGCTTTTTAATCTGAGTACAATTTAACATCAAACTCAGATTAAAAAGCAATTTGATCATTAATGTTCAGACTATTTGGACTTGATATTTCTCTTGTGAGTAATGATCTACATTATGTTCGATGACTGAAGGCAGACTCTGTGATGCACATAGGCAATAAAATCGATTTTTAGGTGGAAGGATGAATATTATATGCATATAATTCTGTCTCGTTATGTTCAACATTTCAATTCAAATAAGGCAAACACTTACTTTTCTTGCAGGCATTCTTTTGAGTACTTAGACATAGATGAAGCAGTTGTAGCTCATTTGGCTGGTGCAATTGATGTCTTCTTGAAGTTACCTGCAGATTGGCCATTGTCGTCCTATGGTCTCAAGTTAATCTCAATCCGCAATTCCGGGACTCAGCCAACAAATATAACTTTAAATTTGCTCTGCAAGACTAAGGTAAAAATGGCCATGACAGGCCTGAAACCAACCATTTTATCCAGTATCTATATTGCCGCAGACGCACATGTATAGTGCAACCTTTGGGTAAAACTGTTTGAACAAGTAAATGTCTTTCTAGAATACCACTTTTTTCTACGTGATACATAACGAAATAATTTAGCACGATTTAGAGTAGTTCTGCAAAAAATAGCTGATCTGGAAGTCTGCTAACATGGTTAGTTTTCAAACTCTGGGCTTGAGACTTGGGACTCAGGAGGCAAAGGCATGTCAATATTAGTTTTCAAAAAGATCTACTCCATCCGATACAAATTAATTGATGCAGGTTCATTCAACCTAGACTTCGGCAATTAATTTGGATCGGAGGGAGTATTTTACATAGACTCCTTGTTTTCTTTTTTGTAACCAATAGGAGACTTTGCAAATTTGTCAGGGGTTGTTGGGCGTAATGTTGAGTAGAAACCTAATATGTATTCTTCCTCCTTTGGGTCACAGGAACTTGCCAATGGCTTGGAGCTTCAGACTCGTCGGAATCTGGTACGGTTTGTAGATGCCGTCGAAGAGATTCTTCTTCGGGAGAGGCAGTCAGAGCTGCACTCCAGCAGGGTTTCTGGTTAGGATCAAGTGGCTTCCCGTCAGGTCGATGACAGACAAGAGCTCATTTCAGGTTACCTTTGCAATTTGTACAGATCTGGTGTCATTCATCCTTGTGCGCCATCTGAATTGAATGCTATTGCTGCTATGGTTAGTCCTTATTTGTAGCGTAAGAGGGGGTGCATGAGCTTGAATCATAGTTGAAACATATTCGTTGTTCTTTTTCTTTGACATGTATTCATTGTTCTTTCGGTAATGGCTAAATTTGGCTTGTGCTTCTTTTGGTTCTTTCTGTACCAAACTACTCCACTGAATAGTATTCTGCTGTATACTGTTCTGATTGACTCAATTTGTACAAATACAATTAGATTCATTGGCTTGTGCTTTGTACATGTGGTAGTACAAACTACAAAGCAACCGATTCAGTAGCCTTTGTTCGGTTGAAACTCAAGGCAGTTCAGCACAGAATAAAGTTAGACAAGAACCCGTGGAACAGCAAAACATGGTCATTACTGTTATTGTATTCTGAAAAAAGAAAACAGATTATTAGATTTTAGAATCTCGTGATGCATCATCAATGCACGTCTGTCTGTATACAAATTATCCATTTATTACTTTGAAACTTATACAAGCCCTGTAAAACGTCGACGCTCACATAAAATATTCAATACAACAAAAGGTTGCAACGGAGCCCTTCATGGCCAGCATCTCACAGCAGTTTCACCGGCCTCACCACCCCCACTGTCATCCAACTTACAGGACAGCACATAGAACATTTCTTCTACCCTGCTAGAAAACCTACATTGTTCTCTTATAGAAAAGCCTGCGAACTGAAACGATATAGGATTTATAGTCTCGTTAAGCTCGTGTTTCTCTTTTGATTAGAGCTGCACTTTGCGGTCGTAGACCCAGCTGAACGGAATCACAGGACCCTGTTTCGCCCTCGCTTGTGCTCTCTCGTCCAGCCGCCTGAACCTTGTCGCCAAGGTGCATACGTAGTCCTGCGCCCGTCTCCCTTCACCTGACAGTCCGGTCAGATCTGCAACTTTCCACCTCTGGACCAAGAACTCAAGGATGTCTGCGTAGTCCTTTGCTGTGTACACACCGAGCCGCTGCGCCACCGAACTGAAGTGCTCGAATAGGTTGTCGTCCTCGCCATCATACATGAGATGAGCAGGCATCGAGATCTTCTTCCTCATCATGTCAGCAAATGCAAGCACCGTGTAGTCAGGATCAATTTCAAACAGCTTCTCGACTATCTTGGTGTAAGCCGTCTCATGGCGCTTCTCATCAGCTGCTATCGTACCACATATCTGGGCAAGTTTAAGGTCCCCAAACTGCTTGGCATGCCTAGCGGTATTGCCATGGGATATGAAGGTTGCTCTCTCTTGGAATGATGTGTAGAGGAAACCCATGTAGGGATTATTCTCAGTTCCTGGATCCTGATAAAAGATGAAATAACAATACAAATTACGTTCATGGCAATATTCACCAAACTATCCAAAAGCTATTGCTCATTATAATACCCAAATAGCCAATACCACAGATATGTCAAAAGGTGAGCCCTTAATAAACAATGTTTCTTTCTAGGTGCATCATCTAGTGTTCGGAACGGCTAAAACAGAATATAAGTTGACCCATGTGTTTACTGCCTTGTTACAGTTAAGGAAACAGAATAATCATGACTTTGTTTAAGAGAACTGCAGTTAGGTTAATCCAAACTCTCCAGTGGCAATTAGGTTATCACGTTAGCAACTTAATGATGATTCGCTGAAAGGAAAAAAGGGATGCCACCACAAAAGGTTCTTACCATTCCAGAACCAATAAGGTATTGTATGGTCTTCTCAATTTGCCTCATATCAACACGCCCACAAAGGTACATATACTTGTTCAGAAGATCACCATGCCTGTTTTCTTCAGCGGTCCATGCCCTTGTCCAGACAGCCCAGGCAGTTGGACTTGCACCAGTTTCATCTCGGACACCATCAAGGGTGTTGAGCATTGTTTGGTACGTAGGAAGGGCTTCCTCGGTAACCATGTCCCCAACAAGACAAACAAAGTAGTCATCAGGGATTTCCTTTGCCCGTTCCCTCAGTTCTTTGACTTCATCATAAAATCCATCGGAAGAAGGGTCTGGTAGGAAATCCTGAGGCTGCCAAGACTTCTCAACTGGCTTCAGGAGATTCAATAGGTTGTCCCTGGCCCAAGATTGAAGCGAATCGAAAATCTCCTGCTTTTGTGCTGGTAGTGAATGCATGACTTGGAGATGCACCTCACGTGGAGGTGCATAAGGCTTTTTGGCAGTTTTGACCCTAGGAAAGGCAACATAATTATTTAGTAAAATTCAAAAGGGGCATTGCACAATACATATGGATGTAATTGGCAAAGTGATTGATTCAATAGAGCCAAAAAAAACCATGAAACGAAAATCAAATAAATATATCTGCTACAAGATCTCTAAACTGGAAATTTCTGGTATCAAATTACAGCGGGCAACTAAACAAAGCGAAACTATTCTGTTACACTGGTGAAGAAAGGCTTCTTATGTTTGCATAGAGAGTTTAACTCAAAACAGCCTCTAGCCCTCTACCAAACAGTTTACCATACAGGAAAACAGGTATGGTCCTAATGAAGCGAGAGTTAAAGAAAAGTGACGTAGACGCAATAGGTGCATAAAAAGCGTCTAATCGACAAAATTTCTAAGTCCTTACAATCCATTATCCAGAATAACCCGGTGGGTGGTTTGACTGAAGAAAGTAACTCAATGACTAATTTGACTTAGTGAACCTAACCAGCACCACACAAAATCCACCAAAATTATCTTACATTAAACTGGAACAAACAAAAAATGGGTATCAACATAAATTTTTATTTGATATCCACACAATTTGTATATTCCAGATGCTAAATATTGTGGTCTTTTGACGTCTTGGGTGAACAATCTGATCACTCATATTTTCTTTGTATTATTGATTAGAGTTCCTGTGCTCCCCAGGAACAAAATTTCACGTAGTGAGCTATTAGTAGCAGTGCAGAGGGTGGTTGCAGATCAGGCCTTTTGATGTTGACTATCAGTCCCCAAGCAAAAAGGAAGTTCACTATCAGTCTATATCTCCATCAAAACGTTTGAAGAAGTTTAGATCTCAGCAGCTAATAAGTTTATGGCTCCATGCATGATGAAAACCCCCTCGAACACCAGAGTAACAACTCTGAAGATCTATAGTCTGCACAAAATGGCCATCCAAATAACTCTGGATTTCTACTGCCTACTTAAATTGACCATCCAAACAACTCAGGATTTCTACAGCTTGCTTGAACTGACCATCCAAACAAATTTGGATTTCTACAGCCTGCCTGAACTGACAATCATGATTATGTATAATGGTTCCTCAAGATTTATGAGGTAATTTCTTGAAATTAATAGTTTAAGATTTTGGTTATACCAGACAACTACTTACATGTTAATTGAAAATACAGGAATTCATGGACAGTCAATTTGAGATGAACCTATCGTCAATTCGTCATTACAAAAAAAATGAAAAATATCAGAGGACGCAACCAGATTCTGGTCGCACATGTACGTCAGCAAACGGGCTAGATCGCCAAACCAGGTACGTGTAACAAACTAGGCATCCAGATCGTAAGAGCATCAACCGGATCAGCGAGTGAATGAATCTACAGAAAAACGCGACCGTAGATAGATAACAAAACATCCCCAGCAAGGCCCTGGATCTCAACAAGAAAAGAAGGGAGAAAACAGAAATCAAACGGAAAGAGGTTCGCATTTTTCTTCTTCCTCGTGATTTGATCTGATCCATTAAAGGGGATACCCAATTACCCAATTCTAGATCACAAATCTCACCAACCCAGACATCACAAGAAAAAAAAAACTCCGACGCCCAAGAAACCCTCCCACCAACCCAGATCACGCAGTTACCCATTTCCACTATACTCGAATCGAGGAGCACGGATTGTAGGCATGCGCGGGAGGATCTGCTTACTCGTTGATGGTGGAGGCCATGGCCACGACCGGCGGCGGCCCATTGTTGGCCCTCCTCTGCGCGACGGAGGGCGACGGCGAGGCCTTGTGGGAGGGGAGGCACGCCCTGAACGCCATTGCCGGTCGAGCTCACCACCACCTTCTGCTCCGTGCGAGATCTCGATGAGGACAGACAGGTGGGAATGGATTCTTTGCTACAGAGGCCTGGATTCCTCCTGCCCCGCGTCTTGGGCGCTCCTGGTTGTCTCTACCTGTGTGGGAGGGGGGTTATACAAGGGGTTTGTGTGAGAGAGAGGGATCGGCTATTAAAAAGGAAGGAGAGAGATAGAGAAAAGTATATTTTGTACGCATTAATTTTTTTGAGGGATTTTGTACGTATTAATTTGTTTAATCTAGACTTGTTTGTGCGCAGCATCTGGGTTACTTATTCCAACCTCTTTTGCTGGCTGGCATTGAAAATTTTGAGAGTTTTTGACCTTGCTGGTCCCATGGCGATGAAATAGGGGTGTTCTTAACAATTTGTAGACGCGGAAGAGAGTCGTATACCAAATTTGTATTGCTGAGATTTGCATATATCGATATACTAAACGCATTTAGATATATACGAATTTACATAAATATAAGTCACCTATTCTAAAACAGAAGGAGTATTTTGTTTTGAAAAAGAAGTCACAAATTTGTCTAAATTTATATAAATCTATACTAAATAGTGTTTAGATATATACAATATACAAATTTATGACATCTTTTTGAAAATGGAGGGAGTACATATGATGCATGACCTCCTTATACCACACGGTAATAAAGAATCTAAACCGTATATAGAAAACCAGTTTCTCGAAATAGGTTTTCGCTCCACTTTATAAATAAAGTCACACTCGCCAAACAGATATAAAGTGACAGGGAGATCTCCTTGCACGACAGATCAAAGATAAAAACAAAAAGGTACAAGAAGAACTCCGACTTGCCACTAGGGACGCCGAAACAAGACCGATGAACCGGAGCTCCACGCAACCTCCCCCAAGAAGGTAACGACACAACGTGCCGCCGGCGACGAGACCAAACGATCAAAGGCTTTCACCCGGAGCTCATATGTGGAGAAGGTGCCCACACTTGCGCCCCCAAGAGTGTAATGCCACCCGTAGGCGTCGCCGCTGATGGCGCCGGAGCGCTGGGCTTTCGCCCGAAAAAACCTCGACACCAAAATCAGTATACGGATTGCCCACTATCCCCAAGTCAGGCCTCCAAAGCACGATATGGGAGCTGCAGTTGTCGAAGCGTCGCGAACACCAGGATCTCCCGCCACCAGCTCCTCGCCATCCTCATGACACAAGAGCTAGGTCATCACCACCGCCACGTCGCTTGCCAAAACACCGAGCGGCCCACCTTTCGAGGCCGCCGCCCCGGCATCTGATATCTCGCACAACCCGTGGGGTAGATACCACCAATTCATCTCCCTCAGAACATGTGAGCGAGGCTAGTCCAGACAAACAATTACTTGGCAGATCGGAATGACGAGCCCCGCAAGTCCACTCCGCAACTCAGAGAGCTGCCGGCGGTCACCAAATCTAAGCCCGTCGGCCTGAATCCAGCACCTCAGTCACAACAGGACCGACGAATGGGCTCCTAGGCCTGCTAGGAGCCCCTGAAACCATGGATAACAGGGCCCGCCCAACCCTAATCACGCCCCAATGGGCCTAGATCTGGGCCGATGGCCTGGCGCCGCCGTCTTGGCCAGCTCCGCCGAGTACCGTCCGACCATCGTTCTGATCCACCCCTGCAACACCGACTCAGAGCGGAGGATCTACCACTGCTGCATGAAACCGTTGTTGCTGCCCGAGATCTGCAGGGACAGGCTTCGGCCCCTGCTGCCGCCACGGGCCGCAGCAACCGCCAGCACTGCCGCCCGTCGTTGCCTCTAGATGCGGGAAGTCACCCCCGAAGCCGCTCGCCGGCGGCCGCCATGCCAGGCCTCGCCGACCTCCGTCGAGCTGCACCGTGCGCCTAGGCTCTCACCGCCCTGTCGGGATCACCTTGCGTCCTGGAAAGGAAGGTCGTCGCGACCGGCACCGCGCGGGCTTTGCCTGACGGCCCACGCCGGCGGCGGTGGGAGGGAAGGAGGGCATGGAGCCGGTACGTCGGGGTCGGGTAGGGTGCGCCCGCTTCGTCGCCCTCGGGGAGGACGAGTGAAGCGTTTTCTTTTCGTGGAAGAAACCAGTCATGCTTGTGTAGTCTTGGCTCCAACGAAGCATGTGCTCCTAGATGAACAATAATTTTTGATGTTTATTTTTCTTTCAAAAGATTTTGTATTTTACATGTTTGCAAACTTTATGAAGAAAAACATATTTTAAGTCCTAGACAAAAAAATACCATTAAAAGCCATTTTAAAGCACCAAATTTGTCTTCTACACATGCCTAAAAAAATTCTTTCTCCTACACATGGACATTTTTGAAGAGGTTCGCAATATAAACAAGAAAAATTCTAACTAGCTACGGTGACCCAGCATACCAGTGCATGTGTAGTACACTATAGTCGTTGACATGACATCCACAGAATACTGTTCGGTAAATATCACGTCCCTCAGAGCGGTACAACAGAAACATTGGGTCCATATTACAAACATACACACATTATTATTACAATACCAGAAGTTCAAGACTTCAAAATATTCTACTTACAAACCAAATTTAAACTGTTTCAGCGAAAGATTTAAAGTTTCAAACTTATACTCCGAATTGAGCTCAACAACTTATTATATAAATTTTCCGTTCCCCAGCTCAATTAGTTACTAATAACTACGACAACTATTCGGACTCGTTGCCCTCCACACCATAACGTATCTCATAGTACACCCCTTCCACTCCTCCGGACAGATCTGGCCCCTCGTAGTAGACATCCTCTTGGCCTTCAGCTACATACAATGGAGTGTCTCCTGGCTCCTTAGAGTTCAAGCAGGGGATCAAAGGAAAGAGTGAGTAACAGCGTTACTCAGCAAGTTTATTATATGCAAGGTGAGAAGTTTGATGCTCTATCTACCACCTCAGACTATCAGTCCTTGGCACTATGTAGTTTTCGTAAACATTTTTTCAAAGATTGATTTTATTATCGAAAACTATATCCATCAGTCTTCACAGGTTAACCAGAACTTTTATGGAGTTCATTTACTGCTGCGTTCGTAGCTCCTTCCCGAAACAAGAAGTAACAAGTTACAATTCTTATATTTTGCAGAGGTGCGTTACTTTACCTATGAGAGATCAAATTCTTGTTGCATAACCGGGCGTACTTTCCCGTCCACAATTCCATGATGTGGGGCCCAGTATATGATCCAAGCCAATCACTGCCCCCTTCGCAACCCCCCATGTCTCCTTGGTGTACGCCATGCCCACACATTAAATTATAGCAATGGTTGGTACAGACCGTTCAAATGCCAGAACTATTATGGGACGTTGAGGGTTCCCATCCATATGCTGCATATCCTCTATAAATTACCAATTAATGCACGCTACGAGGATAATCGCCACGACATGCGCATCCAACTATATGCGAGAGGAAGAAGATACAGCTTACTTCTTTGTACCATTCCAAATCTTATGGTTAACGCGTAATATACAGCGTTAAAATCACTGATGTCATGGGTTATTAAGTCCTAAGTGATTAATCTCATTGCAAATGGAAACCTAAGTTCCATTGCTCACCTTATCCATATCACCAATTAGGATGATATCAACAATTTATTTGTTTTGAGAAAATAATATTTTCTTTCTCCGAAACATAGATGATAACACACAATTTTGCAATTACTTTGATAAAGACTCATCAAAGGACATAAGCAAGTGATGAACTTGCCTTGTGATTGCAAGGTAGTGAAGTCGGATGCTTGCACTCGACCTTGAGCTTCTATTTCTACAAAACACTAGTATTGCCCAGTAAGGACAATATTTAAATAAGCAAAAATGATTATGCATAGTAATGCAATGCATCATTTATTATTTATCTTCTTTGTGTGTTTTACTCAATTATATTAATTTCTAGAATTTCTTTATGTAATAAAGAATTTGTTTTAGGGAATATCCTTTAATATTTTGTAAATATTATATTCATTATTTTTGTAATATAATACATTAGTAACAGAGTTAAAACTATTTTTTTTAACCCTTATTATTATTTTCTTAATATTCTTTCTAAAGAATAAGTATTTTAATTTAGAAGATTTTATTTTACCAGCTTAAATAGTAAGTTAGTATTTTTATAAAATACTACACTAATTAAGAATGATAAAAGTAATTTTTATTTATTTTTAGGTATTTTATTTGTTTTTATACAATTCCATAAGGAATATATAGATAAAAATCTTAACTTAAAGTTATTCTATTAAAAATAGAATTCTTAATTTTATTAGGTAGCTTGTATTATTATGAACCTAAAAATATATCATTTGTATTTTTAAGGCTTTTATTTTATTTATTATAATTTAAATCCTAAGGGTATTTTGGTCTTTTATTATTTCAAATTTTCTGCTTGTAAACTAGCCTATCCCATTGGGCTGGCCTAGGCCTGATCAGGCCCACTTGGGCTGGTCAAACCCACTCGTAACGAGTGGTACTGGCTCATATCAGCCCAGTACACTTGGTCCTCTCTCTCTCTCATCTATCTCGACCCCGCGGTGGCGTTGTGCTGACGTCGTCGTCGCCATTCGATTTACGTTGCCTTGTACCTTCTCGTCCGCCGTCGTGGTGTAAGTGGGGTAGTTGACGTTGCTCCCTCGTTTGGTCCTGCTCGATTTGTATCTAGGCCCTTCTCTCGGCCAGGCTAGCTCCACCCCGAACCCTAGGGTTTGGTGGTTGCCGGCGATGTACCTCTCCGCCGCTCCTGTGGTACTATGTTGTGCTCTTGGTGGTGTGGTGACGCTGTTCGACCACTGGTGTTGCTGTGGCCGCCTCCATGTCTTGGTGCGGGTTGCAGCGCCCTTGGGCGCTCCCCGTGCCGCCGTGTGCATTCGTCGGCCCCTCTGCTTCCTCTTCTAATCATTAGCGAGGACCATGAGTAAGTGTTCTTCTTCTTCCTCTCTGGCTCTCTGTCCTCTACTTCCCTTGTTAGCTTCTGTGTTCTTCTAATGGCAATCCATAATTAGGGTTCCTGGTTCGATTAGGGTTCATCCCTCTGATTTGATTATGATGAACGAATTAGAACTGGTAGTGGTGGTTATACAGTTCTGGATGATTGTCTACTAAAGATCGTAAGATTATTAGTGGCTCTGTTAATATTATTCCAAATAAGTGATTGGATATTGTCTAAGTAATGATGCCACTGTGTTAAGCTATTGCCTGTTGACACTAGTGATGTGGATTTCACTATTGTTTCAGGTTCTTAATACTGACAGTGGTACTGTTAGTAATTGTTCATTGTGTTTGATACATTGGTCTTTGTTGATATGTTCATATTGGAGTCCATATGTTACTTCCATGGTCCTCTGATTGTGTATATGCCAACATGATTATGATTCCTAATTGATCTTTCCAGGAAAATGATTAGTTACCTTCTGCAATTTTACTTGTAAAATCTGAGTGTAGGATTTGCTTGGTTTAGAAATTATACTTGTCACACCTTCTTTGAAATGGTACACAAGTGTAATTATAATATTGGGCTAACTCCTATCTGTGTCCAAGTGTGGCTTGGCTAAATGAATTGAAATTTCCTGCTGGATTTATCATCCCCAAATGCTATACTTCTTTTAGCCTATAAAAACTAAGTTGGTTACTAGCTGTCCTTCATATATGTGTTCTGATGCATGGTATCAGTTATTGATTCTTGAATTCATTGAGAAAATGATTGGCATCCTTACTATTTAATATAGATCCTTAAGATCTATTGATTTTTGAGGTGCTACTTCTCAAGAGATGTGCCTAGAAATCATGATCTAGGGTTGTTGTTATATTGGGATGTGGAGATATAGATTTATATCCAGGATCTATGATGCACTGGCTGAGATCCTGGATTTGCTTGTAAAGATTGGTCATTGGATTTTAGTTAAATTTCCTTCTGTGATGGATACACCCCACTTGGGTGTTTTTCTGAGAAGATGCATGTAAATTAATATATGCTCTGATGATCTGATATAGATGGATCATGTGATTGTTGGATGTATACTCACCACGCAAATTAGTTGTTGATGATGATGATGTTGTGGTGCTAGCTTGTTTTTGCTGGCTTGATCTGGTTCACTTGTTCTTGCTGGCTTGATTTGGCTCTGCACCTTCTGGTGTTGTTGATCTTGACCTTGATATCCACATGCTCCACCCCCTCCTTATGTCACCATATTGTAGATAATTGGATGATCTGTTGTGTATCTTGGCTGGTGGTTTAGTTTAGGCTTTGGCAGACTTAGTGTGTTCTTGGCTTTGTTCTTGAGAATGGAAAGATGAATCCTGGTAGCTGTGCTACGGTTGTGCACTTCCTTTTGGACTGCTTGTGATGTTACTGCTGTGTAGACAACACACTACATGCATTTAGCTGACTAAGCTATTTGGCTGCTTGGCTGGTTGTGGATCAGATCAAGTGAATTAGTTTTCACTTCTATCCTTTTGCTAATTACTGCCCTGGTGAAACTTGCCCATTTTACTGTGCTAATGATGTGGATCTGAAGCTATTTTGTTAGAAAAGAACATATTCTATATATTGGTGAAATTTGACCCTTTTACTACTCAATGATGTAAATTTGAACATTGCACTTCACTATTCTCTATTGAGAGTAAAACTAACAAAAAATATACCTTTGTTTCTCTTTTATTTTCTTTGTGTTTTGCAGGTACAAGATCTGGATGCTCAAGATGTAGTATAGGAATAGATAGATTTATAGATTTTTATTGCAATTTTCATTGTATTCTTTTGTAAGAATCTTGTAATAATTTCTTTATAATAGAATTTCATTTATTGTAATTCTCTTACTGTAATGAATTACTTTATTGGTTGTATCATTCCTATATTGTAAAATGGTTATGGAATAAAGAAAAGAAATAATAATTCCTTTCTTATTTGAATTTCTTTGTCTTAAATTCTTATTATTGTTTAATATATCTTTAATATAAATAAACAATATTACTAAATAATTTTGGAAAACATTTCAAAATACTAACTTCTAAATTTTAAATATTTTCCAAATGATTCCAATTTCGAATTTGAATTCAAATTATCCCCCCAAAGCACATTAATTCATAAAGATCATGTTAAAATTTATAACAATGACTATAAAGAGCTATTTCTACCTCTCAACAGTGAAAGAAACGCTGATCACTTTAGGTTTTTGTTTGCCCGTATTTTACAGATGAATGCATGCACATGATAAAAATCATATTTCTACCCTTCGTTGGTTCCTAGTAAATGCTAGGGTGTTACACTAGCGCAACACCACTGCTAAGATATACCTATTAGTTAATACAGTAATGAGAAGAAGGTTTCAGCGACATACCATTGTAGACCGAGAGAAGAAGGTTTCGGCGACATACCATTGTAGACCGAAACTATTTACGTTCGTGGGAATGTTGACGATGCAGTTGTACTCATAGCCGACCTTAAGATTGTGTTTCTCCTCACACATCACCTCCTGGCTCTTGCACGACAGCTTCGATGCCACAAGTGGCAGTACCTCCGTGTTTTTGCACACGTCCGATGTCCGACGACGACTCCCGTTCTCCCTTATCCAGCCGCGATGCGAACCTATGACCTTCCTCATAGCTCAAAACATGAGAGTATTAGACCTAATCCTGCACCTCCACCACCACAACCAAGACCCAATTCAATACCTAAATATCCCATTTTCCCAACCAATTAGACCTTCTGAAACTGGAATCCAGCAGCGCGACGGCGTGCCGGGGTGGTGTCGTATCTCACACGCGCAGTTCTTATTTGAACCACGCACACAAGATTCAACGGAGAGAGGGAGGGGGAAATCCCCGAGGAAAATGCCTTAGGAACTTCCCAATTTATTTTTTGTATTTTCCCTCTCCTATTCCCCTCTTTATATAGGATAAAAGGAGGCACCCCAGATTGTCAGCTGGCAATATGGGACTAATGGAGGAGGAGGGAACGCGGTGGCCAAGAAAGCGGCGCCAACCGACCTGGTTGGGCCCCATCCGCCTCGCACACGTGGCCCAAGGAGGCGACAACTACCGCTGGCCTGCGTTGGCCCCACCTGCCCCGCTCGCCCACCCCACGCGGCGGCCCTAGGCTTGGCTGGTGGCTGCCCATGGGCGGTTCCCTCTTGGCCTTTCCCTTTGGGGATTTGGCCCATTAGTAGAAGTTGCCATTAAAATTAATTTTAAATATATTTTTTATTATTAATACTAGTAATTAATACTAAAAACATATTTAAACATTTCCTCATGTTCAAGAACTCCTTTTTGATCACTCTGAACACCTTTAGACTTTAGCCGAAACACTTCTGATTTTTTCTCTTCTTTCCAACTATGATCCCAATGATTCCATAGTGATCTCCAAACGTCGTAAGACCCTTAAGTGTGTTTCCTATGGCTTGAGAATATCATATACATGATCACATCAGTGATCATTAGCAGGACCGGGATGCCCATAATGACCCTCATGTTGGAGATATGCCCAAGAGGCAATAATAAAGTGATTATTATCATATCTTCATACTTATGATAAATGTTTACATACCATGCTATAATTGTATTAACCAGAAACATTAATACTTGTGTGATTTGTAAACATAAAAGAGTCCCTAGTGAAGCCTCTTGTTAAACTAGCTTGTTGGTTAATATATGATCATGTTTTCCTGATCATGAACATAGAAGATGTTATTAACAACAGGGTCATATCATTAGGAGAATGATGTGATGTACATACTCCTATAGTTAAGCGTAGCATAAAGATCAAGTCATTTAATATAGTTCATTTGCTATAACCTTTCTGATACATAGTAACCTAATTCCTTCGACCATGAGATCATGCTAATCACCATCACCGGAAGGATGCTTTGATGACATCAAACACCACACCGTAACTGGGTGGCTATAAAGGTGGCATTGAGTGTTCAGAAAGTATGTGTTGAGGCACATCGATCAAGAGTGGGATTTGTCCATCCATATGACGGATAGATATACTTTGGGCCCTCTCGGTGGAATGTCATCCAATTAGCTTGCAAGCATGTGACTGGCTCATAAGGGATCACATATCACGGGAACGAGAAAAGAGTACTTATCGGTAACGAGGTTGAACTAGGTATGCAGAGATACCGACGATCAAAACCTCGGATAAGTAAACTATCGTGAGACAAAGGGAAATTGGTATCGTATGTAAGTGGTTCATTCGATCGCAAAGTAATCGTAGAAATATGTGGGAGCCATATGAATTTCCAGATTCCTCTATTGGTTATTGATCGGAGAAGTGTCTCGTTCATGTCCGCATAATTCACGAACCGTAGGGAGACACACTTAAGGATTCGATGTTGTTGAGTAGTTATGGAATGATGAGTAAGGGACCGAATGTTGTTCAGAGTCTCGGATGGGATCCGGGATATCACGAGGAGATCCGAAATGGTCCGGAGAATAAGATTCATATAAGGAAAGTCATGTTTCGGAGTTGGAGAATGATTCCGGTGTTTTCATCGAGAATGTTCTAGAAGGGTCCGGAAGGTCCGGCACTCCGGAGGGGAAGGGTACATGAATGTGTCATAACAAGTTGGAATGATTTCATCATGTACTAGGTATCATGGCTGGGCAAAATAAAGGGATAAATCAAATCCTAGTTTGAAAAGTGAAACGCCAATTTGAAAAGTCAAACGGCAGTTTTGCTTGGTGGAGGGAGAGTAGGAAACCTACTTGGGGAGGAGTTCCTCTCCATCCACCCTCCGGCCAAGGAGGACGACTTGGGGGAGGACTCTCCTCCCCTGGCCGGCGCCCTCCCACCTATAAAAGGAGGGGCAGGGTGCCCCTCTAGACCTACACCTTGCTCCACCAAACCCTAACCCTAGTCGCCGGCCACCAAGTCGCCGCCGCCGCCCTAGGGTTTTGCCCTATCCGCCGAGTTGGGGGCCTCCCCTTGCCCTAGCCGCCGGCCTAGCCCTCTCTCCTTGGTGCCTCTAAACCCTAGATCGCCAAGGCTCTCTCTCATACTCCACCATACTCGCTCCGGCTTAGGCGAAGCCCTGCGAGATCTCCCCTCTACTTCTGGTACCACGCCGTCGTGCTGCCGGAATCACGAGGAGAGTTCTACAACCTCCTCTGCCTGCTGGAACAAGGGAGAGGAAGGTCTTCATCGAGTACCGAATGTGTGACCGACTGCGGAAGCGCTGCCGGAATGCAGCGTCGGAAGGATCGTCTACGCGATCTTGAGATCGGAAGAGTACGACTATATCACCCACAAGAATCTGCTCTCGTTAAACACTTTGGAATCTTCGAGGGTGAGTTATTCTATCGACTCATTTCTACAATCTAGTAGATAGATCTTGGCTTGTTTGTTTGTATGCGGTAGATTTTTTTTTGTTTTCCATGCTACAAACCCCTACAGTGGTATCAGAGCCGTGTCTATATGTAGATCTGTTGCACGAGTAGAACACAATGGTCATTGTGGGCATTGATGTTTTTGTTGTCGATTGCTTCTTGTGTACTCTGCATCTTGCGGGATGGTGGGATGAAGCGGCCCGGGCTAACCTTACATGACATCGTTCATGAGACATGCTCCACGCTTGACATGCAACTTGTATTGCATAAGTGGCTTTGCGGGTGCCTGTTTCTCCCAACATAGTTAAGATTCAATTTCCAACGGGTGATTGATAATACTAGTATCAATGTTGTGGTTCTTGTTCGTAAGTTAGAACGACACTTGTAGAAAGCCCCAAACCACGTAAAACATGCAAAGAAAATTAGAGGCGTCTAACTTTGTTTTGCAGGGGTGTGCTGTGATGTGATATGGCCATGATTGTGATTATATATGATGTATGCAATGTTCCTTATTGTAAGTTGGCAAGCGGCAGGAGCCATATGGTTGTTTCCATTAAGTCCTGCGTGTCTATTATTCAAAGTAGTTGTAATAGTTGATGCTGGTGGAAGACAACCATGAAGCGGAGCCATTGACCTTGACGCCACATCGGTGATGATGGAGATCATGTTCGTGCTTGAAGATGGAGATCGGAAGCACAACAAGAAAGGCCATATCATATCACATATTATGAATTGCATGTGATGTTAATCCTTTTATGCATCTTGTATTGCTTAGTTCACGACGGTAGCATTATAAGATGATCCCTCAAGCACACAATTTCAAGTTTTAAAGTGTTCATCCTTAGTAAGCACTGTTGCTAAAGCTCATTGTTTCGAAGCACCACGTGAGGATCGGGTGTGTTAGATTCTACGAGTGTATACAACGTGAGCAAGCCAGATTTTCTCATGCGGAAGCTAAGGTTTGATCTTGACGAGCCTAGCATGTACAGACATGGTCTCGGAACACAGATCACCGAAAGGTAAAGCATGAGTCATATAGTAGATATGATGAACATGTTAATTGTTCGCCATTGAAGCTACATCAAATCTCGTGATGATCGGTTTTGATGTGGTGGATTTGGTTCATGTGATCACTAAAACAATGTGAGGGGTATTGTTTTGAGTGGGAGTTCAACATCAATATGATTAAAAGTTGAACACTATTTATCATAAATTAAATCAAGTGAATTTGCATAATTGTTGTAGTCATTGGCATCCGTTTACCACCTTGCACTTAGTTATAATTGAGATGATAGAACTATAGAATTCTGGTTAGTTACTTTACAAACTGGTATCGTATTGTTTTAAAGTGTTAATCTAAAGTTTAAAAGTCCTATTGCAAACTTTCAGTAAATTCCGGTTACTCCATGAAGTTTAATAATTGGTATTAAATTAAGAGTGACAATTCCAAGTGTTAGTGTATGAGTATCATGTTTGTCTCCATGATTCTTGATATTCAAAGGATTGTCTTAATATCAAGGTTATCTAGGATCTAAAAGAGTTGTTTCAGAAATCATGATGTGTGGAAGATATTATGATATCTGAAACGAAGTTTTGGTTGCAACATGATAGATTATAATATGGAAAAAGTCATGTTCTCATATTTGATGAGAATTTTCAAAAGGTTGGAGACACTAGTTGTCCTAATCCTCCAAAAGGTTTTGGAGAGCAACATTATACTCGCGATTCACCGTTATAAGCTAAAAGTAGCTTGATCATGGATAATTCCATGATAAGGGTGAATATTTGATGTAGGTAAAATGTTTACTACACCAAGAGATTACTAAAGAAAGGAATTTGAAAAAACATCAAACATTTTATGATGGTGATCTACTTCAAAGTGCAAGTCCAAAGACATTGGTATTTTACTATACATGCTTTGGACTATGTGTCATGTATATAGCTCCACTATTGATGTTGATAGATTCTTTCAAACAGAAAAAGAAATACTGAAAGAGAATCTCATAAATATATGGCAGAAAAGGAAAAAGACTAGAATTGTTCATCTTGGGTATATAGAGGATATACGTGTTATGGTTGTATTCTTTGCTTGTTAAATAATGTGGTTCTTAAGTATTGGATGCTGAATTTGTTGGTATGAATCGTCATACGAAACAACAGAATTCATGAACCACAATGGCCTAAGTAACTAGCAAAAGAATATGTGATGATGTTCATCGAGAACAAATAAAGGGTTATTGTGATGCTCGTTAAACATCAAAGCTTGCCTTCAAGATTTGTTTTTATCAGGTATTATGAGAACAAAAGGGTTGTTCATATAATTGCTGTAATCCATAAAAGATGGATGATTTAAAAATCTCGTTGGAGAAATCAGATCCATAAAACTAATGCTAAAAATGTCGAAAGACAAATTGAGTAAAAGAACACTTAGGAAGTGACATCGCAGTTTAAATTATATTGGAAAGAAAACATGAAGAAACTCCATGTGGATGGAACTTTGGAGTCTTTTGATTTTTGATCAAATGATGCTTGTGAAACTTTCCTAGAGATAATTAAAACTTTGTTCATAGGCCAAAAGGGAACGAATGACTAGCTTATTGGAACTTTACATATTGTTGTATGAAGTCCATTATATGTAGTCAAGAGCGATGGATTTCAACTTCATATGCTTTCTCCGAAAATTTGAGTAAATATATGAATATTTACTTAATAAGGATGAAGTATGAAACATTTGAAAAGTTCAAAGACTTTCAAGATGAAGTGCAAAATCATTGTAACGAGAATATAAATAGTTTATGATAAGATCATAAAGGAAGATATTTGAGTTACAAGTTTAGCACAATACCTAAGATTTAAGGAATCGTTCCGTGGATTTGCATTTCCCGAAACACCATAAAGGTATGGAGCGTTCGAGATATGTAATTAAACCTTGTTTGACATGGTAAGATCAAAGGTTTAATTCATAAAACCGCCATTATATTTTAAATATTAAAAGATTTAGAGACTACCGTTTTTTCCACTGAAAAGAGCTCCATCATAATCCGTTGAAATGACACCGTATAAAGTTATGGTTTGGGATTAAACCCAAGTTGTCCTTTCTTAAACATTGGTATGCTATGCATAAGAAAGATGTTTGCAATCAAAGTCGGATGAACCTATCTTTGTATGTTATTTTGAATAACTGCTCCTCCATAACACCGGAGACAAAAGTGTTTGTCGCTTAGAATGTCAAGTTTCTTTGAGAAGGAATTTTTTGTGAAAAGTTAAGTGGGAGGACAATAGAACTTTGATAAGGCTAAAAGAACCTTAGCTATATGTACAAAGTTGCGCAGCGCCGAGAAGTGTTCCGGAGGCAGCAACAATGCTCATGGCTCACGTGCCTCAAAGGTTGTGATCACAGAGATCTGTTCCTATTGAAACAAGTAGGTCAGGTAAACAACCAAATACCAAGATTTGAGAGTTAAATCATTATTTGACAATAATGATCCGACTACATGCAAAGAAGTGATGATGGGCCCTGACTCCGTTAAATGGCTTGAAGCCATAAAATCCGTGATAGTTCCATACACGAGAAATCAAGCTTTGAACTTGAAAGACCCTCTGGAAAGGTGTGTGACCTTACAGTCGTTTTTGGATCTATAAAGAAATAGACATGGATGTTTTCACATCTATGAAATAGTCGACATGTTGGGAAAGAGTTCACAACAATGTTCAAAGGTTGATTATGACAAGATTTGATCTTTCATAGCGTTATTTAGTCTAGACGGATTAATGTAGCAACCACTACATATAATTTTGTTATGTGGTAGTTGAATAAACAAAACAAGTTCTTATAATAGAATTGTTACCTAGGACGTGTGCATAACACGGTCCAAAGGGTTTTGTTATTTCAAAGGATGCTAAAAGCATATGCAAACTTCAATGGTTGAAGTGAGCATCGCGAAGTTGGAATCTTCACTATGATGAAACTGTTAAAAGAGTTTAATTTCATCGGAGACAATGAAGATGCTTGCATTTGCAAGAAATTAAGTGGGAGCGCTAAGACATATTTCTAATACATTTATGTGGAAGACATATTGTTGATTGGAAATGATGTATCTTTTATTAACACATATTAAGAATTTCATCCCGATGAAAGATTTAGGCAAAACCCAAATATTTGGCATCAATAGATGCTAATATGGTTGTGCCGAAAGTACATAGATAATGTATTAAATGAGTTCAATATAGAAACTACAAGAAACGTTCTTGTCGCGCAGAAAGGATTGAATGAGTTCAATATTGATGATATATTCAAGTGTATTGACACTTAATAAGTGAAGCAAAGATTCAAGTATAGATTGATACTTGATGTATGAAATCACAAAGAGTATTTATATCGATCATACTGTGATATGTACAAATCCAGATATATCCTATGCTCTAAATGTTATGGGCATATACCAGAATGATTCATAAGATGATCATTGGACGATAGTAAGGATATTCTTATGATCTTTTGGAAGAACTAAGAATATATTGTTTTGTAGAAGTGACAAATAGATGGTTAGTTCATTATAAAAGTACTACATTGATACTAGTTTTTGTCACAAAGTACAAATTAAGTTTATCTCAATCTAAACTAAGGGTGTCACAATATAATGGAAAGTAAGTTCCATAATGGATTTGGATGAGTTCCAAAGTTAAGACATTGTGACAGATACTACAACAAAAGGGCTAAGTATATAACTGCTATTATAGCAGCTAAAAAGGGCATTTGTGTCAAGTAGTTTGTTATCAAACTAGGTGTAGTTCACAGCGGGATAATACTATGAAAATATATTGTACGACAATATTATCAACATGTTTTAATCCCAAAGAACTAAAGGTCTCACCAAAGGACCAAATTTATACAAAGCCATCTTATTAGAGAATGAGTAATGCGTAGAGACGCAAAGACATGCAATTACACACGGACCTGGAAGTGTCAGATCCGGAAATCAGTTGACCACTAGCAATCGTGTACATACAACACCGGAAAGCCATAGGTGTACAAAGGTTTGAAACTAGATTATTGACTCTAGTGCAAGTGGGAGACTGTTAGAGATATGCCCAAGAGGAAATAATAAAGTGGTTATTATCATATCTTCATACTTATGATAAATGTTTACATACCATGATATAATTGTATTAACCAGAAACATTAATACTTGTGTGATTTGTAAACATAAAAGAGTCCCTAGTGAAGCCTCTTGTTAAACTAGCTTGTTGGTTAATATATGATCATGGTTTCCTGATCATGAACATAGAAGATGTTATTAACAACAGGGTCATATCATTAGGAGAATGATGTGATGGAAATACTCCTATAGTTAAGCGTAGCATAAAGATCAAGTCATTTAATATAGTTCATTTGCTATAAGCTTTCTGATACATAGTAACCTAATTCCTTCGACCATGAGATCATGCTAATCACCATCACCGGAAGGATGCTTTGATGACATCAAACACCACACCGTAACTGGGTGGCTATAAAGGTGGCATTGAGTGTTCGGAAAGTATGTGTTGAGGCACATGGATCAAGAGTGGGATTTGTCCATCCATATGACGAATAGATATACTCTGGGCCCTCTCGGTGGAATTTCATCCAATTAGCTTGCAAGCATGTGACTGGCTCACAAGGGATCACATATCACGGGAACAAGAAAAGAGTACTTATCGGTAACGAGGTTGAACTAGGTATGCAGAGATACCGACGATCAAAACCTCGGATAAGTAAACTATCATGAGACAAAGGGAAATTGGTATCGTATGTAAGTGGTTCATTTGATCGCAAAGTAATCGTAGAAATATGTGGGAGCCATATGAATTTCCAGATTCCTCTATTGGTTATTGATCGGAGAAGTGTCTCGGTCATGTCCGCATAATTCATGAACCGTAGGGAGACTCACTTAAGGATTCGATGTTGTTGAGTAGTTATGGAATGATGAGTAAGAGACCGAATGTTGTTCGGAGTCTCGGATGGGATCCGGGATATCACGAGGAGATCCGGAATGGTCCGGAGAATAAGATTCATATAAGGAAAGTCCTGTTTCGGAGTTGGAGAATGATTCCGGTGTTTTCATTGGGAATGTTCTAGAAGGGTCCGGAAGGTCCGGCACTCCGGAGGGGAAGGGTACATGAATGTGTCATAACAAGTTGGAATGATTGCATCATGTACTAGGTATCATGGCTGGGCAAAATAAAGGGATAAATCAAATCCTAGTTTGAAAAGTCAAACGCCAATTTGAAAAGTCAAACAACAGTTTTGCTTGGTGGAGGGAGAGTAGGAAACCTACTTTGGGAGGAGTTCCTCTCCCTCCACCCGCCGTCCAAGGAGGCCGACTTGGGGGAGGACTCTCCTTCCCTGGCCGGCGCCCTCCCACCTATAAAAGGAGGGGCAGGGGGTGCCCCTCTAGACCTACACCTTGCTCAACCAAACCCTAACCCTAGCCGCCGGCCACCAAGTCGCCGCCGCCGCCCTAGGGTTTTGCCCTAGCCGCCGAGTTGGGTCCCTCCCCTTTTCCTATCCGCCGGCCTAGCCCTCTCTCCTTGGTGCCTCTAAACCCTAGATCGCCAAGGCTCTCTCTCATACTCCACCATACTCGCTCCGGCTTAGGCGAAGCCCTGCGAGATCTCCCCTCTACTTCCGGTACCACGCCGTCGTGCTGCCGGAATCACGAGGAGAGTGCTACAACCTCCGCTGCCTGCTGGAACAAGGGAGAGGAAGGTCTTCATCGAGTACCGAACGTGTGACCGACTGCGGAAGAGCTGCCAGAACGCAGCACCGGAAGGATCGTCTACGCGATCTTGAGATCGGAAGAGTACGACTACATCACCCACGAGAATATGCTCTCGTTAAACACTTTGGAATCTTCGAGGGTGAGTAATTCTATCGACTCGTTGCTACAATCTAGTAGATAGATCTTGGCTTGTTTGTTTGTATGCGGTAGAAATTTTTTGTTTTCCATGCTACGAACCCCTACACCTCATGCATTCCACGACGTGCTGTCGTTTGAACTGTAAACTCCGAGTCCAATTCCTTTTGTTTCTATGATACATAACTTGTCCGAGATTTGATTACTAGCATCAACATACCAATCTCGTTACCGACAAGCTTACTTAACTCATTACCGTGGTATCACATCCCCATGACCTAGTCATTCGTTGTAGCTTACTGGATGCAATGTCACTAAGTAGGCCCAGTGTATCATCTTCACTCGGGAGAACAAATACCGATCTTTATGCATACGCCTCAATGTGTCCCTCTAGAATACTCAATATACACACCTTTATGATCACCCTATTACAGTGTGACAGTTGAGCTAGTCTAAGCAGCCTCAGATGTCAATAATTAAGCATGATCTCACGGTTTAAGGAGAAGGTCTCTTAGTTTCTAACTATTAAAACGGTAAACCTTGTGACTTGATCACATTGCAATACTTACATGGGTAATGTTCATCATGTCATTCTCTAATGTTATGACCTTATTATCAACTGGTATAAATGCACCATGATCAGGAAACCTTGATCATCGTTGCCCAATAAACTAGTATAAATAGAGGCAACTAGGGACTTGATTTATTTACATACCATACATGTATCAATGTTTCTGCTTGATACTGTTATAGCATAATATGAAACGATTATGAACTAATTAAGATATGATAATAAGCCCATTTATTATTTGCCTCTAGGGTATATGTCCTTCATTTTTTTATGTTTTTAAATTTTCAAATTACGTAGCATTTAAAATTAGTATATTTTGACATGTGTTATAAATGACCTGTTTTGAATCAGTGGGTCATCTATACTGTACAAGAAGAACAATAGAAAATTTAGTTACATAAAAAGACATAATTTGTAACATGATCTATTTTCACGAGCTTTTTACACATATAATACTTAAATTAAGATTTGTATTGTCTATATGATTAGTAGAGTGGTTGTATGCTCAAGCCAACCAAGGATCAAAACCTAGCTTGGTGCAATTTATTCTGATTAATGTGAGTTACTCTTTTAGGAGCAGACCCTGTTCCCACCGATAGCAAGATGTCTAGGATGACTTCTTCAATCCTGAAGCTCTATAACTCCACTGGTTAGTAGGTGTTGGGGTGCATACATGTGATTGAATTTACGAGAAAAATGGATCAAGCACACATAGTTCATAAAGTGTATCTGGATTACCAACTCAAGAATACAACGCCGGGTATTGGGGTTGCATAAGGAAGGGACACAAAACATGTAAATAAATGAATGGTGGTGAACTAAATACGAAGCAAATGTTTCGAAAGTGACTACATGAGAAAGTTTTAGTATTATCATGTTTTCCCCGCAAATTAGCTAAATAAGCATCACAAAACATGCAAAGAAATGAATGCTCGTAAAATTAACTAGTCCCACCCCCTCATCTAGAACTTGGTGGTGCCGCCATCCCATAGTCCTCTACCCCCCCCCCCCCCCCCGAATTCGTTGACCCTTATGTGTATGCAAGCTTGGTCTCACACCGACATGTTTGCTTATCATCTAGTTAAATTGTATTTTTTCTTTCATACAAAATTGTGAGTTATTTTTTATTGTGTGTTTTTTTGGATATTTGTATTAGGTGATTGAAATTCTACACTATTTACGGAGTTCCAGTCTATTGTTGGTGATGAAGAAGAACCGAAGGTAATATGTTACCGTTCTACACTTGTCTTCATACATTGCATGTTTTTACACCTATGTTCTTTATGTATCCAGTCTTTCGTGTAAATCATTCGCATATATTATGCTTGTAATTTTAGGATGAAAATGTATCGATCTTAACCTAAGAATAATTGAAGAGTAGAAGCTAGCTGGGCACGGGATGCTACACTTGTCTGGCTAGGTGTTGTTAGCTTGATATATTATGTGTTTGTGTGACTCTTTGAGTAATATTTGTACTAATGTGTACTGCTGTGTACTGCTAGCTTATTGTAGTTCCTGCTAGCTAGCTATTGACATTGGAAATTTTTGTATTTGTATTATGTACTGTTGTAATATTGTGGATTTTTGTGCTCACTGAATATTTTTAATAATGTGCACCGCTGTAATTTCATACTCTTAATATGCCAATGTATTCTAAATTATGGTAAGACTGGTGCCTCTGTTGTGCAATCTGCATAGACCCGACGGGTGCTCGGTCGGGTCGAGTTGCCCGCCGGATAGCGCATGGGCCTGTATTCTGGTCTGGTCATAGACAAGGCTTTGTTCCCATTTGTTACTTGGGCATGGGTCAGAAAAAGGTTGATCCGGACAAACAAACCCGATTGGCGGGCTTAGTGTTGGCTCCAAGGAAGCATGTCTCCCGGATGACCAATAATTTTGAAAAAATATGTTTATTTTTCTTTCAAAGAATTTGTGACTTTTATATGTTTGCAAAGTAAAGTTTTTTATGAAGAAAAGGTTAAAATCACAGTGTTTGGAAAAGGCCATTATAAAGATCATATAAATCGGATCCGCCGAAACAAAACACCGAGCAAAACGATAACTGTATCGTCAGTTCCCCAACAAGATCTAGCAAACACCTAACCGCCTCTTTCGACCCCATCCTAGGGTCACTCTCACCATTGCCACTCGCCAAGAGAAGTTGTATTGCCTGGGCGCGGCGGCTCGAACTCAAGCAAAAGGGGCCCTTGAACCACACGGCCTATCCACGGAACAACGCCCACGCACACGCTCCGGATGTCGCCGTATTTACTATCTTCCGCCAAACCGTCATCAACATGTAGATCGATGCGCAGACTCTCGCCACACCAGCCACCGACACCACCGCGGTGGCAAGTAGCACCACCTCCCTGCACGCTAGCCGCTCCACCTCTCATGTCTCTTCCATCCATCGCTACTCCACCGCAGCGCCGCCATCGCCCCCAAGTGAGAACGCGACACCGCAGCGCCGCCATCGCCCAATCCGGAAGCCAGATCCTAAGGTTTTCCCCGGAGCAGCACGAGTGGGTCGACAATAGTCGCGCGACGACGCCTTCATCAAGGTAACGACCTAAAAACACCGCCATCATCTGCCAAGACCGAAGTCAGCTTGGTTCACCGGCGACTAGACTCCCCGTCCCGCCGTCGGGACTAGAAGATGGATCGAGATCCATCCCTCTAGCCGCAATCCATGGCCGGCCACTTCCGACAAAGGAAACCACCACCGGCAAACCTAGGGTCGCCGCCCTGGGCCTCCTCGTGTTGCGGAGCCGAAGCCAGGTCCTCCTCCACAGCACCGTCGCTAGTCTGATGAAGATGACGAAATTTGGCCAGACCCCATCAGGTCCGCCAGCTTCACCGCCTCCAGCCCAAGGACGGTCGTGACTAGGGGTCGGGGCCTGCCATCGTTCGTCCACCCCCACGACCAAGGAGCTTCAAGACGAGCCGCCGCATGCTACTGATCCCCGGTGCAGCGACACCACCCAGGCTTTGCCTTGGCGTTGTGGCCAGCGGCGGCGGAGGGGATGGGGATGAGAGGGAGGGGCTAGCACGGGAGGAGGCGGCGTCCCGGTGTGGCGGCAGCGCCGCACGGGGATGGAAGAGAGATATGGTTCACTCGTTAGTAGGTGTTGGGTGCATGTCTGTGATTGACTTTACGAGAAAATGGATTAAGTACACATAGTGCATAAAGTGTAACTTCATTATGAACTCAAGAATACAATGCCAAGAATCGGGGTTGCATAAGAAAGCGACACAAAACAAGTAAATTAATAAATGGTGGTGAACTAAATACGAAACAAATGTTTAAAAAGTGACTACACGAGCAAGTTTTAGTGTTATCACGTTTTCCTCACAAATTTGCCAAATAAGCATCACAAAACATGCAAAGAAATGAATGCTCATAATCTTAACATGAAAAACATGTCGTGGAAGTAACTACATGAGTAACTTTAAGCGTTACCTTCCTCACGGACTAGAGGAAGTAGCTTCTCTCTTTCTTGCTCTTTAGATAAATATTTTGACATCATGGTAGATTATGATGATCCTGGTCAGCATAACCATTTCTTAAATAATTTTGATGGTTCTGTTTTTTCCTAGAAAGTCCATCGAATTATTCATAATCATCAACACTAGTATAAGGAATCCTAAAGTAACCCATTTTTTTGTGTGGCATAGCGTGTAACTTACTCTGATAGAAAAAAACAGAGTAGTACTAAAATCAGCGTAAAATAAATGGAGGGAGATATAGTTAGGTAATGACGATTAATGGCCGCAAGTCTTAGGTGGATTGAAAGGACAGAGGACAGCGAGTGAGCATGGGCTCCACGGCCGGATGGGCGGATGGGTTGGACAATCGCACTTGCGCACCAGCTTTCTCCGCCGGGGACGACGGGTGGCTGGCCTGGCCTGGCGTGCGTGCGTCGATAATAGTAGGCCGGAAGCTTCGAGATGCATGGATTGGATGGATGTGGATGCGTGTTGCAAGTACGATCCATTCAAGGGCCGACCCACAGAACCTACTCGCCCACGTGTCCCGGGCGTATGTACGATCCATCATGTGCGCCTGTCGTCTCTGCCTCCCGCTATCTCGCCGTGCCTCTGTTTCCTTTCCCTCCGTCTAAACAGTATGGGGTCGTTTAAAGTGTTGATCGATCTAGACAAACCCGCACACCCTCCGTCTCGAAGAAGTTGTTAAAGATTTGTCTAAATTCATCGGTAGCTATACATTAAAAGTCTAGAAGGAATGAACTTCTAATCTACTTCCTCCGTTTTAAAATATAAGATGTTTTAGGTTTGTAAAGAAAATGAATCTAGACTTTTTTAGTGTGTAGATTCATCCCAAAGTTGAGTGAACCTACATACTAAAGCAAGTCTAGATTCATTTTCTTCACAAACCTAAAACATCTTATATTTTAAAACGGAGGGAGTACGATAAATACTTTTGTTCGACTTCATAGGGGTCAAAATGTCGGATTCAACCCAGGGCGGCATTTCGGCTCACAGGAGCTGAGGAGCATATGCACGGATGTGGACAGTATTTTTTTAAATCTGATTTTATTGCCCATGTCTTTAGCATGCTTCGAAATTTTAAAAGAAGCAGACATGTATGGTGTGTTTTCTTTTAGCGATAAAAGATGCATGCTACTTCCTCCGTTTCAAAATATAAGATGTTTTAGATTTGTGAAGAAAATGAATCTAAACTTCTTTTAGTGTGTAGATTCATCCCTAAGTTAAGTGAACATATATACTAAAACAAGTCTAGATACATTTGCTTCACATACCTAAAACATCTTATATTTTAAAACGGAGGGAGTACGTTCCAGGGAAAGATGACAAAAACTTGTGCTACGATAACATTTGTAGAGCACAGATTTTTCTGTTTACACATGCCACGTAGTATTTATGATGAGTGTTAACCTCGTGAGGTGGCTCAATCTTTAAAGATTTGGAGGGAAATCAAGGGGAGGACAATGAACTCGATGAACACGACAAGGGCAAAGTAAGATACGGACTCACAAACACACACTTCAGGTTTCCCTGTTGGACTGAATCACCAACACGACAGAATCTACGTGGAAGAGACCGCTAGGTAGATATTCACGGTGGAAAGATCGTCAAGCAAGTGAATAGGATCTTTTTGTGAAGAGATTCTATTTGATAGAGATCCAAAGAAAGAGATTAAATGCAATAGAGTGCACAAGAACAAAGATCCAACTCAAAAGAAGGGGTCTTGTACAACTCCTATATGCAATCTATGGAGATCCCCCCCTAGAGAAATTGGAGCCTAAGCCAATGTAATTTTCAAACAAAGTAAGGTTTACATAGGAAGGTGGAGGCATATATATACCTATCCACGAGCTATGGTATTTTAGTCATAAAAGGACCCAGGGTTTCAGCTACATGGGTATGGCCCATTTTGGTGCACGAAAGCGAGGCCAGATATTCCGGTGTAAGTAGGCTGGAATATTACACGGGGATATCCGGTAGGGGCGGATATTTTTTTATAATCGGTCTCATTTTCGGTTTGCATCTAGTCTAGGTTCTAGGGGCACAACAATAGTCCGGACATTGCACCGGATATGTCGAAGGGGCTAGAATTTCCGATGTCGAAGGGGGTCAAAACTTTCGGTGCTGGGGGCAGAATTTCTAGTGTCAGAGGGGCGAAAATTCCGGTCTTGGCAGCTCCACTTCCTTCCTCTTCTCGGGCAGGCTTCTCTTGTCCATCTTGTAGGGTGGCTTGACGATCCCCATCAGGTTCATACCTGAAAATGCTTAACACATTGGAATGAAGTAGCAATCTATATAAGGTAGTACCAAAGTTACAATATGTTAGGAATGGAATTTTACATGCGTACATAGGACATGAACATGTACACCTGCTAAAATCTGGGACCATATACTTCTAGGAGCCGCTTTGAATTACTAAATTTAAGACTTGAAATGAAAAACAAGTTATATTTTGACATAAAGATAGTATAATATAAGTTGTTGGTGATATAAAATCGTACTTTCTTTGATCCAAAATAAGTGTGGAAGATGCTGTTGGAATTTACTAGCGGGTCTTATCCCTTAGCCTAACTATTTTTTTTTAAAACGAGGCAAAAGCTTTGCCTTTCATTGATATAGTAGATATAGTAGAAAAGAGTTCACCCGTTTATGAGAAAAACTGACCGAAAAACCGTACAAACACAACACCACACGCCAGCCCCGAGACTGCGCTCCACACTGGTCGACGACCAAGCTAGGTCGACACCACACCTCAACGCAAAGCGGAGGCGAAAGACCGGAGCCGCCGCTCCAACTACCACGCCGGCCCCAGGGCCGCGCCCCGCCTGGCCGAAGACGAACCCGCCTCCACCAAAACCACTAGAACACTCCACGCAACCCTCTGTCCGGCGTACGTCCAAAGCGAGGCCCCAAGAGGCAAAGCGACACAAGAGCGCCGCCCACGCCCGATCCCGTGAGAGATCTAGGGTTTCCCCCGGAGAACCCGAGCGAAGGAGCAAGAAACACCTGCTTCGACGACGACTTCAAGAAGGATGCGGCGCCCACGGGCGTCACCGTCGTCGGTCCTGGCAAGCCGCCAGGACAAGGCTTTTGCCCAGCGAAGAGTCTAACCTCACGCCCGCCCAAACAAGGGCCGACACAACCACCACACCTCCCCTCCTCCTCCAAGGTCCCAACGATCATCAATCAACCCTTCCGCCGCCATGCCTAGACTCCCCATCGCCGTGACGAAAGCCGCCGTCCGGATCATCACCACTGCCCGCGAGGTAGTTGTCGAAGACAACCAGAGCGAACCCGGGCAACAACCGCCGCGAAAGGGAAAGAAGATCACCGCCACCATGACAGCTCCTAGGCGGCCCAGATATAACCCTGGACGAGCCCGCGCCGCCACGACGATCCCTCCGACCACGCGCCACCGCAGCAGCACCGAGCAGACACAACCACACCTCGCAGCAACCACACTGCCAACGCAGACCCCTTGCAGCTATCGCGTCGAGGATGACCTATAGGCGTCGCCGCATAGCCCACTAGGACCAGGTCCATGGCCAGCGTCGGGCCGTCCCCGCGCCCAAAATGGCAGCAGCCCGCATGGCCCAAACAAGGCCCAGATCAGGGGCCGCACAGGCGTCGACCGACACCGTGGCGCCGCCCCACCGCAGGCAGCACCGCCGTGGCCACCTGAAGCAACACCGCCGACCGCCACCGACAACCACCAGCACCACCGCTGCGCCGAAACTCCATGCACAGACCCCTCCGCGAGGCCCAGATCCGACCCAACCATGCCTCCACGCCACACCCGCATCAACAGGCCATGCAACCTCCATGGCCGCGACCTCCTGCAGCTCCAACCCTGACGGACGGCCGCAACACCATCGCCTCCTTCCGTCGTTCCTCGCCGGGCTCAAGGAGATCCACAAGATGGGGGAAAAGAACGCCCCGCCGCCACCATCCTGGGGGAGAGCGCGGCTTCGCCGGCTCCCCTCCAGCAGCGGCGATGCGGGGGAGGGAGAGGAGGGGACTACCGGCGGCTAGGGTTTCCCCCGTGTCGCCAGGAGGGACGACGCAGGGGGGATGTGTCGGATTAGCTCTTCCTAATTAAAATTCTCAAGGTTCAAATAAATGCAAGCATGACCAGAGGTGGACTAAAGTTTAGTCCCACATTGCTAGTAAAAGGGGAGTTGGACCATCCTATATAGTGTTGCACCACTCACTAAGGTGTGAGAAGAAGAGAAGCCCTCGCGCACTCATCCTCCAACGTCGCCCGTCTTGCCACGACGCGCGTGCACCGAAGGTTGCGGGAATCTCACCAGGCCGAGCTCATGTTTTGCACGTCGTTTATATTTTGTTGTTTGAGAAATTAATTGTGTATTAATTAAGAGTTCTGGATCGTGGGTTGTTGCCGACTCGGTCGTGGGCTGCCCACGTCCTAACTGACCCACAGTATATAACCAGGCAGATGCGAACCCTAGCTAACACAAGCAATTTGATTGTATCTGCCTACCTGCGCATCACCGTTCCATCTCTCCGTGCTGCCCTCTGCTATTCCATCCTGTCGACTGCGTGCATGGTCGCCCGGAAAGCAGGCATTTGGAACCCCGTCTCTCTGATCCTGTACTAGGAGAGAGGCCATAAGGTTTTTGGGGAGCGTCTCAGCGCGACTGTTCAAGTTCTTCTTCATCCTCTACGTCCCGCTTTCTCGACTTCATCGCCATGTCGGACGACGCTGCTAAGAAGGTTGCTGATGCCACTTCCGTTGCTGCCGCCGGTGGAGGAGCTCCTATTGTTTCTCTATTGGTCATACCCTCGTACGTGGTTTTTGTCCTCCTGATATTTCTGATTACTAGTAGTATCACAGTATGCATAGATGTGTTAGGTTTTTATTTGTCTGTATGGTGCATGTCTATTATGCGTATGCTAGTCAATCTTGAAAATTGTTCTGTCATGTACTGCTAATTATTTCAACATATAAACTTTGTACTAAAGTAATACCATATCACCGGCACTTATTACGACTCGAATGGAGTACTCCCTCTGTTCGGAATTGTAGGGCCTACGCGCATACCTAGATTGTTAATTTGACCAATAAAATATAACTTATATATTATAAAAGTTATATCATTAGAAAATATAACCTCTAAAGTTTCTAATGATATAATTTTTATGCTCTATATTTATATTTTGTTGTTCAAAATAGCAACATAGTTATCCGCGCGGGACTTATAATCCTACACTACAAATGGGTTTTCACTTGAGTCCGTTTGTGATGTAAGTAGAAGGCCCACCAAGGTCGTGGGAGGAACCATATAAAGACACAAAGCACTCACCTCGCCGTAACATTTCCTTCATCACAGTTGTGTCATGTCATTCTTCACCCAAGACGTTTCCTCTCTATGCCATGACTGGTCGGTGTAATCGTTGTCAACTTCTTGCGTTACTCTCCCTACTTTGCCAATCACACATTTGTTCTCCTTTGTTCGATCTGTGCCACTTCCGCCCTTCCCTAGCAACCTCTCCTCCATATCTGGGCAAATAAGCACGATGCCAAATGATGATGCAGGCTCAAATTCAAGCTTAGATATGCGCCCTCTGTCTAGTCCTCTTGGAGACATCGTCCTCGATGTCGGTGAATCCCCTTGCCAAGGCCTTCTTCTAAGTAATCTAGGCGGTGGTGCCAGACACGGCTCTATACGTGGTTCAAGATAGATTTTTCCATTACTATGAAGTGAACTAGGCTATTTTTTTTTAAACAATACATTTTTTATTTAATTTCACAAATAATACACGAAATTAAAAAATTGCGAATCTAAAGGACCGTCGTCCATTGAAAACTTCACTATATTCTGTTAATCATTCAACTTGACAAAGATCGTGTACTAGTTATGGACTCTAAACATAAACCCCTTGAGCAGTGGAAGGACATGCAGATGCTTCTCCAGCGGTAATTCTAATCATTACGACATTATATCGGCAACGTTCGTGAATTTTATGATATCAAGTAATTAATAACTTATTTTATTCGTTTTTTTCGCCGGACAGCGCTTGAAAACGGTTCACCAACAAGGCTAGGGGTGTTTGGAAAGCGGAGCTTACATTTGAAGCACTAGATATAACACCACTAGCTATATCCGCGCATTTCTTTCATTCTAGTTTGATACAGTTATTATCATGCTTGATTATTATTTTGATTGAACTATGTTCTCGTAAAGTGCCTGACGCAGGAACCAGGTAACAATCTATGTGGATACTATGTTTGCGAGTTCATCCGACAGACGTGTGATGAAAATGGCAGAAATTTAGAGCAAATCCATAAATATTTTTATAGTTTTTTATTACAATCAAATTGTGTTTAATTTCATTCATATAGGCTGACTCCTTTTTTAAATCAGATCGAACGTCTACGGGACGGTCTTCTGCCAAAGGATTGCGTACGAACAATTCAGCAGGAATTTGCGGGATTTTTGGATGCAGAAGTTCTAAACCCAAAAGGGAAATACTATTCGACTGTGTATAAACAATAGGGATTGTAGAAAGAGCAACTTTTGTATGTAGTGCATGAACTCGATCCGTGTATCGAATATAATATTGTCATAATGATCTTGTGCAATATAATCATTCGTGCAAAACACTAAATAAATAATAAAACAACATAAATGAATTCTCTGCCGCGGCAGAGAAATGTGTCAAATCTCTGCTGCGGCAGAAGATTATTGTCTCGGTTCGTGTTAAGAACCGGGACGGTTGCTCCTCCCCCCTCGCACGGAGCAGCGGCCACATATACGCTCTTTTGTCCCGGTTGGTGGGGCAACCGGGACTAAAGATTGAGACTTTAGTCTCGATTGCCCCGTCCCGGTTAGGGAATAGGGACTAAAGGCCCTTACCAACCGGAATATATGGGTCGTTCTGCATTAGTGATAGGGGGTAGCTAGCAGTGTAGGTTGATGAAGTAAGTAAGAAACTTGTTAAAATTGCACACCAAAGATTGTGAATATATCCGAACAGCGAACAAGCAATACCGTACAGCCGGTAGCTAGTGGTATAACGTGACAAGAAAATGGCGTGGTTGGTAATGCGAGGGCTACAACGTTTTTCTTTTCTGCTGCGCTGCCGACTATCAAGAGCTAGCGCACGAGTGTGCATGTATCAAATCCCCTGTTCCTTTCACATGTACGCACGCGTAGCTGCGACCTGCGAGACGCCTCTCCGGCCGGCGTCCCACCACCTAATTAGCCACACACGTATAGGGGTGTAGAGGTTACATGCGCACGCGTGCAAATCGCATGTTAACCCGTCGGATCGTCGCCTCCTACTCAAGACACTCACGTGACGTACTGATCAGTCGACTATGGGCATGCACTCTCCACATGCTCGGCTAGATACTGCTTTACTTATCGAGAAGTTCTGCCACACGAGATCTAGTATTTTTTTATTTAAAAAATCATATTTATATGTTTTCAAAGATGGAAAATAATTCTGGAATTGTTCATCAATGATATATCCAAATAAGCATGTAAAATCCCAATACAATCTTTTTTATTACAGGCGACACAAAAATAACAAAGGCATTTGAACATGTGATACTTAGATCCATAATTTTGTCATTTTTTTGTGTAGCTCAAAATGCACATTATTTTCAATTGATAGTTTACATGTTTATGGTACTACATCACTAGCTACATCCTATATATTTTTTTAATTTGTTACTCACAAATATGATTTCCCTTTTTTTAAAGGATCATGTGCACAAATCTTCATTCCTTATCCGAGCAATACCGTCTAGAAAAAACAAGTGACTCGGATTTTTTTAAATTCACATGTATACACACCATAACGATAAAGTCGAGTCACTTATTTTTCGGATGAGGGATTAGATAATAATAGTATGATTCAACTAGGCCAGGTGTACGCGTCATTCATCAAGGTTAACCTCACAAGGACCATTCATCATCGGTAGTAGCTTGTTCTGTTAATCCTTGTCGTTGTGAACAAAAAACCTGCCACTCCGCGACATGTGGACGGACCAATCAATATACGGAGTACTATTAGCTGTAGCGAGTATATTAATTCAATCTGGCATGGCATGGGACTCCATCATCCAGGCGTAATTTTGGTCGACCGTGTCGCTCTCCGAATATGGTTGGCGAATATGCGTACGTGTGCTCTCTGTCAGTCTCCATACGTTGAACAGTTGATCCATGCCATGCCAGTGCGAGATAATTGAGTAATCATGGGATGGGAGCCAGCAAGTGCAAATGAAAGCATGCATGGCCTTTCAGAGAATGGGGACGATTACGAGGGTCTGTCATCCTATCCGAATAAGCGTGTAGTAATAAGGGACAGATTAATGCGCGTAGGGATACAGAAATGAGACAATTAGGACAAGTAGGATATCATTTTTAAACTATTAAACTAACTTAAAACTAAACGGGACAAGTGGAATAAGCTAAATTTGACATATCCCACTTATCCCACCTAAATTAGAGTTAGTCTAGTAGTCTAAAAATGATATCCCACTTGTCTCAATTATTCCACTCCTGCATCCCTACATGTGCGCCGTCTGTCTGGATCGGACCTGACCTGTCCTGCGCCCCTGCCGCTGCCGGCGTGACCGAGTCTTTGCTCCTCTGCAACCGTTTGCTCCTGTGCAATCGCTCCTCACCCCGATAATGCTAGAGCTACGGACGGAATTGTTACGGATCGAGACTACTGACTGGTGTGTCAATCGCTGGTGAAAACATGCGAGGGAAAATCGGAACAACCGTTGCTAGCTCTCCAACCCGGCTGAACCACTCCAACCACGTCTCTTTCGTAGGTTTTGTCCGTAAAAGAATTTTGTAGGTGTAGCATTTCTCCTCCTCACCCCGACCCGCCTGATCTCTTCTCCTCGGCAACAAATCCAGTCCAGCGATTAATCGTGTGTTCTTGCCACAGACAAGTCTTATACAGTACTACTACCTCTCCGTTCTAAAATTTTACTCCCTCCGATCCATTGGAGGAAGCGGCTCTTTCCAGCAGTCCAGTTGAGAGCCGTTTATCATCTAAACTTGGATGTTGGCAAGAGAAATTACTATCCTATGGGGCCCGACTAGTTCTTATAAGCTCAGTCTTAACTAGCTAGCCTCTCAATGTTTATGCTTTCTTTTTTGAAAATTCCTAAGGGAGTAAGAAAACGTCTAGACTTTTATAGATCAATATTCTTTTGGCAAAGTACATATAATAAGAAGAAGTATAGGCTCTCAAAATGGAATAGTGTGTGTCGTCCAAAGGATCAAGAGGGGTTAGGTATAGAGGTGCTTGAGATAAAAAAAATAAATGTTTATTCAGCAAATGGCTATTCAAACTTTTAACCGGAGATGGTATGTGGCAGCAACTATTACACAACAAATACCTTGGTGAAAAAACTTTATCTCAAGTAGACATAAAACCAACAGATTCCCCCGGCTAGAAAGATCTGATGCGAGTAAAAGATATGTTTTTTACCCATGGCTCTTTTACAATAGGTAATGGCAAAAGTGTTCGTTTTGGGGAAGATGTTTCGTTAGGGGAAACCACATTAGCCCAGCAGTACCAAATATTACAAACATGTTTGGCAATTGGCTTAATGGTGTTGGAAAAATTGACAAGGCTAGATTACACATTGGAGTGGCGGCATTGTGTCGGTCCATTTGGACGACTAGAAACAACATTATGTTTAATAAACAAACGGGGCCTAAATTTTTTGCAAGTTATTCGATTGACGGTGTATTAGATACAGGTATGGTCCTACATGCTCCCGACGGACCAGCGAGAACCTATGGAGGATGGATGCAGCCGTCTGCTTATGGTTACACATAACTTCTACTTCCAGGCTACTGGGCGGCGGCACATTAGTAAAATTCAAAATGGATAACTTTTTGTTGCTTCTTTTGAGATGGTTGATACATGTTTCAACCATTTCTCATCCATGAGTGTAATAAATTGAATTTGGTCTAGAATGTTGCAATAAATATGGCCATGTGCATCAATTGATATAGAGGCCAGGACTAGGCTCCCCATTTCGGAAAAAAGCAGTCCAAATGGAACAGGTACTCCTACATATCATCGTTCCCTATATATTTGAGAATAAGGTTGTAATAGCATTTCCAAGAACGCAGAAATCCGCGGCACACGCAGACAGTTACTTTCTCCGTTTCAAAATATAAGATGTTTTAGTTTGTGAAGGAAATGTATCTAAACTTTTTTAATATGCCTAAGTGAACCTACATACTAAAAAAAATCTAGATGTATTTTTTTTACAAAGCTAAAACATCTTATATTTTAAAACGGAGAAAGTACTACTAATCGTAACTAGTAGCTGACTGTAATAGAGAACAAATGGAATGTATAGCTTGTTTAATGAATAAAGACAGGGCAATGGATGAAGACAGTGCGTGCACCGGAAGAGCCAAGTATATGTTGTAACTGTTGTTGGCGTTTTTACCGTGTAAAACAACCACTGCTTTCTTATGGAAATATAAATATGCATGGTCACAATTTACATGACAACACACTAAGTAATTAGCAAAGTGCAAGCTGGTCTGTTCCTTTCTTTAATCAAACGTATGTTGATTCATCACCGTGCATCATGTATTCGTTTGCTAGTACTAGTTATGAACTTGCGATCAAATATTATCTAAAATACTTTGCTGCCAGCAACACATACCTGTGGGAGTTTCTCAAAACCAAGTTCTTGTCTCTTATTATCTTGGGCAGCTTCAGAAATATCACCTTGTTGGCAGGTTTCAGCCGATGAAGACTTTGATCCACTATCTGCATTGTAGCGGGCTCCTACGAATCAGCTTGCTCATGCAACTCAGATTTTGGTGGAGAAAATTATGAATTTTCACAAACTAGTCTGAAATTTGCTGATATTTCTGACCATTAGTTTTTCCTTTTTTTAATGATGAACAGGGGTTTTCCCCTTGTTCCATTATGTGATAAAGCCTGGAGAAGTGCCTAGTCTCATCGGCCAAGCAGTAGCAAGTTCAGAACAGGATAACATGAGTTCCCCTTAGAGTAATGGTCTAGTTGTGCCTCCATTATCTAAGATTTCCAAGCTGAACGGAGATCTCATATCTGTCAGCTTACTTTCTCCCGCTCATACGGCAAATTTGCAGCACAACGGGAAACCCAAGTGGCATGTAGATGTTGCGGCTCGCCCGCAAGCTTCCGGATGGTTGAAACCGGCAAAATAGGAGACTATATGTACTTGAAGGAGAACGGAGCTTCTGCAGCCGATGCCGATGCCGATGCTGGTGCCGTGTCCTGCCTGCGCAATGCGTCTTGGAGGAGGAGAGGAACAAGACGGGGAGCAAGAGAAGCCGTGTCGTCCTGATAGCGACACTGCAAGACTTCATAGTCTTCTGAGGTAGCAAGCATGAGAAGCCGACATTACCGACCACTTGATCAGCACCTGCAAGTAAGCAGCATTGGCCTTCTTGATCACACGACGATAAGGTATCTGTTCTACAACAAGATCAGCCACGTCCAATTGCAGCGGAGTGGGCAACTCAGTGTACAATGGAGTATGGTCTGGCACATATGATTTCAGTTGTGACACAACAGGATGATTTCAGTTGTGACACAGATGGAAGCTCCATTATATATGCCCGCAGGTCGGAATCTGGCACTGCCCTCGGCAATCGTTTCAGTAGGCTGTCAGATCTCGGGGATCATGTCGCGATCTTTCAGTCGATGATACAGCCCGGTTCTTCTCTGTCTGGAGGAGTACAGCTTGGGATGGTTCACCCATTGCCCTTAAGACCTCTTCAACCGCCGTTGCGACCTGCGGGTCCGTCGGGGTTCGCCGCTCAACCTATAGGGCAGCTCTTCCAGCCATCGATGAATTTTGCTAGGCCTGTTTTTCCGCCTATTCCTCCGCCTCAGCAATATGCGCTGATGTTTCCACAATTTGCGCAGCCTCCCGTTGTTGTGTCTGATCCTGTGGTGCCACGAAATAAACGTAAAAAGAAGAAGAAGAATATGCAGGGAGCACAGCCGCAGCCACCTACGGTGCCTACGCAGCAGATTTTCCAGCCTCAGTTCCAGCCTCCGCCAGTGCTCCAGTCACCCGGCAATGATGTATGGTCCTCCGGTCGTGAGTATGCCAGTGCCGTTGGTTTCTGCTGTTTCAACACCCGCGGTTGCTGTAGTGGATTCTTCTGGTCAGGCTGATCTGGGGAAGGCCAAGAAGATGGTGAAGTGCTGGAAGTGCTCTGGTGATACTCATGCTTCTAAAAACTGTCTGGTTCAACACTACTGTTTGGTTTGTAATAATTCTGCTCATCCCACCGCCAAGTGTCCAATGCTGAAATTGTCCAAGCCTACGATGATTGTGGCAGGAAATGGTACGGAAGATACTCTCTTCAATCAGTTGCCTGATAGCATTTTCAAGCCAAACTTGGCTCCAAAGTGTACACCGACGGCTAAGGTGACTATGGTGGGTGCGGTGGTGCCTGCGGCTGTCATTGAGTCTCAGATGACACGGATTTGCCATCTTAGTACTCAGTGGAAATGGGAGACCCTCCCGCATGGTGATGATTCTTTTCTTGTAAGCTTTCCTTCTTTTGCGGATTTACAGCGTGTCGATGGCATTCAGATGCCGATTCCTTCTCACAATGCTCGGATTGTTATCAGTGTTTGGGAGATGCAGGATATTCAGCCGAAGTTTGTATTACCTCAGGTGTGGGTTCATGTGGAGGGTGTTCCTCATACCATCCGGCACTTCCATGGTTTGTGGGCAGTTGGCTCTCTTCTGGGTACGACAGTGGATGTGGATTTACCGACGCTGTATAGTCGCAATATTATGCGTATTTGTGTGGCAGTGATGAATCCAAATGTGCTGCAGAAGTGTGTAGATGCCAGAGGTCCATTCATTGGTACCACTGCTACTCTCAAGCTTAAGGGCTATGACTTTACTTTTCGCCCGGAGTCCCCAGACTTCTCCCCTGATCCTACTTTTACCCCTATGTTTTGGAGGCGTAAGGGAGATGATTCAGATGAGGACGATGGTACGGGACAGAAGGAGAAGGACCCTTCTACTGATGATACCACTACCCGGACTCAGGGGAATTAGATGGAGATTGATAATGCGAGTTCCCAGATAGCTGTGGGTGGTCCTCAGGTCAACAAGGTTTCTGCCATGCCTGTGTTTTCAGTCACGCCTTTCAACCATAGTCCCCAGACTCCCAGGGGTAAAGCCATTGTTGCTGCTGCACGGTGTTCTCGTTCTTACTTTCAGAGGCCTGGTTTGATATCTACTACTGCATCTTTCACCATGGGTGATGTGGGTCTCTCTGGCACTTCTGTGGCGTACGGTTCCCATGGGTCTCCTTCGCCGACCCCCTCTGCTGCACCGATTGCGGTGAAGTACTCTTCACCAGGCATCTCTGACGCGTCTTCGCTTTTGGGTGTCGTGACGCGCACGACCTCGCCTACTACAAGCCCACCAGCATCACCTCCTTCGACACAGCCGGCACCGTCGGCTGCAGCTGGGACTTCTTCACCATCTGTTGCGCGGGAGGCTCAGGACGTCCAGCCCACTACGTGGCAAGCACCTCAGCATTCGGTGTTACACCAGGAGGCCGATGGACTTGGGCCACAGGATGGCCAGGGCTGTGGGTTTATTTCAGCGACGGAGACGCGGGTCGAGCAGGGCTCGTCGAATGATGCAGCTATGGAGGCTGATCAGCTTTTACATGTACTCAAGGTCTCTGCGATACCGGTGTTGCGTAGGAGTGCAAGGCATCCGGTTAGTGCGGACGGTGCTTCGGTCACAAATATAGATTATTTGGAGAAGGCCATGTGCAGGAAGGCGGAGAAGAACCTCGACACGGCTTGTAATCCCTCTTCATCCAAGTATTTTATTCCTTTTTCATCAAAGTGCATTAATTCTAAGCTTAATTCTGTTGGAATTAGTTTAGGTAAGAATGTATGTGATGTTTCTATTTCTGCTAAGGTCTTGAAGCAGATGGAATTTGACCGGTTAACGGTTGTTCCAAAAGTCTCGGCCTCTTTTATTTCCACCTACTCTGATGATGAGGATACATACATCTCAACAGATGGTCAGATCCTATCTCATCTAGTAGGTGAAGTTCTTGAAGTTGGTTTGGACGAAGATAGATTAAGCTCAATTTATGAGCTAACTGCTTCTGGTCGCAAATAAATTTCCGGAATGTAACAAATCTCGAAAACGGGATCTTGCGCCTAAATCAATTATTGTTTCCCAATGAATGTCATGTTTTTGAATAGAAGAGGTCTTCGAGACTTGGCTAAACATTTACACATTGCACTATGTTTTAGGGAACATAATTTGGATTTTGTGGCTATCTCCTAAACGGGTAGAAGAGAATTCTCACAAACTATACTAGATCGCCTTTCAGGCGGGATAGATTTTGTGTGGCATTCTCATCCACCCAGGGGACGGTCTGGGGGAATTTTACTCGGCGTGCGGTCAGACACCATGGATATATTAGCTGTTGCGGAAGGGGAGTTTCATATTAAACTACACATCCGTAACAAAGCTAATAATTTCGTGTGGAGTCTGGTTGCTGTGTATGGTGCGGCTCAAGAGGCTTTCAAGGCTGATTTACTTCGAGAATTGGTGAACTTAGCTAAAGATAATCCGTACCCTATACTTATAGGGGGGATTTTAACTTGCTTCGATTCCCATTTGAGAAGAGCAAATGCCGCTTCGACGATCATTGGCCCTTCCTTTTTAACGTTGTCATCGACAGTCTTGACTTGAAGGAAGTAAACATGATTGGTGGACAATTTACTTGGGTTAATTCTTTATCGGAACCAACATACGAAAAACTTGATTGTGTACTGATGGACTCAGATTGGGAAGACCACTTCCCTCTAGTTTCGGTACGAGCTCTAGAACGTATTGAGGCTCTGTCTGATCACGCTCCCATTTTGCTAACCACTGGTTTGCCATTACCACGTTGTGGGCGTCCTTTCAAATTTGAGCTTGGATGGCTGCTTCGTGATGGTTTCCATGATATGGTGAAAGCAATTTGGGAAAGGTCGGTGGCTGGTGATACCCCAATCCAGAGATGGAACAATAAAGTTCGTTTGACACGGAAACACCTCGGGGGTTGGGTGCGTCACACCGCTGGTATTCTCAAAAAAGAAAAACTTAGACTTTCAGCTATTATTGATGACCTCGAAGCTCTAGCAGAATCCCGGTTGCTTACTCCACAGGAAATTGAGCTAAAAAGCCAATCAAATGCGGAGATTGCCCGGTTACTGCGAGAGGAGGAACTCAAGTGGTATCAGCGTTCTAAATCACAATTTATTTTGCATGGGGATTCTAATACTAGATACTTCCATAGTGTAGCCAATGGCAGACACAAGAAGAAACGTATTGATTCCATAAAGCATCATGACGAGTTGATTGAAGGACATGAGCAGCTAAAGTCTTACATTACGAATTATTATAAAGGTTTGTTTGGGGATCCGGAGGAGGGCACTTTCTCAATGGATGAATCCCAAATTAATGATATTCCCCAAGTTTATGTGGAGGAAAACAACTATCTGACTGCTCCCTATTCTGAGGAGGAAGTTAAATTAGCTGTTTTCCAAATGGAGCATAATAAGGCACCTGGTCCGGATGGTTTCCCCGCTGAGTTCTACCAAACCTTTTGGGATGTAATCAAACCAGATCTTTTGAACATGTTTAGTGCTTTACATGAGGGTCAACTAGATCTGTATCGGTTGAACTTTGGTGAAATCATCTTACTGCCCAAAGTTAATGAAGCAGAACGGATCCAACAATATAGACCGATCTGTCTTCTTAATGTTAGCTTCAAGATTTTTACCAAGGTAGCCACTATCAGGTTGAACTCTGTGGCTGATCATGTTGTTAGGCCTTCACAAACCTCCTTCATGCAAGGTAGACACATCTTGGATGGCGTGGCTACCTTGCATGAAACGGTTCATGAGCTCCATAGAAAGAAATTGAATGGGGTAATTCTCAAAATTGATTTTGAGAAAGCTTATGACAAAGTTAATTGGTCTTTTCTACAACAAGCTCTTAGAATGAAAGGTTTCTCAGCGGAATGGTGCTCCTTGATTGAAAGCTTTGTAGTCGGAGGTAGTGTTGCCATCAAAGTCAATGACAATGTTGGCAACTATTTCAGACTAAGAAAGGGCTAAGACAAGGAGATCCATTATAGCCCATGTTTTTTAATATAGTAGCAGATATGTTATCTATCTTGATTGAGCGTGCTAAGTCTGATGGCCAAATTGAAGGTGTGATTCCTCATCTTGTAGATGGGGGGTTATCTGTACTTCAATATGCGGACGATACAATTCTTTTTATGGAACATGATCTTGAAAAAGCCAAGAATCTGAAACTCATACTTTCGGCTTTTGAGCAGCTTTCTGGATTAAAAATTAATTTTCATAAAAGCGAATTGTTTTGTTTCGGCGAGGCCCAAGAGGAGGTTGGTCTTTATAATGAACTCTTTGGCTGTTGTCACGACACTTTTCCGATCAGATATTTGGGCATTCCGGTTCACTACCGAAGGCTTACAAATGCTGAGTGGAAAACTGTCGAGGAAAGACTACAAATACGTTTGAGTAGTTGAGAAGGCAAACTTCTTTCTATAGGGGAAAGATTGGTGCTAATCAACTCAGTTCTAAGTAATATGGTTTTGTTTATGCTTTCCTTTTTTTCAAATACCAAATGGGTTTTAAAAAGGTTGCATTACTTCCGATCAAGATTCTTTTGGCAGGGAGATAATGAGAAAAAGAAGTATAGACTGGCTAAATGGAGTATTTTGTGTAGACCCAAAGAACATGGTGGGCTCGGTATTCATGATCTACATGTTAAGAATACAGCCCTCCGTAGTAAATGGCTCTACAAGTTATTAAATGAGGAAGGGATTTGGCAAACTATTATTACAAGAAAGTATATTGGTTTAAAGCATTGTCCCAAATGGTTTGAAAACCTGGTGACTCTCACTTTTGGGCTGGTCTGATGGCGTCAAAAAACATTTTTTACGCTTCGGAACTTTCTCTATTAATAATGGGACGCAGATAAGGTTCTGGGAGGATAAATGGCTAGATAATGCTTCCCTTCGAGAACAATATCCTTTGTTATATTCTATTGTTCGTTATAAGGAGGAAACGGTTGCCACAGTGTTCGAATCATTCTCGCCAAATATAACGTTCAGAAGGGATCTAATTGGTTCTAGACTTGACTCTTGGATTATGTTGCTACATCGTCTAGCACATGTACAACTGTCAGACGATCCAGATGAATTCCGATGGAATCTAACTAAGAATGAGTCCTTTTCTATTAGCTCTTTGTATAATGTTGTAATTCAGCCGACTATTCCAGCGGTAGATAATAGGATGATCTGGAAGATGAAGATACCACTTAAAAATAAAAAATTTGTTTGGTATCTTCGCCGTGGGATCATCCTTACAAAATACAACCTTATTAAGCGGAATTGGCATGGAAATCCTAGGTGTGTGTTCTGTCATCATGATGAGACAATCAAACACCTATTTTTCCAATGTAGTTTCGCACGGTCTATATGGTCAATCACCCAAGCAGCTTCTGGCTTGTATCCACCACGTAGTATTGCCAACATTTTTGAGAATTGGTTACATGGTATTGATAACAAGTACAAAATCCTACTTAGGGTCGGAGCGATAGCCATTATATGGCCGCTATGGCTATGTAGAAATAATAAGGTTTTTAATGATATAAACTGCTCTCTTCTACAGGTTCTCTACAGGTGTACCCATACCCTTCGGGCTTGGTCAACTTTGCATCGTGCGGATTATCGCGATCTCTTCTTGGAGGTGTGTACGCGGCTGGAGGATACGGCACGAGACTTCTTTACCAGACATGGATGGCAGCATAGTCTTCGGATAGACCTACCCCATGCATCTTAAGCGTTATTACAATTTCTCAGTTTGATATGTAATTCGTCTATACTTTCTATGTGGATTGGTGTCGGCTGTGTGCATCTTTATGCAGAGGCCGGTGTAAGTTACTGCTAAGTAATAAAGGCGCCTTTTATCAAAAAAAAAAATATGCCACTAAAATCCTGAGCTCGGCCGTTGGTTGGACTCGTCACTATCGGCGTGTGTGCGGCTTTTCCTTCTTGAAGGCTTTGTCTAGAAGTTGTGTATTTATCTCTTTGTTGTAGTCTTTGCCATATGGTTAGTGGTAGTCCGGTGAAGTTACTGTCGTGAGGCTTTGGCCTCAGGTTTGTTTACTTTGTCATTCTCACGCTCTTGAAATAAACTGGTTGTGTGCAAACGATGGGTTGGGGCTTTGTTCTCCTTTTTGAAAAAAAAAATTATATATGCCACTGAGCCATACTTTGCCAGGATGGTGAATGTCCCAATGTATTTAAAAGTCAGTTTGGGGTATGGACGATGCACCACAGATTTCTAGACGTACGGCTGAAGTTTCAGAAGTACCATGATCACCAATCTGAAACTCACGAAATGATCTGTGTCCATCAGCAATAATTTTCATGTGACGACTTGCAGGTGCCAGCTATTGCATGAATTCAGAGAAATTGCTGTGCTCTCGTCAGCCTAAGGGGAGGTTGAAGCAGATGAAACTGCCAACATCCCACATCCAATGAAAGGACGACCAGTATTTTGCGGGGTTTTTTTGCGAGTCAAATATTCCATTTTATAGGAGAGGCAGATACTGCACAGCGAAGAAACATCCCTAAGCATTGATTCACACACTTGGTCTGCCCATCAGACCGCGGGTGATAAGTTGTACAGAGGTTGAGCCGAGTGTGCATGCTTTTGAACAGATTTGCCAGAATGCACTTGTCAAAATCTTATCTCCGTCAGACACAATAGAGCTAGGCAGACTGTGTAACTTGACAACATTGTCCAAAAACAGAGTGGCTATCTGAGACGCAGTAAAAGGGTGTTCGAGAGGCAGGAAAGCATACTGGTGTAATGATCCACCACCACCAAGATTACAGTATAGGCATTTGAATTTGGCAAGCCTTGAATGAAATCATAAAAAAGGATTGACAAGGTGCAGGATGGTTTTGTAGAGGTTGCAATAAGCCAGGTGTCTTGCAATTTATGTGCTTAGAGCAACTCTAACAAAGACTGTAAACTCGCGCACTGTAAACGGCGGATACAATCCACGGAAAACTGTTTTACAGTTCGCAAAACACCCGGCGCAGAACCCCATTCACGGGTCGAGTTTGCGGGCATCGTTCTGCGCCGGATACAGTTTCAGAATGGTAAACCCAGGATTTAAACATTTCAGCATATTGCATACACAAATCATATGCAAATTGATTCAATAAAATAATAGAAAATAGTTTAACCAAATCATCTGCATTACAGAATTATCCCAATCAAATCAAATTACAATTATAGTACCAAACAAATTATTACAAAAATAGTTCGAACAAAGGACAAATGATTGTTTTGTTACACACACACACACACAAATGTAACAACAAACGAAACATCATTGGCGGCCATGCCATTGTCAGTGGTGGTCGATCAGATCTTTTTGGAGCTGGTTATGGGTGCCCTCGTGTTCGATTTCGTTGTACGAGTTAAGAAATGCTTGAAGACAGTCTGGATTCCTTTCTGGCCTCACTCGGCGCCCAACATTGTCGTAGAAGCACTCCAATTCTAACCCTCTCTCGTTATCGATGATCATGTTGTGAAGAATGACACAACATGCCATGACGATGTTCCAGAAACGAGCAAGGCAAGCAATAAGCAATGGCAAGCAAATAGTTCGAACAAAGGACAAATGATTGTTTTATTACACACACAAATGTAACAACAAACAAAACATCATTGGCGGCCATGCCACTGATAGTGGTGGTCGATCAGATCTTTTTGGAGCTGCTTATGGGTACCCTCGTGTTCAATTTCGTTGTACAAGTCAAGAAATGCTTGAAAACGGTCTGGGTTCCTTTCTGGCCTCACTCGGCTCCTAACATTGTCATAGAAGCACTCCAATTCTAACCCTCTCTCGTTCTCGATGATCATGTTGTGAAGAATGACACAACATGTCATGATGTTCCTGAGGGACTTAATGTCCCAGAAACGAGCAGGGTCTCGCACAAATGCAAACCTAGCTTGCAAAACACCAAAAGCGCTCTCAATATCCTTTCGGGCGGCCTCTTGAGCCTTGGCAAATTCAGCTTATTTCCTTGTTTTAGGCTCATAAATGGTCTTCACCAAAGGTGCTCAATCTGGATATATGCCATTGGTTAGATAGTAGTCATTCTTCATGACTTTGTAATTGCAAGATGGTGCATCTCCACGGGCAAGTCTTTTAAATAGATGGGATCTATGTAAGACATTGATGTTATTGAGTGATCCTAATAGTCCAAAAAAAAACCCAAATCCACAGGTTTTGAGATGCTATGGCTTCAAGAACAATAGTTGGGTCACGACTTTTATGGAAATATTGGCCTTGCCAAGCTTTTAGCAATTCTTTCACTTCCAATGCATACAATCCATACTACTAAGCATGTCGGGCCAGCCCCTCTCAAGGTTCATATCCACCAATCTTTTTGTATCTTCGTTGTTTGCAACTCAAAGATACACATCACCGAATAGTTGGATCACAACCTTTGCGAACCTCCGAACAGATTTAATGGTGGTATCTTCACCAATGTAAAGATACTCATCGCAATAATTTGTAGGCACGCCATATGCAAGCACATGCATAGATGCGGAGATTTTTTGGTACATGCTAAACCCAAACACCTCGCCGCCATCTCTATGGCGCTTAAAGTACACTAGTACAAACTCGTTACTTCGAGACTATGCATAGAGCCGATTTACCCCAAAAATACAATCCACCGGCTGTGTTCATCACCATCAGGCGGTCGTAATTTTTTGACCTCCTCTAACTTTAATCTCGAACGGTTTTTAATATGCACCGTCTCTAGTATGACTACCCCTCAGTCGCTCGTTAAAAGAAAACGCCTCTAAATGGAACCTGAGACGACGGCAATTATTGTCCGTCTTCCTAGATCACTCAACCACAGCCGGTTAGAAATATTAATCGCCTCTAGAGGTATACTACCGCCCTCCTCGAAAACTCGCGTTGTGGACGTTACCGAGGTACCGTGCGCGTGTTGTTAATGCAATTAGAAAGTGGATATCATGCACTAGCCCCCATCCACACACGTCCACGTCCACACACGTGTCCACTCGTATATAAACCTGCTAAGCCTTCTTCTTCCATGAGCTCGTGTCATTTTCCCTCAATTTGTCTAGTCACAAAACCCTAATCTACACCTTCCACGCGCGCCGAAGCTCCTTCACTTGCACCACCGCTCTCCTCTTAGCTGCGCCATGAAGCGTACGCGTGGAGACGAGCCGGAGGTAAAGCCAGTCGAAGGCGCAATAGAAGATGGCTCGGTCGTCGCTGAGAAGGCAGAGGCGGATTCTCTGGGCATGCACGCCGCTCGACGCCGCGCCATCGATGCTTCGGGCTCCATCCAGCCAGTCGCCGTTGAGCAGCAGGTGGCCGACAACGTCATGGTGCCAGCGGCAAATCTAGTTGAGGGGCATGCGCCAGCTGACAGACGCAACCCGGTGCTCATCATCAACGTTGATATCCTCTTCTAACAAATACTCTTTGAACAAATCGAGTACAACGACGAGTTCGAGGAGGATCTCTATGATGAGACATCTGAGGTATTACTTTGCTAACTTCTCTAGTCATCGCAGCCGCATATTTCACTGTCATACGTAGGATTTGCTCGGTCCTCTATAGATTATTTTGTTCTACCACGCGCCTTCTTGAATATATATAGTTAGAACGATCGATTGTTTTGGAGATTTGATTAGATCTGCTCATCTGTCATCTAGTAAATTTACATCTGCTTACCATATATGTTATCGGAGTGTTGATTTTGATACACAACATGCATATATATATGCTACATAGTGTATATTACGTTTCTATTCCTTAATGAGGCCAATGATTCAATTTTGCCCCAAAAGGGTGCAAGGGGAGACACATATAATCGATGGTGTCATATTTTTTTAGGGATGGGTTAGTGAACCTGAGGCAATAATGTACATCAACAATATAAGTTGTGCAATTGGTACTTTGGTTCGCTAACTCCATATCTAAAAAAACTTACGAGGCCCCATATATTCTACATTCATATGAACTATTATATTTTAATTCCGCAGTGAGGCCAATGATTCAAATTTGCCCCAAAAGATTTCACATGCATTCATAGTGTATAAGAAGGATTACATTTCAGTTTTCTATTATAGCCAATGATTCAAATTTGCCCCAAAAGAGAGCCAGACACATTAATTGGTGTCAGATTTTTTCAAGGATGAGTTAGCGAACCCGGGGCAATATAAAATAACAATATATAGGTTGTGAATTTGTTACTTGGTTCGCTCATGCCATCCCTAAAAAAAACTTATGAGGCCCTAGATTTATTCTACATTCATATGAACTATTATATTTCAATTCTGCAGTGAGGACGATGATTCAAATGCCCCAAAAGAGTTCACATGAATTTGTGTATAAGAAGGATTACTTTTCAATTTCTTATTGTGGCCAATGATTCAAATTTGCCCCAAAAGAGAGGCAGACATATTAATTGGTGTCAAATTTTTTCAGAAATGAGTTAGCGAACTCGAAACAATGTACACGAATAATATATAGGTTGTGCAATTGGTACTTGGTTTTCTCACGCCATCCCTGAAGAAAACTTATGAGGCCCATGTTCTACATATAACTCTCATCCAATTAATTGTCATTTTGTTTGGATACATGAATGATATATGAACTGATCAACTATTGTCTTATATATATATGTTAATTGTCATTTAATATTGTCTTATATATATGTTGTCAATTCTTGAGTTGTAATATAATTAAATAATATGTATGAGTTTTAAGTTATGTTCTTAAAAATTAACATGATGATTCTGATGATGTGGACTCTAGCAAGCAGTCCAGGGACAACAAGATCCGCTACATGCTGAGGCACTTACGGTGGCGCTAATTCATTTCCACCGTAAGGGGGATTTCTTTTGCCCATTCTGTTGTAGAGCCGTCAACACAGACATCTACAGCATGATCCGGCACGCGGTGGAGATTGCCGAAGGCCAAGGTAGAACACACCAGCCGAAGACCTTGGCACAGCATGCATCCTACAACAAATTCCTCCGGGAATATGTCTTGATTGGCCTATTGGACATTGATCACTAGGCTGATGCTCCTGCTAAGGCGGCTCCGTGTCCCTGCTCCTACTACTGCCCCTGCTTATATTTTGTTTAAGTTAAATATTACCTCTGGTTGCATGTAAGACAATATCTACATCCGTAGTATCTGGTGGTTTAACTATTATAAGTACCTTGTTTATATATTAATCTACTCCTTTATATGGAGTTCCTTCAATTTTCCCGTGTTCAATTATATTACTGATCATGTTGTCGCACCGATCTATATCCGTAGTATCTGGTGGTTGAATTAATAATGATGGAAGTGTAACCGTTATATAGAGTTCCTTCAATTTGTCCATGTTCAAATTCAAAACACTTGTACCTTATTGCTGTGCAACAAGCGCATGAACACACTATACGAGTCGGTCATATACCGTTCAGGTTATCTAAGACACAACACTTAGGTACTACGCCATACATTTTCTTCGATATATGAACCTCATTTACTCTTAGGCCTTTCACAATGGAGTGTATATATATTAGCATGTTACCATATATAGGAGTTATACATACCTAAGAAAAACAACCTCTACAATGCATTGTATCTTAGGGCTTGTTTGATTGAAAGGATTTCCAAAGGAATTCTGTAGGATTCCAATCCATCTGAATTTTTCCAATAGGGTGTGTTTGTTTCAAAGGAATAAATCCTTCAAAATTCCTATGCATGTCTTTCCTACACTACAATCCTATAGGATTTCTAATAAGAGGTGAGACCTCTTGGAAAAATTCCTCTGTGTCTATGACAACTATGACATATCTCTAAACCCTATAAAATTTTCTATGTTTTTCCTGCGGTGCAATCAAACAGCTTATCTTAGCGATTCCTGCATTTTTCATTCCTATAGGATTCTAAGTGTGTAAAAACCTAGCAAAGCATGTATAAACACCTAGCTAGCAAGCATGTCTAAATTTATGATTAACGAAATCCGGAGTTCTCAATATATCCGGATTTCTAAATATTCACTCAACCAGAATTCTTTCAAATAATACATGAAAAATGGTTATATTGGTAAAAAATTCATAATTAAGAAACCAAATGATCTCACTTTGTGATTAGAAATTTGAATTATTCAAATTCAAAAAACTTACACCTTATTGCTCTGCCCCCGAGCGCATGAACACTAGTAGTCATCATGCTTTCAGCATATAAGATCCAAGGTTTATACTGCGCCATTTTTTTCTTCAATTTATGAACCTCATTTTGTCTTAGGGGGGACTCAATTTCACTCTAGCAAGAATATATACACAACTTCCTTTACTTTTAAATTATGAATAATTCTCAAATTCTAGAATAATAAAATGCCGAAGTTCCGAATATATCTGGAGTTTTGAACATGTTTGTTTCAAATTACTAATCGTCTTAGATAGGGAAGTTTCTTGGAGCAAAAATATGAAATATTCGGAGATCAGATGTTCTTAGAGACATTTTCCACTTGTAGATGTCTGAGGCTAGTACTTGGCGGCAAATATCTGCAAATATTTGGACAAATATTTTAGATTTGTCCCACATTTTTTCTTCCCCGCCCTCCCAAACCACTATCCACCGCCGCCGCCGGTCCCCTACCTCTCCACCACCGCCGCCTCCGGTCCCCTGCCTCTCTACCACCGTCGCCTCCGGTCCCCTGCCTCTCCAACATCGCTGCTTCCAGTCCCCTGCCTCTCCACCATCGCTCCTTCTGGTCCCCTGCCTCTCCACCACCGCCGCCTCTGGTTCCCTGCGGTGCGGATGCTCTCCCTCGCTTCCGAGGACCCCTTCGTCGTCCATGTAGGTATGCGTGAAAACCAAACCCCCAAAATCCTAAATCAGCAGCTTCGAATTAGGAATCTTGCCAATTTGATTATCAATTTTAAGGTTCAGTCCAGGTTACCGAGCTGCAAAGACCCAACAGCGCTGTCGGAGAGCCTCCCCAAGCGGCATGCATCTGTCCCAACTCTTTTCCCCTTGTATAAATCTGAAAGTCTGCAATTGTCACTTCTAGCAGTAGAGATTTAATTGTCACTTCATTGGTCTCTTTGTATCTTGATTGTATTAAGATGCTCTCTGTATGTATCTATTTAACATATTGGAACCTGCAGTGACACTATCTTTGGTGGTTTTGAATTCCAGTCATCATATGAAGAGCCCACCGAGAGGATTGAGTTTAGAGGTATCAAAAGAATATCAAAATTCTAGTCATCTATTTTGTATGCATTTAGACGGTAGACATTGATTTGTTGTTGCATTAGGGCCTCAACACAAGGGGGACACTGATTTTGATAAGCAGAGCCTTTTTGGACATGACATGTATCTGAAAAAAGTTCATGTAGACTTCCTCTTAGACAGGTGTGAAACCGGATTTCCACAAGAAATCAAGTACTACATCTACAAGCTACCCTATTCATCTGTCATGAAAAAGAAGTGCAAGATGGTAAGATGATATATTCTTGATAATGTTATCAACGACAAGCTACCCTGTGATATTTAAATACTTCTACTAATCACAAGCATGCTAATTCTTAAATTTGTACTTGCCCAGATATTTGGAGCTAAGTTCACAAGAAAATACCTAAAGAATCTCCTTGATGAACCTATTGATGTCCATGTTTCACAAATGAAGAGCAATAAGCCAAAGATGGTTAGGATGAAGATAGGAGCTGGCCAACATTGTCCTTTTTTGCTCTCATGTCCATCGGTCAAATGCAATCTTGACAACTTGACGACTAAAGATAGCATTGTCCTTTTATGCTCTGATGAAAAAGATAATGGATAGGTACATATTCTGGTTGAGCAACTACCACCGGGAGGCCCATTATAAATGCAATGCTAGTTTGTTTGATAGTACTAATTATGCTATTCTGATTAATTTATGGAATACACTTATGTACTGCCATAATGTGTAATGGCTAAATTTGTATGGATTTCCCCAACTATGTGGCTAATGTTACCGCGATGGAGCTGCTATAAGTTCTTAAGTTAATCTGGCTGTTGAATCATGATTATGTGTCATGTCAGTTATGATCGAATTCGAATTAGCCTGCTACTATTTAAAATGGTTTACACAAACTGGATACAGTCAATTTAAAAATACGCTTCAAGGCACACTAGTTCCGGAGACAGTCTTTATTAGAATCCAACTCAGGTTGCCTTACTATTCGAGACGGTCTATAGTATAGGTCGTCTAGGTTGAAGAGTTCTTGCAAACGGTCAGAAATATTGCCCGTCTCTAGTTCGTAGATGTTAGAGGCGTTTGATTTTTTGCACCATATGATGTCGCGTATCTTAGAGTTACAAAGAAAAACCGGCTCAAGTGACGCGCTCTTAGAAGCTATGCGCTTGAGCCAGAATGAGACACCGTCTGAGGCCTATGGGAAATTGACGTCTCTAAGTAGCAAGTTTCTACTAGTGGTACGTGCAGTTGGCTTCACAATCCTCTAAGATTTTCATGAACAACTGTCACCGCATTCGAAACCGCCTATGGAAGAGATGCGATGGTAGGTCAGTACCTCAACGAAGTAGTCTTGCATCAGCGAATGGTGGCATTGCCAGCGGTCGTGCGGGAGACAAATCTAGGCAGGCATCAATCCACGATGCATGTTCAATAGCCTCCTCCTATCCTCGATCTCCTTGACGACGAGGATGATGGCTAGATGCTCGGCGTCATTGTTGTGGAGCATCTCGTCGAGGTCCGAATCGTCGTAGGAGGAGGAGTCCTCAATTTACAACTGCTTGCTCTTCGTCGTCAAAGAAATCATCTGAATCAAACAAATACGACCATCAAAATCCTTGAAATTTAGCTGTGGTGGGGGATATCAAACGAGTTCATACCTTGGCGGAGGCAGCGGGCGGTTCGGTTGATTCACGAGGCAGCAGCGCTCTCGGCTGCAGGACTGGCTCCGATAAGGGTGGATCTATCGGCGCTGCACCGACAAATAGGGCCGAAAAGGACGGGCTCCGCAGCGGGGAACGGCGGTGGCGGCGGGCGGAAGGAGGAGAGGCAAACGGAAATGCCAGCTCGCCAATACCCACGAGGAGATAGGGTTTCACGCTCGGTTCGGCCCCTTGCTTCGTGTATGTACAGGCCGTTGGCGGAAATTGACCGCCTCCTAAATAAAGTAAGGGCCGACACCTTTTATGGGGATCACTAGAGCGGCCAATTTTTGTGCAAACGGCAAATTAGTGGTTATTTTATAGTTTCGGTCCATTTACAATCTTTGTTAGAGTTTCTCTTAGCATGCTCACATACTGTAGAGAATAAGTTTTTTGGCCATTGATATATGTCTTTAATTCTAGCATGTCCACCTATAGTGCCAATGAATGAAATGCAGTGATGAGTTTTGTATGTAGCCCAATATTTGCACCCACACACAGTTCACCATATTTGTGAATGAGATGATCATGTAGAGTGAAACCCTGCGAATTATTTGTAGAGATATTGCTAAGTCTATTCACGTGTTAACTTGCCATGTTACACGTGGGAGGAGGTGTTGAAGTGTACATATGAATTGCCTATTCTTTTCCATAAGTTTCGACTTATGGCTGCGTCGGCTAGTGCATTAAGCTTGACAGTGCAATCGAAAAATTAATTGTTCGGGATTTTAAGAACCGGCCAATACAATATCATTTACCTATTTGTGTAGGCTATGTAAAACCATATGTTGACCTTTTGCCTTTCCCAAGCATTTAGAGGCAACCACAATATATCAAGTTCAATGGCACTGGATCTCTCTCTCTCTCTCTCTCTCTCTCTCCTAACTAACATATACATATCTGATTTCGGCATCATAATATTCTCATTTCTATCATAAAGAATTCCTAGAAATGAAAGTACATGGTAATTGAGTTGTCGTGCACGAGCTCTTATGAGAGGTCCCTATAATGTTGTTGTAGGTGCAGCGGAAGTAGTATGAATATTCTTATCATCCTCCCCTTCTTGAATTGAAGTATTTCTCGACGCAATCTCATCTTTTTCTAAAATATGGTTTCAAATCTGCAATTTTAAATGCGGGACTTATCGTACCCCACTCCACAAAAAGCTCAAGTTTATATTTATTATCATTTATCCTCTCTAAAAATATGAAATGGCCACTTTGATCTCCACGTAATGAATGTGTATTGTATAACTCCATCGGTGGATTATATGTCTTCTCTCGCATCTTAACACATAGTTTGTATAACTCCATAATTCTGCATGTAATAACAAGATGGTGTTGTATTTGAGTCTTTAATAGTAAAATAATATATAAAATTATTAATACAAGAATTCACATGAAAACGTGGCCAAAAATAATAGTTTTGGTTATATCCGGGCTTTTCATGTCCACATCATTCTTCCTTTCTTGAAAATGAAGCCGTCCTCGGCAATGTTTACTCTATAATTATGATAATAAAAGAGACAATATGTACACATGGTATATGTATCTATCATCGGTTTTAACTCCTCTCACATTCTTCATATTTAGTGTTTTAGAATAACAGACATCACAATAGTTCATTAGATGATTAGTCATATTCCGAAAACAAGTATTGCAACCCAATTTGCAAAATGTAAGTGAGGCACATAATAGCATCTTGTAATTTACAATGCTCATCATTAAATCATCCCAACATTAGTAAACAAAAATCCATTGTTGCCAAACTATGAGCTACAACACACTCAGATAAACATTCACGCAACAAGCTACTCGGCTTAATATCCATACTAATGTTGGACGTCATATCAAAATGATCGAGCATATGCACATATTTTTCTTTTCGCAAACAACATAGTTCATCACACGTGATGCAAATCCTATGCACCATAAAACCATTGTTTATGACATAATCTCCAACCAAATAGAAAGTATAATTAGGAACGTAAACTCTTCAAACATGTGATTTCAGCAATTCTTTTTCTAGCATGTGACAAGGACATAAGAGCATCCATTATAATAGACTACAAAGAAGTAATAGCATAAAATTTATCTAACACTTCATCATGTCTAACCAACATTACACTATCCAAATCAGATATAATAGCCAGGTCACATGGTCCATTCTCAATACTTTAAACATGTTTTGTATTCTGAGATAGTATATCCAATGCTTCACTATTCATAACCAAGTTTATATGATCAAAATCATATTCAACTATCAGTTCACAAGGTTTATGCTCCGTATTTAATTCAATGGGTTCGTTCAAATCCATAGAAGATCTAATTTTGACAATAGGAACACTCAAAAAATTAGGTATCTCATTTACACAATCCTCTAAACCATGTCCATCCTTATCAGCAAAAATTTGGTGACACTCTTACTAAAGGAGGAACGGAAGTCACTCATAGATACACTCAAAATAGTATTTATATTAGTTGTTTGATTACATGGTACATGCAAATTAGTTGTACTATCCTCTAATACAGATGGTGTGAGCAAATCATTGGAAATCTCAACACATGGCCTACTTAAGTCAAGAGGACATTGATCAATATCATGTGCATGAACAAAATTGGTATTTTTACTATCACCTTGTACAATTGTTTTAAATGACGGAGATACTGTTGGAGTGGACTTGTCAACATATCTAGACAATCCAGTCATGGTTGGCAGAGAAGCAGAAGCATTCACCATCCTCTTGAACTTGCTGGTCACATGGCTCTTTATTTCCTGTTTAGCTTTGCAAGGACAACGAAACATACTGATTGATAGAATAAAATTATTTATGCACAAGTATGTCCTGGTTGTCATAGTTCAAACCTCTCCAAAATCTATGCATAAAATCATCTTTCCTTTACTCTATAAAGGAATACAACATGATAGTTTCTAAAACATCATAATATTCTCTCACAGTGTTACTGCCTTAATTTAATTGTTAAAGTTTCTGAATCATGTCACCTGTATAATATGATCGAACAAATTTATGTTACATAGCAAGTTTCAAATCATGCCAAGTACTAGGTATATAATCAGGATACGACTGGCAATAATATTTATTTCACCAAATATAAGCAAAACCAGTGAACGTACTAATTGCACTATTTATTCTCTTTCGCTCAAAAAAGTTATGAGAAACAAGTAAATTGTTTATATCAAATTCCCATATTCAATATTTAAATCAGGATTATAACGACCATTAAATGATGGCATATAAACAGTAACCTGATCGCGTGCATTCTTCCATCGCAGCGGTTGTTATATTTTGGTTGTCACGGCACATCTCCGGCCATAGTTGCAGTCCAAGAACTTCTAACTCCAACACCTGTCATGATTAGTACAAAACAAGAAACAAATCACAAGTATATATTACTATCAACTCCTAGGATTTGGTGATAAATTGCTCACATAATTGCATATATCACATTCTTACAAGTTCTTACCATGCAACAGGTGGTGATCGGCAACCAAAAGTATCAAATAACTTCGAAGAATAGCAAATCGATTACCTGAAGTGTCACACGACATAGTGTAGAAATATTTGGATTTGTAGGAGTCTTACAAATAGATTAGACATAATCAAAGCAATGATGAAAGTTGAATAAACGCTCAATGATGGTACTGTGCTGGTCCTAGGCTAGGCCGTACTAAAGTCGCGAGCCTAGAACATCAATGTTGTCACAACACAACACAATAACATATATAAGCCTAAAAAATTACGGATTTTTTTGCTCTCAACGGAGGACTGACTATGTATGTGGATAGGTGAGAAGGAGCTCCAATTTTTGTTGTTGGAAAAAATATATCTAGATCTAGATCTAAAACTACATTACTTGAACTAGAACAAGAAGGGATCTATGGCGATGGATGTTGATACCAAGATTGATGGTGGTGATGCGGAGGTGGAGGTGATCTGCAAGCGGCGGTGGGGGAACAATGCAGTGGTGACTGGAACAATGCATTGGTGGCGAGATGAATATGAATAGAACTCGAAACTCTAATGAAACTAGACGCTAAGACCAACAACTTGCGATTATGTGGACGTAAACTCAAGGATGCAACACTGAAAAGATCATTAATGTCTCAGATAATGTAGAGCTCATTGGGAACCCCAAGTGGAAGGTATGATAATCACATCAGCAAGTTTTCCTCAGTTATAGAACCAAGGTTATCGAACAGGTAGGAGAAAGGAAACAACTCCCAAGGTGTTGCTAACAACGTGGAACCTGCACAACACAACCACAATACTTTGCCCCAACTTACAGTGAGGTTGTCAATCTCACCAGTTTCCCTGACAATAAAGGATTAAACCTATAGTGTGGAAGATAGTAATAGCTTGTGATAATTGCAGAAAGTCAATAGTAAACAGTAAACAGTAGATGGAATATCAATCGGAAGGAATGGACAAGGGTCCACATTTCACTAGAGGTGTTCTCCATAAGATAAATAACATGCAGGATGAACAAATTACAGCGGGGCAATTGACAAATTGAGAATGCATAACAATGCATGTACTAGACATTTTGATCTCTACGAGATTTGTTTGAGCATTACAACATGATACATAGACTGTAATCCAACTGCATCTATGACTAATAATCCACCTTCAGGTTATCATCTGAATCCCTTCCAGTATTAAGTTGCAAGCAACAGATAATTGCATTAAGCAAAGCGTGTAAAGAAAACAATACAATTGCCCTTGGACAAAGGATTGTTATTTTCTTCCTAGTAGCAACAACACATCTATAACCTTAGAGATTTCTGTCACTTCCCCAGATTACTAGAGCCATGAACCTACTATCGAGCATAAATACTCCCTCTTGGACTTACAAGCATATACTTGGCCAAAGCATCTACTAGCAACAGAGAGCATGCAAGATCACAAATAACATAGACATGATAGATTCAATAATCAATCTGACATAGTACTCAATATCCATCGGATCACCACAAACACAACAAGTAGCATTACAAATAGATGATCTTGATCATGAACGGAGCTCACAAGATCTAAACATGATAGCACAAAAGAGGAGAAGCAACCATCTAGCTACTGTATGGACCCATAGTCCAAGGATGAACTACTCACGCATCACTCCGGAGGCTGGCATGGTGTTGAAGAAGGCCTCCGGGCTGATCTCCCCTCTCCTGCAGGGTGCCGAGAAGAGCTTCGGATCCCTACCGATCTAGGGATGGAGATGGCGGCGGATACGAATGTTTTTGTGGATTTCTGATCGGGTACTTAGTGTTTCTGCCTCGGGGGGGTTTATATAGGCGAAGGGGCAAGGTCTATGGACACTCGAGGGGCCCACACCATAGGGCGGCGCGACCTAGGGTAGACCCGCGCCGGCCCTAGGTGTGGACACCTCGTGGCTCCACTTCGTCTCTCCTTCGGGCTCCGTGTTGCGTCTGGAAAAATAGGAACTTCGGCTTTTGTTCCGTCCAATTCCGAGAATATTTCTTTACTAGCTTTTCTGAAACCAAAAATAGCAGAAAACTAGAACTGGCACTGCAACATCTTGTCAATAGGTTAGTTCCAGAAAATGTATAAAAATGCCTCATAGTGTAGACAAAACATAAGTTAGTTGGTAGAAAACAAGCATGGATCATCAAAAATTATAGATACATTTACGACGTATCAATCATGTGATGGCTCAGACTGGTTATGGGACGGGATGATGTAATCCTAACTTTTTTGCCTTTTCGTGGAACTGTAGGTATGAAGAACATATCCAATCTAACTTATGAAAACACTAAGATCTCATCGAGCAACCTGAAATCTGATACCACTTTATATGGAAAGAAGCCTGATCTTTTGATGAGATGTGATAATTCGATCTGGTGGAGTTTGACCTTGACGATCCAACTACAACGTGAAACAATGTTGTGCCAATGAAATTGTTAAACCAATCTCCTGAAGGTTACTGATCTTGGAGATGCACGATCCACCAGGCCACGAAAGTTCTTAATCCCTAGGAGTAATCAAGAACAATCAAGAACTAAGTATGCAATCAAGATATCGCTAATATAGATAGAAGCTTTATTGATAATGGTGAATTCTGAATAGGCAGTCATGGTTGAGTTGTTGGACAGAATCGAAGTAACGAGAGTTGCAGCGATGACTAACTTTTAATCTAAAAAAAATCCAAGTTTTAATGACGACTAGGAGGGGGTTTATATGGAGGAAAAGAGGATATTTTCGTCCAACTCAAATGGGCTAGCCAAAAATACCTCTAGATGGGATTTCCTCCAGACAAAAAGCCTTTAGAAACTCCCTGTATTATCTAGCTCAAAAATATATGGGCCAGGCTAATAAAATAAGGTGACGCAACACCAAATAAAGCATTGGACGATCTGTATGAGTTAATATCTCATGAAATTCACCCAAGCATCCTTGTAGCATTACAATGGCTTCAAAGTCCAGAAATCTCCACTTGCAGCGTCTCGTGAATCCTCACACGCTTGGAGCCATCTCCATGCACGATCATTTTCTAATGCTTATTCCTCGTGTCCTTTCTAGGTTCATCATTTCTAAGTAACATAAACACATCTGATTTAGGCAACATCATATTCTCATTTATATTAGAAAAAGTTTCTAGAAACGAAAGTACCTGATAATTGAGTGTCATGCATGAGCTTTTATGAGAGGTACATGTAATGTTACTATAGATGCATAGGGTGTATCAGTAGTAGGGATATCCTCATAACCCAGTCTGGTGCACAGAAGGGGGAAGACCCCCACTGGTGGTGCTGCTGGATGGGCGGTAGCGGCGGCGTAGGCTGCTGGATGGCTGGTGGTGGTGGAGGCTCCGATGCGGCGACGGAGGCTTGTAGCTCCTGTATGATGCGGCCTAGAGTGCCTCCTTGTCCAAAACCCGTTGTGCCTTTGACTCATGCATGGCGATCTCGAGCGCCTCCTCCTCGGTCAGGCCCGATGGCATCAGATCAGCGGCATACTCCTCCTCCTCCCCCTTCACCTCTTGGCAGGCGCCTGGGGCTGCCAACTCCTCCGCCTAGTTGTTGAGGCCCTGCTGGTACATGCACTCATTGGGGCACTCCGATGATCGTGGTCGTGGCACCGTGGAGGGGAAGAAGACGTTGCGAGCCTGGTGCGGTTGTTGTCAGCGTCATAGCACGACACCGGTTAGGAGATGTCAGTGGTGCTGGAGCTGGTGCTAGCCCGGTCAGCCATGGCCCACCGAAGAAGGCGTGGCAGCTTGAGAAGCAGTGGCGAGGACGACGGAGGCCACACTTGGCGAGGACGTTGTCGACGTCTAGGCCATCCTAGTAGGCGTGGAAGATTTCCATGTTGTAGGTCCATTATAGGGCACCACCTCACGGTGCACGACGTCCTCGTGTTCCTACAACAGGACGTCGTAGAGCTTCTCCCATACATATACATGAATGCCATTATAGATATATCCTAATCATGACTAAACATAATTGGTAGTGGTGGATGAAACACTACTAATGAACGCATTACTCATATTGCAGTTCCAAATACTCTTCATTGTGAACCTCTACATGTTTACTTTTATTACTTACTTCTGTTGTAAGACCCCACCATTTAAGGTAAAGGCCCTTGTGATTGCAATGCTAGTCCCTGGAACGAATTGCTAGCATGCACAGTTTAAGATGAAGTACAGAGATACAAAGGTCATTATTACATCGTCATTCCAGAGATAACATACTCTTTACAACTCATTAGCCCAAGGCTAATACATAGAGTTCGTAACACAACGTAAATAAATAGAAGTCTTCATCTTCATGTGCCACATGCAAACATGTTGAGTGTAGACTCACAACCCTAGTCTCCATTAGAGTAACCTGCAACATCACAAGTTACAGCCATAGTGGGTCAATACATTTTGAATTGTATTGGCAAGTGATACCATAGTAGTATAGTAGCATCTAACATCTATATGAATTTGGCTAAGTGTAGTGCAGGCTGGCTTTGCTCAAAATAAGGTTTTTCTTATTAGTTGAAAACACTAAGTTTTTTGTTTGACCAAAACACCCAAGGAACCACCAATAGACCTTGGTGAACCTTTACCCTTGTTCAACCACAAGTTTTAACTTAGAGAAATTGGTATGAGGAGATCCTTGATTGCTTCAATGTCTTTGATGCTCAAATTGTCCGTTGCTGGGGACACCGCTAAGTACTTAGGTTTTACCCTCTCGAGAGGTGGTGCACTTTCTCCACAAGACTCGACCTGCATCAAGACGAGACTTTTCAGAAGCATTCCCTTAGACCACCATGGACGCATTCCATCCTATCAACCCTACCACCAACTATCCATCTGGCTAAGTTCTTGCAACCTAGTTGGTCAAGGCAGAGCCCATATGCCATGTGGTTGCACTAGAAGCTTCTCAACACTAAACATCTCAAATCCCTTTGTTCCTGGGTGGCAATCCACAAGTATGATACACAAGGTAAACCGTAGACATGGTCCTTGTGTAACCACTCAACATAAACCAACCATACCATTCCACCCAGGTGATTCATTCACATAGTTATTTTGTTAATCAAAAAACACAAGTCATAGACTTAGCAATATTTCATAGCATGAATAATCCACCCTTGTATTCTACTATCTAGGCTAAGCATACTAGTAGCAAGTTTCTTAACTTAGGGAAAATCTACTAAGACAACAACTACTAGGATTTTCCAAGGCATAGCATATACTTAGAAACAATTCTCCATGCAATCCTACTCAAAATAACACTAATGCATACATAAAATAATAGGACAAAATATGAAGCATCACTTTCCTTGGTAGCTAGGAGAGTAGCAATAGTCCTCACAATCACCATAATCACCAAAATATACACATAAAATCATAACACCAAATTCACATTTCAATATTCAAACAAAAATACTTATGAATGCATGCAAATGCAATGAAATGATTTTCCTACACTAAACAAGTCAAACCAAATAGTACTGAACACAAAGTAAACTTCCTAAAGTCCAAACGAACTCAAATTTACTTTATAATAATTTTCCAAATTATTTTTATATGAAAATAGGCCTAAAATTGTTCTGCAAATAATCCTATTTTCCAGAAGCAAAATACTAATTCAAGTCCATAGATGTGTAGGGCTTAATTTTCCGAATCCATTGATATATTATTTGTAATTTTTGGACAAACATATCAAAAGATATGAATTTTACAAGTTTGAATATCTAATAGATTTAAAAACAGATTTTAAATCGAATTCACAGATGCGTGGCAGCGTCTGATTCGCTGATACCGCTTCGCGCAGATCACGCTTCCACGCTGTTGGATCAAGTCAGATTCAACGCGCCAGATCTAAACGTAACAGTTCAGTAAGTGATCTAATCTACGGCGTACGATCTAGATCAAACGGATCTGAACGGTGTGACCATAGCGGGGCGGCGCTAGCGGCGGTGACGACACTGCCGGTGACACGCCGGAGAGTCTAGAGGGGGTAGGGGTGGTGCTGATGCTTACCAGCGTCGCGTGGATGCGAGGAAGCTCAAGGTGTTCGTGGCTTGGACAGGGGCGCACTGTCGCGGGCGCGGGAGCTCGTCGGAGATCTCACTAACGTCGGGTGCGTGCTGGAGGAGACGAAGACAACGACCTAGGTCACGAGAAGGCAAGTGAATGGCATCAGAGGTGCACAAGGTCACGGCGCACACAATGGTTTGAACCAGAGGGCAAGGGGCATGCGGACTTTACCGAAATTACTTGCCGGAGTTGCAGTCCGCGTCAGGTTCTTGCAGAGCTTGTCGAGGGCAACGTTCTGCGGCACAAGAGAGCAAACGGCAAGCATCAGAAGCAGCGCAAGAGGATGGCTAGAAAAATAGCATCAACCAGAGGGAGAGGGGTGGACGGGGCTCACCGGGATTGGTCGCCGGAGACGTGCGGTGTTGCGGCGGTGCGAGATCGATTATTGGCAGCCTGGGGGCGCTCTGGCGATGGTGTTTGAGGGGAAATGGCCGCATCGAGGTGGGGGTTAAGTAGCCGAAGCTGGGGCGAGAATCACGCAAGCAATCAACTCCAATTACTCAGATTCAATCACAGCAGTGAAGGGGAAGAAACGGGCGGCGACGACGTGGTCTGCGGGCGTGGGGTTTGGGGACGAAGAGGTGAGGTGGCTTTGGTCCCATCGGTCAGCGAGTGAGGGTGAGGCACGTGCGGGTGAGAGAGAGAGGGGAGGGGGAACCCGGCTGGGATAGATGGGCCGCAAGTGGGGCTAGGCTAAATAGGCAGCGCCTAGTTTTATTTTTTTCTTTATCCTTTTTCTTTTCTATTTTGATTTTTAGAAAAGGTTTTGGAACCCTAATTCAAATCTGTTTGAATTCAAACCTTTTCCAAATTTTTGTACTATGACCCTAGTATTCAAATGTGTGTCAAACACATCTAACCACTCAAAAACACTTTGGTCTTTTGAAAATAAAAATAAAACCATGCCTCATATGAAAATAATAAAAAGGGCATAAATATGGTTTTATTTGGTTTTCAAACTTTGAAAAAAAAATATGCAAGCTCTAAATGCTATGATGATATGAATGCAATACATGATTTTGCATTTGATGAAATTTGGGATGTTACAAATCTAACCCCCTTAAGATGAATATCGCCCTCGAGATTCGGATTGGCTAGCAAATAGGTGAGGGTGATCTTTCTGAAGGTCATCTTATATTTCCCAAGTTGCTTCTTCCTCGGTATGATGATTCTATTGTACTTTGCAGAATTTGATAGTCTTAGTATGAGTAACCCTTTCTCCAGTCTCAGGAATCTTGATAGGTTTCTCCTCATAAGTAAGATCACTCTCCAACTGAACCTCTTACAAAGGTATAGTGTTCTTCAATGAAGTTTCTTCCATCTCCGGATGACACTTCTTCAACTGACTCACGCGAAACACATTGTGAACAGCAGATAGTGATTCAGGCAATTCTATCTCATAATCCACTTCTCCTTTGCGGCTCAAAATCTTGAATGGTCCAACATATCTAGGTGCCAATTTTCCTTTGACTCCAAATATCTTCACACCACGAAGTGGTGAGGCTCTAAGATAAGATCTATCACCTACCTCATAGGTGACTTCCCTACGCTTTGGATCTGCATAGCTCTTTTGTCAGGACTAGGCTATCTTCAATCTGTCCTTTACCAATTTAACTTTCTCTTCATCTTCCTTGATCAGTTCTGGTCTGAACAAATTTCTTTCTCCTACTCCACTCCATAGCAATGGTGTAGTACACTTCCTTCCATATAGAAATTCAAACAGAGCCATCTCAATGCTTGCTCGATAGCTATTATTGTAAGATAATTCTGTGTAAGGCATACTTTCATCCCAACTAGCACCATAGTTTAGGGCACATGTCCTCAACATATCCTCCAAAATCTGATTGGTCCTTTCTGTGTGTCCATCAGTCTGAGGGTGAAAAGTTGTGTTGAACTCTAACCTTGTTCCCAATGATTCATGTAGTTGTCGCCAAAAATGCAAAGTGAACTGAGTTCCTCTATCTGATACAATACTCTTAGGTACTCCATGTAGACATACAATCTTGTTCATATAGATCTTAGATAATTTAGCACTTGTATAAGTTGTCTTCACGGGTATGAAATGAGCTACTTTAGTTAGGCGATCCACAACAACCCATATAGAGTCATAACCAGATCAAGTCCTTGGAAGTCCGGTGATAAAATCCATACCAATCTTATCCCACTTCCAATCAGGTATAGGTAGTGGTTGCAATAACCCTGCTGGTTTCTGATGTTCCGCCTTTACTCGACTACACACATCACACAAGGTAACATGTTCCGCAATATCTTTCTTGAGATTGTTCCACCAAAATCTTTCCTTCACATCCATGTACATTTTGGTGTTACCTAGATGAATGGAATATGGTGAATTGTGTGCTTCTTGCAGAATCAATTTCCGAAGCTCCGGATCTTGTGGAATGCAGATACGCTTTCCATACCATAAAGTTCCTTGTTCATCTTCATGGAATCCTTTAGCCTTCCCTTTACTAATTTTACCTTTAATCTCCTCTATTTCCTTGTCCAACTTTTGGGCTTCTTTAATCTTGTCCAACAATGTTGGTTGAATTTCCAATGACATGAGATATCTTGCAGGCACTATCTCCAATCTTAGATCTTTGAATTGGGCACACAAATCATCTGGCAATTCTCCCTTAGTAAGGCCATTCGCATAGACCTTGTGGCTTAAAGCATCCTCTACAACATTTGCTTTACCGGGATGGTATTGCAAACTTAAGTCATAGTCCTTGATGAGGTACAGACACCTTCTTTGTCTCATATTGAGTTCCTTCTGGGTGAAAATATATTTCAAACTCTTGTGATCAGTGAACACTTCACAACGTTTTCCCAAAAGATAGTGTCTCCATTTTTTTGTGCATGGACAACAAAGGCTAACTCTAAGTCATGAGTAGGATAATTCACTTCATGAGTTTTGAGCTGTCTCAAGGCATAATCCATAACTTTCCCTTCTTGCATTAAAACACCACCCAATCCTTGGTGAGATGCATCACAATAGACTTGGAAATCCTTCTCTAAATCTGGCAGACATAAGACTGGTGCTGACACTAGTATCTTCTTCAATTCTTGGAAACTGATTTCACATCCTTCAGTCCAGTCAAACTTATTATTTCTTAAGTAACTCCGTCATTGGCTTAGCTACTTTTGAGAAATTCTCAATAAACCTTCTATAGTATCCTGCCAATCCTAGGAAACTACGAAGTTCTTTAACTGACTTAGGAGATTCCCACTCAGTTACAGCTAACACCTTTGCGGGATCGATAGCTATACCATCCCCAGACACAATGTGTCCAAGAAATCTAACTTCGCTCAACCAAAATTCACACTTACTGAACTTGGCATACAACTTGTGCTCCCCGAGTTTCTCAAGAATCAAACGCAAATGTTCTTCATGCTCTTCTTTGCTCTTGGAATAGATCAAAATGTCATCAATGAATATGACAACAAACTTGTCAAGAAACTCCATGAACACTTTGTTCATCATGTTCATGAAATAATCTGGTGCATTTGTCAATCCAAATGGCATCACAGTGTACTCATACAATCCATACCTAGTGGTAAAAGCAGTCTTAGGTATGTCTTGCTCTCTAATCTTTTGCTGAAAATAGCCTGATCGGAGATCAATCTTTGAGAACACACGGGCTCCTTCTAGCTGATCAAATAGATCATTGATTCTAGGCAAAGGGTACTTGTTCTTTATAGTCACCTCATTGAGTGAACGATAATCTATGCATAACCTTTGACTTCTATCCTTCTTCTCAACAAACAGAACTGGTGCACCCCAAGACGAAGAACTTGGTTGGATAAATCCTTTCTACAACTGTTCTCCAAGTTGTTTCTTGAGTTCTTTCAACTCATCAACTGACATATTGTAGGGTCTCTTTGCTATTGGTCCAGATCCTAGAAGTAAGTTAATCAAAAACTCCATATCTCTATCTGGTGGCATTCCTGGTAATTCCTCCGGAAACACATCCGAGTACTCCTTCACAACTGGTACACTGTCTATGCTAACCCCCTTAAGAGAATTTAGCTTACTCCCTTTATATTAAAAGTTAGACTTGAATCTAATCCATTTCTTATCCGAGGTTGTGAGTGTAACAGTACGATTGGCACAATCTATTACTCCTTCATACTTAGTGATACGTCGGAAACGTATCTATAATTTTTGATGCTCCATGCTTGTTTAGTATCTACTTTGTTTTACTTTGTCTACACTTTGAGGTGTTTTTATATCTTTTCTAGAACTAACCTATTAACAAGTTGCCACAGTGCCAGTTGCCTGTTTTATTCTGTTTTTGGTTCCAGAAAGGCAGAAAATCAATATTCTCAGAATTGGACGGGACAAAAGCCAAACTCAATATTTTACCGTGGGGAACATGAAGCCAGAAGACGAGACGGAGAAGCGAACCAGGGCGGCCAGACCCCCTAGGCGCAGGTAGGCCCACCCCGCGCCTGGGTAGGGTGTGGGGCCCTGGCCGCCTCCCAGCCTCGCATCTTCGCCTATAAGAAGCCCCCGATGCAGAAACCCTAGGCACCCGATCAAAAATCCACGAAACCTTCTGTAGCCGCCACCACCGTTGTCCCTAGATCGAGGGGGATCTGAAGTTCTTCCCGGCACCCTGCCGAAGGGGAAATCATCCCAGAGGCCTTCTCTCCGATATGAAGCGTGAGTAGTTCCACCTTGGACTATGGGTCCATGTAGTAGCTAGATGGTTGTATCTCTTCCTTGTGCTTTCAGGTATATATCTTGTGAGCTCCGTTCATGATCAAGATCTAATCTATTTGTAATCATGCATGTTGTGTTTGCAGGGATCCGATGGATATTGATTACTATGTTAGATTGATTAATGGTTTTGTCTATTTGATACTATCATGTCTGTGTTGTTTGTAATCTTGCATGCTCTCCGTTGTTAGTAGCTATCTTGGCCAAGTAGTTGCTAGTGACTCCAAGAGGGGGTATTTATGCTCGATAGTGGGTTCATGCCTCTAGTTTCCAAGGGAAGTGACAGAAATCTCTTCGGTTGTAGATGTGTTGTTGCCACTAGGGAGAAAACAACGGTCTCTTGTTCATAGAACAAGTGGATTGTTTACCTTACACACTATAACATCCCCAAAATATTGATCAAGGTTATCAAATTCCAATCACCAAAATTAGGGTTAAGAAAAACTTTTGTTAATTAAAATCATTATGAATGCATGTGTGTATGTGATGATTGTATGAATGCATGAATGGACTTGTGTGATTGATGTAAATAGCAAGGAATGGTTTAAAGATGAAAACAACATCATCTAAATCATTTCCAAACAGAAACAAATCAAGAGAAATTCGAAAACAAACAAATTAAGCAAATGGTCATTTTTGCCAATCTTGCTCACTAGGCCACTTTGAGTGTTTATAGTCCAAGATTTCAAACAGAAACAATTTCAATTATTTTCACCCATTGCTAGACCAAGTAAAAGTGAACCCAAGCCCATTTTTCAAACTCATAGAAACATTTGGCAACTTGATTCAAATGACAATTCAAAATTGAATCTATATCATATGTGAAGATCACCAATTCTCAAAAACCAACCAAACCAGTGCACCTTGACAAAACCAACTAACCAGAGACTACCTAGTATGTGACTAGTACACCCACCAAGTTTCATCCAAAAATTCAAATTCAAATCTCTTTCGGCCATTTCATTAAACACCTTGCAAACACAAATCAAACAAAAGACAAAACACTATAGTGAGCAGTGTTTGTGCCTAACTTGTCTCCCCTCTAGCTCACAGCACACTCTTAGTAGATCATCTAGTTCAATTAACAAGCTTTAGCTCACTGTGAGCTTGCCATTGCCATTAATGGTGAGCATGCCGAGCCCCAAACGGCCACCCTATTGTCGACAGCCAGCTAGGAGCTTCCCTAGCCTCTCCAACCTTGTCTGGGACACTGACCACCGTCCATCGCCACCTCCTGTCCAACGCCAAAGCACAGCCAGCCCCTGGACCACTCAGCCCGAGCGTGCCCAGCTTCTCTGCAAGCATGCCGAGAGCGCGCCAGAGCGCCGCACTCGACACGCGAGCATAGACCACATGTCGCCCTCGCCGCTTGCGTGCGTGATCACCACCACCCCAGGAACCGGCAGGACAAGCCTGTTCGTCGCCGCGCGACCAGGAGAGCCCGTGTGCCATTAAAATGCCTGTCGGGCCCGCCCAGAGCACCACAACGTTCTGACTGCATCGCACCGCCCCACGCCTCGCGACCATGTCATTGAGCTTCGCAAAGGAAAACAACACCGCCCCCTACCGTCGTCCATGCCATTAGCCCACTGTGACGACGACCATGACGAGCTCCACCCGCGCCCTTAGGTCCCCTCTTGGCACTATAAATAGAGGCCACCCCATTCGATTTCTTCACACCAACACACTCCCCTCTCTCTCAGAATCACCCCATATCATCCCCGGAGCAAGGCGAGTACCAGGTCGCCGGAATTTCACCGGAGTCTGCCGTGGAGGAGGAGAAGAGGAGATATCGATTGGAGCCGCCCTAGGAGAAGCCACCGGTACCAGGAGGTTCGTCGTTGTTGAATTCGTCGTTCACCCCCATCGCCGACCCTCGCCTGAGCCCCGGTGAGCCTCACACGACCCCCACCAGCCATGCTAGGGTTCAGTCTCGCCGGCGTTGCCCGACGGAGACGACAAGCCCCAGCCGTTGAATTAGATGTTGATCGTATGGTCTAGATTGCCCCGTACCCCTTCGCACCCCCTGTCTCACTGAATGGTGGGGACATTCACTTAAAACCACCCACGCTCGCTGTGCGCAGTGGGCCGGCCCAGTTAACCTCCCGCGCGACCCAGTAATTGCGGTCATCGCCAACCTCTGAGATTGACTCAAATTTAGGTTTATTAATTTATTTTCAAAATTAGTTCTGTACCTAGATTCAAAAATCAACCCAGATCGATTCACTAAACCAAATGGCATGAAACTAATTTTGCTAGAAAGGTACTGGAATTCTTAATCCAAGCCTGTTGGATTCAAACCATTTAGATTTGTAGATCACCTATAGTGAAAATATCAAGGCAGAAGCTTTTCTGCATTCAAACATTTTTCAAAATTCAACCACAAAAGCTTTTGAGTTGATTCCAACTCTCAAAAATCACATTTAACAAGACCTTTCTAAATATATAAAAATATCTAGGTTTACTTGCAGTAATAATGAACAAGTAATAAAAGAATGCCTCATAGGCAATTCTAGTCACTTTATCTAATTAAATAAAAAGGTTAAACCTTATTAAATTGTGACACCACTTTAAATCACATTCCCAAGTACTGAAATATGTGGTGATGACATGTGTAAACATGATCCCATGTTTTAGTTGGAGAATATTAAATCTTAAGTAGTTTTTCAATGAGTAGAAATTACTTTTCTAAAATAAAATAAATAAAACTATTGCCTTAATCTTTGTGATAATAGTGATGATGCTAGATCATCTAGTGCGAACCTTTGTGTGATAAATAGAGTAGTTAAGAATTGTTTGGTGATTGTGTACCTCGTATTTATTTATATACGCTAGTACCGAACAAGGATACGAGGAGGAAGGAGAATACTACGAGGAAGAAGCCGAGGAGAACTTCAACCACTGCTCTGCACAAGGCAAGCTACTATCTTAGCAAGCTATCTAAGCAAGCTAGGACTTTGCAAGTTAACCCTTGCATTATATCTATGCCCACTAGATGCATGAAACATGCATTAGTTCCACCACTTGATACCCAATCATAGTTTTACTTGCAAGCTTAACTGTTTTATTTCTTTATCAAAGCTTTCTATTGAAGTTTACTTAGAGACTTGTAGATTTTATAAATATGTTTAAAGGTAGTATAAAGAGCTTAAAACTTGACCTAGGTTAGATAAATCTTGATTTCATCCTGAGGCATGAGATTGAACTTAGATCATTCACACTTGTTTACCACCCCTCATTAGTGTTTATCCCCCACTGGTAGTTGCTAGTGCTAAGCATAAGACTTGATCACTTTAGATGGGATTACTTGGTGAAAATGGTTATGAAAACCTTAGAATGATGAGTCATTCTACTGAAATGTTTTGACATATATTCTTGAACACCAGATGATTTTGATGATGAAAATGTTGAGGCATGAACCTTAGCCCTATATAAAACTGATGGTTGTCTGGATGCGATACCATTCCAATTTTACCGTACAACCACAATAACCAAAATTTGGATAGGGCTTGACTGGAAGTTTATATACCTTAGTATGGGTTCCCTTGCGGCCAAGGTTTGAGATGAGGCTACCTTGTGAAGATTGTCCACCTGTGCAGTTCCCAAGATGACAGTTGGTCATGGTTGGGAGGCCAAACTCATAGGAGAGGTGCCTATACTAGGGCGTGTAATTGAAAGGTTAGGATTGATTATCCACATACTGAGTATGGTGAATTCAGGATTGTTCCTGGCGGATGTATCGAATATTGTGGTGAAAGTGTACCACCTCTGCAGAGTGTCAAACTATTCGAATAGCCGCGTCCGCGGTTATGGACAGTTGGAGTGGCCATACTATTCCGTCGTCAGATGTTTTCAAAATGACTTGTGAAATGAATCATGACTTTGACTTGACCACAACAGAGTTGTGATATGAAACTCAAGTTCCCACTTAGGTGTTATAAAACTTTCAACTAGCTTTCTTTGCTTCTGAACTCAGTTAAGGTAAATCTGGCTTTTTGCAGAACAACCTAGATCCTAGTACTTCCTACTCAAAACCTCTTCCTTGTTAGTATTAGTTTGCGAGTACTTAAAGAGTACTCATGGCTTTGTCCCTGGCTATTCCCGTGGCCAGACTATGAAGAGGACTATCAGGAGGATGGACCGCAGGAAGTTTACGACAACTAGGATCATCTCCCATCGTCATCATTGCCTGTGACCATGAAAATGGATCTTCGCCCATGCTACCGTTATTATTACGTTATTCCGCTGCTATGATTGTATTAAGACTGGATCATGTGATCCTTTATTTGTTCTAAGACCTTATGTATGGTTTGTAATGGATGATGTACTGTGATATCCAATCTGTTATGTCTCGCAAAAATGGTAATCCTGGGATTGCGATGAATGGCATAATAGGCATCCAGGATTGAAAATCCTGGTGTTGAAACACACTTTGCTTAAAGCAGTTGTCTGTTGCTTGCAACTTAATACTGGAGGGGGGTCGGATGATAACCTGAAGGTGGACTTCTAGTCATAGATGCAGTTGGATGGCGGTCTATGTATATTGTTGTATTGCCCAATCGAATCTCATAGGATCTTTTTGTCTGGTATTGCATTGTTATTCCTTGCTCAGTTCCTGTCAATTGCCCTGCTGTAATTTGTTTACCCTTCATCCATGTTGTTTATCTAAGGAGAGCACCTCTAGTGAACTATGGACCCCGGTCCAATATTTACCATTGATACATCTTCAACTGTTACTTGTTTACTTGCTGCAAACCATTACCTTCAACACAATATGTTTAATTCTTTGTTACAACAAACCGGTGAGCTTGACAACCTCACTGATTCATTGGGGAAAGTCTTGAGTTTGTGTTGTGCAGGTTTCCATGTTTCTTGCAACACCTGTGTGATGTTTCCTTCCTCCTTCTGGTTCGATAACCTCGGTCTCTACTGAGGGAAGACTTGCTGCTTTGCTCATCACTCCTTACTCTTGGGGTTTCCCGACGAAGTGCTGTCAAGCACCACGCATCAAGATTTTCTGGCACCGTTGCCGGGGAACGAAGAAAATAAACTCCCATGTCAACAAAGCGCCATCAACAAGATTTTATGGCGTTGTTGTCGGGGAGGCTAAGGACGTCTTCACAAGGGGAGTCCTTCACTTCCTTTCTATTTTACTTTGTTTTTAGTTTGCTTAGTTTCTTTTGCTTGGTTTTGTATGCCTCTTTTCAAAAACTCAAAAAAAAAATAGTCTAGTTTGGTTTGCTTTATTTATTCAAAAACACAAAAAATTAGTTCCTACACTAGTTGCTACCATATCTGGTTTTGGACCAATATTTATTTCACCTATGGAAGAGATATCCACTTTTAAGCAAAAAAGTGAGGAGAGTTTTAAAGAAGCTTGGTCTAGAATCTCCGCTTTACAGAGGGAAACTGAGCCTAAGATGAGTCTTAGCTTGGTTATTGATAGTTTCCACCGTGGTATTGCTCTTCATATAGATATGCTTTGAATGTTGTGGCTAAGAAAGATATTTTGCTATGTACTGAGGATGAAGCTTTTAATGCCATAAAGAAATTGATTATAATTTACGGTACACCTGGCAAGTCTGATTCATCCTTCACAAATATTTTTGCTAGGTTGAACACTCTTGAGACCAGTATTGCTGCTATGAATAGTTGCTATCACATGCTTAGGGCTTACCATGATTATGTTCCCCTAATTTCTGAGCCTTCAAAGTGGTTTCCCACAATCAAAGTCTCTATAAATACTACACTTTTTGATGCTCGCTGTGATATCATGTCTGAATTTTGTCTCATGCCTAAAGATATTTACGATTCTTTGAGTCTTTGGGGGATTTCTGAAGGAGGAGAGGAAATATCTTACTAATAATGCCCCTTTATTTCCCATTGGGATAGCTGAAGGTGTGTTTACAAAAATCTCAGGGAAAATGGTGTCTACTGATTATCTTGTTATTCAATATGTAGGCAAAGGACATATCACACTTGGAAGATCCCTACTAAAACACCTGGGAGCAATAATAGATGTGGGAAAAGGCATTATGCATTTTTCTCCTCCGGTAAGCAGTCATATCTTCCCTAAAGAGAAGAAGAAAGGTAAGAAAGGAAAGAACAAGAGGGGTAATTCTTCATTTAAAAATACTTGATTCTTCTTGCTTCTTGTGCCTAACTTAAAGGCGTTAAAGAAAAGTACTTGTTGGGAGATAACCCAAGAGTTTTCTTGAGTCTTGAAAGTTATTACTTCAGTAATAACCTCTTCTTATCCTTTTTGTTTGTTTTTTATGCCAAGAATAACCTCTAATGAGAGGGAAGTAAGATTTGGGGAGTTGCTGTCCCGAAACAGATTTCTGTCCTCCACAAAAAAAATCGCGAGGAACCTCTGTAACTCGTAGTGAGCTGAAAATTTACGAATAAATCACCCAGTATGTTATCTAACTTTCGTTGGTTCAACACTTTTTGATTTGAGCAACAGAAGATGTTCGAAAAAATCGATTTCTACCTGATGGTCTGTTTTGACAGATTTCTGCAATTATTTGCATTTGCTTCTTATTGATTCCTTTTTTAGCTCTCTTTTGGGTAATTGAGCTTTTTGATGCTACGGTAGCTTGTGTTTTTAGTGAAAATTCTTGATGTTGCAAAGCTTTGCCTAAAGGTCTATTATCTTTTGAATACACTAATGTTGCTAATGAAGATTGTGTGAAGTTTTGTATGAAGGAAAAATTTTAGGTGTAGAGAGAGAATGATGTAATAAGATGAAGAATGGACAAAAACTCAAGCTTGGGGATGCCACCCCGGTGTCACCCCAAGAAATATCCAACAGGTACAAGCGTCAAAGCTTGGGGATGCCCAAGGCATCCCCTTTTTCATCAATAAAAAGCTCAGGTCTGTCTAGACACTTCGTTTTTATTGTTTCATGCACAGTTGTGTTGTTCTTGGAGCGTCTTAGTTTTCGTTTGGTTTGCTTAGTTTGTTTAGTTTGCTTGAATAAAGTAGTTTGGACCCCCGTTCTCGCTGTGTTGTTTTGCAAATAAGTAGCTTGGTGTTGGAAAGGAGTAGTAAGTTCTTGCTTGAAGTGCAAGATGAACTTGCATTGACTATGACTTAGACTTTAGCATGACATGCTAGGTGTTGTTTTGACCTTATGCTTAGTGATTATTGCTATAGGATGTCTTGTTCCAAACAATTGGGATTGCTTAGTGTGCCTTGAAAAATTTATGTGTTGTTTTAGCATACAAAAGCATAGTATTGTGGTTTTCTCCTTTGATGCTTTGTTTGGGTTGACTTGGCACATGCTCACACCATGTTATGACTATGACAAGTCACCATAGCCTCTATGATCATCTAGTCCTTGACTTGTAGTACCATTCTATGCTTTGATTAGTAATGTCTTGTTGCTCTGCATGATTATGGCCATTATTTGTCTCTTAGTTGGTTGCTCCTATTCTTTTGCTAGCCTCCACTTGTATGAGTAAGCTCTACTCATGCTTCTAACTCCCAAGAAACCAAGTTATCCCAAAGTGTACACTATAAACTCCTATGCATGGTGTGTTACACTATTCCAAATATATTCTTGTTTTCAGCTATCTTCTAATTAAAAACTATTTTGTTATGTGAAAACTTAGTGATTAAAGCCCTCACAAACTTGATGGCACACTTTATATTTGTTTTACCCTAATAAACTTGAACCATTGTGTCATCTATATTGTATATGCTTGCAGTTATACGTTGGAATTAGCAGAACTGTGCTATCACAGGGAACGTTTTCAACATTGCACTTGTACTTTGTACTCAATTGATATCATGCTCTTTTGTCTATGGATGTCATCGGTGTGAAATAAAGAGGGAACTTGTAAGTCCATGGAGTTTGTATTTTGTGTTAGAGAAATGCCTGGGCCGCTAGCCTAAGCCATGCCTAATCATGGTGGAAACTTGCAGCATCACCATAGTGAGCTATCTATGAAGCATCCTCAATAAAAATCTATGCATATAGTAAATAAAAAGATCGCTGAGATGCTCATTGTCTGCTTGCCTTGTCATTTTGGTAATGGTATAGCTCCTGTACCATGTGCAAGGGGTACGCTGTTGGCGGTTCTCTATGATATGCATGTACTTACTATGACAAGAACTTACAGGTGACTGAAGTTGAGTAGCATGATGTGTGGCCCTCGTATTCAAGGGACTTGAGATTGCCAACTTATACTTTGTCAAGCATATACTCCATATTTGTTCATTTTAACCTTAACCACTTCAAGATGCTTATGATAGGGGCAATGAGGGCTGAAAGCTAACAAGTACCATAATTTTTGTAAGCTTTTTTTGAAACTTGCAATCCCTGCTTCCTTTATGAAAGGCCTTTCTTCCACTATTATTTGAGTCTCCACCTTCTACCTTTAGGCACCATTAAGAGAGCATAGTTGTCATTCTTTGTGCAGTGTCCCAAAACTTATTGATTGATGCATATTGTGATATTACTTGTTCTTGTGCTATTTGTTTCTAGTCACCCTTGTGAACCTTGAAGGTGTCCTATGCATCTATTTGCTACTTTATGAGGGACAAGCTGAATCCCACTATGCCATGTTTTCTGTATGTGAAATAAACAAACGTTTTTCAATGCATGTTATGCATGATCTTTGTTTGTAGCCTTTCATGTTGCATGCATAGTTACTATGTACTATTGTTATAACTCCATCTTTCATGCACATGTTTAGAGTTCTTTGTTCCCAGCTTTCAATGCTTGCAAATGGTTTGATCTTGGTTTTGATGGTGCATGTCACCTTAAAAAATATTCTTTTTATCACTTATGTACTCGAGGACGAGCAGGAGTTAAGCTTGAGGATGCTTGATACGTTGGAAACGTATCTATAATTTTTTATGCTCCATGCTTGTTTAGTATATACTTTGCTTTACTTTGTCTACACTTTGAGGTATTTTTACATATTTTCTGGAACTAACCTATTAACAAGTTGCCACAGTGCTAGTTGCCTGTTTTCTTCTGCTTTTAGTTCCAGAAAGGCATAAAATCAATATTCTCGGAATTGGACGGGACAAAAGCCAAAGTCAATATTTTACCGTGGGGGACACGAATCCAGAAGACGAGACGGAGAAGCGAACAAGGGCGGCCAGACCCCTAGGTGCGGGTGGGCCCACCCCGCGCCTGGGTAGGGTCTGGGGCCCCTGGCCGCCTCCCAGCCTCGCCTATAAGAAGCCCCCGATGCAGAAACCCTAGGCACCCGATCAAAACTCCATGAAACCTTCTATAGCCGCCGCCACCATCGTCCTAGATCGGGGGGATCCGAAGTTCTTACCGACACCCTGCCGGAGGGGAAATCATCCCGGAGGCCTTCTCTCCGGTATGAAGCGTGAGTAGTTCCACCTTGGACTATGGGTCCATGTAGTAGCTAGATGGTTGTATCTCCTCCTTGTGCTTTCATGTATAGATCTTGTGAGGTCCGTTCATGATCAAGATCTAATCTATTTGTATTCATGCATGGTGTGTTTGCAGGGATCCGATGGATATTGAGATTACTATGTCAGATTGATTAATGGTTTTGTCTATTTGATACTATCATGTCTGTGTTGTTTGTGATCTTGCATGCTCTCTGTTGTTAGTAGCTATCTTGGCCAAGTAGTTGCTAGTGACTCCAAGAGGGGGTATTTATGCTCGATAGTGGGTTCATGCCTCTAGTTTCCAAGGGAAGTGACAGAAATATCTTCGGCTATAGATGTGTTGTTGCCACTAGGGAGAAAACAACGGTCTCTTGTTCATAGAACAAGTGGATTGTTTACCTTACACACTTTGCTTAAAGCAGTTGTCTGTTGCTTGCAACTTAATACTGGAGGGGGTTCGGATGATAACCTAAAGGTGGACTTCTAGTCATAGATGCAGTTGGATGGCGGTCTATGTATTTTGTTGTATTGCCCAATTGAATCTCATAGGATCTTTGTGTCTGGTATTGCATTGTTATGCCTTGCTCAGTTCCTGTCAATTGCCTGCTTTAATTTGTTTACCCTTCATGCCATGTTGTTTATCTAAGGAGAGCACCTCTAGTGAACTATGGACCCCGGTCAAATCTTTACCATTGATACATCTTCCACTGTTGTTTACTTGCTGCAAACCATTACCTTCCACACAATACGTTTAATACTTTGTTACAACAAACCGGTGAGCTTGACAACCTCACTTATTCGTTGGGGCAAAGTCTTGAGTTTGTGATGTGCAGGTTTCCACGTTGCTTGCAACACCTATGTGACGTTTCCTTCCTCCTTCTGGTTCGATAACCTCGGTATCTACTGAGGGAAGACTTGCTGATGTGCTCATCACACCTTGCTCTTGGGGTTTCCCGACGAAGTGCTATCAAGCACCACGCATCAAGATTTTCTGGCACCATCGCCGAGGAACAAAGAAAAGAAACTCCCATGTCAACAAAGAGCCAGCAACACTTAGTCATCCAATCCATGCCCAAAATTACATCCAATCCTTGGGAATCTAGGATTATCAGACTAACTGGAAACTTATACTTTCCAAATTCTATTACTAGATCATGACATCCAAAATTCACTATCATCTCTCCACCTAGAGAGCTTACTTTAATAGGACATCCAATAGTTTCAGTTGGAAGTACGTTTTTCTCAACAAATGCTCTTGATATGAATGAATGCGATGCTCCAGTATAAAAAAGAACAAGTGCTGGAAAAGAATTAAGCTTGAACTTACCGGCCACAACATCCGATTCCTCATAGATTTCCTCCACATTGATGTGGTTCACTTGACCCTTCTGAAATGGGTTTGGCTTGTTGGCTCCATCAGCCTTCTTTTCTGGGCATTCATTTGCATAGTGCCCAGTTTTCTTGCACTTGAAGCACTCAACCTGACTGATGTCTCTCTTAGCAGGTTGACTTCCATTTCCATTCCCACTGTGATGGCTCTTATGTCCACTCTTATGGTTCTTATATCTATCATTGTCATGACTACGGTGGTGATTGTTGTCATGGTGATGGTTACCATTGTGGTGGCTGTTATACTTCCCATGCTTGTGGGACCCAGAACCTCCACTATCATCACCATGGGAACGCTTATGTGACGATCCCGAACTATGCTTATCAAAGTGATGCTTCCTCTTCCTATTCTCCACCTGTTTAATCTTGATCTCCAAGATGGTGGCTTCGTCACACAGTGATTGATAAGTTGGGACATATGCAACAGATAGCTGCATGCACATATCATCATTCATCCCTTCAAGGAATTTTTCCTTCCTCTTGGCATCAGTGTCAACATCATCTGGTGCATAGCGTGCCAGATTGTTGAACTCCTCAATATATTCTGCCACACTGCGGTGACGTTGCTTAAGGTTGTGGAACTCTTTCTTCTTCAAACTCATCACTCCTGATGAGATATGAGCAGTGCGGAATCCATCCTCAAATATTGCCCAAGTCACATCTTCAATGGGAGTGGTGATTTGGAAATTATCCCACCATGTGGTTGCTGGTCCTTCAAGTAGATGTGCTGCAAATCTGACCTTTTCTTCATCAGTGCAGCCCATAGTGACCAAGTCCTTGTTCACAGAACGTAACCAGCCATAGGATCAGTGGTTCCCAAGAACTTGGCAGGCCTTAACTTTAAAAACCTTGTAAGCATATAAAAGGCTGGTGGGTTGTTTTGGTTGTTATTGTTATTGTTTTGGTTCTGATTCTAATTCGCCATGAACTGGGTCATCATTTGCATCAACTGACTCTGGGTTGTCATCAGCTCCTGCATCTCATTGCCATTGTTGTTATTGTTGTTTTGGTTGGGATTGGCACGGCGGGGAGGCATCTGTGGTTTCAATAAGGATAAGTAATGATATATAACCCATAGATTTTAACATGCATAATGCATCACGTAGCAACAATCACAAATAAACAAGCACAAGATAAACTTAGAGTTTAAACAAAGTGAACAACAAGTTTGGAAAAGTAAACACACTAGCAAAGCCATCCACGTGTTGGATGATCATTGCGACTCGATAAATAAAGGATAATAGATAAATAGATAGCCAGGTAGTCAACACTACTCCATGTCGACCTCCTCGTCCACTAGAGTAAGTCCATTTGTCTCCATGGCTGTCTTGTACTCCTCCATGTTGGTGGTCAATGCATCGATCTTCGCATGAATGCTCTCTTCTGCGAGCACAGCCTCTCTATCACTCCCTGCTGAGTCTCTAGCTCAAGGTCCTTGAGCTCTATCTCAGTCCTCATCTCTTTGATCTTCTTGTTCCTATCCTGCACTCTCTTTTCTTGATTCTTGAACCTCTTGTCTTGGCTCTCGAACCTAGCCTCCATCTCCTTGATGATCTCATCCTGCTCCACGAAGGCCTTGTCCTTCTCCCTCAACTAAACATGTAGCTCGTCATTGCTAAGCATGATGTTGGTCCTATCAGTGTCGAGGTGTCTAACAAGGATCTATAGGTCTTGAAGATACAGACGCACTTGCTCAATAGTCTCTCTAGTGGCGTCGTCATACGATATAGCCTCTCCCTGCTCGTCACGTCTCCCAAACGGGTGAAAGTAGAGGCCCCTGAGCTCGGTGGAGTGACGTCCACAAAGGCGTCCAAGTAGCTCCTGCATGACAACATCGAGTCTCTACTCCTTGTCATCATGCATCAACTTGAAGGTAATCTCCTCGGTGGGTGGCTCCATCTGGCGTCCTGGTTGCGAGACTCTAAATCCCCATAGATCCTTCCTCTCGAACTTCGTAAGCCGAAGTCCCGTAATACTAGGGAGGGGGAGATTGAGTACACTAGTGAGCTCCACAATACGAGAACCAAAACGAGTTCCCTTGAACTCCTCGGCGGTACTGACAACAAAGTTAGGCATCTATTGCATAGGATAGAGAAAACTTAGAAACAACATAAGTAAAGAGAAAAACATAAGATAGTGAAACAAAATCCAAAAGCATACATTCAACCATAAAACACACAAGTCTTGGCATACAAAAATCTATCACAAGTACTAAGGTTCAAGCATAACTTAGACAAAAACTTGCCATACCACATAGGTTGGTATGATCAAATTATTAACACGAGAAACGATAAGTGTGGTGGTCCAACTATTGGAGTACGTCACAATTCTCACTCATATGCTAAGTCTATGATATCTTCCCTTAGACATTTTATGGCGGTCTCTAAGTCTTGGGTATACTTTTTCTCCTCTCTAAGGTCATTTTGAGTGTTGAGCATTCTACACTTGAGTCTTTCACCAAGCTCCTTGGTAGCATTCCATGCTGCATTCCTTGCAGAGTCAAAGAATGACATATACATTTCTGAGTTGGTGACCATGCAGAATCCCGACTCTTTGTGGTTGTCTCCCTTGTGTTTGTACAAGTGGAGTTGTACCCACCAATATTCCTCTCCTTCACCCATTAGTGGAAATCCCTTGTAAACGGCTTCACCATGTATTCCCAAGCTAACCATGAGGTTTTTGAGTGCCTTGGGAAACTCCGTCTCACATTCTAAGGTCATGGTCATGAGTGGTCCCTTCTTGATGGCTTCGTTGATGGCGGCCATCTACAAATAGAGACGAGAAAGAAGATTAGGAGAGGTTTACAAGAAGAAAAAGACAAGTGCGGAATTTTTGCAAGAGTTGCATTTTCCTAGTGGTTTCCTTAGTCTAATCCATCTTAGGGTCATAATACTATAGGCAACACAGTGCTCTGATACATCTGTAAGACCCCACCATTTAAGGTAAAGGCCCCCGTGATTGCAATGCTAGTCCCTGGATCAAATTGCTAGCATCCACAGTTTAAGATGAAGTACACAGATACAAAGGTCATTATTACATCGTCATTCCAGATATAACATAGTCTTGACAACTCATTAGCCCAAGGCTAATACATAGAGTTCATAACACAAAGTAAATAAATAGAAGTCTTCATCTTTATGTGCCACATGCAAACATGTTGAGTGTAGACTCACAACCCTAGTCTCCATCAGAGTAAACTGCAACATCATAAGTTACAACCATAGTGGGTTAATACATTTGGAATTGTATTGGCAAGTGGTACCATAGTAGTATAGTAGCATCTAACATCTATATGAATCTGGCTAAGTGTAGTTCAGGCTGGCTTTGCTCAAAATAAGGTTTTTTCTTATTAGTTGAAAACACTAATTTTTTTGTTTGACAAAAACACCCAAGGAACCACCAATAGACCTTGGTGATCCTTTACCCTTGTTCAACCACAAGTTTTAACTTAGAGAAATTGGGATGAGGAGATCCTTGATTGCTTCAATGTCTTTGATGCTCAAATTGTCCGTTGCTAGGGACACGGCTAAGTACTTAGGTTTTACCCTCTCGAGAGGTGGTGCACTTTCCCCACAAGACTCGACATGCATCGCGACGAGACTTTTCAGAAGCATTCCCTTATACCACCATGACACGTTCCATCCTATCAACCCTACCACCAACTGTCCATCTGGCTAAGTTCTTGCAACCTAGTTGGTCAAGGCAGAGCCCATATGCCATGTGGTTGCACTAGAATATTCTCAACACTAAACATCTCAAATCCCTTTGTTTCTGGGTGGCAATCCACAAGTGTGATACACAAGGTAAACCATAGACATGGGCCTTGTGTAACCACTCAAATAAACCAACCATACCATTCCACCGAGATGATTCATTCACATAGTTATTTTGTTAATCAAAAAACACAAGTGGTAGACTTAGCAATATTTCATAGCATGAATAATCCACCCTTGTTTTCTACTAGCTAGGCTAAGCATACTAGTAGCAATTTTCTTAACTTAGGGAAAATCTACTAAGACAACAACTACTAGGATTTCCCAAGGCATAGCATATACTTAGAAAAAATTCTCTACTCAAAATAACACTAATGCATAGATAAAATAATAGGACAAAATATGAAGCATCACTTGCCTTGGTAGCTAGGAGAGTAGCAACAGTCCTCACAATCACAATCACAATCACAATCACCACAATCACCACAATCACCAAAATGTACACATAAAATCATAACACCAAATTCACATTTCAATATTCAAACAAAAATACATATGAATGCATGTAAATTCAATGAAATGACTTTACTACACTAAACAAGTCAAACCAAATAGTACTGAACACAAAATAAACTTTCTAAAGTCCAAACAGACTCAAATTTACTTTAAAACAATTTTCCAAATAATTTTGATATGCAAAATAAGCCTACAAATGGTTCTGCAAATAATCCTATTTTTACAGAAGCAAAAGACTAATTCAAGTCGATAGATTTGTAGGGCTTAATTTTCTGAATCCATTGATATATTATTTGCAATTTTTGGCCAGACATATCAAAAGATATGAATTTTACAAGTTTGAATATCTAATAGATTCAAAAACAGATTTTAAATCGAATTCACATACGTGTGGCAGCATCTGATTCACTGATACCGCTTCGCGCAGATCACGCTTCCGTGCTGTTGGATCAAGTCAGATCCAACGCGCCAGATCTAAATGTAACTGTCCATTAAGTGATCTAATCTACGGCATAGGATCTAGATCCAACGGATCTGAACAGTGCTACCATAACGGGGCGGCGCTGGCGGCGGTGACGGCACTTCCGGTGACACGCCGACGAGTCTAGAGGGGTTAGGGGTAGTGCCGATTCTTACCAGCGTCGCGTGGATGCGAGGAAGCTCAAGGTGGTCATGGCTTGGACAGGGGCGCACGGTCGCGGGCACGGGAGCTCGTCGAAGATCTCACTAGCGTCTGGTGTGTGCTGGCGGAGACGAAGAAAACGACCTAGGTCACCAAAAGGCAAGTGAATGGCATCAGGAGGTGCACAAGGTCGCGACACACACAATGGTTTGAACCAGAGGGAAAGGGGCGTGCAGACTTTACCGGAATTACTCGCCGGAGTTGTGGTCGGCGTCGGGTTCTTGTAGAGCTTGTTAAGGGCAACGTTATGGTCACAAGAGAGAAAACGGCGAGCATCAAAAGGAGCATCAACCAGAGGGAGAGGGGTGTACGGGGCTCACTGGGATTGGTCGCCGGAGACGTGCGGTGCTGTGGCGGTGCAAGCTCGAGTACTGGCAGCCTGGGGGCGCTCTGGCAATGGTGTTTGAGTGGAAATGGCCGTAGCGAGGTGGGGGTTAAGTAGCCGGAGCTGGGGCGAGAATCTCGCGAGCAATAAATGCCAATTACTCGGGTTCAATCACGACAGTGAAGGGGAAGAAGCGGGCGGCGACGACGTAGTCTGCGGGCGAGGGGTCTAGGGACGAAGAGGTGAGGTGGCTTCAGGCCCAGCGGTCAACGAGTGATGGTGAGGTGCATGCGGATGAGAGAGAAAGGGGGAGGAGGAACCCGGGTGGGCTAGATAGGCCGCAAGTGGGGTTGGGCTAAATAGGCAGTGCCTAGTTTTATTTTTCTTCTTTACCTTTTTCTTTTCCATTTTGATTTTTAGAAAAGGTTTTGAAACCCTAATTCAAATCTATTTGAATTCAAACCTTTTCTAAATTTTTGTACTATGACCCTAGTATTCAAATGTGTGTCAAACACATCTAACCACTCAAAAACACTTTGGTCTTTTGAAAATAAAAATAAAACCATGCCTCATATGAATATAATAAAAAGCGCATAAATATGGGTTTATTTGGTTTTAAACTTTGAAAAAATTTACGCAAGCTCTAAATGCTATGATGATATGAATGTAATACATGATTTTGCATTTGATAAAATTTGGGATGTTACAACTGTTTTGTTCACACACACTCAAACACTTTCAAACACCTCTACTTGAAATCAATGACAACTTCCAAGCACTCTTTGGTAAATGGTGATGTAAGGCATTAAAACCTTAACCAATAACTCTCTCTAGATTCAATACTCTTATTTCAAAACTAATTACAAACAATCTATACTCTTGAATCCATCAATAAATCATAGGCCCGGATCCGTCCTTTGTTGGCGCATGTGACCGACTCTTCCATGTACTGACATGGGTTCCCATGGTGTATGCAGCGAGAGATTCATCGATGGTCATTGAAGGTGAAGTCGGAATTGCTGGATCGAGCATGCATAACCGTGATGACACTCGATGTGAATCTCAATTTTGATCCTTCAATTCGATGGCCAGCGTGTTCTTCATGTGGGTGGTGAAGTCGACCTATATATGGTGCACAATATTGCCTTGTTCCATGACGATATAGGTGTATTATAGCGATTTTTGGTTGGTTCCACGCTAATGAATCTATAAAGTTCTACTACTGTTATTATAAAAACAGATTATTGTGGCGAAAGTCACCTAGTGATGCGCCAAATATAGTGACTTACATAAAATAGTTCTTAGTTTCTCTTTCCGTGTTGATTCCCGCACGAGTATGTATTTTCTTAATTGTGCATTATTTTTTGCAAACATTCCGCCGATCTATCAATAATCATCAATAGTATTACAAAGAGAGCTAAAAATAATAGAAAATATAAATATTTCAATGGACCATCTAGCGATGACTACAAATACTAGCGCGAGCTGAGGGCGTTCCACTGTCATCGCACTCCATCACTGAAAGCCTATAATAGTAGAGTTTATTGTAGTAGACAGACGAAAAATTATCGTGCTAAGGTCACAAAGGACTAGCGCACTAGACTACCAATCATCGTTAATAATGACATTTGTAGTTCTGAAGATATTGACCTAAAAACAAAACAACGAAGACTAAAACTGACCAGGTCCTAGGAGATATACTAGACATAGGACTCCATGCACCCTCCATCAACGCTGGACGCACCATCAAAGTGAGGATAGGATGAATATGACCTTCTTATTCTAGATTGAAGATGTAGCCGTCGTCTCACCATCCCGAAAAGAACATGGGAAACAAGATAACAAAGAAAAAAAACCCCGGTGGCTGTAGTTCGCCACACCTCCAATATCCTAAGGAGAGCGGACCGAAGAAGTCATTGTTGAGAGAAATAACCCCCCCCCCCTAAACGGGCTTTTCATCGGCCGTCATGATAGCCTAGTAAGAGAATTCCTACTCGTTGGCCGTTCCCAGGCCAAATCCGGACCTAATAGGGCCGGACGAAACATGTTTTTGGCCTGGGAACGCCGAGTTTCCCACTCGTGTTTGATGTGGCTCAGTAACTATAGGGCATCATTGGGGAACCCCAAGAGTAAGGTATGATGAGCATAGCATCAAGTTTTCCCTCAGTTATGAAACCAAGGTTATCGAACCAGTAGGAGTAAGAAAACAACTCCAAGGTGTTGCTAACAACTTGGAACCTGCACAACAAAAACTCAAAACCTTGCCCCAACTTACAGTGAGGTTGTCAATCTCACCGGTTTGCTAAAAATAAAGGATTAAACGTATAGTGTGAAAGATAGTGATTGCTTGTAGAAGGTAAACAGTAAAATAGTAAACAACAACAACAGATGATGTATCAATGATAAAGGAATGGACCGGGGTCCACACTTCACTAGAGGGGTTCTCTTTAAGATAGATAGTATGTTGGGTGAAAAAATTACATCGAGGCAATTGACAGATTGATAAAACATAACAATGCGCATACTAGACATCTTGACTCCTATGAGATTTAATTGGACATTACAACATAATACATATAACGTAATCCAACTGCATCTATGACTAATAATCCACCTTAAGGTTATCATCTGAACCCCTTCGAGTATTAAGTTGCAAGCAACAGATAATTGCATTAAGCAAAGTGTCTAAAGTAAACAAAACAATTGCCCTTGGGCAAAGGATTGTTGTTTTCTCCCTAGTAGCAACACATGTATAACCTTATAGATTTTTGTCACTTCCCCAGATTACTAGAGGCATGAACCTACTATCGATCATAAATACTCCCTCTTGGAGTTGCAAGCATTTACTTGGCCAAAGCATCTACGAAAATTGGAGAGCATGAAAGATCACAAATAACAAAGACATGATAGAATCAATAATCAATCTGACATAGCATATCAATATCCATCGGATCCCCGCAAACACAACATGTATAATTACAAATAGATGATCTTGATCATGAACGGGGCTCACAATATCTAAACATGATATCACAAAGGAGGAGAAACAACCATCTAGCTACTGCTGTGGACCCATAGTCCAAGGTGAACTACTCACGCATCACTTCGGAGGCTGGCATGGTGATGAAGAAGGCCTCCGGGATGATCTCTCCCCTCCGATAGGGTGCCAGGAAGAGCTTCGGATCCCCTCGATCTAGGGATGGAGATGGCGGCGGCTACGGACTATTTCGTGGAGATCTAATCGTGTGCTTAGGGTTTTTGCCTCGGGGGACTTTTATAGGCGAAGAGGCGAGGTTGGTGGGCGCCCGAGGGGGCCACACCTAGGGCTGGCGCGCCCCCTGGCCGCGTCGCCACTAGGTGTGGTCGCCTTGTGGCCCCACTTCATTTGCCCTCCGGACTCCGTGTTCCTTCTGGTAAAATATTGACTTTGGCTTTTCTGCCATCCAATTCCGAGAATATTTCCTTACTAGCTTTTCTGAAACCAAAAGAACAGAAAACAGGCAACTGGCACTGCGGCATCTTCTTAATAGGTTAGTTCTAGAAAATGTATAAAAATACCTCAAAGTGTACACAAAACATAACAAATTTGATACAAAACAAGCATGGAGCATCAAAAATTATAGATACATTTACGACGTATCAGCGTTCCCAGGCCGAGTTCCCGGGACCTTTTTTTCGCCCAAATTCGGCTCAAATTCGTCAAGTTTTCGGCATAGTTTGGCATAATATGAATACAGAGCACTGTTTGGCCTAATTTAGCATAAAATTGACCATAGTTTGGCGTAAATTTAAATATAGTTTTGCATACAATGAAAATACAACATATTTCGGCCCAGTTCGGCCAGTCCATGCTCGGCATCTACGTGTTTCCCTTGAGTATCCATAGGTGCTCAACCATATCATTCTGCAGTTTTTGATGCACTATCGGATCTCGGATCTCCTGATGCATGGCGATGAAGGGAGCCCAGGTTGGAGGCACCTGGTGATCAGGCTCGGCAAGAGGTCCCTGTCTATAGTATGGCTCGTTCTGCTCGACCAAACTCACTGGGTCCTTCCTTTCATCCTCAATGATCATGTTGTGCAAGGTCACACAACAGTTCGTCACTTCCCACATCTGATCTTTCGACCAGGTCATAGCAGGGAACCAGACAACTGCAAACCTTTGTTGGAGCACACCAAATGCCCGCTCTATGTCCTTCATGCAAGCTTCCTGTTCCTTGGCAAACTGAGCATGCTTGGGAACCATTGGGTTTGAGATAGTTGTCACGACCCGGGATCAGGGCTAGACAAATACCGGATCCTCATCTGATATAAGCCTAACCTAAATTCTGAAAACGCGCAGGGAAAGATCGATAACATTACAGAACATACAAACCATACATTAATAAGGTAAACTCTTAAGAGAGTTACAAGCCAGGGGTCACAGACCCATCATTACATCAAACAACAGAAGCAAACAAGTTGTTCTAAACAACAAACTTAGCAAAGGTCCTAAGAGGCCATAAACAAAAGTAGCGACCCTTCCATAGATCCTAGGCTGCTGCCCGGGAACCCCGACTACTCGTCGACTTCGACGTAGAAACCACCTTCAGTTGGAGTAGCATCATTTGTAGAAAACATCAACGAAGCAAGGCTGAGTACAGGGTGTACTCCGCAAGACTTATGGCTAGTGGAGTTATTTTGCACAAAGCCATCTTTTGTTTTTCAAAACAAGAGGGAGAAGGTACTCGTCTAGTAAGATCATTTTCAAAAGGGGATAAGAAGAATTCAATTCTAGCCCTTAAGATCATCTTTGATATCCACCAAGTATCATCATCAACTGAACCTCTCTTCCCGGACTACCCCCTCAACAACCCCGAGGAAGTATTTCCGGATCTCACTTTAGTTGATAAGTTTTATCATTCGATTATAGTTTTCTATGATCACAGAATCTGTTCACAAGTTTTCCATAACCATGGACACGGCTTTTCGAAAAGATTAATAACCCTACAGGGGTGCACATTACCCACACGTACCAATTGATTCTTAATGCCAAATTATTAGCCCTCTTCCTTGGAAGGCCGACAGAGAGTGGTTGACCATGACCTTTACCTTGCTTTCGCCGAGACCATGAGTCACGCACTAAGGATATGCCGCCATAACGGGTCGAGTCCCGAAGTCGGTCCCTAGCGATGTGAACAGGGTTTGATATTACGGATGCCGGGCATCTCCCATTCCCTGCCACGCTTACCTACCTGTATGAATGCACCTCCTTCACCTCCATTCAAGATCAACCAATATGCGTATGTCGAATGGGAAGCCCGAACTATGTGACTCATGGAATCTACTAGGCAAGTTAGTGATTCAAGGGGGTTTCCAGGCCCCCGTGTGGTTGTACGTGCGTCTAGGTTCAAGAGGCGAGAACATCAGGTCCTAAGGGTGCCAAGTATGGGACTACAAAAACCACAACCCACGTGGCCTCCCATACAAGCCTTAGCATGTTTATCATTCATATATGATCACATCACAACATCCTACCATACTAGATTCGTTCGCATCTCCGGTGCTTCACATGAATGATCAGCATCAGACCACTAAGCATGGCTAAGCTTGACTGAACTGTGGCACTAGCGATGCTCATAAGACAAACCCTAGTTATGCTAGGAGCGGTGGATCAGGTAATATAGTTCACAAAGGAAAACATGCATCAGATAGGATTACTCTGTCTACAAATAAAAGACCGTTGAACCGAATGCATATGACGAGAATGAAATACTTTGTAATCATAGGATTCATATGTATGAGTGGGGCTTCGCTTGCCTTGTCCGTTGTTGGGCTGGTACTGCTCTTCGGTGGCGTTGACTTCAGCTTCGGGTTCGGTTCCTATTCACGCGAACCAATCACCAGAAAAGAGAAAGCAACACTCAACAGATGGCATGTGTAATTCTCATACAATATGGATGATATGACAAGTTGAATAGTGTTGAATTGAACCCTAAAGCATGCTTGGTCACTTTAAAGGGGGTCCAAGATGTGCGAACCCTAAAATAGGGGGATCATCGAAATCACTTGTGGGGTTCAATTGGTTCTTTTAATTAAACTTGCCATCAAAGTTGATTAACAATGTATAATTACAGCTTAGTTAGATAGATTTCATTCTTCTGATCATTTTGATATATTATTTGTATTTTTTTGATTTAAAATGAATTAGTTATGAATTTCCTAAATTTTAATTCATTTTAAATCATTTTTGGAATATTTGAAATAATTTCCAAACTTGAGCCCACATGTCAGACTTTTAATCATTTCATAAAATATTTACAGAAAATAATAAAATCCTGACAGGTATGGCCCACCTGTCATTCATTTTCCATTTCAGAAATAATTAAAGAAAAAGAAAAGGAGAAATGACATCACCATGACATCATGCTGATGTCATCTGGGGCTTGATCCTCAGATCGATGCTCGATCTGCCGATCGAGCGCGCGCGAGGATGCGGGGCTGAGTGCACTGGACTCAGCGCATCGCGCTGAGCCAGAAAGTGGCGGCGCTGCGTGCAGGGGGTTGCCGGAGTGGTGGGAGCGATGGTGGCCGACGGTGGCGGCTGCAGGTGGTCGACGGGGAGGGGGCTAGAGGGCGAGAGAGAGGAAACGGAGTGGTCCGCGAGGACCAGAGGCTCACCCTGAGCATAATGGAGGTGCTGGTGAGGCGAGGCGATCACGGGAGACGCCGGAATCGAAGAAGAACGAGGCGGCCAGAGCTCGGAGAGGTGAGGTCGAGGGCGACGATTCCGAGCGCCCGCGTCCGATCCCTTCGGGGAGAAGCACCAGGGCGATGAGGCGGAGCTTAAGGCGGGTTCGACGGGGCACGGGGAGGCTTCGAATGGCGGTGGCGCGAAGCTCTGGCCGGACTAGGGTTCGGCCATGGAGCGGGAGAGCTAGGGAGAGGAGATAGTGGCGGTTTAGGGTTAGTCGTCGGCGTCCAGCAGATCTTGTAGACGCTCCAGGGCAGCGGCACGAATCGTGGCGCCGGCGAGCATCGCAACGCCCGCGAGCGGCGGAGGCAGCGACACCGAGATGCTTCTGTCGCGAGAAAGACGACATGCGAAGGGGTACGGGCCTGGCTGGGCCGTCTTGGGCCCCGGGTGGGCTGGCTGCTAGCGGCAGAAAGAAAGAGAGGGAGGTGGGCTCGGCCCAGTAGCTAGGTTAGACAGATTTTTTTCCAGGAATTTGTTTTCTATTTCTATTTCCTGATTTCTTTTGTACTTTGAATTCAGATTTGTTTTTTGAATAATTTCAAATTACAGGAACTTTTATGAAGTATATAAATTAATGTGGAACCCTTTTATTCACTTTGGGTTCCATTCATTTTGATAGTTTTTTTTCAAATATAAAACTCATTTGAATGGTTTCAAATAGAGGGGGAGGTTATTAGGGTTTTATTTGTTCTTACTTGTTTAAACAAAAGTGCATATGTTATGAATGCATGCAATGCTCAAACATGTCTTTATTTATATTACACAAAAAGATGGTATGTTACAATAGTCTTCACAAATGTTGACCATCTTGGATAGATGTCATATGCTAGATAGTATCCCTTGTTATAGTGGTGCTCGTTGATCTCAAAGTCCATAGGGGAAGCATAACCCTCAACAAGCTTGGCAAAGACATTTGAGGAGTTCAGGACATTGATGTCGTTGTTCGATCCTGCCATGCCAAAGACGGAGTGCCAGATCCAAAGATCATGTGTAGAAACTGCCTCGAGTATCACAATGCAACCTCCTTTCTGGCCTTTGTACATTCACTGCCATGTAAATGGACAGTTCTTTCACTGCCAATGCATACAGTCTATTCTTCCTAGAATCCTAGGAAATCCTCTACTTTCATTGACTGCCATGATCCGAGCAGTGTCTTCAGCAGTGGGTGTTCTCAAGTACTGTTTCCCAAACACTGCAATCACTGCCCTGCAGAACCTGTACAAGCAATCGATGGCGGTGGACTCGACCATGCGGAGATAGTCATCGACACTGTCACCCGGCGCTCAATATGCAAGCAACCCCATTGTCATTGTGCACTTCTGCAGTGAAGAAAAGCCAACCATGCCGGTGCAGTCCATTTTGCACACGAAATAGGGGTCGAATTCACGGATGGCATGCACGATCTTGAGGAAGAGCTTTCGGCTCATCCCGAAACAGCACCGAAACACGACCTCTTCGTGGAGTGGCTCGTCGGCGAAGTAGTCGGCGTACAACATGCAGTAGCCCTCCATCATCTGCCTTGCCTTGCACTTCCGGCGACCCTTCGCCGAACCTCCACGCTTCGGCTTTGCCGTCTGCAAGTACAACTGGGCGAGGGAGGCGAGGATCTGCATGTGCTCTGCATCTTCAGCGACAGCGGCGGTCTCCTCCTCCAGCAACACGGCGAACATATCCTCGTCGTCTGAGTCCATGGCCGAATAGGCAAAACGCCGAACACTTGGAGGGCGAGGTGGTGGGAGCTCGCAGCGAAGCCGAGCTACGGCAAAGTCTAGGCGACGAACTCAACGGCGGAAAGGGCGGCCACTACGGCATCCTATCCAGAGGCATGGATACGTCTCGGCGGGGTGGAGCTCCGCCGGCGAAGTCATGGCGACAGAGGCAGCTGGAAAGCCTTCGCCGCAAACTAGGCGAGTAGGTGTGGAGAATGGGACTGCCTCGCCGATAGAGCTGGCCCACAGTCGTTTTCGCTTCGTCCGGCGTTACCAGGGCGTTCTCGGGATGCTGGGTATGGTCTGGGAAGTTCAGACCAAAGTTCGCCTAAATCCGGACAAAACCGGAATCCTGAGAACACGACTACCAAACACACAAACAAACTTTTTTTTGCAGCTAGCACAGATTTGTGCCTTAATTGTTGCAGCTAGCCCAAATAAACTAATTTGTGGGTGTTGACAAGAATCCCGACTTGGCATTAACAAAGAGGCCAAGGAGTTAGGCATATAACACAAAAGATAGGGCATATGTGATAAACTGAATTTTAAAATATTAATTCGGTTCTAAATTCTGGCCATCTATTAATCGAAACAGTCGAAAGAATTAAAATATAACGTGATAAAGTTGAATAGTTCCAATCATGCATCCACTAACCTGTGTACATGTAAAATCCCCATAAATTGAATTTTTTTGACATACGACGCAGCTCCATGCACCGTATACATACATCCATGATCAATGTTACCTTTTTGTATCAACGAGACTCGTACCAAACTGATACGTACCGCCATCGCCATAGAGGGACGAATAGGAAGGAGAGAAAACCCATCTAGGGTTCCACACCACACGCTGGCAACGTCGTCGGTCTGCTTTGTCTCCGGTGGCCTTAGGTCTTTGGAGGTGTGGCGGACCACGGCCTCTTGCCAGCGTGGGATTTTTTGTTCTTTGTTTAGCTTCTTTTAATGCGCTCTTCGGGATGTCGAGGAAACCATGCGTTAGTGTTAGTGTTTCGGCTCACGTTAGTGTTTGTAGTCGTCTTTTTGTACTAGTACTGATATATTGGTGGAATTTAGCAAAAAAAAATGTTTGGATGAACCTAAAAAATGTATCGATGGATTTTATTGCATGTGTTTAGGTCGAGTTGTGTTTCTCTTTCGGACATAATCATTCATTTTAGCAGAAAACCATGCGTTTATCATTTTTTCTACACATGCTCTTATGGACCTGGCATACATATGTAAATTGTTGTCCGGTGTTTTTATTTGACTTATTTCCCTGCAGTCTGGTTTTAATTTTAACCAAACACAGATCCTAATTGTCGATTTAATTAGAAAATCATGGTAATTTTTTGTGTCTATTGGTATAAACCAGATTACAGAAAAACCAAACCGATCCAGAATAACTAAAGTACTGAGCTGTGGGAGCAACACGTAGTGTTAAGAGTTAACAGATTTATTTGGGGAAGATGCAATGATTAAGACACAAACCTGTGCTAGGTGCAATAGAAAATTTGTTTCTATGTTTTGTACAACGGTTGCCACAAAGAGTAGTGTTACCTGCAATTTTCTCATTTGATGAGCTAATCGGCGGTATTTTTTTTTCTTAATTGGGTTAGGTGTGCAAGGACAGTTATAGACGTGCCATGCCTGCACAATTATCCCACCATCACGGATGATGATGCATGCGTGGTTGATGATAATTCTAGAGAAGCAAATCGACTTGCATAGTACTCCTAGTATTAGAATAAGAAAAACGGTAGTATTATTACCAACTAAAAGCACTCCAAGTGTGTGGGCTGCATCACCTAACGCACACACACAACACAGGCAATAGGATTGGGACGGGCCGGCACGGAAGCAAGCATCGAGTCGTACGTACGAAATAATTAGCCAGTTCAGCGTCGACAGTATACTTTGGTTGGCATTTAGTCCCGCGTGGATAAAAAGGAGGAAAACTTTAATAAGATGGATTGGTTAGTTAGCAATTTGGTCGTTATTAGTACGTACTACCCCAGTATCCCTGGCAACCGTATCGTACTGTCCAACATTCCATGTTTCCATATAGTATCTCCGTATAGGACGCCCAGCTGTCACATTCCTGTTCAAATCCCATGCCAAATCTGCCGTCCCGGCGTGGGCCCCCACGTCCAGCCCAGTACTCCCGTCCCGCCAATCCAGCCACACGCACGCACGCGGTACACACGGCACGGCACGATCCTTCCTCCTCGCACCTCGCACGCGGCGCGGCGAGGGACAAGACAACGCGTCCGTCCCTCCCTCCATCCTTCATCACAGCAGCAATCTCCCACAACTTCCGCCCGCCCCGGCCCCCCTCTACCTTCTTCGAAGATCCTCCCCCCATCTCTCTCCCCCCGGGGCCGCCGTCTCCTGTCCGTCCCCCAATGCTCGTAGCAATCTACTTGTTCCACTTCGGTTTACCATCCTAAAGCCGCCGCTCTCGTCTCGTCTCGTCTCGTCACGTCTTCCCGCGCGCCATTAGGGAAACCGCCTTATACCACGAGGCATGCGGTTCAGGATCAGGAAGAAGGCTCCCTCTGCGACGGCCGCTTCGGCGGCGGCGACAGACGGCAGCAGCAGCAGGCCCGCTCCTTCCACGGCCGCCGTGGCGGCGGGCGCCGGGGTGGCGATCGTCGCTAGCCCAGATCGCTACGGCTCACAGAACGGCAGTTACGGTACGTTACTCTGTCGTCACCATGTTCTCTGCACTGCTGCTGCTGCTTTCTTGTTTTCAGTTTACTGTTACCTGTTCTTTGCCTCGCGTTTCTTCAGTGATTCGATTAGAATTACCTCTAGTGACCTGATACTGATAGATTGTTCTTGAGATTTTCCCTTTTGTGAACTCCTCGAATCATATGAAATGATTGATTGCACCCAGGAAATTAACTATGTTATCGCAGCACAAAGGGATGAGCGAGGTTCGTGGGACTGCGGTTCAGTGGATGGATGGAGGATTTTTTTTTTTGAGGTTAAATGGATGGAGGATTAGTTTAAGATAACCGCGGTCGCTTCTTGTCTCGCTTCGCGTTCCATTAGGGTTGATCAGGCTAGGGAAAACCAATGCAGCTCGGTACCTGCCTCGGATTTATTCCTAACTTGCACCTACCATGTGGTGGCTAGGCAGCATGCCTCTCAATGTGATGTGATGGGTCCGAGACTCACTCAACACAGACAATGGCTTTCCGACGAATTCTGTCTTGTCCTCATTTTTTTTCTCACAATCTACTTTCTTCGTCGGTGAGGTACTACTATACTTGATTTGCTCCACAGGACTGATGGATTTTGCTTTTCCTCCTTGCAAATTGCCACTTCGAGTGAATACGAGTCTGCTTTTTCTCTTATATATATATACTGATGAAAGAAGACTTCAAGCTGACCTCTTGAAAAATACAACATAACATCAGACTAATATACTCCTTAAAGGAAAGGACATAGTCAAAATGGTCCAAGGAAGTTCCACAATCACCATATTTTCTATAATAAATACTGTGGAAAGTTGTTCATGCCTTACACTATTCTTCTGGATATGAATAAAAGTTTATGTCTTTCACCTTTTCTGACCATAAGTCCAGAACAGGACAGAACGTAGAGAAAGGTTAAGCCCTTTTCTTCTTAAATTTGATGCGTCTGATATTGCCTATTGACTGTGCAACAACAGTTTTTCGCGCTTTTATTTCACGGTAACTGAAGTTATAGCTAAAAACAAGACAACACTGCTACTGTGCATCAACTGAAAGTGTCATTTGCTTTAGTAATTAATGGCAAAAGAAAAAGCAACTGCACAAGATAAATTTCAGTCCTAGTTTTGTAACATCAGCTGTTGATCCCCATTCACTGCTTATTGATTATGCCAGGAGGAAGCAAAGATGAGTCATTCTTCGAGGCAAGGCCGTGGTTAGACTCTGATAGCGAAGATGATTTCCAAAGCGTGAGAGGAGGTAAAACATCAGTTTTTCTTTCTTGTTTTTGTCTAAAACAATTGTATCAAAATTTTCCCATCTTAACATCCCTTTTTATTTGGATCCTGAAGACTTTACTCCCTCAAGAGGTAGTACCCCAGATCACCAGATGCAATTCGCAGCGCGGTTATCTGTGGACAGACCAAACACTTCTCTGATGGACAAGAAACAGAGGCTCCTCGAGCTTCTGCAGGAAAAGCAGCAGTACGATGACGAGCAAGATGGCGCTACTGATGCTGGTAGCGAGGCAGGGAACGGAATTGTTCATGCTGAGGAACATCTCAATCCTTCTGGTAAAGTAGAGAAAGCAAAGAAGTCAACCAAGACAGGTTGCTTCCCTTGCTCTGTTTGGAAGTTTAGTTTCAAGAGCTGTTGGAAGAAGAAAAAAGAGCAGAAGGACTTGTGAGTTAGTTCTCAGATTTTGATTTCTTGGAAAATATTATTGCAACAGAGATGGTACATGTATATACCTTTCTTCGGCAAAACGCCGCAACAACGAGACGAAAAAAATAGCAGTGTGGAGTGGAATGGTGAGACAAAGATAATGGATGGTAACATATACTACATGAATACTTTTTTTTGTCACCAATGATTTCGTCAAGATTTGAATATTCTGCTGGACCATCAACTTAGAATTTGTTGCCATGTCGAGTTAGCTCTTTTTGTGATAGCAAGTTTTTCTGGGTCCCTGTCTTGTAATGTACTTGTTTCAACTTTTGGAGAAACTTATATTTGTCCTCTAATTAGGTGGCATACTGTTACAAAAATCCAGGGACTTCACTCAAGTCTCTCAAACGAGTTTGTATGGCAGGTGATGTCAGTTTTCTAACATTTTGACAATAGCTTTTCATGTTTAACATAGCCTTAACCTCAAGGAAACATACAAAGGTAGCTAACAACACCAGAAAGCACTACGATGGTTAAGTGGATGCACAATTTTATTTGAAAAGAAAGAGGAGCATCAGGCACATGCATCTTGTGTTGATTTAAAAAGAGTTAAGGGTCTCTTTGATTCACAGGAATATAAAAAGCACATGATTAGAGTGTCGTGTCTTCTTCAATCCAATGTGATTAAAACACTGCATGAATTTGCATCAAGAGTTTTTGAGACCACAGGGAAAACACAAAGCTAGGAAAAACATTGTTTGGTAGACATCTCTTAGAGCAGCTCCAATCATTGCCCCCATCTGGTTTTGTCAAGTGCACAGATAGAGGAAAAAAAAATGACATTTGCCCTAACCTTTGTCACCAAGTGTCATGGAAGCTTGAGGGCGACGGAGCCTACTCTACAAAATCCATGTACAGTGAGCTGTCTAAGGGACATGTTTTTGGGACTTGGGATACTATTTGAAAACTCAGAATTCCTACCAAGTTTAAAATCTTTCTCTGGCAGTTGCTTAGAGGTAGACTGCCATCGAACGATCAAATCTTCAAGAGAAATGGCCCTTCCAATGGGAATTGTGCCCTGTGTGGGTTGGAGGAAAATGTCGATCACATTTTCTTCCGCTGCATCCTTGCACGTTTTGCTTGGAGTGGCGCCCGAGCCATGTTTGGCTCTGTTTGGAACCCTAAATCTCGCCAAGAGTGGTACGGGATTATGGAGGGGTTTCAGGGGAGGGTAGGGAGAGCCCTCTGGACCTTCTTTGCGGTGCAATGTTGGTCGATTTGGACTACAAGAAATAAATTCACCATTGAGTCTAAATTCCCTCGACAATCTGCTGACGTTTTCTTTAAATCTATCTTAACCTTGCAGGGCTGGCGTCTTCTGCAAAAAAACAAGGAGTTGCTGCTACTGGACGAGATGGTGGCCATGCTTAGGAAGGTGTTCGCGGAGGCGACCACGCCTGCATCGACCTCTTCTGCCATCCTGCCGACCAGAAGCACCTCCTCTCCCTCTCGTCAGTAGTCTGTCCATGTGTTTGGACCATTTGTGTCGTCAGCTTAAGCTTGCTAGTGTAGCGGCTTAAGCTTAAAACTTATTTCGTATCGCAGCTGTGCTGTCTGGGCTGTAATATTTTAGGCTGTTTGAGTTCAGTTAAAACTCTGTGTACTCTGCCGTTTGTGGCTTTATTAATTTAAAGCCGGGCACGTGGTGCCTTCAGTCAAAAAGAAAAATCTGTCCATTTCATATACTCATCGCTATTAGAACACCATGCCCAACAAAGCAATGTACTTGGTCAATGCCAAAAAGTGGTGCGTAGTAGATTTGATCAAAGGTAATGTCATAAGCTTTGACCAAGTATGTAGAAATCATTTTCACATGTACAATTTCAGATACCTATAATTTGAAAGTATATTTCATGATGGTTTTATTAATATTTATTTAGTGTTGTATATTGTGATACTTTTTCTACATACTTGATCACAGTTTACAAAGTTTGACTTCGACCAAAACTAATGCCCACCTAATTTTTGACAGGGGTATGAGATTAATCAGCCTAGTGGCTATGGTTGTGTATATATTCTTAATTGGCAGATAAACATAATTAGTACTAGATAAGAAAACTGAACTATACTAAAATTCAAGCACTATTGCAGGTAGTTAGGGATCCAATAGCCATGGGTTTCTGTAGAAGAAAATATACTATATCATTTGCCCTTCAGTTTCACGACTGCTCTGGTTTGTCAGAGCTTGTAATGCCATAGTTTTTAGATAGACATACCATGAGCATATGGATACCCTGTTTAAAAAAAGAGCATATGGATGCACAACATCATCTTTCTTCTCAGGATGCCTACCTGTCTATTTTCTTTGCTCTTGGCTTTTCCGCCAACAAAACATTGTTTCAGTCCGCCATTGCCCCCACTCCACACTGATTTGTCGCGTGTCATCTTCAATTTCTATGCGTCTGTTCTCTGCTGTGATTTCTATTTCCTCTTGCTTGGAGCAACATGCATTTTGGTAGTCCATACTCTCCTATCTCTGAATTAGTCTAAAATGAACATAGCAGCCACAAACCGGGGTATTGCTGTGTTCATATTTGCTTTGCATAAAACAACACACACCAACATTCTCAGTCAATCCTTAGTCTGATAACCATAATTTAACGAGATTTTACAGCTATCTATAGAACACATGGACAATACCACGCTAGTAGCGCGATGTACGAGTACTCACGACCAACAGATACAAGATCACTTGATCTTGTGGTCACACACAGAAATGATACGTATTGGAGCAGACCGGGTAATGGAGTTAGTGTTCACAAGAACGAGGCCACAAGCGGAGAGACGGCATGATGATAGTCGGTATGTTGCCGAATGCAGTATGCTCCACGGTACACACACAGACACACGGGACGAAACAACCCCAAATATGACCAATCTCAGTATCCATGTAATATCATCTGTACCATTAGTATGTGAATAGTACTTTTATCAAAATGCGGAATCCATGGATCATGATAGATTGGAATTTTACGGCCAAATAGAAAACATGTTAGTTTCAAACGATGCTTTACTCCATACCTGCATGTATTCGCGGGAGCTCTGAGCATCTGAAACTCATATCTATCACTATCAACCTGAGGTTTCCAAGTGCACTGTCATCCCCAATAGACTGTGACGGGATCCTTACTCAGATATATTCCAAGCAGCCTGTTCTGTTAAAATCATCACGGCGAGCACGAGTACAAGTCGGAAGCAAACCCACATTACTACACAGAAACCAACCTGTGGCAGTTGATCCAAGGTGGCCATGAGCTCAAACAGATAGCCCCTTACTCAGATGATGCAAAGCTGAAAGAAGCCATATGGAAGTTTGAGTAAATTTGTGGTCAATGATTTCTTCTGTTTTATGGTATGTTAAAAGATCTAACTTATCAGTTTCAATATGTTTGAATGCTTGATTGAATTTTCCTTGTATTTTATACATCTCCTTTTGTTGTCTTCTTGCTAGACGCTGAGAAATAATTGCACCCAGATCGGATCTTTTTTATATTCAGATAAATAGGAGTTTCAGGATTGGTAAATGTATGAGATGCCTAATGCACCCAGGAGAATGAACAAAAGTCCTAGAATTCGCTTATCTTTCTTACTCTGTTACCTTGGCTCCTCGTCAATCAACAATGTATGGACGACATGGTATAAAGTCAACCACAGCTCCAGAAATCTTGTGACAACGGTCAACCATCAAGGATCGAAATAAAAAGGGGGAAGTAGCCACATGGGGGCAGACTGCAGCTACAACATTCCCTATGCCACCCACTCCTACACTTCCATATGAAGGAACTAATGAGTCTCATTTCGGAGTGATGCATCCAAGAACTTTGTTATTTCAAGGAGTGAGTCACATCTTGGAGTGAAGTATTCAAGAAATTTCTCGTTTAGAGGTCTTAATTCCCTTATATATAGTGCCTCGTATTGTAACATAGGAGGACTGGTTGTTGGCTCCGCTGATCTTGCTGGTGTTTTTGTTGTGGGTAGGTGAGAAATAGAATGAACATAAAGGACAGGAAGAGTTCATGTGGTATAACTACATGAGCTATGCTATGAGTTGGTATGTACTCCAGTATTTGCTGAGGTGTGATCTAAACAGACCGCTTTGTGTATTCCTACGAATGTGGTTATGAAAAACATCCCAATCCTTCTGGTAAAGTAGAGAAAGCAAAGAAGTTACCCAAGGCAGGTTGCTTCCCTTGCTCTGCTTGGAAGCTTAGTTTCGAGAGCTGGAGACTCCTAATAAGAAGGATGGCTCATAGTAAAAGTAGTTTGGGAAGATATGAGTGAGTCAGGAAAAATCAAATCCAATCCAACTTACTCCAAATCAACAGTGCGTCAGTCTCTGATTCATTTTCTCTCTCTTTTGAGCGACTATGGAATTGTTCAGTGTTCGATTCGGCTTTGATCTGCTGACCAGCCGAACAGACGATGCAATCAATTAGAGGAGGACATAGGTCGACGCCTACCTTCGAGGCCATGTCAGGTCTCTCGATCAACTTCGATAAGAGCGAGGTCATGGTTCTAGGTTTTGACGACATCGGATTGCTGACAACTTCAACTGCTGCCTGGCGGAGTTCCCCATTACCTACTTGGGGTTCCCCATGCGAGAGTCCAGGGTGTTGATCAAGGACCTCGCTCCCTTGGTTACGCGGGTACGCTCCAGAGCGGAGCCGTGGCGCGCGCGTCTCACCTCGAAGGGGAGCAAAACGGTCCTAATCAATTCCTGCCTCTCGAGTCTTCCCATGTATCAGATGGGACTGTACCTGCTGCCCGAGGGAGTCCATGCCGACTTCGCTAAGGAGTTGTCGCGATTCTTTTGGGCAGCACGGGACGGTCACCAGAGATACCATATGGTGAAGTGGGCGGACGTTTGCGCCCCCAAATGTTTTGGGGGCATAGGTATCCTGGATTCCCGTCGCTTCAATGTGGCCCTGATGTTGAAATGGGTATGGCGCATCTTGAGGGACGACGGGGGCTTGTGGCTTCAGCTGATCAAGGCCAAATACCTCCGGGGTCGGCCGCTCTTGGCTTGCGAGCGGCGGGAGGGGTCGCAATTCTGGAGATCCATCCAGGACATTAAGCACTTCATCGGCCGTGGGATCTCCTTCGTGGCTGGGGACGGTCAGGGGACCCGTTTCTGGCTCGACCCTTGGTTGTTCCCGGTACCACTAGGGATCCAGTTCCCCGCCCTCTTTGCGATCGCGGCTTCCCCGGCGTCGCTTGTCGCGGAGAACTTCCGGGATGGATCCTGGAACCTCTTATTCCGCCGCGTCTTCAACGTGGTGGAGACGAGCGAGTTCCAGAGCCTGTTGGGGTCCCTGCCCGACTCCCTCTCTGAGGATAAGGATGCGGCCACGTGGCTGCTCCTTCCCTCTGGGGAGTTTTCGGTGAGCTCGGCCTATAAGGCCCTCTTTCCGGGACCGGAGAGGTCGTGGATGGCCCCCCTTTGGAAAGCCCCCGTGCCACTTAGCATTCGTATCTTTGTCTGGCAACTTCTCCGGGACCGCTTGCCCTCGGGGGTGGAAGTCCTCAAGCGTAACGGTCCCGGCGACGGCCACTGCCCCCTATGTGGGACACCGGAGACGTGTGCCCATATTATGTTCTCGTGCTCCGCGGCTCAGTTCCTTTGGAGTTTTGTTCGCGAGGCTCTGGGCCCGGCTTGGCAGGCGCAGGATCTGGGAGAGTTCCTGCAGGCCCAGGCTAACCAGACCGGAGGAGGACACCGCCTCTTCTGGCTCCTCTTCGCTGCCTTAGCTTGGACCCTGTGGAATGTGCGCAACAAGATGGTGATCGAACGGATTTTCCCCACCCGGGCGTCTGACTCTGTTTTTACTTTGCTTGCCTTTCTCCAGCAGTGGTCCCCCCTGGTACGCCCGCGTGACCGCGCCGGGTTCGACTCTTCTCTTCAGGCGTTACGTACGGCGGCGCTTCCCCTCGCGGCTCCGTCGGCAGCAGCCCACGCTCCTCCCCCGCCTCCTTCACCATGATGGTCGCCTCGCCGCCGCCGTCCTTGGCGCCCCCCTCCTTTTTTTGGCCTTTTCGTCTTGGGCTGTGTTGTGCTGTGGCCCCAGCGTTATTGTGACTTGTTTCTGTTTTTCCTTTGGCTTCGGCCGGATGGGTGGTTTGTCCGGATATGTACTTGGATTTTGCTTTATATATAAAGCGGCGCGCGAGCCTAATTGGAGAGGTTGACGCCTACGTAGGTACCAGCTGGTCCCATCGCACCTTGTCCACCACGAGCCTTGTAACTAAGTTTTTTTTTCGGTACTTCTTGTCCAACACTTACATTCTTTTTTTTTCTGGGAACAGAGAGATTTTATATATTATGAGAAGCAAAGTTTACAGCATCTGCCTCAATAATATCTGCCACGACAGGAGGGACGTGCCCCTTCCAAAAATTATCATGACCTAAATGTTTAGCTATATCAGCAAGCATATGGACAACATTGTTACTCTCCCTTCCAACTTTTACTACTATAAAACCATAAAAACTATCTTGGAGCCTTTTTATATCCTCATAGAGCTTCCACAAGTGCGATAGTCTATGGTCCCTCCGCTTGATTGCTTGGACTACAACAGAATTGTCAGACTTCAGGATTATCGATGCATTTTGTGCATCATTTACACATTGAAGACCCAGAAGACACGCTTTCGCTTCAGCTTCATGCACGTCCTGGCATTTGATTTTGGTAGCATTACAAGTCCATAGAACCTTTCCATCTTGGTTACGGGTGTCATGGTATTGCCGACGAGTACGCCATGGAGGGGTCCTCACAGTGCGTGTTTAGAGACGTGGGGGAAGGCGGACGGTTGACGGGTACGAGGTAACACAGCTTACCCAGGTTCAGATCCCACAACGGTGGCGGAATCCTACTCCTGCTATAAATCACTATAATGGCAATACGCCGAGTTACAGAGATAGGTTCGCTGTGCGAGGTTATGTGAAGTTGTGCCCTAAAGGCTCCCATAGGCCCGACTTATATAGTCGCCAGGTCCTAGGGTTACAGGGAAAAGTCCTAGCCGGACAGGTTACAGAGCCCTACACCGTCTATTACTAGTTTAGCGTGTCTTGTACTCTAAGGATTCGAGTACGCTGGTGACTCCACCGTAGCCTTCCTTTATCCGGCATGGGCCTCCCTTCTGGATCCATCCAACTGGGCCGCCCAGCGGGCCATGGGCCATGGTACCAACTGTGGGCCACCCGGGTAAACCGAATAGAGGACATGCTATGAGGATACCCATATAGCATATCCCCAACAGTAGCCACCGGAGAACTCCGATATCTTGCGCCGTCTTGCCTCTTCACGTGGAATGCTCCGTCTAGATGGATGTCGGCAAATCGTCAAGCAACATCGTGTAGTCCTCCCAAAGAACCTTGCAAGGTTTTCTCCATTTTCAATTCGTAAGTCGGAGAATCGCTGAATCTTCCATCGTACTCTTTCGTAGCTGGACTGTATCCGTCCATGCCGGAATCTTCTGATGTGATGGTTCATCTGCTAGTGACAGCTAGCGCGACGTAGGCATAGGTCAGCGACGCCTCGTAACTCACACATGCAGAGAATGCAATCATGTTCATTGTTCCCGCGCGAGCGATACGAACCGTTGGCGACGACGGTTGGTACGTGGCGAAATTTTCGCCCACGTGCATGCCCACGTCGTCTACGCGGCAACCATTCGATCCAGCTGCACGAATATTGATGCTAGAGACCATAAATAGTAACTACGGTGGGGAATTTACTTTTTCACCTCATTCTCCCCTGCATCATCTTCTTCCTCCAGCGAGCGCCTCCTCGAGCTCTTCGCGAACGTGCGAAAAACCCTAGCTTTTCAATCTTTCCCAGTCACCGTCGAACACACCCAATGGCCAGCAGCAGCACCTCCCCTTCGATGGCGGCGTCGGGCGAAGCCTCGGCGAAGCCGACGAGCTCCGTCGTCGTGCCCCCAGAGGGCCTGGTCATCCCCAAGTCCGCGGTGATGGAAACCACCGGCGGTGACCATAAATCGGCGTCGCTGGAGCTGCTGGAGGAGGAGTACGATTCGCACAAGGGTGACTGGCGTGGTTCGGACATCACGAACCACGACATCAAAGAGCTGATCGAGGGCTACCTCCCTGCGATGGAGGGGCTCGCCTGGCGGGCGGCGCCGGCCGGTGAGGTCACACCTTCTCCCCAAGTCGGAGAAAAGGTGTACCTCAAAGCACAGATGGTACGCGACGTCTCCCTGCCCATCTCCAACTTCTTCCTTGCTGTCCTCAATCATTACCGAGTACAACCTCAGAACCTCTCTCCCAATAGTATCCTAGTGCTTAGCAACTACGCGGTGCTTTGCGAGTAATACCTAGGGATTAGGCCTAGGCTAGACCTCTTCATATATTTCTTCACCGTCAAGCGCGAAGCCGGAGCCAGCAAGGACGAACTTAGAAATTATGGCACCATTAGCTTCAAGATCCGGATTGGCCGGCGGTTCCCCGACATCGTCGGCCATGAGTCCTGCAAGAACTGGCAGCATACGTACTTCTACGGCCCATATGTCCCTCTAGCCGGCCGAGAAGTCACGTACCCGGACTTCGTCGATGGAGTTGCCGCTGAAGCCTCGACATGGAGATCCCAGGCCTCCCTTCATTCCGACATCGATGCTTCCCGTGCTATAAGGCGGATAGAGTGGCTCGTAGATACGGGTTTGACCGGATTGGACCTAGCCATGTGCTGGTTCATCAGGAGGATCCAACCTCTGCAGCACCGCTCGAAGATGATGCACGAGTATACCAACGATAGAAGGGATAGCCTCCGCATATCCGAGGATAATTTATCGAGCGACTCTGTCAAGCTTCGCCTCAAGGACATCGTCAAGGTGAAGGATATGCAGCGTGGCTTCACCATCACCTACGACATGTTCGTAGAGAGCAAGTGCCCAAAGGTATTTATTTTCCGTGTATGACATATACTCCAGTTCTTCCGTCTAACCATTACCATCTCATCTAACACGGTGGTTTTTCGCTTAACAACTTTGCGACATAGATGAAGATAGCATGGATCCTCAATCTATGGTCCAAAGATGAAGGAAATCACCGTCGTGTCCGACGACGATGCTCCGTTGGCACGAAAGCAGAAGAGATCCACCTCTATCGCTGCTGACGAAGGCAAGAAGAAGAAGGAGGGTGGAGCCTCCAAAAAGACTACCGCCGCCCTGGAGGCGGAGAAAAGAAAGATTACAGGGATCCCTTTTGCCAAAGCACCCCCTCTTATGTAAGCTTCTTTCTCTCTGACATTGTCCATTTGTCTGTCTTATTCCTGTACTTATGCATTTTGCACGTTTCAGAAAGAAAGCCACGACCAGCTTTAAGAAGACCTCCAAAACTTTGGGGGCTTCTAGAACCATCAAGGATATGTTGCATCGCGACGCATCTCCCTCCATCGCCCCTGTCACTCCTATCGTCAAGCCTTCATCCGCTCCGACAAGCTCTCAAGCCAAGGAAGCAGCTGACCTTTCCGCCATGGAAGTGGACTCAGGTGCCTCTACCGAGATTGCTGTTGTTCGCGAACAGGCGACACAAGAGAGTACCGCACACCCAATGGCTGAAGCTCTGGCTAAGGATGCCATCGGTAGCGATAAGACGGTGGTGGAAGGTGGTACTTCTGCCAAAGGCGGCGTCCTCGCCCCCCAGAAATCCATAGAGTTCCCGAAGATAGTCTATCCGGCACTTACGCCGGGTAGCACTTCACTGGTTCCTGGTGCGGCGCCGACATCTCCAACGTGCGGTCTCGAGGAGCTTCTCCGGCAAGCAGAGATCTTGCAAGGGAACAATGTATCCTTTGGCAAGCTGCTGGCTGAGAGTGCTACCAACCTCAAGATCATTGTACTTGTAAGTTTGATTTGCCTTTTGTATTTTATATGAATATCCCACTGTAGCCCCCGAGGATTTAGACGGAAAACCATAGGTCTTTGCGTCTAAATGCTCTAAGAATGACTAAGCTAGAAAACTTCTCATTGTATCCCCCAAGTATGTAGTTTGAATGAAATATTCCGACTAGATGCTTTTAAGAGTAGCATACGCAATGTATTATAAATTTCGATACTGTAGCCCCCAAGCTTCTAGTTGTAACTGAATTAGTTCCGACTAGATGCTTTAAAGAGAAACTAAGCATACATTTGAGTTAAAACTTTATACTGTAGCTCCCAAGCTACTAAACGAAAACTGAATTAGTTCCGACTAGATGCTTAACGAAATACTAAGCATATTGCTAAGTTAAAAACTCTCGCTGTATCCCCCGAGCGTCTAGGTGGAAGTTTTCTGGCTAGATGCTCCAAGTAGACCAAACAACGACTAACTTTCTTCTTTCCACAGAATGAGAATGCTCGGAGCGGCATGGCCAACGACAAGTACCAGAAGATGCGCGCAAACTTGCAAGCTGAAAAGGGTAAAACTGCCTTCTTGAAGGAACAGATCACCAAGAGCAAACGTCTGTTTTCCTTTCTTTTTCGCATTCCGACTTGGTTTTGTGCCCACATTCTCCGAGTACTCACTGTGTACTGTTACCAAGGCTAAGGATATTGTCGAGCAATCCAAGCATATTCAGCAGCTGGATAGCGAGAACAAGATCCTCAAGCAGGAGAGGAAGGACATGCTGAAAATGCATGAAGAATCAATGAAAGCCTTGCAGGACTCCGCCACCGAGGAGATGAATCGCTTGAAGGAGGAGATCGCGATCTTGAAGGAGCAGAAAAGAGCTGCTGATGAGCAAAATCAACACCATCACGAGGCGTACAAGCTCCCCCAACAAGAGCGAGACTCCATGGCGGATACCCTCTGGCAAGATGAGGTCAGCATCTTCAGTAAGTTTTTCTCCGTCTTGGATTTCTGTAGTCTAGATATTCTGAATTTTTGAACTCATGCGCTTCTTTGTCGGAAATTTACAGCTCCTATGGGTTTAACCCGGTCGCCTCCTCCGGCAAAAGAATGCATGGTCCTTGCCGGCAACTTTATCAACACCGCCATCACGTAGGCCAACGAGATTGCCAAGCCCCTCCAGATTAATATCAAGGCATCAGACTCTGTGACGAAGTTCTCGGAGATCCTGCGCCGAGCCCCCGAGCGTATTACAAGCTGGAAAGCTTCATGTGCATGGGCCTGTGCAAGGATGGCACTATCCATGGTCAAGGCACACTACGAGAATGCCGACATTGATACGGTAACCTCTGGTATCCCCGACGTAGATGACGAAGGGCACAAGATAAACCACGAATCTATCTTGTCATCACTCGCGGGTTATGACACCAGAGTCGCCGAGTTGGTCAACGTTAACGTCTTCGTGGCAATGAACACCATCGATGGCGGCGATCAAAGCTCCTCCGAGTCCCTCAACACTGCCGACTTCCAGGGTGACTCTCCTGCTGCTGGTGATGTTGCTTCCAAGTCGCCTGCGCCAGAGGAATAAAAACAATTTGTAATATTTGTTTCCTCTGTAACATGTTATGCGGAAAAACTATGCGTTAACTTAAGGCGGAAAACAATGTTGTATGTCCTGCTACTTAAGAACTATTTTTAGCATGCATATATTTTTTAAGCAAGTGCTGGATTATCCATTACTTTGGTTTTTATGCTTGACTTTTTGCGAGTCGAATGACTCGTTGTCGGAACCATGCGCTCAGGTGATGATGCCCAATGACACCCTCAATAACCTAAGCATAAAATCGCCGACAATAAGTGCCAAAAGTCAGTACTCCAGAATCCACATAGAAACAACAAAGAACGTGTAGACCAGAAAACTTAAGCTAACGCCCGTAGGCGGAATTTTCACAAGTGCAATCGCAAATCTTGTGTATAAAGGTTTTATATGATCCAAAAATAAACACTAAAGGAGGTAAAAGACTCAGCAATATGAGTGAACCAAAGAGCTTTATTTCATTGATCATATAATAGGTACACAATTAGATAAAAAAATGCTAAGTGTAGAAATGACGTAGCTGTGATATTTTCCATGACCGATCAAGCTCCGGGTAGTCATCATCCGGGTCACATTGCTTATGCTTATGATCCTTGTTGGGTCTATCCTTTAGTTCATGATTATCACCGAGGTAGTAAGACCCATTGAGTAGCGCCTTGCTTATGATGAACGGTCCTTCCCATGGAGGGGATAATTTGTGTGACTTCTTCTGCTTAAGTCGGAGCACCAAATACCCCTCTTTAAACGATTGCCGAACGCGGCGACTATGATAGCTGCGTAGCTTCTGCTGGTAGATGGCGGATCTTTGGCATGCCAAAACACACTCCTCCTCGAGAAGGTCCACATCTAGGCGTCTGGATTCTTCAGCGTCATCTTCGTCGTAGGCGGCAACCCTTGGTGCATCGTGAAGTATGTCGGATGGTAGGATGGCTTCTGCTCCATATACCATGAAGTAAGGGGTGTAGCCGGTGGATCTGTTGGGTGTAGCTCGTAAACTCCACAACACAGATGGTAATTCTTCCGCCTAGGCTCCAGCTGCTCTATGTAGTGGTGCCTCGAGACGTGGCTTTATTCCCTGCAGAATCAATCCATTGGCTCGCTCAACCTGACCATTAGATTGTGGATGTGCCACAGATGCAAGGTCAAGTCGGATGCCCTTCTCCCAACAATAAGCCTCCACTTCGCCAAGTGACAAGTTCCTACCGTTGTCGGTGATAATGCTATGTGGGAGACCAAATCTCACCACTAGATCCCGGACAAACCTGAGGGCAGTTGCCCCATCAAGCTTTCTAATGGGTTTAGCTTCTATACATTTAGTGAATTTATCAACTGCTACTAGCAGATGCGTAAAACCACATGGTGCTGTCTATAACGGTCCTACCATGTCTAGCCCCCAGACTGCAAAAGGCCAAGTTATTGGTATTGTTCGCAATTCTTCAGCAGGAACATGTGGTTTTTGGGCATAATACTGGCATTCCATGCATGTTTCAACCAGCTTGCGGCGTCCGCCTTCGCGGTCAGCCAGTAGAATCCTTGCCAGAAGGCTTTCGCGACCAATGATCGAGGAGCGGCGTGATGCCCGCAATCTCCGAGATGGATTTCGCGTAGGATTTCAATACCTTCTAGCTAGGAAACACACTTAAGGTATATACCAGTAGTGCTCCTTTTGTAGAGCTGTCCATTGATTATGATATAGCCCTTCTCTCGACGTACTATTTTCCGTCTTTTGACTTCGTCGTCAGGCAAAGTTCCGTGTTCGAGATATTCTATGAACGGTTTTGTCCAAGCCGGAGGGACCTTTGCCACTATGTGGACAAAAGAGTCAACTCTATCCGGGTTGTCGATGTCTGCTCCCTTCACGGATGGTGTCCGTAGATGCTCTAGGAAAACTCCTGGTGGAATTTGCTTGCGCCCTGATCCAAGCTTAGACAACAGACCAGCCGCCTCGTTTTGCTCCCTAGGTACATACTTGACCTCGTAGCTCAAGAAGCACTTGGCTATCTCGTCCACTTCGTCTCAATATGCCGCCATCATAGGGTTCCGCGCATTCCAGGTGCCAGCCACCTGTTGGGCAACCAAGTCGGAATCTCCACAGCAAACTATCCGCTTGATGCCAATATCCTTGGCTACGCATAATCCGTGTATGAGTTCTTCATACTCCGCCATGTTGTTTGTAGCGTCGAAGTGGATCTGCAGAACGTAGTGTAACTTGTCCCCAGTTGGTGACTGTAGCAGTATACCAGCCCCCGAGCCATTGAGCAGCTTTGATCCGTCAAAGTGCATCACCCAGTATTCTGGTTCCGGCAACGGAGTAGCATCTGGCATCTCCGTCCAATCTGCGATAAAATCCGCCAAGGCTTGTGACTTGATAGCGTCGCGTCTCTTATAAGTGATCTCGAAGGTGGCAAGTTCAATGCCCCACTTTGCGACCCTTCCCGTAGCGTCGCTGTTGTTGATAATGTCGGACAGTGGAGTCTTGCTCACCACTGTGATTGGGTGCTCCTAAAATTAGTGCCTCAGCTTCCGAGAAGCAAGGAATACTCCATAAGCTATCTTTTGGTAGTGCGGGTAACGCTGCTTGGACTCCTTCAATACCTTGCTTACATAGTAAACTGGTCGTTGAACTCCGTGCTCATAGCCTGGTTCCTTCCGTTCTACCACGACGACGATGTTGATTACCCGGTTGGTTTCCGCCATGTAAATTAACATGGGCTCTCTAGGCTCGGGTGCTGCAAGTATGGACGCTGAAGAAAGAATCTCCTTTGAGCTGCTTCAATGCTGCATCTGCTTCGTTTGTCCACGTGAATTTGTCCGCCTTCTTCAGCAACTTGTACAGTAGCAGGGCCTTCTCTCCAAGTCGGCTCACGAACCGACTAACTGCTGCAACACAACCTGTTAGTCGTTGGATGTCCTTTAGGCATGTCAGACGGTTTATGTTTAATATAGCCTTGATTTTCTCTGGGTTGACCTCGATTCCACGCTGGGAAACGATGAAGCCCAACAATTTGCCTGCTGGAACCCCGAAGATACACTTCTTAGGGTTAAGCATCATGTTGTATTTTTGGAGATTATCAAAGGTTTCTTTTAAGTCGGAGATTAAGTCCTTTGACTTTTTAGACATCACCGCTATATCGTCCACATAGGCGTGAACGTTCCGACCAATTTGATCGTGTAGGCAACGTTGCATTGTCCGCCAGTATGTAGCACCTGCGTTTTTCAACCCGAAGGGCATCGTGACATAGCAAAACATGTCGTAGGGTGTAGTGAACGAAGTGGCCAATTGGTCCAACTTACTCATCTTGATCTGGTGGTATCCTGAGTATGCATCGAGAAAAACAAAAGTTCCGAGCCAGCCGTCGAGTCAATGACTTGGTCAATGCGAGGCAAAGCAAACGGATCTTTGGGACATGCTTTGTTCAAGCCGGTGTAATCAACGCACATTCTTAATTATTTGGTTCCCTTTTTGGGGACAAGTATAGGATTGGCCACCCATTGGGTGTGAAGGACTTCTCGGATAAAACTAGCCTTAAGTAACCTAGCTATCTCTTTGCCAATGACATGTCTCTTCTCATCTCCAAAGCATCGTAGAGGTTGCTTCACTGGTTTGCATTTTGGATCAATGTTTAAGCTGTGCTCGGAAAGTTCCCTAGGTACACCTTTCATGTCGGCAGGTTGCCAGGCAAAGATGTCCCTATTCTCACGGAGGAACTCGACGAGCGCGCTTTCCTATTTGGGATCCAGGTTCGTCCCAATGGCGGTGGTCTTGAAGGCATCGCCTACCACAAGTTCCACCGGTTTGGTCTCGATGGCGGCCTTGAATGCTGGAGCGGAGTCGGAGATCTCTTTCTTCAACGCGGGCATCTCTGAGTCATCGACCTTGCTCTGGATCTCCTTGAATTCTTCACTGTAGAGGACAACTTCCGCGTAGGCTGCTTCATTAATTTCACTGTCCCTAGCTTTGGTAAAGCTTCCGGATACGGTTATGACGCCGTTTGGTCCGAGTATCTTCAGTTTGTTGTAGAAGAAGCATGGCTTGGCCATGAAGGTGTGGAATATGTCGCGGCTGAATATGACGTGGTACACACTCTTAAAGGGGACCACCTCAAAGGTCATGCGCTCTTGGCGGTAATTATTGACATCGCCAAAGGCAACCTGAATTGTGATGCACCCAAGGGACCGAGCCTCCCGAATAGGAACTACGTCGTGGAAGATGGTGTTGGTCTGCCTTAGGTTTGCCTCCGTCAAGTTCATCTTCTGTAGTGTATCCAGGTACATGATGTTGATGCTGCTTCCACTATCCACCATACACTTGGTGAACTCATTGCCGTCAATCAGGGGGTTGATGACCATGGCGTATTGGTTCTCCGTAGGAATGAGGTCTGGGTGATCCTTCCTGTCCCAAGTAATTGGAACCTCCGACCAGCGCAGGTATTGGGGAACAGGGGGCAAAGTAGCCATCAGTATCCTCAAAGAGGTCTTCTGTTGTCGGACGGTGGGGGTTCCAAGGAAAGTGTGGTAAACTGGCGCCTTCTTTTTGAAGGGGTTCTTGCCTTTGCCGTCGCTCTTGGAGGCGTGCTTGGGGTCAACATCCTCGTCCATGTCACTTGAATCCTTGGACTCCTCCTTCTTCTTCTTCCCTTTACCCTTGCCTCGTGGTCTGTTCTTCCGACTTCGCTTGTAGCCGGACTCCGGGTCCTCCTTGAGGTCGTTGACAAACTTGCAGTGTCGATTGGTGTGAGTGGATTTGCCGTTGGCATCGAGGTGTACGAGGCACGGCATATCGCGGTACTCTTCGTAGGTTTGGGGAACGCGGAGCGCTGCCGAGGTAGTTTCACTTCCTCGCTGCTTCCCACGACCAGCTCCCCGTCCTCGGCCATGTTGTCCGCCATCACCTCGTCCTGCAAAGGTCATGGCGACCATGTCGGGAGTTTGCTTTTCTTCTGGAGCGGTTTTCCGCTTTGTGCCACTGTTCCTCCGAGCTTGAGTTGGAACGGCAGTTGCCGGCAGGGAGCCGCGAGCATCGTCATCGGCAGCCGCGAACTCACTAGCTAACTGAATCATCTGGTTCAAGTCAAGCTGCTGATTGTCCTGCAAGCGCTTCAGCTTATGTCGGAGCAACGTGCCCCTTTCCAACCCATCAATGAAGGAGGACATGGCGGTCTGAGCGTGAACTCCTGCACATAAATTCTTCATATCCAGCCAACAGGAGAGGTAGGCACGAGATGTCTCGTCTTTCTCTTGCACGCACCGTTGTAGATCGCCAACAGTGCAGGGACGCTTATACGTACCCTCGAAGTTCTTGGTGAACACTTCTTGCATGTCCAACCAATTGTAGATGGATCTCTCCGGTAAGTCATCAATCCATTGACGGGTCGTGCCTGCCAACATCAATGGAAGGTACTTGACGGTGACGTTGGGGTTACCCCTAGAGATTTCCACCGCGTTTCCGTAGTACTGCAACCAAGTAGCTGGCTTGGTGGTGCCGTCATAGGTCTTGGTGGTCTTGTCAATCTGGAAACCTTTGGGGTAAGTTGCGGACCGTATCACAGGTCCAAAGCAACGTGGTCCCAGGTATGGTCCTTCCCGGGCCTCGTGGATCTTGTTTATCCGCGAACGTGTGTCGTATGGCTGCAGGCTTCTTTTTTCTTGTCAACAGGGGATGGGCTGCGTGAACGATGCGGGCCTCGTCCGCCATGGTGACTGCTAGGTGGCGACGGAGGCGAAGGTGGCGGTGGATTAGCCTTCTTGCTATTACCCTTCTGCGATGCCTCACGCTTGTCACAGTGGCTTGTCGGACGCGGAGGGTCATGGCGTGACCTGCTCTTATGTTCTTGGTTGCTCTCTCCGTCATGTCGGGTCTGCTCCATGTTGTCGCGGATGACGATGCCACTCCGCCTTGGCGGGGGCATATTCATACGACGGTGAGCCTTGGGGTCTTCGCGATGTCGGGGGAGCGGGGCGGTGGCGATGGGCGACGAGGTTGGGCTTTGCCTCTGTAGCATCCCAATTGTCTAACAATTGTAATGCTACTTGGTCTAGTAATATAATGCTACTTCCTATATATAATTGTTGCATCATAATTATATCATGCTCATGTCATCATGCCACCTTGCATTTGAGCATCATATAAAACCCTTTTGTTTTGGTTCTTATCTCATATGCATTATTAATTGTATTTTCCTCTTGATATATTGTATTTGGTTATTGATATATTGTTTAATGCCCAAGTTGAGTTGGGGACATATCTTTTATTCCACTCCACCACCTTTCTTTGGCTTCACCTAAATTCCACCACCCTAGTCAGATATGAGCCATTGCTTTTCTTTTGCTATTTTGATTCTAGCTCATATGTGTTGGTGTGGATCCATTCTTTGTCTACATGTTCCATATATGAAGTATGTTGTTTTCACAATATCAATTATGTGGAGCCTCATGGCCACCTTTGCATGCCTTGTGAGTGGGACCCTTTTTCCTAGCTTCCATATGGATTATTATAGAATTATGCTCATGTTGGGATATTTTTGGGACTATTGAGCATCTAGTGGCACACACACACTAGCATGTCCCATTTTTATTCAGATATGGTCATCTCCAACTATTCCACATGGGGCATCCTTTCACTTCTTCTAGTTTGGCTCATTCCATATTTTTTTTTGGAATGCATAGATATAAATGCTACGGATATTATGTTGTTTTCACAAGATGAAACCTAGCACTAATATTATGCATGGGCCATGCAACCATCTCCATATTTTTGCCTCCTTTGTTTATTTGGTCTTTTGAGTGAATCATCTATCTCCCTCCTTTTGGCTTGGTCTTAGTTAATCTTGCTTAAACCCCATCACCACCTTTTACCTCTTCCTCTTTGTGGGCTAGCTCTTGTTTGATCTTGTTTTGTTCTTGCTTGAGCTTGCCAAAAGGAAACCATCACCCAATCCTCTATCACCACCCTACCTCATCTCTCTCTCTCCTCTCTCTTTACCTTTCTCTCTAAACCACACCCCCATCTAACCTAACCCGAGCCTCTCTAGCTCTCATGCCCTCTCCCGGCCTCTCTACCCTCTCTGCCCTGCAGGCCCCACCTGACCACCCTGGACCCACCTAGCTGCCACCACACCAAGCCCTAACCCGAGCCATACCCCCTCTCTCCAAACCCTAGCATCTACCCGAGCCTTCCTCCTTCTCTTTTTGCATAAAGGTGACCCCCCATGTGATCCTTCCTCTCTCCTATCTCCAACCCCAACCACCCAGAACTCCTCTCAGATCCCATCTGGGCGAAGCCAGGCCCCTCTCCATCCTCCCCACCACATCCTGGCCATGGCCATGGGTTCTCTAAATCCTAGCTTTGGCCTGCCTTGCTAGTCGACGATCCCGAGCGCGCCAAGCTGTACAAGGAATACGAGGAGCTTCGTCTGCTTCATCTACCTCACCCTGCACCGGCCAAGCCTCGCCGGAGTCCTCTGGAGCTCCCTGGACACGCCGCGGCCACCGGATCAGACGCTCGCGGGACCCCTGCCTCTGCTCCGACCCGATCCACCTCTCGCCCCATCAACCACACCGACGAGCTCCTGGTGAGCCTCTTAACCCCCTAGACATGTCCCCCTACCCTATCTTGTACCGTAGCGCCGCCGCGCTCCGTCGAGCAGCCTTCGTGCACCGCCGCGCGTCGCGCTCGGGCAGACAGCAGCAGCCGCGGCATCCGTCCGCCTCTGTTCCTCGCCCTGCCCCCCGCGCTGTAGACCATCTCAGTGCAAGCTCTATGAACGAAAGTGGTAGCCCGGAGTCCCCTCGTCGTTTTTCGTTTTTGCGGCTTGGCGAGATCCGCCGCCGTTTGGTCGCCATCGTCGTCCAAACTCCGGCAGATCCTCTGTACTCTGCAGATCGGCGCGCAGCAGCAGTCCGGCGACGCCGTCGCTTTCGCAGTAAAACCCCTGGCCTTTTTCCCGCCTCAACCCGCGGCCCTTCTGGCCCACCTGCTAGCTCCTGCGGAAGTTTTGCAGAGAGGCCCCTCGGTTTCTAGGAAAAACACCCCGCGCAGCCCTCGGACCGCCCACGTGTCGCAGCCCCGCTGGGTGACGCGTGCGCGTGGCCCCCCGCTGCCGGGCCCATCTGTCACTCTCTGAGGCTAGGCCAGCCCGCGGTGTAAAAGGGTTTGCCGCGCGCTGAGCTGCTGAGTCAGCGCTGGACCCACTGGTCATTGTCTGTGGCTAGTTCTGTGCGTGTAACAAAAGTTTCTGTTCTTTTCTGTTTTGATTTAAACTTTTTCAAATTAATTCAAATTCAAATTTAAATATGTTTTTAAATAACTTTTAAAATATAAATCCAAATAATACAAATAATATATGTTTTGAAATCAGAAAATGTGAGGATTTCAAATATGGCCTTCAAAATATATTTTGAACACATAAAATTTCGAGTTGATTAAAATTACAATAAAATGCCCTTTTCTTAATTAATTAATAACTTTTGATTTATAACTCCAAATTTGACAAATGATATGTCTAAAATGATCACCTCGACGAGACCTTTCTGTTTATGCATTCCATGTTCTGATTTGCAGCATGCATCATATAAATATAAAGTATACAGCAACTTAATTGAAGTATAAAATATGATTAAAACTCAATAAAAGGCTTTATTCTTGTATTCCACACCTCACCCATGCCATGCTACTTTATTGCCATGCAAATTGTGCATCATTCATTATGGCATGATTGTTTGCTTGTCGCATTTTATTCATATGCTTGTGCACTTTATTTATGTTGGCCCTTGTTTGTTTGGTTCTTCTTCGAATAGACGCTGAGCAGGGGACATATCAAGAAACCCAGGAGCACTACCCAGATCCTTCTCTCGCTTCAACTGAGCTGCCAGGCAAGCACTACCACATGCTTGCATACATATAGTACCTATTGCCTCTATCTTATTCTTGCATCATTGAGTCGCGATTGCATTAAACTGAATCCCAAGTATTGCATAGCCTTTACTTTTAAACCCCACCGAAGCTTGTTCCTCCATCCCATGAGCCATTACTACATGAGTTGTTTGAGCCATGCGAGTCGTAGAACAGCATGTGTAGGGTATGTGAGTGTCTGATGGATAACGAGGTACCTAAACAACTTAACCTGAGTAGTAATGGGATAACTAATGAAAGTGGCACTGGTGAGCAATATCTGCTATTTGGTTTTTCATGCTCACTTGTGTCCCGTAGGACCCCGAGTACTTGATTCCTGTTCCTTGAATATTCGCGCTATCCACATCCGGGAGGCTTATGGGACCCCCCCTGAGCCAGAGCTTGATTCATTCTTATTTCTTGGGGCCACAAAGTAGTTTGGTGCTTTATTACAATTCTGTACTTATGCCATGCTTTACTGCTTTATTTAAGTTTGTGCGAGGAGCACCTGTACTGTTTTGGAAGCGGAGTGTTTTCGCGGTATCGATAAGCCCAGTCACATTTTCGGGTTCCCAGTCGTTTACAGCCACTGACGCAAACCTTGAGTCCGTCTCGGAGTCGGCTAACTTCGTTTCGGGTAGCTTAATGGGGTGGCCCCCTGAAATATTTCTGAATCTTGTGATTGCTTTGTCGTGAATGCCTCGTTGGGTTTTGATTTGGTTTTTCCGAGGTTGATCGAGTGTGTGTTGCTATTTGTGCACCCCTGCAGGGTAAAACTTTCTAAAAGCCGAGTCCGCGGTTATGGACGACTTGGAGCACAGTTTCTCGATCATAGACAAGTATAACTAAAGTACCGTTTTTAAATTTGACTAAGTAACTGACTAGTAAATAGTGCAACACTCATGGAATGGATAATAAAACTGCCAACGGATGGGGGTTGTTCGTCCGCTTCCTCGTTGGTAAGCGAGGAGGAGGATGGATCTGCTAATATTACCGTTATAACTGTTGTTATCAATTCACGGTCATCCGTCTATCTTTGGTTAGGCGGATGGTTAGCGAGTATCTATAGAATTGTTAGGGTTTATCTTTTTCTGCAATTGCGTCACCCCAGGTTGTGTCTCCTTTAGAGGCATAAAGACTTGCTGAGTACCCCTAGGGTCTTACACGATAAATTATTTGATTCAGATGAACAGGTACACTCACAAGATGGATACTGGGTGGAGGAGGCGGACGATGTGGGCAACGATCATTCGGTGTAGAGATTCCGGGAACGGGGATCCGTGAGATCTGTGGGCGGGATGTGTTTATTTATGGGGCATCTTATGCTGATTTGCTTCTTATCCGTAATCGGATCTTGTTTTCCGCTTCCGCCTGATACTCTGATGTTTGATGTATGAGGAGATATCCTAAACTATATATCTATCTAGGATGTTTGGATCTTGCCGTATGGCGTTGCAATATTTCTATTTCTTTTAGATGGAATGGCTCTGAGGACTGTTGTATGGTGGCTTGCATACATACTCATTTGTGTATGTAGTTGATCCCTTCGCCTGCCGATTACGCCGCCCGTTCTTGTCCCGATGTTTGGAAATGGTTAGGACGGCCGAAAGGTCTACCTGTGAGTGGCATTTGGGCCCCACCGTACTATTTTAACCATTTCCGCTCGTCCAGGCTTGTAACTAGGAGCGTAATTCACAGAGGTAGTTACAATTGGTATCAGAGCCATCCCGCCCTTCAGGGTCTCAGCCAAATGGTCGTTGTCAGTCTAGCAAATATTTTTGGTAGCTATGTATACTAGGGAAAAACAAAACGCGAGAGTAGGACTGCTTCCACTTTTCTTCTTACCCAACCACCCACCCTTTTCTGGTAAGGAAGTGTAACGTTTTCAATCCTCTTCTTAAAATTCAAACTAGGATTCACGTGTTCTGGGTTTCCGTAGTACCATAGGTTGTGTGTGTGTGTGTGTGTGTGTGTGTGTGTGTAATTCCTTGTCTATCTGTTGCATCCAAGTTGTTATCACAATCGGCCTTTTGGTTATCAACTGTTGGTACATTCCATACCGACAGACTTTTGCAAACTGACGCGATCTATCTGATTCGTTGTATACCGCCGCGATCTGTCTTACTCTTTGTTATCCGATGTTATCTTGTTTGGGGTGTTCGTTTCTGTAGTTACTAATCTTTAGGTTCATCGTGAGAAGAAGGTGTTGGGATATGTGTTCTACTTAATCATGTACGGAGTAATGATTTGAGTGCGGGATGGAGTCGCGACCATACCACTACTTTTATCATTCGCTCTTGTATATTGATTTGGTAGAGTCACTGATCTTGACTCGTTAAGTGATTTTGCGCATCTATTGGTATGTTAATGCCGAAATTTGCGGAAAATTTTCTTCGATAGTTGTGTACCACACTCCTTTTCAGTCGTGTGCGATATGCTTAATATCTTCTAGGTGCTTTGAACTTTGCTGATATTTTAATATCATCTTAGTAAGTTGTATCCTTTAATCTTGGTTAATTCCATCTTGGTACTATTTTGGATTATTATTATTCTCCATTATAGTACTGACTTGTGTTTTATATCAATAACAGGATGGCACCACCACGCCGTTCTGAGGAGGACATACCACCTGAACTGGGGGCCGCGTTGTCAAGCATCGCCAATGCCTTGGCAGCAATGCAGCAGAACCAACAGCGTTTCGAAGAAAGTGTCAGGAGGAATGAGTTTGTTCCGCCACCTCCACCTCCCAAGCGAGGAGACATCAAAAGCTTCCTGAAGTTCAACCCACGCCAATTTGATGTGTCCGATCAACCACTTGATGCTGATGATTGGTTGCGTGAGATGTCAAGGCTACTGACCATTGCTGATGTTCCTGAGCAAGAATGGGTAAACTGTGCCACTCACCTTCTTAAGGGAGATGCAGCTCTCTGGTGGGAGAATTACCTGAAGGCAAACTGCACTGGTTTTCAGCCTACTTGGGGACAGTTCACTAGAGCCTTCAAAGAGCAGTACCTGTCAGAAATTGTCATGGAGAGGATGAAGGAAGTGTTTCTCAACCTCAAGCAGGGCAATGATAATGTCAATACCTACATCAGGAACTTCATGAACCTTTCTCGTTATGGTGGCGATGAGATCTCTGATGACAAGAAGAAGCAAAAGAGGTTCCGGCAAGGGCTCAATGCATCGATTAAATATGCAATCACACATGCAAGGCCGATGTCTTTTCTGGAACTTCAACATACAGCTCTGCAGGAAGAAGCAAGTAGGCAAGGGTTTGAGGAGCCAAAGAAACACAACCGCGATGCACCAAGCTCTTCAGCTATGTCAACTCCTTCTAAGCGTCGTGTCTGGGTTCCTAACACCCCACCGTCGCTCCCGGCTCCACCAAGACCTTCAAGCTACGCGGCAAGGCCACCAAACTTCCTCACTGCTGCTCCCAGGGGCTACAACCACCACTACCCTGGAGCGCCTGGCGGAGTCCCTGGCTATGTTGCTCCACGTCCACCTGGTGCTTATTACAATTGTGGAGACACTGGGCATCAAAGCTGGAACTGTCCGATGAAAAACAAAGCTCTTCCTCCACCACCTCCAAGATCTGCGGCAAGCTCTCCTATGGTTCGTGCACCACCACCTCGGGCTCTCAACATCAACACCAAGCCTGGGTCTACTGTTGCTCGTGCCAACTGTGTCAACGCCGCTCAAGCTGAGCATGCACCTGGAGTTGTGATGGGTATGCTTCCCGTTAACTCAATCCCTGCACGAGTTTTGTTTGATTCTGGTCCATCGCATTCATTTGTTTCTCACAAGTTTGCAAATGAAAATGAGTTAGCGTTGGATCCTCTCCTTAAGCGGTTAATGGTCCTTTCTCCTGGAGCAAAGATGGCAGCTTCTAAAATCAGCCATGGCAATCAAATTGAGATTGGTGGCTCTTTGTTCTCGGCGTCCTTAATTGTTCTGGGCAATTCTGACATTGATGTCATCTTGGGCATGGATTGGTTGACAGCAAATGCAGCTGTGATTGATTGTGCTGAACGCTCAGTTTCTCTGAAGATTCCTGAAGGCCATATAGTCTATTCTCCAAGTCTGACTCCTGCTATCCAGCTTTTCTCTTTGGCGGCTCTGAATGATGATGCTATGGAAGCTATTCAGAGTGTTCCGGTGGTCTGTGAGTTCCCAGATGTCTTTCCTGAAGAGTTGCCAGGTATGCCTCCGGATCGTGAGGTTGAGTTTGTAATTGAGCTTGAACCTGGAACGGCTCCTATCTCCAAGCGACCCTATAAAATGGGTCCTGCTGAGTTGGCTGAACTCAAACTTCAGCTTGATGAACAAGAGAAGTTGGGTTTCATTCAACACAGTACTTCTTCGTGGGGTAGCCCAACCCTCTTTGTGAAGAAGCGAGACATGACTGATAGACTTTGTGTTGACTATCAGGCTCTCAATGCTAAAACCATCAAGAATAAATATCCCCTTCCGCGGATTAATGATCTCTTCGATCAGCTAGCTGGAGCTGTGGTATTCTCTAAGCTTGACTTGAGAAGTGGTTATCATCAAATCAAGATTCGCAAGGAAGATGTTCCTAAAACAGCTTTCACCACCCGCTATGGCCTGTATGAGTACACGGTCATGTCCTTCGGTCTCACCAACGCACCTGCCACCTTCTCGAGGCTTATGAACTCGGTTTTCATGGAGTATCTTGATAAGTTCGTTGTGGTCTATCTGGATGACATCCTAGTCTATTCTAAGTCAAAGGAAGAACATGAAGAACACCTTCGGTGTGTCCTAAACAAGCTTAGTGAGAACCGCCTGTATGCAAAGTTCTCAAAGTGTGAGTTTTGGCTGCCTCAAGTAACCTATCTTGGTCACGTCATCTCTGCCAAGGGCATTGCAGTCAACCCGGAAACTGTAAAGACAATTGTTGAATGGCTTCCTCCTGTTAATGTCAAAGAAGTGCGGAGTTTCCTTGGTTTGGCTAGTTATTGCCGTCGCTTCGTTCAGAACTTTTCGAAGATAGTGAAGCCTCTTACCGATCTCCTCAAGAAAGGCAAGAAATACCTTTGGACTCCTGCATGTCAAGCAAGCTTTGAGACACTCAAAGAGAAGCTCACTTCCACACCAGTCTTGGTTCCTCCGGATACATCTAAGCCTTTCCAGATATTCTGTGACGCCTCTTTGCAAGGATTGGGTGCGGTCCTTATGCAAGAAAAAGAAGTTGTTTTTTATGCCTCTCGACAGTTGAAGACGCATGAGATCAACTATCCTACACATGACCTCGAACTCGCAGCAGTTGTTTTTGCTTTGAAATTATGGAGGCATTACTTGTTGGGCAACCGTTGTGAAATCTTTTCTGATCACAAGAGTCTGAAGTATATCTTCACTCAGCCTGATCTCAACCTTCGGCATAGGAGGTGGATTGAAGCAATCAATGACTTCGATTTGACCATCAACTACACTCCGGGCAAAGCTAATGTCATGGCCGATGCTCTCAGCCGCAAAGCTTATGTCAACAACCTCATGATGGAAGAACAATAGCCTCTCTTGTGCGAGGAATTCCGTCAGCTCAACCTTGAAATTGTGGAACAAGGGTATCTCCTGAACCTTCTGGCTACTCCTCTCTTGGAAGAGAAGGTTCGCTCCTTTCAGCTTGGTGATCCGCACACAAGAAAGATCATCTCCAAACTTCAACTTCCAAAGTATGAGTCCTTCCACGTCAATGACCAAGGCACGCTTTTCTTTGAACACCGGATGTTTGTTCCGAACTACCCGGGTTTGAGAGAGCAAGTTCTCAAGGAGGCGCATGATTCTGTTCTTTCTATTCACCCTGGCAGCACAAAGATGTACATGGACTTGAAAACACAATATTGGTGGCCGGGTTTGAAACGATATTGTGCCAAGTATGTCTCGGAGTGTGATGTGTGCCGCAGAGTTAAAGCTGTCCATCAGAAACCTTCCGGTCTTCTACAGCCGTTGAAACCCCCGGAATGGAAATGGGAGAAAGTGGAAATGGACTTCATCACTGGTTTTCCAAGGTCGCAGAAGGACAACAACGCAATCTTTGTTGTCATTGACAGGCTTTCTAAAGTGGCTCACTTCTTTCCCGTCAAGGAAACAATTTCTGGAATTCAGTTGGCTGAGCTCTATATCAACAGAATTGTCTCTCTGTATGGGGTTCCGCTTGAGATCAGTTCAGACCGTGGGAGCATCTTCACTTCCAAGTTCTGGGAAAGTTTCCAAAATGCTTTGGGAACAAAGTTGAACTTCAGCACAGCTTACCACCCTCAGTCGCAAGGACAAGTTGAAAGGGTCAATCAGATTCTGGAGGATATGCTTCGTGCTTGCGTCATCTCTTTTGGCATGAAGTGGGAAGAATGTCTTCCTTATGCTGAATTCTCTTACAACAACAGCTTCCAGAAAAGCCTAAAGATGGCACCATTTGAGGCTCTCTATGGCCGCAAATGCAGAACTCCGATTGGTTGGTCGGGTGTAGGAGAAAGAATATTGTTTGGCCCTGACATTGTAACTCAAGCGGAGGAGAAGGTGCTCATCATTCTTGAAAATCTGAAGATTGCTCAAAGTCGCTAGAAGAGCAATTATGACAGAAAGCACACGGACATGGAGTATGTCCCTGGTGATCTCGTTTACCTTCGTGTCACTCCCATGAGAGGCACGCACCGTTTTGGTATCAAAGGAAAGCTGGCTCCTAGATACATCGGTCCATTCAAAATTCGTGGAAGAAGAGGAGAAGTTGCTTATGCTCTTGAGCTCCCGGAAAAACTCAAGGTCCATCATGTTTTCCACATCTCTCAACTCAAGAAGTGCTTCAAGGATCCCGGCAGGACCGTGGACCATGAGCTTATCAATCTTCAAGAAGACCTGTCTTATCAAGAACACCCCACAAAAATCCTTGAAGTCGCAGAGAGAAGGACTCGCAACAAGTCCATCAAGTTCTGCAAGGTGCAGTGGTCGCACCATTCGGTTGATGAAGCCACTTGGGAACGTGAAGATGAGCTCCGTGCCAAGTATCCTACCCTCTTTGTGTCTTCTTCTTCTTCCTAGAATCTCAGGGCGAGATTCCTGTTTAGTGGGGGAGAGTTGTAGCATCCCAATTGTCTAACAATTGTAATGCTACTTGGTCTAGTAATATAATGCTACTTCCTATATAATTGTTGAATCATAATTATATCATGCTCATGTCATCATGCCACCTTGCATTTGAGCATCATATAAAACCCTTTTGTTTTGGTTCTTATCTCATATGCATTATTAATTGTATTTGCCTCTTGATATATTGTATTTGGTTATTGATATATTGTTTAATGCCCAAGTTGAGTTGGGGGCATATCTTTTATTCCACTCCACCACCTTTCTTTGGCTTCACCTAAATTCCACCACCCTAGTCAGATATGAGCCCTTGCTTTTCTTTTGCTATTTTGATTCTAGCTCATATGTGTTGGTGTGGATCCATTCTTTGTCTACATGTTCCATATATGAAGTATGTTGTTTTCACAATATCAATTATGTGGAGCCTCATGGCCACCTTTGCATGCCTTGTGAGTGGGACCCTTTTTCCTAGCTTCCATATGGATTATTATGGAATTATGCTCATGTTGGGATATTTTTGGGACTATTGAGCATCTATTGGCACACACACACTAGCATGTCCCATTTTTATTCAAATATGGTCATCTCCAACTATTCCACATGGGGCATCCTTTCACTTCTTCTAGTTTGGCTCATTCCATATTTTTTTTTGGAATGCATAGATATAAATGCTATGGATATTATGTTGTTTTCACAAGATGAAACCTAGCACTAATATTATGCATGGGCCATGCAACCATCTCCATATTTTTGCCTCCTTTGTTTATTTGGTCTTTTGAGTGAATCATCTATCTCCCTCCTTTTGGCTTGGTCTTAGTTAATCTTTCTTAAACCCCATCACCACCTTTTACCTCTTCCTCTTTGTGGGCTAGCTCTTGTTTGATCTTGTTTTGTTCTTGCTTGAGCTTGCCAAAAGGAAACCATCACCCAATCCTCTATCACCACCCTACCTCATCTCTCTCTCTCTCCTCTCTCTTTACCTTTCTCTCTAAACCACACCCCCATCTAACCTAACCCGAGCCTCTCTAGCTCTCATGCCCTCTCCCGGCCTCTCTCCCCTCTCTGCCCTGCAGGCCCCACCTGACCACCCTGGACCCACCTAGCTGCCACCACACCAAGCCCTAACCCAAGCCATACCCCCTCTCTCCAAACCCTAGCATCTACCCGAGCCTTCCTCCTTCTCTTTTTGCATAAAGGTGACCCCCATGTGATCCTTCCTCTCTCCTATCTCCAACCCCAACCACCCAGAACTCCTCTCAAATCCCATCTGGGCGAAGCCAGGCCCCTCTCCATCCTCCCCACCACATCCTGGCCATGGCCATGGGTTCTCTAAACCCTAGCTCCGGCCTGCCATGCTAGCCGACGATCCCGAGCGTGCCAAGCTGTACAAGGAATACGAGGAGCTTCGTCTACTTCATTTACCTCACCCTGCACCGGCCAAGCCTCACCGGAGTCCTCTAGAGCTCCCTGGACACGCCGCGGCCACCGGATCAGACGCTCGCGGGACCCCTGCCTCTGCTCCGACCCGATCCACCTCTTGCCCCATCAACCACACCGACGAGCTCCTGGTGAGCCTCTTAACCCCCTAGACATGTTCCCCTACCCTATCTTGTACCGTAGCGCCGCCGCGCTCCGTCGAACAGCCTTCGTGCACCGCCGCGCGTCGCGCTCGGGCAGACAGCAGCAGCCGCGGCATCCGTCCGCCTCTGTTCCTCACCCTGCCCCGCGCGCTGTAGACCATCTCAGTGCAAGCTCTATGAACGAAAGTGGTAGCCCGGAGTCCCCTCGTTGTTTTTCGTTTTTGCGGCTTGGCGAGATCCGCCGCCGTTTGGTCGCCATCGTCGTCCAAACTCCGGCCGATCCTCTGTACTCTACAGATCGGCGCGCAGCAGCAGTCCGGCGACGCCGTCGCTTTCGCAGTAAAACCCCTGGCCTTTTTCCCGCCTCAACCCGCAGCCCTTCTGGCCCACCTGCCAGCTCCTGCGGAAGTTTTGCAGAGAGGCCCCTCGGTTTCTAGGAAAAACACCCCGCGTAGCCCTCGGACCGCCCACGTGTCGCAGCCCCGCTGGGTGACGCGCGCGCGTGGCCCCCCGCTGCCAGCCCCATCTGTCACCCTCTGAGGCTAGGCCAGCCCGCGGTGTAAAAGGGTTTGCCGCGCGCTGAGCTGCTGAGTCAGCGCTGGACCCACTTGTCATTGTCTGTGGCTAGTTCTGTGCGTGTAACAAAAGTTTCTGTTCTTTTCTGTTTTGATTTAAACTTTTTCAAATTAATTCAAATTCAAATTTAAATCTGTTTTTAAATAACTTTTAAAATATAAATCCAAATAATACAAATAATATATGTTTTGAAATCAGAAAATGTGAGGATTTCAAATATGGCCTTCAAAATATATTTTGAACACATAAAATTTCGAGTTGATTAAAATTACAATAAAATGCCCTTTTCTTAATTAATTAATAACTTTTGATTTATAACTCCAAATTTGACAAATGATATGTCTAAAATGATCACCTCGACGAGACCTTTCTGTTATGCATTCCATGTTCTGATTTGCAGCATGCATCATATAAATATAAAGTATACAGCAACTTAATTGAAAAATAAAATATGATTAAAACTCAATAAAAGGCTTTATTCTTGTATTCCACACCTCACCCATGCCATGCTACTTTATTGCCATGCAAATTGTGCATCATTCATTATGGCATGATTGTTTGCTTGTCGCATTTTATTCATATGCTTGTGCACTTTATTTATGTTGGCCCTTGTTTGTTTGGTTCTTCTTCGAATAGACGCTGAGCAGGGGACATATCAAGAAACCCAGGAGCACTACCCAGATCCTTCTCTCGCTTCAACTGAGCTGCCAGGCAAGCACTACCACATGCTTGCATACATATAGTACCTATTGCCTCTATCTTATTCTTGCATCATTGAGTCGCGATTGCATTAAACTGAATCCCAAGTATTGCATAGCCTTTACTTTTAAACCCCACCGAAGCTTGTTCCTCCATCCCATGAGCCATTACTACATGAGTTGTTTGAGCCATGCGAGTCGTAGAACAGCATGTGTAGGGTATGTGAGTGTCTGATGGATAACGAGGTACCTAAACAACTTAACCTGAGTAGTAATGGGATAACTAATGAAAGTGGCACCGGTGAGCAATATCTGTATTTGGTTTTTCATGCTCACTTGTGTCCCGTAGGACCCCGAGTACTTGATTCCTGTTCCTTGAATATTCGCGCTATCCACATCCGGGAGGCTTATGGGACCCCCCTGAGCCAGAGCTTGATTCATTCTTATTTCTTGGGGCCACAAAGTAGTTTGGGGCTTTATTACAATTCTGTACTTATGCCATGCTTTACTGCTTTATTTAAGTTTGTGCGAGGAGCACCTGTACTATTTTGGAAGCGGAGTTTTTTCGCGGTATCGACAAGCCCAGTCACATTTTCGGGTTCTCAGTCGTTTACAGCCACTGACGCAAACCTTGAGTCCGTCTCGGAGTCGGCTAACTTCATTGCGGGTAGCTTAATGGGGTGGCCCCCTGAAATATTTCTGAATCTTGTGATTGCTTTGTCGTGAATGCCTCGTTGGGTTTTGATTTGGTTTTTCCGAGGTTGATCGAGTGTGTGTTGCTATTTGTGCACCCCTGCAGGGTAAAACTTTCTGAAAGCCGTGTCCGCGGTTATGGACGACTTGGAGCACAGTTTCTCGATCATAGACAAGTATAACTAAAGTACCGTTTTTAAATTTGACTAAGTAACTGACTAGTAAATAGTGCAACACTCATGGAATGGATAATAAAACTGCCAACAGATGGGGGTTGTTCGTCCGCTTCCTCGTTGGTAAGCGAGGAGGAGGATGGATCTGCTAATATTACCGTTATAACTGTTGTTATCAATTCACGGTCATCCGTCTATCTTTGGTTAGGCGGATGGTTAGCGAGTATCTATAGAATTGTTAGGGTTTATCTTTTGCTGCAATTGCGTCACCCCAGGTTGTGTCCCCTTTAGAGGCATAAAGACTTGCTGAGTACCCCTAGGGTCTCACACGATAAATTATTTGATTCAAATGAACAGGTACACTCACAAGATGGATACTGGATGGAGGAGGCGGATGATGTGGGCAACGATCATTCGGTGTAGAGATTCCGGGAACGGGGATCCGTGAGATCTGTGGGCGGGATGTGTTTATTTATGAGGCATCTTATGCCGATTTGCTTCTTATCCGTACTCGGATCTTGTTTTCCGCTTCCGCCTGATACTCTGATGTTTGATGTATGAGGAGATATCCTAAACTATATATCTATCTAGGATGTTTGGATCTTGCCGTATGGCGTTGCAATATTTCTATTTCTTTTAGATGGAATGGCTCTGAGGACTGTTGTATGGTGGCTTGCATACATACTCATTTGTGTATGTAGTTGATCCCTTCGCCTGCCGATTACGCCGCCTGTTCTTGTCCCGATGTTTGGAAATGGTTAGGACGGCCGAAAAGTCTACCTGTGAGTGGCATTTGGGCCCCACCATACTATTTTAACCATTTCCGCTCGTCCAGGCTTGTAACTAGGAGCGTAATTCACCGAGGTAGTTACAGCCTCCATGGTTGGAGGATATGGGGATAGCATCCTTCCTATTGTGCGCATCCCTCCGTCTTTGTTCTGATGAACCCGTCTGAGACTCGACATCAAGAGGAGATCTGTCCCTTGGCGGCTTATGCTAGCTAGACTGGCAGAATGCTGGGTCAGACTCAAGCATTTGAGAGGTGGCCTTTTCCTGCTGTTTCACCGCCTTGGCCACTAGGTCGTAGACCTGTTCCACCGCTTCAGGCAATCGGTCCTGCTCTAGAAGGGTCTTGGCGACAGCGAGGTTGAGGAGAGGAGTGGACATCACCTGCCTACCTTCACTGTCAATGTATGGCTTGGCCTGTGCCGGCTTCGGGGGAGCCCATCCTAGGTTTCGCTGCACACCAGGATCGTTGATGACGTGAGCCAAAGCTTTCTTGTCCTTCTGCTGCAGCAGAGTCTTGTATTCGGCCTCCATTTCTCTAGCTTTCTCTATGGATTTCTGCGCGTTAACCAGATCTCGATCTAGCTGAGCGCCTTGCTCCACTATGGCCTACGCTTCCTCCATCAGCTGCTGGCGCTTCTCGTCAAGCTGGGTCACGTTCCAGATATGAGCTACGGTTAGTGGCTCGATGAGGAGATTGCCATATATTACTCTATCAGCTGGAGTAACTTGGGCAGCAACAGACGTAGATGCCGGAGGCGGCAAGTTTGCGGTGTTGTTGTTGCTCGGGCTAGTGCCGAGTTCCTGCGGCTATTGCACTGGGTTGGGCGGAGGGCTCTTTCGCACGATCATTTTCGGCAGCGAGAAGTGGTCCCTTCCCCTTGTCCAGCGCTGTAGGCGGAGCTCTTCCGGGTTGATCTTCATCCATCGTCGTCCCAATGGTGACGAACACTTCTCGGGATGTGACGGCATTTTTAGCCTGCTCGTCACACTGGTAATCCTCCTCCATCTCCTGCATGGTAGAGTCTAGCTCCTCCGGGCTGAAATCTATCTCCTCTGAATCTTCACTGAAGTCGGCATAAAGCGCGTCAATCACAGAGTCGGAGGGTGCCGAGGCTTCCTCGATGACGGGGGGTGGAGGTACAACGGGCGCGACGATGACTAGAGGTGGTGGTGCAACTGCAGCGATGGCGGCAGGAGGGGGTGGTGGCGGTGGCTGAATCGACGGTGCTCCGCCGATGAGCACGAGATCTGTTTGAGCTGCCTCTTCGGCCTCCGTGTAGTTGTTGACGGTGTTAACCATGCTTTCAAACGTAAGACGTCCCGATGCCTGCTACCGTCTTAGAGAATGCCGGAGAAGCGTGCCATGGTTCAGTCCCTCCACAAAGTGATACATTGCATCATCATTGGGGTAGTGTGCCAGATCGGCTCGTATACGGAGCCACCTGGCAAGGTAATCGCGGGGGTTTTCGCCCTCTATCTGAACGCAGCGCGCCAGATCGAAGATGGTAACCATGCCTACGAACTTGGATCTCTGCTGTCCAGACGCACGGACGAAGCTAGCAGACTTGCAGTGATCTTCCACCTTTATATCCTGTACAGGGGCGGTTTGGGTGGGCCTTAAATTTTTCCGATCTTTGCCGTCAAACTCCGAGGAGAGATCCGACATCGATCCTTCCGCGAACGTATCCTTCCCGTAGGCGGTCTGTGCGGGTCTTGATGTTTTCCAATCTTTGCCGGCAAACTCCGAAGAGAGATCCAACATCGATCCTTCCGCAAACGTATCCTGTCCATAGGCGGTCCGTGCGGGTCTTGATGTTCTCCGATCTTTGACGGCAAACTCCGAAGAGAGATCCAACATCGATCCTTCTGCGAACGTATCCTGTCCGTAGTCGGTCCGTGCGGGTCTTGATGTTCCTCTGACTCCCAGGGAACTAGTGCCCGAGTCGGTTTCGCCAATGAAGAGGTGGATGTCTCCGATAGGAACGATCGAATACCGCGTAGGGTTCATCTTCGCCAGGATCCAGAACTCGACGGGAGGGATGATCGGAACATTGCCGGAGAAGATAACGCGACCGATGGCTACGGTTTTGCCGATTACCGCGAAGATCTTGGTCCTCGCCCGCTGAAGAGCCTGAAGCGCCTCTTGCCCACGGTGGGCGCCAACTGTCGTGGTATTGACGATGAGTACGCCATGGAGGGGTCCTCACAGTGTGTGTTTAGAGACGTGGGGGAAGGCAGACGGTTGACGGGTACGAGGTAACACAACTTACCCAGGTTCAGATCCCACAACGGTGGCGGAATCCTACTCCTGCAATAAATCACTATAATGGCAATACACCGAGTTACAGAGATAGGTTCGCTGTACGAGGTTATGTAAAGTTGTGCCCTAAAGGCTCACATAGGCCCGACTTATATAGTCGTCAGGTCCTAGGGTTACAGGGAAAAGTCCTAGCCGGACAGGTTACAGAGCCCTACACCGTCTATTACTAGTTTAGCGTGTCTTGTACTCCAAGACTCCTGGTACACTGGTGACTCCACCGTAGCCTTCCTTTATCCGACATGGGCCTCCCTTCTGGATCCATCTAACTTGGCCGCCCAGCGGCCATGGGCCATGCTACCAACTGTGGGCCACCCGGGTTATCCGGATAGAGGACATGCTATGAGGATACCCATATAGCATATCTCCAACAACGGGCAATACAGGCAATGGCACAAGTACCTTGGTTCACCTGAACAGAGGCATCAACATTTATTTTAATCCAACCCGTAGCTGGAGGTGACCAATTCCTAGGTTTATTGGCTTCAGGCTTTTGGCCGCCGAGTCCAGTTTTGCATCAGTATAGCTTCCATGACAAATAATGGGTTCTTTACCTTTTCTAGTTTTACTCCCCCTGCAATTTATATTTATCTCCTGCAAGTACCTATTTAGAAAGTTAACTGAAGCACTTATACTGCATTCGCCTTTCTCATGTACTGTATCGTTTCTTAGGTTCCAGCAGCGCCATAGGGTCATGAGGACTAGGCCTCTTCTCTGGTTGTTGATACTTGCAAGCATTATAGGGAGCCAATCAGGACCTGAGAACTTGAAAAGAGATTCAGCTGGCATGTCCCATGTCTTTCTTATTTCAAGCCTCAAGGTCCTAGCTTTTGTGCAACCGACGGTAGCATGAAAGCTATTTTCGGATTCACGACCACATATAGAACATATGCAATCAGTTTCCATATTTCTGTGGAACTTATTCCGTTTAGTAGCCAGATTATCACATGCTATTCTTCACCCAAAGATTTTGACTTTATTTGGCACAGGGGCATTCCAAATTAGTTTCCACAAGGTTTTGTTATTGTCTCCAGTAGCACTAGACCCGGGGTTACTTTGGGTATTGTTCTTCAGAGCATACGCCAACTTGTATGCACTTTTCACAGAAAAAATCCCATTACTTTCATAGTGCCATGCCAAGAAATCCTTTCTCGAGGTATCCGGGGCGTTCAAACTCAGGATAACATCAGCATCGTGGGGGTAAAATATTTTATGGATTAACTAAGTATTCCAAGTTCTTGTAATCCCATCAGCAAGTTGACTCACTCTCCCGTGTCTGTCCTTAGATTTCCCCGGCTGTGTTTTCAGAGCTAAATTCCTGGGTATCCAATTGTCTCTCCAGATTCTAATGTTATTTCCATCGCCAATCCTCCATACAATGCATTGTTTTAACATCTCTAGTCCATGCTCAGTGTCATGCCAAACTGGAGAAGCTTCAGACCTAAAGACAGTGTCAACGATGTTCCCTCTAGGATAATAGATGGCCTTCATTAACCTAGTAGCCAGGCTTTGTGGATTTTAGATTAGCCGCCAAGCTTGGCGGGCTAAGAGAGCTTGATTGAACATAGTGAAGTCTCTAAAACCCATTCCACCCTGTTGTTTTGGTTTGGTCAAGGTTTCCAAAGAAGCCCAATGAACTTTTCGCTTATTCTCATCTTCTCCCCACCAGAAGCTTCTGATAATTTGAATGTAATCCTCATGAAAGGATGCGTGTAGCTTAAATATACCCATCACATGGGCTGGTAAAGCCTGAGCAATAGATTTAATGAACACCTCCTTACCTCCCATGGACATGAGATTTTCGTTCACATAGTTCAACCTTTTATGAAATCTATCTTTGGTGGGCTAGAATTGTTGGGCCTTCATTCTACCTTCGGGAGTGGGTAAGCCAAGGTATTTCTCCTCAAAGGACCATTGGGAGACGGTCAGAGTTCTTTTGATTTCCGTTTGTGTTTCTATAGGACAGACGGGGCTAAATAGGATAGAGCATCTAGACGGGCTAATAAGTTGACCTGTGCCTCTTTCAAAGGTCTGTATAGCTTGTCTAACAACCTTTGCCTATTCACCTGTTGCTTTGAAGAACAGAAGACTGTCGTCCGCGAAAAGGAGATGAGAGATGCCAGGTGCTCCTCTACAACATATGAGATCTTGGAGTTCCTGATCAACACTTACATTCTGTGCCTCATCATGGACTTTGCCAATGCAAAATTTACCAGTCAAAACACCACGCTTCACCATAATCTCATGCGCTCCTACGATGTAATAACCAAATATACTTTGGCAGCTCGATTGATTTAAGCATTACGGCGATGTAAAATTTTGTACAAGAGTAAACAATTATTTAGTACAGAAAACATTAAAATGAGACATAATAGAAATGTGATAGACTCATCACAGAGACAATTAAAGATAGCTGCGATGAAGGAAAAAATCCATATATTAATTAAAGATATGAGATAGCCGAACAGAGTAGGACAAGTGTGAAAAAATGCAAGGGAATAGTGTGAGACGCTTACATGGATGCTCCGATGACCACGAGCAAACGACTAACTGTGGTGCACACAACGGGAGCTTAATTAACTAGGGAAGTAAAAGGGGGGATCGAGAACAGGAGGTAACAATTCCTGACACAATCATATCGATTTAAAAGCCAAGGCGAATCCAGCAGGTGCGCAAGCTACAGATCGTGGACGATCTTAGCGCCACCGCCTGGGAGCAGTTCGCCTAGGTGGCGAGTTAGCAGTGTCAGCACTATAATCTTAACCACGGCATCCTGTGTCGAGCTGGCCGAGTCGTGTTCGTGCGAGAGTGGCGGCCGAGGCGTTGTGCAGCTGCATGCATGCAGTGAGTTCGTTAGCTACATGGCTAAGTCGTTGTGATCCTTGAGCGGAAGCTATGCAAGCTGTGGGCGTGGGCATGAGTGTAGCTAGTGTTTAGTTACTGCATGGTCCCATGGTGGTATTAGTGGCCGAGTTGCAGGTCGTGTGCGTGCGTACCTGTGTAAGTTCGGCTATAAAAAGCCTACCCCATGTACTCCTTGTGAGTCAGCTAAAAACAGAGATAAGATTAGGACGATCTGTGCGTCCACCGGGGGTTCGTGCGCCGGCCAGAAAAAATTATATGTCTTCTTTCTTCTACCTCCGTCCTTGAGCGAGAGAGCGAGGAAGAAGAGGGGCTGCCCTCCGGCAGCCCCAACAAGCAGCACGTTGGCAGCGGCGCGCGCCTCCTCCTTGGCGCGGACCTCAGCGGCCGTCGTATCCGGCATCTTGCTGATGGCCTTGAAGATGGGTCGGAGCAGCGCGAGCTCTCCGTTCACCGTGGCCATCGCCCGCTTGAGCGCCTGGGCGTCGGCGCTCGCCCCGTCGTAGTTGGCCATCACACGAACGTCGTCCAGCATGGCCTCCTGCCGCTGTGGCAGGTCGCCGTCGTCCCAGGCTGAGCCCGCGCTGGCGGCGACGAGAGCGAGCGTGAGCGTCAGCAGGAAGACAGTGAGCTTCTTGGCCATGGTGAGAGGAAGGTTGGTTGTACTAGTATCTATAGGGAAGGGAGCTGGGTGAGTATATATGGTGGTGCCACAGCTCGATCGCCTTGCGCAACTGCCGCCGCCTGTACTCCGGTGCAATGCAAGCGGCGTGGCTGATCGATGGAGCTGCTTTTTTCTTCACCACTCTAACCTCATTTAGACGGCCAGCTTTTGCTTCACAGAGAATGCATGTGAGTTGTGGTACTACGTGACATGGTCACCCGCCTATAAAAAATGGCAGTATGATCATTATAGTGTAGCAGATAGGATAGAATATTGCCTTGGCTGTATGCATCTGAAAATGTACGCTGCTATAAAAAGGGTGGTCTTTTCATAGGGTAGCAGGCATGCATGCTGCGCAATCCTCCATTTTCAACCGGCCAGTTAGCCCTCTATGTTTATCAATCGACGAAAGTATCTAATTTGTTACAAATTCGGAGGCCTCGCACAACCGTCCGATGGCGTGCCATGAACACAAACCGGTCTTGTAGACCATCAGCATGCACCAGCGCAAACGTTTCACAAGTCGGAACAGAGATCAATGCATTGGTCTTGTTAGGCATATCGCCGACGCCGCCACGACGCCCGACAATGCCTCTGTTACGCGCATGTCCATCAACATACATCCGCCCCTAAAACCCTGTTGCACCACGCCACCGAAACCTACCGTCGTCGATCGTGCTGGAGTAGAAAACACACCACTCCACCAATCCACCTCCTAACCAATCCAGTCGATGTTTGCTCCGAAAACGATACCCTCAAGAGGAGTAACGCTGCCGAACGCCGCCGTCATCCGATCCTGGAGCTCATGGAGCAACCAGAGTGAAGTGACCAGCGAAAACGATGCATTCAACAAGGTATGACGCCAAACACATTGTCATCATCCGCCAAGACCGAGATCGAGGCTTGATTTTCACCGGCTGACACGTCACCCCAAACTCGTCATCGACTGGATCACCACCGTTGGAGCTCGGTGTGGGATCCCAAGATCTCCCACACCAGGTCCAACCCAACTGTCCACCTCCGACAGGAGGACGCCGCCGCTGCCAATGCACAGGGTCGCCGCCCTAGCACCCATGTGGCCTGGGGTCGCCGGCTCAGGCACACGAGTGTCGTGGTGGTGGCACGGCAGATGCCATGGGTAGGCTAAAGTATGGGGCCAATGGATGCTAGTGGGATCTGGGGAGGGAAGATGCAACTGTCTTTACACTCAAGCTGCCAAAGTGATGAACTTTATTTCTCTCTTGATGGGTTACAAATGCTCCTTGAGCTGTTTACAGGGGGACAATGTGAATCTCCCCAGCCTAACGGTGCTCCCGCAATCTATCTACCCCTCAAGGTCCAAACCTCCCCTTATAAAGGGGTGCCTTGGGTGCCCTTAGGGCTGACGAGGCAAGCATATTCGGGGAATATGCTTGTCCCAAAATAGTAGTTCGGCGGCCTCCTTTCCCTGTCGCCCTTCTAATGACGGCAAGGCTCTAGTGGCCCCCTCCTGCGTGCCTCGGGCTCCAGGACTGTCACCTCCGTGACCTCCTTCTGCCCCTCTGACACTGTGCATCCTTGTCTCTTGTGCTTGGCCCTGTTCTGATTCCTTCTAGCCTGCAGCTATAGTTTGACCCTGGGCTTCTCCTTCTCCTGCAAGCTTCGTATCACTCGGCCTTACCTTGTGTTACTCGGCTCGTTCCTCACCTGCATGAAGATCATTTGGGTAACCCGGCCGATTTTCTCATTAACTCGGCCGGGTAACCACGTGATACCTATACATGGGCTTCTTGCCTCCGTTCATCGGCCGACATATCCATGATTCGGCCGACCTAGGCCGTAGCTCGGAAACCAGACGGGGACAGTACCTCTGTCTTTCCCTGTCTCTGACCTACCCGAGGTTAACCCCCCGACATTAGTCCCCGAAGCTGGTGTGGCCCTGTCAATAGCTTTGGCCGGGTTATATCAGCTTCATCACTTTCTTCAGTCTTGTTTCCGAGCTATGGCCTCGTCCGAGGTTTCCTCGTTCCTTCCATCGTACGCCACGTCCTACGTGTCACCCCATCATTGCTCTTCTAGTTTTTAGGTCCTTCTACAGTGCTTACTGACAAGCTACAGTGAACCCTGTACCTGCTGCGCCGCCGCCGCGACGCCTCGTGTGCCGCTCCCCTTGGGATCGTAACAACTTTTCTTTGTCTGTGGCCGTTGGTGTGGCTCCACTCACCGTCGTGCGTTTGTGCTGTTCCCACGATCTACACGGGTAACTGCCACACCCACGATCCCACTCCCCTGTTCATGGCTTGACTATAAAGTGGGGAAACGCGCCCGCAGGGTTCATCTTTCCCCTTATCGCTCGCGTCCGCTCTCCTTCTTCCCTTCGCCTGCGCGTTCTCCTGCCGCTCCGCCGCCGCTCATCAGCCAGAGCCTCCGCCGGCGAGGATTCTGCCGCGTCGTTCGACCTTTCTCGCCCGCGCTCTACGGCTGTGGCTCCGCCGCCGGTGAGTCCTCTCTGACCACCTTGCCCTGATCTTGCCCTAGATCGATCTGCTCCGTTTTCGTGCTCAGGCGACGGTTCCTCCTCTCTTCGCCATTGTTTTCGTGCTAAGTTCCGACGGGGCCTCGTAGCTCTAAGCTCCCCTCCGCCGCCAGTTTTTCCTCCGGCGATCTCTCCGGCGCACCCATGTCAAGTTCGTTTAGCGGTGCTCTTGTTGAGGACGATGACGCTGGCTCCGGGCCCGAGCGTGGATCATGGCAGGGCTCTTCAGTCACGCGCCGTGAGATTGAATGGCTCATCCGAACTCGACGGATTCCTGCCGAGGTTTCCTGTCGTTTACCCGGCAGCGAATCCTCTCCAGTTACCAGAGAGGGCGAGTATGTGGTTTTCATGTCTCACTTCGCCCGCGGCTTCGGTCTCTCTCTTAGCGATTTCCCCACCTGCAAGAGACAATCATGAAAACCAAACCCCGGCCGAGGTAAGGAGAGAAGTGCCGCTCAACCCGCAACCAAGACATGAGCCTCGGCAGGAAAGAGAAGTGAGGCCAGCTCGCTATAATCAGATGAATGAAAGGTATAATGATGGATATTCCGAAGTAGAATACGCAAACCAGGGTGGAAACAATCACTATGGGATGCAGGATAGAATCCTGTACAGAGATTTGCCAGCAAGTGATGCAAGAGTAAAATTGGATCGGCTATACCGGTCCGAGATATTGGAAGAGCAAGGTCCACCAGGTCCGACATGTTTTGGACCACGGATCATGGGCGAACCACCAGTGCCAAATTTTCAGTTGGCGAGAGGCACAAAAACGTACAATGGAAGCACCAAGCCGCAAGACTGGTTGATTGATTATGCCACCGCTGTGAAGATAGCGGGTGGCAACCTAAGATGGGCTGTGCGGTATGTCCCACAGATGTTGGAAGGACCAGCCAGGGTATGGTTGAATAATCAACCAGCTGGCAGTATCAACTGCTGGTTAGATTTCGAAGAAATGTTCGTTAGCAACTTTACCAGCACATACAAGAGACCAAATAGACCACAGCAACTAGCCATGTGCAAGCAGAGGCCGAATGAAACAGATAGAGAGTTTTTAACTCGATGGTGTAACCTGAGAAATTCATGTGAGGGAGTTATCGAATCGCAAGCAATCGCTTGGTTCGCGCAAGGCTGCCGTTATGCCAGCGTGTTGTGGCAACGCCTGCAGAGAGATATGCCAACCACACTGGCAGAAACTATCAGAATAGCGGACTCCTATGCATTGGGTGACCCAACCCAACCGGAGTTAATGTCGGCAGATCATCGTGAGCAACAAGACCAGTACACGAGAGAATTGGCCGGGTCATCCAGGCGTGATTTCAGAGGAAGAAGAAGAGAAGAGAGGCCGGATTATAGGTATAATTCAGCCCAGGTGGCGGCTGTAGCACAAGATCAGCCGAGTCACGGAGCAACTCAACGACAGAAAAATGGACCTCAACAGTGGACATCAAGAAATGAGGGAAAGAGGCCATGGACCCCAGAGCAAAAGAAGCAATGGCAAGAGAGGCCGAAGTATACGTTCGAATCCATATTGGATCAGCCGTGTAAATTTCACACATCAAACCCATCTAGACCGGCCAATCATACAACCCGGCAATGCGCCTGGATGAAAAATGCGATGGGGAACCCGGCAGGAGTTCAGGCTCCCCATCAGGTGCAACAGCAGCATCAGCCGCAGTTAACTGGAGAAAATACACAGCAACTGATGCTACCGCCCCCTCCCCCGAGGTACGATAACTCGGATCGGAGGGATGCAGTGCATCAAGTAATGAACCAGGGGCAGGACGGAAGGATAAATCCGGCAAATGCTGGACGTAATGATTACAGGGAACATCACTAGTCTTATTGTGTGTTCACGACAGAACAGCAGGACAAGCAGAGTGTGCAGCGCCGGCATATGGAAGTGAATGCAGTTGTACCGGCAGTGCCAAGATACCAGCCATGGTCTGATCAGGAGGTGACCTGGAGCATGAAAGACCACCCCAGAATAATGCCGAGTCCAGGATCATACGCACTTGTGTTGGATCCGACATTTGTGGGACCAAGCATCAATGTGAAATTCTCAAAAGTACTCATCGGCAATTGAAGCAGTATCAACATCATGTACAAAGATACCATGCATAAGCTCGGAATATCACAGAATATGCTGCAGTCCACGAGGACAACTTTCCATGGGATAGTGCCAGGGCTTTCATGTGAGCCCATCGGTAAAGTCCGAGTGGACGTATTATTCGGTACAAGAGATAACTGCAGAGCAGAAAATTTAGAATTTGAGGTGGTCGATCTGGAAAGTTGTTATCATGCTCTACTCGGACGGCCCGCACTGGCCAAATTCATGAGCAGCTGTCATATCGGTTATCTAAAGATGAAGTTACCCGGACCACAAGGGGTGATAACAGTCGCAGGGGATTACTAGAAGTCAATGGAGTGTGCCTCGGCCGGGTCAAATTTGGCCGAGTCATTGGTTATAGCAAGAGAAAAGAAAAGGATTCAGGAGGTAGCAGCCCTCGCTCAGTCAGCACAGTTAAGCATGCCGTCACTGGCCAACCCTCATGGCAGTGTTTCTTTTCAACCGACCAAAGAGACAAAGAAATTTCAGATTGATGAGCAATTCCCAGAGCGCACTGTTACTATTGGTGCAGGCCTTGACGCTAAATAGGAAGGCGAGCTCACCAACTTCCTCCGTGAGAATCGGGACATATTTGCATGGTCAACTCAAGATCTGCAAGGTGTGCCGAGGGAGTTGGCTGAGCACTCTTTAAACGTCAGGCCAGGAGCACGGCCGGTGAAGCAACCTCTCCGCCGCTTCGCCGAAGACAGGAGAAAAGTAATAGGGGATGAAATAGCTCGGCTTCTCGCAGCCGGGTTCATCATGGAGGTGCTATATCCGGATTGGTTATCAAATCCGGTGCTAGTAGAAAAGAAAAAAGATGACCCCAATGTAGCCATTGTGTGGCGAATGTGTATCGACTACACTAACCTGAACAAGGCGTGTCCGAAAGATCCTTTTCCATTTCCTAGAATAGACCAAGTCATTGACTCGACCGCTGGCTGTGAGCTGTTATCATTTGTAGACGCGTATTCTGGTTTCCACCAGATACCGTTAAATCCGGCCGATCAAATAAAGACTGCATTTATTACCCCGTACGGGGCTTATTGTTATCGCACAATGCCATTCGGCCTGCGAAATGCAGGAGCAACGTATCAAAGGTGCATGCAAAAATGCCTACATGATCAGATAGGAAAAAATGTACAAGTATATGTGGATGACGTAGTCATCAAAACTAAGGAGAGCAAAACCTTGCTAGAAGATATACGGCAAACTTTCGCGAACCTGAGAAGGTTCCGAATGAAACTTAATCCAGAGAAATGCACATTTGGCGTACCGGCAGGAAAACTACTCGGGTTCCTTGTGTCCAGCCGAGGTATCGAGGCTAATCCAACGAAGATAAGAGCAATAGAAAGAATGGAATTGCCGAGATGTTTGAACGATATACAAAAATTCACGGGCTGCCTGGCCTCGCTTAGTCGATTTGTATGTCGGCTAGGAGAAAAGGCACTGCCACTTTATCAGCTGATGAGAAAGTCGGACAAATTCGGCTGGACTCCCCAGGCCGACCTTGCGTTTCAGGAGTTGAAAAAGATGCTAGTTACGGCACCCATTTTAGCTTCTCCATTATCGAAAGAACCTATGCTACTTTATATAGCGGCTACCAATCGAGTAGTTAGTACTGTGGTTGTAGTGGAACGACTTGAAGAGGGTAAGTCAGTTCAGAGGCCAGTATATTATCTAAGTGAAGTATTATCCACTTCAAAGCAGAATTATCCGCACTATCAGAAGATGGCCTATGGAGTATATATGTCGGCAAAAAAGCTTAAGCATTACTTTGAAGAGCACCCCATCAAAGTAATATGTGAGGCACCCATAGCCGACATATTGAACAACAAAGATGCAAGTGGCCGAATAGCAAAATGGGCGATCGAGTTATCACCGTATGCTCCACAATTTGATAGAAGAGATGCAATCAAATCTCAGGCTGTCGCCGACTTTCTCGTAGACTGGGCCGAGGTGCAATATGAGCCACCATTGCCAGATCCAAATCACTGGACAATGCATTTTGATGGTTCCAAACTAAGGAACGGTTTGGGAGCAGGAATAGTGCTGACCTCGCCTAAAAAAGATCAATTGAAATATGTACTGCAAATACATTTTGCCGCGTCCAACAATGTAGCTGAATATGAAGCACTAGTCCATGGATTAAAGGTGGCAAAAGAAATTGGTATACGCCGAATCCTATGCTACGGTGACTCGGATCTAGTAGTACAGCAAGTATCGGGCACTTGGGACGCATTAGATGCTAATATGGCTTTATACAGATTCCATGTGCAAAAGATTAGTGGATATTTTGAAGGATGTGAATTCCACCACATACCACGAGCAGAAAATGACGCTGCTGACACATTGTCAAAACTAGGATCAACCCGGCAGTCAATTCCGCCAGGTATTGCCCTGGAGCACCTCAGGAAACCATCAATAAACCCATCACCAGAGTCCGAATCAATCTTTATCCCAGCAAGTTCTGCAGAGAATCATGCGCCAATGGAGGTAGATCCGCAGAAAGATTCGGAACCCCTAAAGAGGGGGACAGCTGAGGTAATAGCAATCATGGAGAGAGCCGAGGTACATACGTCGGCAGAAAACATGGAGATAGACAGTGAGATCACTGCAGAAAGAGTAACGCCGATATGGGCGCGACCCATATTTTCGTACCTAAAAGACGCGGTATTGCCGAGTAATGAAGTATTAGCCAGACAAACCGTCAGAAGAGCAAAAGCCTATACAATCATAAACAATGAATTATATAAGAGAAGCGTAACAAACATATTGCAGAAGTGCGTGAGTTCCACAGAAGGTCAGGAAATCCTTCTAGACATACACCAAGGAGAATGTGGGCACCATGCCTCATCTCGCGCTTTAGTAGCCAAGGCATTCAGGCATGGATTTTACTGGCCAACGGCGTTAAAAGAGGCAGAAGAATTAGTTAAGAAGTGTAATGGGTGTCAGAGATATGCAACCAGAATACATATGCCGTCGGCCGAGTTAAAAACAATACCCATCACTTGGCCATTTTCTGTATGGGGTTTAGACATGGTGGGACCTTTCAAGCCGGCGAGAGGAGGAATGACCCACATCTTGGTTATGGTAGACAATTTCACAAAGTGGATTGAAGTAAAACCAATCAAAAAGTGTGATGGGCACACAGCAGTGAAATTCCTCAAGGATATCATCTTGAGATACGGATACCCACATAGCATTATTACGGATAATGGCACGAACTTTGCAGAAGGAGCCTTCGCCAGATTTTGCCAAGAGAAACACATAAGACTAGATGTTGCCTCGGTGGCCCACCCAGCATCCAATGGGCAAGTTGAAAGGTCCAATGGACTGGTGTTATCAGGAATAAAATCACGACTTGTTGAACCTTTGCAACGGTCGGCAGGATGTTGGATCGAAGAAATCCCAGCCGTGTTATGGAGCCTTCGAACTACTCCGAATAGATCAACAGGTTACACTCCATTCTTTCTGGTATACGGGGCAGAGGCCGTACTCCCAGCCGACATAATATATGATTCGCCAAGAGTCGCTCAGTACACAACCTCTGAAACAAATGAAATAGCTCGGCAAGATGCCGTAGACCTGTTGGAAGAAGCCAGAGAGTTGACATTATCACGATCGGCCATTTATCAACAGAACTTACGGCGGTATCACAGCAAGAAAGTGAATCCAAGAGTATTCAAAGAAGGAGATTTAGTCCTCCGGCTGGTGCAGCGCACGGACGGCATGCACAAATTATCACCCCCATGGGAAGGACCATTTATCGTGAGCAAAGCATTGCACAACGATGCATATTATCTGATCGATGCTCAATCCCCTGGAGAGAACAAGGCAGACAAAGCTGGTGAAGAAACGAAGCGCCCCTGGAATGTGGCTTTACTTCGGCCGTTTTACTCATAGTTTTGTATCTCAAGGTCAAAAAACCAATGATGTATTTGCATCTCGGCACCCAGAGCAGTGACTCGGGGACTGCCGTAGGTTATATTTATTTCATATCATGTATTCAAACCTCGGCACCCAGAACAGTTACTCGGGGACTGCCATATGTGATGTTATTTCATGTTAGATGTTTAAACCTCGGCACCCAGAGCAGTTACTCGGGGACTGCCATATGTAATGATTATTTCGTATTATATGTTTGAACCTCGGCACCCAGAGCAATGACTCGGGGACTGCCATATGGTATATTTATTTCTTTCGCGTTACATACTTGAACATTGGCGACCAGAGCAGTGACTCGGGGACTGCCGTATGTTGTGTTCTTTTCGTGTTACGAATATGCACCTCGGTGCCCAAAGCATTGACTCAGGGACTATCATATGATATGTCAATTTCGTATTGGCACTTAAACTTCGGCATCTAAAGCAACGACTCGGAGACTACCATCTGATACCTCAAACCTATGCTAAACACAGTCATATCAGTTCTACACCACCTCCGAAACTTGATTCATATAAGGAAGTTCCGGATGGTAAACGACGATCCAGCGATCGTTGCTTACTTCCACAACGGAGTAATTAACTTATGTTCAAAACAGGTCAATAGCGTAGATATTCAGCGCCAACGCCTGGATAAGATCATCAAAATAACGGCAAAAGTTGAGCCCTAAAAGATGAAGAAATTACGAGCCAGCAAGGCAAGAATTCGGACGAGCATCCACTTAACCAAGAATCTCAACGACACATAGCGAAAGAAATTCGGATCATACGAGTTGACAAGTTTTTCGTCTACATTTTACGCCCGGCATACCAGGGATCGCAAATAACCTAGGCGTTGTTCGTTGGAGGGGCAGCTACTTGCTCAGGTGCGGGGCACTCCGAAGTAGGAGGAACTTGGACTGAGGTCGCCTCGCCCTCCGCCGACCCAGGTGCAACTTCGGCGGTATCACGGGGTTGTTCAGGAGCGTCAGTACGCGCGGTAGAATGCCCGGTGCCTTTGGAGGAAGACCGCGCATCGCCGTTGCTATCCGAGCTTGAGCTGGAGCTATCGGATGTGGCCGAATCATCTTCACCTTCCCCGTGCTCAGCTGAATCATCACCCGAAGCACCTTCAGCCGCGACCTCCTGATCCGGATCTGGGAGAAAACTCGGCCCTTCATTCCAAGTGTGCACGTCGGCGTACTCGACGAGCTGGAAAGCCCGAGCTTGCCGAAGAGCAACAAAGGTGGGATCTTCAACCCAGCGGGAGCCAGTGCGCAGATTCCTCAGAATGTCAAGAGAGATGTCTTCATACCATGACATGATTACAGTAAGGGCCATGTCGGCACCAGCACGCGCAGCAGATTCTCTCCAAAGACTCAACTGTCTCTCAGATGCCATCAGCCTGGTCACCAATAACTTGACCTCGTTGATATCAGGAGTCCCTGAGGTATTCGGCCAGAGTACATGGTAAGCTCGGATAGCGGCCTGTACCAAGTCCCGGCCCATAATTTTCATCGGACCAACTGCAGCACCAACAGCAACCAAGAAATCCTCCATCGAATATTCAAAGTCAACAGCAACCGGTTCACCTCGACGAGCGCGAGCTGCAAGAACAGCTTTAGAACTCACGGGTTTGGCCTCGGGGAAGTGATCTGCGCAAAACATGGACATGTCAAAGGATGGCAGCGACGACAAAGAAAAAATATAGTTCGGCCATGCCAAATAACTTACGATGAATGTAGCTCATCATTATCTGAAGGTCCTTGGCCCAAGCAGCTTTACTCTTCTCGAAACGAGCAATTTCCTCGCTCAAACCGCGAGTTTTAAGTTCGGCAGCTTCGAGGAGTTCTTTGTTCTTCTGCAGATCCAGAGTCAGCCGATTCTTTTCCTCGGAAAATTCTTGGTCGACCTTTTCTAGCTCGGACTTCTGAGAGAGCTTGAGTGTATTCACCTCGGATCTCAGGCGAGCTATCTCATCATCTTTTTCTTGTAGTTGCGCCGAATGAACTGCGCTTTGTTCTAAAAAATGCAGCATCACGTCAGGCATGGGCACGCAATCTTGTTGCGACACTGCAAAGTCTTGCAACTCGGCTTTACCACAGCCCAACACAATAAGGAAACTTAGCATAGATACTAAAAGGAGAAGGAGTAAAGTAGAAAAGGAAACTAACCTTCCAAGGTCTTGATCTTCTTTTCAAGGCGGATATTGAGGTTATTGATATTACCTATTCAACAAGAAGTAAGCCGGCATTCCGCGGACGAGTATATAAGAAAGTTGGGAATAAGGAAAAGGAACTATCGACTTACCGGCCTTCTTTGCCACGGGCAGAACTTTCTCGTACTTCTCTTCCAGCTTGCGGTGCGAGAAAAGCAACCTCTGGAACTCGGCGGTCCGTCGGTCATGTGCAACCTGAGCAATGGAGCAAAATGATAAAACAACAAGTAGAAGCTAAATTAGATCCGAATCAAGCAAAGCTTAATTCGGCTCTAGGTGGCTGGGTATTCAAAGCTATACCAGATCCGAATCAAGCAAAGCTTAATTCGGCTCTAGGTGGCTGGATATTCAAAGCTATACCAGATCCGAATCAAGCAAAGCTGAATTCGGCTCTAGGTGGCTGGATATGCAAAGCTATACCAGATCCGAATCAAGCAAAGCTGAATTCGGCTCTAGGTGGCTGGATATTCAAAGCTATACCAGATCCGAATCAAGCAAAGCTCAATTCGGCTCTAGGTGGCTGGATATTCAAAGCTATACTAAATCCGAGTCCAGAAGGACTTAACTCAGATCTAGGTGGCTGGATATTCAAAGCTAAACTAGATCCAAATCAGGCAAAGCTTAATTCGGCTCTAGGTGGCTGGATATTCAAAGCTATACCAGATCCAAATCAGGCAAAGCTCAATTCGGCTCTAGGTGGCTGGATATTCAAAGCTATACTAAATCCGAGTCAAGAAGGACTTAACTCAGATCTAGGTGGCTGGATATGCAAAGCTAAACTAGATCCGAATCAAGCAAAGCTTAATTCGGCTCTAGGTGGCTGGATATTCAAAGCTATACCAGATCCGAATCAAGCAAAGCTCAATTCGGCTCTAGGTGGCTGGATATTCAAAGCTATACTAAATCCGAGTCCAGAAGGACTTGACTCAGATCTAGGTGGCTGGATATGCAAAGCTACACCAAGTCCAAATAAACTATGAACTAGATGGCCGAACTAACAAACCTTAGAAATAAAATTAAGTCAAACTTCCAAGCATACAACAAGTTATTTCCTTGCAAGTTTCGGGGACTAGAGAATATGGTAACATCTGGAGAATAATTTAAGACTCAGAGATAAAACAATTACCGCATTCATCTTGTTGGTATCAAGGATAAACTGGGCAGCATGGTCAAAATGGCCGCTGATGTCAGAAAGCTGGAAAGGTTGGTTGGCTGGATTACCCTCAAATTGATCAGCAGCATTCCAGTTATTGGCGTACTCAACCAGCGCTCCAAGGCTGTTCCCGCTAGCTGTCCGAGTTAAAACTTTACCCCGGGAAGGCGGTCCGACCACGGCAGTCGCAGGGCTCTTATGAAGAGCAAGCTGGCTGCCGGTGGCCGAGGTAACAGTGACTTTGGCAGATGCAGCTCCCTTACGCAGCACGTCTGCAATACTCGGCTGAGAAGAGCCGGCAAGACCTTTCTGAGAAGAAGTCTTGACGGCAATAACACGTTTCTCCTTAGAAGAGGCATCAGCAGGAAGTTGCGCCTCCGAAGTGGGGACGGATTCCTTAGGACCAGCGGAGGATAAGCTCGCAGAGGGCGCCGAGGCAACGACCTTTTCGGCCGAGGTCGGGATGACCGCAGAAACTGCCGGAGTAGATGGAGGCTCAATGGTAACGCTGGGGCCCATAGAGGGGACAGCTGGCTCGACGAAAACATCGGAGGGCCGGATCGGATCCAGGTCAATGGAAGAGGTCTCAGGGGCATCACGACGAACATGCGACGTATTCGGAGCGGGGGGAGAAGCAGGACGAATAGGACTAGGAATTCTGGTGTCATCAGCGGGAGGAGGAGATGGCGGCCGAATCGGACGGCTAGTCATACTAGGACCGCCGGGTTTAACAGACAGAGGAGCGCTGCAAAAATAAGAAAGAAGATTCGTCAGTATGAGAAACAGAAAGAGAGAAACAAGAAATATAGGCGAAAGAACTTACCCAGCAACCCCGGGCATAGTCTTGCGCCTGGGAGGATTCGGAGCGGATTTCTTTATTCGCTTCTTAGGAACCGCCTCCGAGGCACTAGCAGGAGCCCCGCGCTTCCCCGAGGTAACGGGAGGCCGGGAAGCAATAGGTTCGGCGTCATGAACCTGACCGGCCGGATTAGCTGGGAAAGTAGAAGCCGGAAATGCATAAGAAATAGGCATGGCGGCAACTACCTCAAGAATTTGGACCTCGTCCGAATCACCTTCCTCCTCTTGCGCTGAAGTTTTGCCGCGAGCTCGAGCCGAAGCAGGATCCGACTTAGGGACGAACTCCTCGGAGTCCGGCTCGCCAGTATCCGGGGTACTCCTGTCTGCGGGCCAAGGGAGCTGCAGAACTTCGGCGTCCTCGTTCTTCTGCTCCGCGAACCTCTGCAGGACAAGGAGAGAAAATCATGTAAACCATTCTCTAAAAACTGGGGAAAAATAGAGTAATGGAGATTAGGCTTACCTCGGGAGGCGGACGGTCGCGAGTGAATGGTTTTAACCCCCAAGACCAATCCTCAGGCATCTCAGTCTTGAAGATAGCTCGGACGCGCTTATGAATAAGGTAATTGTCCAACTCCACGGTCGAGACTCGGTTAGGGTCCAGAGGACCACTCATGTAGCATAGCTTGTGGGGCCGTTGCTGGAAGGGGCAGATCCGGCTACTAATAAAAGTTGCCATGAGGTCTTCGCCGCACAACCCGGCCCGAATCAACTCTTTTAGCCGAATCTCGAAGGCCTCGGCCAGGGCGTGAGTTTTCCTCGGATTATAGAGCCAGTTTACTTTGGAAGGTGGGCCAATTGAGAATGGAGGGAGCCGAATCTTGTCTTCCGCCCCTCTGTTCTTGACATAGAAGAATGACTTGTGCCATTTCTTGCACGACTCCAACCCAGTGACACGGGGGAACACGGATTTCCTCCGAGGTGTAATAGACGCCGCCCCACATTGGGTGAGCAACTTCTCGGAAGGATGCAGAGATTTGTCGGGAACAACGTTGGAGCGGATCTGGAAGAACTTCGACCAGACATGCACTGACGGCCACAGGCCGAAGTAACCCTCCGAAGCGGAGATGAAAGTGGAAAGAGAAGATATGGCGTTCGCAGGAAGGTGGTGCGGCTGAAGGCCGAAGTAATCAAGGAATTCTCTAGCGAAATCGCTAAGAGGGAGACCGAAGCCGCGGGCGAAGTGAGACATGAAAACCACATACTCGCCCTCTCTGGTAACTGGAGACGATTCGCTGCCGGGTAAACGACAGGAAACCTCGGCAGGAATCCGTCGAGTTCGGATGAGCCATTCAATCTCACGGCGCGTGACTGAAGAGCCCTGCCACGATCCACGCTCGGGCCCGGAGCCAGCGTCATCGTCCTCAACAAGAGCACCGCTAAACGAACTTGACATGGGTGCGCCGGAGAGATCGCCGGAGGAAAAACTGGCGGTGGAGGGGAGCTTAGAGCTACGAGGCCCCGTCGGAACTTAGCACGAAAACAATGGCGAAGAGAGGAGGAACCGTCGCCTGAGCACGAAAATGGAGCAGATCGATCTAGGGCAAGATCAGGGCAAGGTGGTCAGAGAGGACTCACCGGCGGCGGAGCCACAGCCGTAGAGCGCGGGCGAGAAAGGCCGAACGACGCGGCAGAATCCTCGCCGGCGGAGGCTCTGGCTGATGAGCGGCGGCGGAGCGGCAGGAGAACGCGCAGGCGAAGGGAAGAAGGAGAGCGGACGCGAGCGATAAGGGGAAAGATGAACCCTGCGGGCGCGTTTCCCCACTTTATAGTCAAGCCATGAACAGGGGAGTGGGATCGTGGGTGTGGCAGTTACCCGTGTAGATCGTGGGAACAGCACAAACGCACGACGGTGAGTGGAGCCACACCAACGACCACAGACAAAGAAAAGTTGTTACGATCCCAAGGGGAGCGGCACACGAGGCGTCGCGGCGGCGCAGCAGGTACAGGGTTCACTGTAGCTTGTCAGTAAGCACTGTAGAAGGACCTAAAAACTAGAAGAGCAATGATGGGGTGACACGTAGGACGTGGCGTACGATGGAAGGAACGAGGAAACCTCGGACGAGGCCATAGCTCGGAAACAAGACTAAAGAAAGTGATGAAGCTGATATAACCCGGCCAAAGCTATTGACAGGGCCACACCAGCTTCGGGGACTAATGTCGGGGGGTTAACCTCGGGTAGGTCAGAGACGGGGAAAGACAGAGGTACTGTCCCCGTCTGGTTTCCGAGCTATGGCCTAGGTCGGCCGAATCATGGATATGTCGGCCGATGAACGGAGGCAAGAAGCCCATGTATAGGTATCACGTGGTTACCCGGCCGAGTTAATGAGAAAATCGGCCGGGTTACCCAAATGATCTTCATGCAGGTGAGGAACGAGCCGAGTAACACAAGGTAAGGCCGAGTGATACGAAGCTTGCAGGAGAAGGAGAAGCCCAGGGTCAAACTATAGCTGCAGGCTAGAAGGAATCAGAATAGGGCCAAGCACAAGAGACAAGGATGCACAGCGTCAGAGGGGCAGAAGGAGGTCACGGAGGTGACAGTCCTGGAGCCCGAGGCACGCAGGAGGGGGCCACTAGAGCCTTGCCGTCATTAGAAGGGCGACAGGGAAAGGAGGCCGCCGAACTACTATTTTGGGACAAGCATATTCCCCGAATATGCTTGCCTCGTCAGCCCTAAGGGCACCCAAGGCACCCCTTTATAAGGGGAGGTTTGGACCTTGAGGGGGAGATAGATTGCGGGAGCACCGTTAGGCTGGGGAGATTCACATTGTCCCCCTGTAAACAGCTCAAGGAGCACTTGTAACCCATCAAGAGAGAAATAAAGTTCATCACTTTGGCAGCTTGAGTGTAAAGACAGTTGCATCTGCCCTCCCGAGATCATCACAGGAGCCCCATACTTTAGCCTACCCATGGCATCTGCCGTGCCACCACCACGACAACGAGCACGCCACCGTGGTCCTCCATGCCCCAACAGGCCCAACAACTGCGCTGCTGCTGGCCTGCCGCAGCACTCCGGCCATCACCACCGCATACCACTACAGCCGGAAAAGTATGATCGGGGAGCCGCCGTCTTACCCCAAGGTCACGCCCAGCAGGAACCCTGTCGTCACCGTGCCTCGCGTGCTTTGTCCGGCGACACCTCCAACTTGTTAGGGGGGAGAGAGAGAGAGGGGAGTCAACGATCTAGCAATCCAATCTGACGACGCACTCCAAATCGGCATTGCGTCACCGTTTGACTCGGTTTTATTCACTACAGGACTGGCGCTGTGTTCCGACGGCCAAAGGTCGGGGCCGTCGGCGTAGCACTGGGCCAGGCCAGCCCAGCTTCCGAGCCCTCGGCGTAGCGCATCCGTGGGTGTAGCGGAAGGTACGCCGAGGGTGACCGTCGGCGTAAACGTAGTCGTCGGCGTACGGGGTGGCCGCGTGGCACTAGACAGGCTAGGCCAGGACGGGCCCTAACGGCGTCAGTATTACGCCGAGAGCCGCCGTCGGCATAGGCTACGCTGACGGTCACCCTCGGCGTACGTCCCTCCTACGCCGACGGTGACCCTCGGCGTAGAGATGCACTTTTTTTTCTTACCAACTCATTTGTATTTATTTATTAGTATCAATTATTTAGGTTCTATTTTATCAATTGGATGGATTCGTAGCCTCTGAATAATAGTCTTCACGCCCACATAAAATGTCGAATCTTCTCACAAGTTGAGAAAATTGCACGTTTGTGTGTTATTATCACATGTGCGTGAAATTTATATGTCACAAATTTTTGTGAAGTTGTTCAAAGATTCAATCACATGTGCGTGTCCCCCCTCGCATACATGCGGAAGCGAAGGTTCCGGACCCGTATAAGCGGGAATCTCCCCGTTGAGGTGAAACCGGGTAGGATAGTGCCCCAACTTGTGAACCAACATGGTTTTACATAACCCTATGACCTAAACAAACACAAAACAAGATATAGCTACGCCGGGCTACCCCTGTCAGAGGAACGTCTAGGGGGGGTAGACGATCCGAGTGTGCACAGATCAGGGTTTCGCCGGAGGAAGGCCACGAGAACATCGGAATCAGATGAAAACTTGCACGTGTCCCTAGCATATGTGTGTGAGTGTGATGAGAGGTTGGTATAGGTGCTTGCATGTGTCCCCCCTCCATGCATGCGCACTAACCTAGAAGCGAAGGTTGCGGACCCGTATAAGGGGTAATCTCCCCGTTGAGGTGAAACCGGGTAGGATAGTGACCCAACTTGTGAACCAACATGGTTTTACATCACCCTATGACCTAAACAAACACAAAATAAGAGAGAGCTACGCCGGGCTACCCCTGTCAGAGGAACGTCTAGGGGGGTAGACGATCCGAGTGTGCACGGATCAGGGTTTCGCCGGAGGAAGGCCACGAGAACATCGGAATCAGATGAAAACTTGCATGTGTCCCTAGCATATGTGTGTGAGTGTGGTGAGAGGTTGGTATAGGTGCTTGCATGTGTCCCTCCTCGCATGCATGCGCTCTAACCCAGAAGCGAAGGTTCCGGACCCGTATAAGGGGGAATCTCCCTGTTGATGTGAAACCGGGTAGGATAGTGCCCCAACTTGTGAAACAACATGGTTTTACATAACCCTATGACCTAAACAAACACAAAACAAGAGAGATCTACGCCGGGCTACCCCTGTCAGAGGAACGTCTATGGGGGTAGACGATCCGAGTGTGCGCAGATCAGGATTTCGCCGGAGCAAGGCCACGAGAACATCGGAATCAGATGAAAACTTGCATGTGTCCCTAGCATATGTGTGTGACTGTGGTGAGAGGTTGGTATAGGTGCTTGCATGTGTCCCCCCTCGCATGCATGCGCTCTAACCTAGAAGCGAAGGTTCCGGACCCGTATAAGGGGGAATCTCCCCGTTGAGGTGAAACCGGGTAGGATAGTGCCCGAACTTGTGAACCAACATGGTTTTACATAACCCTATGACCTAAACAAACACAAAACAAGAGACAGCTACGCCAGGCTACCCCTGTCAGAGGAGCGTCTAGGCGGGTAGACGATACGAGTGTGCACAGATCAGGGTTTCGCCGGAGGAAGGCCACGAGAACATCGGAATCAGATGAAAACTTGCATGTGTCCCTAGCATATGTGTGTGAGTGTGGTGAGAGCTTGGTACAGGTGCTTGCATGTGTCCCCCCTCGCATGCATGCGCTCTAACCTAGAAGCGAAGGTTCCGGACCCGTATAAGGGGGAATCTCCCCGTTGAGGTGAAACCGGGTAGGATAGTGCCCCAACTTGTGAACCAACATGGTTTTACATAACCCTATGACCTAAACAAACACAAAACAAGAGAGAGCTACGCCGGGCTACCCCTGTCAGAGGAACGTCTAGGGGGGTAGACGATACGAGTGTGCGCAGATCAGGGTTTCTCCGGAGGAAGGCCACGAGAACATCGGAATCAGATGGAAACTTGCATGTGTCCCTAGCATATGTGTGTGAGTGTGGTGAGAGGTTGGTATAGGTGCTTGCATGTGTCCCCCCTCGCATGCATGCGCTCTAACCTAGAAGCGAAGGTTCCGGAACCGTATAAGGGGGAATCTCCCCGTTGAGGTGAAACCGGGTAGGATAGTGCCCCAACTTGTGAAACAACATGGTTTTACATAACCCTATGACCTAAACAAACACAAAACAAGAGAGAGCTACGCCGGGCTACCCCTGTCAGAGGAACGTCTAGGGGGGTAGACGATCCGAGTGTGCACAGATCAGGGTTTCGCCGGAGGAAGGCCACGAGAACATCGGAATCAGATGAAAACTTGCATGTGTCCCTAGCATGTGTGTGTGAGTGTGGTGAGAGGTTGGTATAGGTGTTTGCATGTGTCCCCCCTCGCATGCATGCGCTCTAACCTAGAAGCGAAGGTTCCGGACCCGTATAAGGGGGAATCTCCCCGTTGAGGTGAAACCGGGTAGGATAGTGCCCCAACTTGTGAACCAACATGGTTTTACATAACCCTATGACCTAAACAAACACAAAACAAGAGATAGCTACGCCGGGCTACCCCTGTCAGAGGAGCGTCTAGGCGGGTAGACGATACGAGTGTGCAGAGATCAGGGTTTCGCCGGAGGAAGGCCACGAGAACATCGGAATCAGATGGAAACTTGCATGTGTCCCTAGCATATGTGTGTGAGTGTGGTGAGAGGTTGGTATAGGTGCTTGCATGTGTCCCCCCTCGCATGCATGCGCTCTAACCTAGAAGCGAAGGTTCCGGACCCGTATAAGGGGGAATCTCCCCGTTGAGGTGAAACCGGGTAGGATAGTGCCCCAACTTGTGAACCAACATGGTTTTACATAACCCTATGACCTAAACAAACACAAAACAAGAGAGAGCTACAACGGGCTACCCCTATCAGAGGAACGTCTAGGGGGGTAGACGATCTGAGTGTGCACAGTTCAGGGTTTCGCTGGAGGAAGGCCACGAGAACATCAGAATCATATGAAAACTTGCATGTGTCCCTAGCATATGTGTGTGAGTGTGGTGAGAGGTTGGTATAGGTGCTTGCATGTGTCCCCCCTCGCATGCATGCGCTTCAACCTAGAAGCGAAGGTCCGGACCCGTATAATGGGGAATCTCCCTGTTAAGGTGAAACCGGGTAGGATAGTGCCCCAACTTGTGAACCAACATGGTTTACATCACCCTATGACCTAAACAAACACAAAACAAGAGAGAGATACGCCGGGCTACCCCTGTCAGAGGAACGTCTAGGGAGGTAGACGATTTGAGTGTGCACAGATCAGGGTTTCGCCGGAGGAAGGCCACGAGAACATTGGAATCAGATGAAAACTTGCATGTGTCCCTAGCATATGTGTGTGAGTGTGGTGAGAGGTTGGTATAGGTGCTTGCATGTGTCCCCCCTCGCATGCATGCGCTCTAACCTAGAAGCGAAGGTTCCGGACCCGTATAAGGGGGAATCTCCCCGTTGAGGTGAAACCGGGTAGGATAGTGCCCCAACTTGTGAACCAACATGGTTTTACATAACCCTATGACCTAAACAAACACAAAAAAAAAGAGCTACACCGGGCTACCCCTGTCAGAGGAACGTCTAGGGGGTAGACGATCCGAGTGTGCACAGATCAGGGTTTCGCCGGAGGAAGGCCACGAGAACATTGGAATCAGATGAAAACTTGCATGTGTCCCTAGAATATGTGTGTGAGTGTGGTGAGAGGTTGGTATAGGTGCTTGCATGTGTCCCCCCTCGCATGCATGCGCTCTAACCTAGAAGCGAAGGTTCCGGAACCGTATAAGGGGGAATCTCCCTGTTGAGGTGAAACCGGGTAGGATAGTGCCCCAACTTGTGAACCAACATGGTTTTACACAACCCTATGACCTAAACAAACACAAAACAAGAGAGAGCTACGCCGGGCTACCCCTGTCAGAGGAACGTCTAGGGGGGTAGACGATCTGAGTGTGCACAGATCAGGGTTTCGCTGGAGGAAGGCCACGAGAACATCAGAATCAGATGAAAACTTGCATGTGTCCCTAGCATATGTGTGTGAGTGTGGTGAGAGGTTGGTATAGGTGCTTGCATGTGTCCCCCCTCGCATGCATGCGCTTCAACCTAGAAGCGAAGGTCCGGACCCGTATAATGGGGAATCTCCCTGTTAAGGTGAAACCGGGTAGGATAGTGCCCCAACTTGTGAACCAACATGGTTTTACATAACCCTATGACCTAAACAAACACAAAACAAGAGATAGCTACGACGGGCTACCCCTGTCAGAGGAACGTCTAGGGGGTAGACGATCTGAGTGTGCACAGATCAGGGTTTCGCCGGAGGAAGGTCACGAGAACATCAGAATGAGATGAAAACTTGCATGTGTCCCTAGCATATGTGTGTGAGTGTGGTGAGAGGTTGGTATTGTTGGAATTATGCCCTAGAGGCAATAATAAAGATGTTATTATTATAATTCTTGTTCATGATAAAGTTTATATTCCATGCTAGAATTGTATTAAGCAGAAACTTTGATACTTGTGTGGTTTATGAACAACACCGTGTCCCTAGTATGGCTCTATGGACTAGCTCATTGATTAATGATGGTTAAGGTTTCCTAACCATAGACATGAGTTGTCGATTAATAATGAGATCATATCATTGGGAGAATGATATGATGGACAGACCCAAACTAAGCGGAGCAATTAGATCGTGTCATCGTGTTCATCTTTGCGAAGCTTTTCTTATGTAAAATATTGTATTCCTTAGACCATGAGATAATACAACTCCCTGGTATCGGAAGAAAGCTTTGAGGTCATCAAACATCATCCTATGAGACGGTGATCATAAAGGTGTCTCTCAGGTGATCGGAAAGTACCTGTTGGGTTGTATGTATCGAGATGGGATTTGTCCCTCCCAAGTCAGAGAGATATACTTCGGGCCCACTCGGTAATCGATATCAACACCGCTTGCAAGCTTGTGGTTAAGGAGTTAATCACAAAGTGATATCGGATTACGGAACGAGTAAAGTACTTGCTGTGAACGAGATTGAACTAGGTATGACGGTACCGATGATCAAATCTCGGGCAAGTAAAATATCGCGAGACGAAGGGAATATATATATGGGATTGATTGAATCCTGGCATCGTGGTTCATCTGATATGATCATCGATGAATGTGTGGGAGTCAATATGGGTTTCCAGACCCCGCTGTTGATTATTGATAGAAGATCATGTCTGCATGTTCTCGAACCCAAAGGGCCACACACTTAACGTGTCTCGACGCTAGGATAGATTGGATAATTGGTTTATGAGTTCTGGTTCAGAGTCTCGGATGGGATCCGGGACATCACGAGAGGTTCCGTAATGGTCCGGAGAATAAGATTCATATAAGGCATTGCAGTTTTTTGAGTTCGGAATTGTTTCGGGTTAATCGGTATTGTACCGGAAGCTTCTAGAACCTTCCGGAGGGGGACCAACGTGGCCCCACCTGCCGGGAGGGGGCATGGGTCTATGAGGGAGTGCCCTGGCCGCATTGGGCCAGGGGAACAAGGCCCCATAGGGCCCATCCGGCCAAACCTAGGGCAAACCCTCCTCCTCAAGCCCTAGCCGCCCTGCTGCCCTCCTCTCTCTCTCCCTCCCGACTGCGTGTCGACATTAGCTTGTTCCACACTTGACATTTGGCTTGTTCCACACATGCGGCTGGTGGATGCCAGTTTCTCTCACTATAGTTGTAATGGGATTTACACCAGAGTTTGGCAACCATAATATCGCCGTTGTGGCTTTCCGTAGGTAAGAATCGTTCTTAGCTTGATACTCCCATAAGCCACGTAAAACATGCAACAACAAAGTAGAGGCGTCTAACTTGTTTTTGCAGGGAGTGTTTTCTGTGATATGGTATGGCCCAAGATGTGATGTGTATGTTGTATGCAATGATCATGTTTTGTAATATTTCATGACTTGCATGTCGACGAGTACACAACCGGCAGGAGCCATATGGTTGTCTTTATAATTGTGTATGACCTGTGTGTCAACTTCTTATACGCCATGTAATAGTTTCACTTTATCGCTAATTATTTAGCAATAGTTGTAGTTGATATTCGTGGTGGAGGCAATCATGGTGGAGTGATGGAGATCATTCCGACACGCACAAGATGGAGATCGTTGCGCCAAGATTGGCTATACCATGTCACATAAAGTTATATGCATGTGATGTTTATCCTTTTATGTATCTTATTATGCTTAGATCGCGACAGTAGCATTATAAGATGATTCCTCACTTAAAGATCAAGATAAAACTGTGTTCTCCCCATGTATGCACCGTTGCGAAAGTTCATCGTGTCCAAGCATCACGTGATGATCGGGTGCTATAGACTCTACGTTCACATACAACGGGTGCAAGCCAGTTTTGCACACGCGGAAATACTTGGGTTTGACTTGACGAGCCTAGCATGTACAGACATGGCCTCAGAACACAAGAACCGAAAGGTTAAGCATGAGTCATATGAATGATATGATCGACACTTCGTTGTCCACCATTTAAACCACATCTCTTCTCATGAAGATCGGATTAGGTGTGGTGAATATGGATCATGTTCACTAAACAACTTGAGGGATGTTGAATTTAGTGGGAGTTCATCTAGTAATTTGATTAAAGTTGAACTAGTTATCATGAACATAGTCTAATTTGTACTTGCAAACATTGTAGATCAAATGGCTAAGTCCAACTTCAACTTCAACGTTTTTGCTGAGAAGGAAAAGCTTAGAAACAATGGTTCTAACTTCACCAACTGGTTCCGCAATCTGAGAATCATTCTCTCTGGCGGTCAAAAGGACTATGTCCTTGAAAATGCGCTAGGTGACGCCCCTGCTGTAGATGCGCCGGTTGATGAGAAAGCTGTCTATCAGTCGCGCAAAGATGATTATGGTGTGATTAAGAGCACCATGTTGTTTGCTATGGAATCGGACCTTCAAAATTGTTTTGAAGACTGTCCCGGGCCCTTTGAGATTCTTGAGGAGCTAAAAACTATGTTTCAGACTCAGTCCCATTCTGAGAGATATGAGATCTCTGAGAAATTCTTTAACTGCAAGATGGAGGAAGGGAGTTCCGTTAGTGAGCACGCCATAAAGATGTTGGGCTACACTCAACGCCTTGAGCAACTGGACTGCAAGATTCCAGAGGAGCTCAAGATTGACAGGGTTCTGCAATCACTCCCTCCCAGCTACAAAAGTTTTGTAGTGACTCATAATCAGATTGGTTCCACTGATACGATCATCGAGCTCTTCGCAAAGCTGAAGGCTGCGCAGGTGGACATCAAAAAGGATAATCATGTGTTGATGGTCAACAAGCCCCCCACCTTCAAGAAAGGTAAGGGTGCAAAGAAGCCCTTCAAGAAAGGCGGCGGCAAGAGCGTTGCCCCTGCTGAGAAGAAGCTCAAGTCTGGACCCAAGCCGGACACTGAGTGCTTCTATTGCAAGGACAAGGGTCACTAGAAGCGCAACTGTCCGAAGTACTTAGCGGACAAGAAGGCTGGAACCATCAAAGGTATATTTGATATACATGTTATTGATGTTTTCCTTACTAGCCCTCGTTGTAGTGCCTGGGTATTTGATACTGGTTCAGTTGCTAATATTTGTAACTCGAAACAGGAGCTACGGAATAGACGGCGGCTTGCGAGGGATGAGGCGACGATGCGCGTTGGCAACGGATCAAGAGTTGATGTGATGGCCGTCGGCGCGCTCTCCTTAGTTTTACCTTCGGGATTAGTTTTAAACCTTAATAAATGTTATTATGTGCCTGCGTTGAGCATGAACATCATATCTGGATCGTGTTTATTGAAAGACGGTTATTCATTTAAATCTGAGAATAATGGTTTTTCTATTTATATGAGTAACATCTTTTATGGTCATGTACCTTCTGTGAATGGTTTATTTCTTCTGAATCTCGAAAGGGATGAAACACACATCCATAACATTGAGGCTAAGAGATGCAAAGTAGATAGTGATAATACTACTTATTTGTGGCACTGTCGTCTAGGTCATATTGGTGTAAAGCGCATGAAGAAACTCCATTCTAATGGACTTTTGGAGTCTCTTGATTTTGAATCATTTGACACATGCGAACCATGCATCATGGGCAAGATGATCAAAACCCCGTTCTCCGGAATGATGGAGCGAGCAACAGACTTGTTGGAAATCATACATACCGATGTGTGCGGACCGATGAGTGTTTCGACGCGCGGTGGATATCGCTATTTTCTCACTTTTACCGATGACTTAAGTAGATATGGGTATATCTATTTAATGAAACATAAATCTGAAACATTTGAAAAGTTCAAGGAATTTCAGAATGAAGTGGAGAACCATCGTAACAGAAAGATTAAGTTTCCACGATCCGATAGTGGAGGTGAATATTTGAGTTATGATTTTCTCACGCGTCTTAAAGCAAGCGGAATCGTTTCGCAACTCACGCCACCAGGAACACCACAACGCAATGGTGTGTCTGAACGCCGGAATCGAACTCTATTAGATATGGTCTGATCAATGATGTCTCTTACTGATTTGCCGTTATCATTTTGGGGTTATGCATTAGAAACCGCTGCATTCACTTTCAATAGGGCACCATCTAAATCCGTTGAAACGACACCGTATGAACTGTGGTTTGGTGATAAACCTAAGTTGTCGTTTCTTAAAGTTTGGGGATGCAAAGCTTACGTCAAGAAGTTGATACCGGACAAGCTCGAACCCAAAGCGGAGAAATGCGTCTTCATAGGATACCCTAAGGAAACTATTGGGTATACCTTCTATCACAGAACCGAAGGCAAAGTGTTTGTCGCAAAGAATGGATCCTTTCTTGAGAAGGAGTTTCTCTCGAAAGAAGTGAGTGGGAGGAAAGTAGAGCTAGACGAGGTTGTTGAACCTTCTATTGAATTGGAGAGTAGCGTAGCACCTGAAATTGTTCCAGTGCCGCCTACACCAACAATAGAGGAAGCTAATGACAAGGATCATGAAGCTTCGGACGATGCTACTACTGAACGTCGCAGGTCGACAAGGTCGCGTGCCCCTCCTGAGTGGTACGGCAACCCTGTCTTAACTGTCTTGTTAGTAGACGACAGTGAACCTGCGAACTATGAGGAAGCGATGATGAGCCTAGACTCTGAGAAATGGCTAGAGGCCATGAAATCCGAACTGGGATCCATGAGCGAAAACCAAGTATGGACTTTGGTGGACCCTCCTAGCGACCAAAAGGCCGTTGAGTGCAAATGGATCTTCAAGAGGAAAACGGACGCAGATGGTAATGTTACCGTCTATAAAGCACGACTTGTCGCGAAAGGTTTTCGACAAGTTCAAGGTGTTGACTACGATGAGACTTTCTCTCCCGTAGCGATGTTTAAGTCCATTCGGATTTTATTAGCAATTGCTGCGTTTCATGATTATGAAATATGGCAGATGGATGTCAAGACTGCGTTCCTCAATGGCAACATTGATGAAGAGTTGTATATGATGCAACCCGAAGGTTTTGTTGATCCTAAGGATGTTGATAAAGTGTGCAAACTTCAGCGTTCTATTTATGGACTGAAGCAAGCATCTCGGAGTTGGAACCTTCGTTTTGATCAAGTGATCAAGAGCTTTGGATTTGTTCCAAATTGCTACGAAGCTTGTATCTACAAGAAAGTGAGTGGGAGCTCAGTGACATTTCTGGTACTATATGTGGATGACATATTGATTATTGGAAATGACATTGACATGCTTGACGATGTGAAGAGTTATTTGAACAAATGTTTTTCAATGAAAGACCTAGGAGAAGCTGCTTATATATTGGGCATCAAAATCTATAGAGATAGACAAAGACGCCTGATAGCTTTAAGCCAGAGTACATACCTAGACAAAGTTCTGAAAAGGTTCAGAATGGATAAGGCAAAGAAAGGTTCAGTGCCTATGTTTTCAGGTAAGATATTGAGCAAGGCTCAGTGTCCGGCTACGGTAAATGATAGAGAAGCCATGATCAAAGTGCCTTATGCCTCGGCCATAGGTTCTATCATGTATGCCATGTTGTGTACTAGACCGGATGTGTCCAATGCTCTTAGTTTGACGAGCAGGTACCAAAGTGATCCAGGAGTGGAACACTGTATAGCCGTGAAGAACATCCTAAAGTACTTGAATAGGACTAAAGAAATGTTCTTAGTCTATGGAGGTGATGAACAACTCGTCGTAAAAGGTTACGTCGACGCTAGTTTCGACACCGACAAGGATGATTCTAAATCTCAGACATGATATGTTTATATTTTGAATGGAGGAGCTGTGAGCTGGAGAAGCTGCAAGCAAAGCGTGATCGCGGGATCTACAGAAGAAGCGGAATACATGGCTGCTGCAGAAGCGTCAAGTGAAGGAGTTTGGATCAGTAACTTCATCACTGAGCTTGGCGTGGTTCCAAGTGCATTGGACCCACTGGAGATATTGTGTGACAACACTAGCGCCATAGAACTCGCTAAGGAACCAAGATATCATCCAAAGACCAAGCATATCAACCGCAAGTTTCATACAATCCGAGATTATATAGCAGATGGAGATCTGAAGATTAGCAAAGTACATACATATCTGAATGTCGCAGATCCATTGACTAAACCTCTTCCACGTGCAAAACATGATCAGCACCTTAGTGCCATGGGTGTGAGATTGTTGCCAAATGTAAACTAGATTATTGACTCTAGTGCAAGTGGGAGACTATTGGAATTATGCCCTAGAGGCAATAATAAAGATGTTATTATTATAATTCTTGTTCATGATAAAGTTTATATTCCATGCTAGAATTGTATTAAGCGGAAACTTTAATACTTGTGTGGTTTATGAACAACACCGTGTCCCTAGTATGCCTCTATGGACTAGCTCATTGATTAATGATGGTTAAGGTTTCCTAACCATAGACATGAGTTGTCGATTAATAATGAGATCATATCATTGGGAGAATGATATGATGGACAGACCCAAATTAAGCGGAGCAATTAGATCGTGTCATCGTGTTCATCTTTGCGAAGCTTTTCTTATGTAAAATATTGTATTCCTTAGACCATGAGATAATACAACTCCCTGGTATCGGAAGAAAGCTTTGAGGTCATCAAACATCATCCTATGAGACGGTGATCATAAAGGTGTCTCTCAGGTGATCGGAAAGTACCTGTTGGGTTGTATGTATCGAGATGGGATTTGTCCCTCCCAAGTCGGAGAGATATACTTCGGGCCCACTCGGTAATCGATATCAACACCGCTTGCAAGCTTGTGGTTAAGGAGTTAATCACAAAGTGATATCGTATTACGGAACGAGTAAAGTACTTGCTGTGAACGAGATTGAACTAGGTATGACGGTACCGATGATCAAATCTCGGGCAAGTAAAATATCGCGAGACGAAGGGAATATATATATGGGATTGATTGAATCCTGGCATCGTGGTTCATCTGATATGGTCATCGATGAATGTGTGGGAGTCAATATGGGTTTCCAGACCCCGCTGTTGATTATTGATAGAAGATCATGTCTGCATGTTCTCGAACCCAAAGGGCCACACACTTAACGTGTCTCGACGCTAGGATAGATTGGATAATTGGTTTATGAGTTCTTGTTCAGAGTCTCGGATGGGATCCGGGACATCACGAGAGGTTCCGTAATGGTCCGGAGAATAAGATTCATATAAGGCATTGCAGTTTTTTGAGTTCGGAATTGTTTCGGGTTAATCGGTATTGTACCGGAAGCTTCTAGAACCTTCCAGAGGGGGACCAACGTGGCCCCACCTGCCGGGAGGGGGCATGGGCCTATGAGGGAGTACCCTGGCCGCATTGGGCCAGGGGCACAAGGCCCCATAGGGCCCAGCCGGCCAAACCTAGGGAAAACCCTAGGGAAGCTTCTAGAAGGGGGGGGAACTTGCCGCCCACTCCTCCCTCCTTGGCTGCCGGCCCTAGGGCTTGGGGGAGGGGAAAGGGCTGGCCTCCACCCCTCTATATAAAGAGGGCTGGGGGTGCACCCCCTCACACACCTCCTCCTCAAGCCCTAGCCGCCCTGCTGCCCTCCTCTCTCTCCCCCTCCCGACTGCGTGTAGGCGAAGCCCTGCTGCAGAAACTCTCCACCACTTGCACCGCGCCGTCGCGTTGTAGATCCAATCCGTCTCTCCACCATACTTGCTAGACCGAGGAAGGAGGAGACGTCGAGGTGCCGCACGTGTGCATCTCTCGGAGGCATCGCCACTTGCGGTGTTAGATCGGATTGGATCGCGAGGAGGAGAAGCGAGTACGACTACATCACCCACGTTCCGTCGAACGTTCCGCTGTGCGAATCTTCAAGGGTATGAAGATCTCATCTATTCCCCCTCGTTGTTTGCATCTCCTAGATTAGATCTTGGCTTTCCCGTTCGCATCCGTAATTTTTTTTTGATTTACTATGCTGCGAAACCCTTCAGGTATAGGTGCTTGCATGTGTCCCCCCTCACATGCATGCGCTCTAACCTAGAAGCGAAGGTTCCGGACCCGTATAAGGGGGAATCTCCCCATTGAGATGAAACCGGGTAGGATAGTGCCCTAATTTGTGAACCAACATGGTTTTACATAACCCTATGACCTAAACAAACACAAAACAAGAGAGAGCTACGCCGGGCTACCCCTGTCAGAGGAACGTCTAGGGGGTAGACGATCCGAGTGTGCACAGATCAGGGTTTAGCCGGAGGAAGGCCACGAGAACATCGGAATCAGATGAAAACTTGCATGTGTCCCTAGCATATGTGTGTGAGTGTGGTGAGAGTTTGGTATAGGTGCTTGCATGTGTCCCCCCTCGCATGCATGCGCTCTAACCTAGAAGCGAAGGTTCCGGACCCGTATAAGGGGGAATCTCCACGTTGAGGTGAAACCGGGTAGGATAGTGCCCCAACTTGTGAACCAACATGGTTTTACATAACCCTATGACCTAAACAAACACAAAACAAGAGAGAGCTACGCCGGGCTACCCCTGTCAAAGGAACGTCTAGGGGGGTAGACGATCCGAGTGTGCACGGATCAGGGTTTCGCCGGAGGAAGGCCACGAGAACATTGGAATCAGATGAAAACTTGCATGTGTCCCTATAATATGTGTGTGAGTGTGGTGAGAGGTTGGTATAGGTGCTTGCATGTGTCCCCCTCGCATGCATGCGCTCTAACCTAGAAGCGAAGGTTCCGGACCTGTATAAGGGGGAATCTCCCCGTTGAGGTGAAACCGGGTAGGATAGTGCCCCAACTTGTGAACCAACATGGTTTTACAAAACCCTATGACCTAAATAAACACAAAACAAGAGATAGCTACTCTGGGCTACCCCTGTCAGAGGAACGTCTAGGGGGGTAGACGATCCGAGTGTGCACAGATCAGGGTTTCGCCGGAGGAAGGCCACGAGAACATAGGAATCAGATGAAAACTTGGATGTGTCCCTAGAATATGTGTGTGAGTGTGGTGAGAGGTTGGTATAGGTGCTTGCATGTGTCCCCCCTCGCATGCATGCGCTCTAACCTAGAAGCGAAGGTTCTAGACCCGTATAAGGGGGAATCTCCCCGTTGAGGTGAAACCGGGTAGGATAGTGCTCCAACTTGTGAACCAACAAGGTTTTACATAACCTTATGACCTAAACAAACACAAAACAAGAGAGAGCTATGCCGGGCTACCCCTGTCAGAGGAACGTCTAGGGGGTAGACGATCCGAGTGTGCACAGATCAGGGTTTCGCCGGAGGAAGGCCACGAGAACATTGGAATCAGATGAAAACTTGCATGTGTCCCTAGCATATGTGTGTGAGTGTGGTGTGAGGTTGGAATAGGTGCCATGTGTAAGTCCCAAGTGTGACCCCCTTTGTAGACATGCGTTAACACTTAGTAAAATCATGGATACTATTGTTTCTTCTATAATAGTAGACACCAAATAATATATTTTCATTTGTTATATTAGTAAACATCAAATAAAGTTTCTTGAATAATTTTTTATTAATAACAAAAATAAAAAAGCTAGCTACGCCGACGGCAGCCCTTGGCGTATGCCAGGCCGTCGGCGTAGGTCTAAGTAAAAAAAAATCGCCCTAGCTACGCCGACGGCAGCCCTCGACGTACGCCTGGCCGTCGGCGTAGCCCTATCCATTAAGGGCTGGCCGTGCGGCCCACCCGGGCCACTCCTCCCCAGTCCATCCATATCGCCAACCTCTCGCGTGCCCGCCCTTGACCCCGCCGCCAGCCGCCGGTCCTCGAGCTCGTGTCTCCTCCGCCGCTGCCCCCTCAGCCTCTCCGAGCCGCCGCCGCTAGCCGCCGCCCCCCCTCAGCCTCCCCGAGCCTCCGCCCCCTCAGCCTCCCCGGGCCGCCGCCGCTGCCTCCCCGAGCCGCCGCCGCGAGCACCCGCTGCCTTCCCCGATCCACCGCCTCCAGCACCCCCTCCCTCCCCCGAGACACCGCCGCCAGCATCCCCTCCCTCCCCCAACCATCGCCGCCAGCCAGCACTCCCTTCCTCCCTCCCTCCCGCTAGCCGCCCCCACTGCCCCACCCCTTCCCCACTGCCCCCACTGCCCCACCCCTCCCCCACTGCCACGTCGCCTCGCCCAATGCCCCGCCCCTCCCCCACTGCCCACCCCTCCACCGAGCACACCCTCCCCCATTAGGTTAGTATTGGTAATTTAGGTGTAGTTATTTAGGTGTATTATTAGTATTGTTAGATGTAGTTAATTTTAGGTGTATTGTTAGATGTACTTAGTTATATTTATTTAGGTGTATTGTTAGTATTATGTTTATGTTTAGATGTAAATATTTTATATTGTAGATGACACAATAATGAAAATAGTGTTAGTGTCGGGCATATGTGCATTGTATATTGTAGATTAGGCGATAATGGCATTTGTGCCTTTCTTTGTAGATGAGACAATAATGGCATTTGTTGGATATTTAACCATCTTCTCATGTTTTTTGCAGTTATCGGAGGGTGAGCGGGGGGAGTGTTTCGACGGCGGGGTCCCGGATCATCTTCGACGATTTGATCACGCTTCGAGGGTGAGAATACGTTCGCCTCTCTTGTACCTAGGTTTATTTTCATGTCTAGATCACCAAGTCTGTCGCGTCACCTAGGCGTCATCCCGACCATAAGCGTTACGCGACTTAATATGCATTAGTGGTCTCGCATATTTTGGACCGTAACGCTTATGGCTTTTATCGGGCAGTCGGCGGATTCGTAGTTGGGTTTGGTTCTCCCTGACTCTACCTCGATTCGAGACAGGATTTCGGTGGCGCCTCCTCGTTGTTCTCCGGATGCACATCCTCTTGGCTTTTTGTCGAGACGTGTATCGGGAGAGCAGCGGGGAGGTGCTGCCAAAATTCTACTTGGATCGGGGTAGAACCAGGGAGAAATTACCCAATCAACGGATCCGGCGGATGGTCAGGACCCTCTTTTCCTATTGGACATGTAGGTTGATGAATGCGTAAAAATATGAAGCATTTAATCTCCTGTTTGATATAAAATGTTATATTTGTTGTTTGTCTCCCAACAAAGCAGAAGAGGATGGATGATAATGGGTGGATGTACAGTGGCCGTATTAGCGCGACTAATAAAATAGACGATTGGGTACGGAACACTCATTTGTTATTGAATGAGTTAGCGCGTGGTTCGAAGGCAATGGTTCGGGCATTTTGTCCCTGCGCTCATTGCACTAAGCATCATCGTCAGGGAAAGGATGACATGTATAAACACCTTCTGCAATATGGGTACATGTCTAACTATGTCACGCAAGTCGACTTTGCTCGGTACGAACGTGACAGAGGTGAGGTGATGCGTCAGCGACTCAATGGGAATGAGCACGATGGGATTAGAAACATGCTAGATGATCTCATCGATGCCTACCAGCCGAATTCGCCACCTCCACGGGAGGAATCACCAGAACCGGAGGAACCGCTAGAACCGGAGGAACCAGAGCCAACCGCGAAGGCCTTCCTTGATATGATGGCCGCGGCTAAGAGGCCTTTGTACGAGGGTGCAAAGATTTCTCAGCTCGATGCCATCTCTCAGTGTCTAGCCGACAAGTGCCAGTACTCCGCCACCCGTTCTCACTTTGAAGCTAATCTGAGAACATGTGGTAACATGTTGCCCGAAGGGCATTGTCTGCCTAAAACCTTTCACGAAACGAAGAAACTCATGAAGGAGCTCAACATGGATTAAGATAGATTGTTGTCCAAAAGGCTGCCTTTTGTTTTGGAAATAGTTTGAGGGTGACAAGTACTGCTCCATTTGTAAGGCCTCTAGATATGAAGAGATAAAGGGGAAGGATGGTCAGGTGAGGCAGTCGAAGGTCGCTACGAAGATACTTCGATATCTCCCATTCATAAAAATAATCCAGCGGCTTTACTTGAGTGAGGAGACTGCCAAACAGATGACGTGGCACAAGAAAGGAAAAAGATACGAGGACGAGCACGGACGGAAGAAGATGGGACATCCATCTAATGGTAAGGCATGGAAGAACTTCGATGACAAATACCCCCGGTGGGCAGAAGAGGCTCGGGAATGTTAGAATTGCGATAGCAACAGATGGCTTCAACCCATATGGTATGTCGACGGCCTCGTACAACTGCTGGCCGGTGTATGTTATTCCGCTCAATCTCCCTCCCGGAGTATTAATGCAACGGAAGACCATGTTTTTGTCGCTGATAATTCTAGGACCTGAGTATCCGGGGAAGAACTTGAGTGTCTACATGCAGCCGATTGTGGATGATTTGAACCACTCTTGGATACACGGGACGTTGACATACGACCGAGCATCAAAGAGAAACTTTTTGATGAAAGTTTGGTCGCAGTATACTATGCATGACATGCCCGGGTACGCCCTAACGTGCGGATGGTGTACAACTGGTAAGTGGCCATGCCCAGTGTGCAGGCACCGACTTGAGTTCCTTTGGCTAAAGTCGGGTCGCAAATATGTTGCGTTTGACACGAATCGACAGTACCTCAAAAGAAATCATCCGTTCAGAGAAGATAGAAAGAACTTCAAGAAGGGCAAAGTTGTGCATGAAGTAAACGACGTACCAAAGTTCGAGGGTGCAGCTGTTGATGCTGAGCTACGTGCTCTCGTGCCCGCGGCGCCGGGAACTAGCCATCAATTTGCGGGATATGGTGTAACGCATAATTGGACTCACGTGGCAGCCTTAACGAATCTCGTGTACTACAAGGACCTCGAACTTCCCCATAACATCGATGTGATGCACACCTAAAAGAATGACGGGGAGTCCCTTTTTCACACAGTCCTGAACATTCCTGGGAAGTCAAAGGATAATGTCAAGGCTAGAGTCGATGTTAAGAAGCTTTGTGATAGGAAGAGATTACACATGCAGCCTCCTACTATCCGTCGAAAGAATTGGTTCAAGCCACATGCCTACTACTGCCTTGATAATGTCCAAAAGAAGGAGTCATTTAGGTGGCTCAAATACGTCGTGATGTTCCCTGACAGTTATTGTTCGAATATAAGTAAGGGAGTCAATCTTTTGAAGGGACAAGTCACCGGGCTCAAGAGTCACGACTATCATATATGGATTGAGCGGCTGATGCCGGTGATGGTTCGAGGGTATCTCCCCGAGAAAGTATGGCGAGTGCTTGCGGAGTTGAGCCATTTCTTCCGCACCCTCTGTGCTAAGCAGATATGTCCTCTGGTTATTGAGAAGCTGCAAGTTCAGGTGCCGGAGTTGCTATGCAATTTGGAGATGATCTTTCCTCCAGGCTTCTTTACTCCGATGGCACATCTCATTGTGCACCTCGCCAACGAGGCACTCTTGGGGGGGCCGGTGCAATTTCGTTGGCAATTTTGTATTGAGAGAGAGTTTAAGTATATTCGAAAGATAACTGGAAACAAAGCCAAGATTGAAGCATGCATAGCTGAAGCAACATGCCTTCGGGAGATGGCAGACGCCGCGACAACCTACTGGCCCGATGATGTTCCCACTATGCATAACCCGGTCTCTCGTTACAATGTCAACCTGCCCAAGAATGACCCCAAGATCGAACTATTCCAATTTCCCGATGGCAAGGCCGGTAAAGGACTAAAATATTATTGTGCAGCAATTGGACATTTCCTCCGGGGACCAGGTTCGCCTTCCTAACAGCCTCGTTGGAGCTCTGATTAGGAAGTTCTGGCCGGGCTATCACATTACCCACGAGGTGACAGGAAGCTAGCTACTACTTGGGCAGACTACCAGACTACCCGTGTCCCGGGCTTTCCGACAGCTGCTGATGCTGTCATCACCAAGTTTTGGGTAAGGCATATTTCTCGAGTTATGTTCATACTTGATGACCCCACCGTGCTAACTCATGACTCTTATGCGTGATTGAAGTGCTTTTACCGTGTGGCCGAGGAGGACCAGGAGAAGGCGCAAAGGACTTTGCTTGGGGCTTGTGTGAAGTTGACCCCCCAGGTGTGGTACAACCAGAAGGTCACGGACGCTAGCCACTTCTGGGCTGACAGGGGCGTGAGGGTCAGGAAGAAAGACATTGTCGGTAGGAACCCTAATCCTGAGTACTCGATGACGCCAGAAGAGTACATGTCGGTGAGTAAAATGTCAATGAGATTCTAAATTGCTTCTAAGTTGCCATTGCATTGTCTGGAGTTGAGTATTGCATTTTCAGGTTATCCCCGATTGGGCCGAGCCGCATCGACTCGCATGGGAGGAGCTGGTTAGGACGAGGTGGCTCGGAGAAGACGAGGAGTTTGCAGCCTTGTCGAGGCGGAACGCGGATAACTGAGGCGATGGTGGAACACACTGCGCGGGAAACTGCAACTTTGACCGCTTCAAGGGGAAGGTGGTACGTATATACATGGAACGACCTGCGTGTATTTCTCGTCATGTTTGTACTTCATATGCATAATATATCTTTTCACGATGCAGGTGGCCGAGGCACAACCCGGGGAGGTGATTCATGACGTCGCCGTCTATGAGATGATGCGGCGAAAGAAGCCCAATTACTCGGAGCCTCAACCCTCGTTGCCCGTATACTTCGGCACTGCCCAGAATGACTTGGGGAACTACAACACGATGGTGAAGGCTCGTCACCCCCATGTGGATGACCCCATTCACGCAGAGATCGATGAGGAGTCGTTGGTCCTGTCGGGGCACAGATTCCAGCATGGACGCCTCAAGATTCTGAATAAGAAGGTCAAGCCTACCCTCAACACGAGCTTCAGCCGTCTCAAGGCTACCTACCCCACCGACGGCCCCCCTATCCCGCCTCGTGGCTAGACTTATCGATCCAGAGAGGATGTAAGTTTTTCTCGTTTTCCTCATCTTTATGACTTTTGTTCCTGCATGGCTAACCACTGACGAGATTCCTTGTATTTAAAATTGTAGCCTGAGTTAGACGCGGCCTACGATGCCGCTCATGAGGAATATCAGGTGGCCTTTCGGCGGCATTAGGAGGCGAATGCGATCTACATGCAATACATAAATGTAAGTCCGAACCTTTATTTTTGCAAAAGATACAAGTCCCACTTCCCCCCGTTTGTTGTACTATGGCCTGACATCTAAACTATCTTTCAGGCCATGTTGGTGAATATTCAAACTAGCCAAAATAGAGATTTAGGGCCCGTGCCTCCCATGCCAGGGCCGGCGCCATTTTTGCCATCGAAGGACAACTTCGCTAGGACCTACTACGCATCGACACCGGTAAGTTCTTTGCTAACCCATTGTTTATCGCTTTACTTTGCCTCACAAGTTGCTAACATGTAGGCAACACCGGTAAGTTCTGGGAACCGGCAGCCACGCCTCGCCGGATGGGCGTCAGATCACACCGCTTCATGACAATGGTCCATCTCCTGGCCATTCTGCAGGTGGTTCTCCCGAGCTTGACACTTCTACTCCCTCGCCAGGTGGCTCTTCTGCTGCTTCTACTGGACGCAACCCTCGCCAGAGGTCGCCACTTTTCACCAGGGGAGATCTCGGGTACAGCCCCTCTCCTCCAGAGTTGTAGGGATGTGTGATGATGTATGAACGGTGTATGAACAATGTGTGATATGAGCATGTGTGATATGAACAATATTTAATATGAGCATGTGTGATATGAACAATGTTTAATATAAACTGTTGTGAGCTGTGAGCTGAATATGAGCAAGGTTTAGGGTTTAATATGAGCATGCTGTGAGCTGTGAAACAAAAAAAACTGGGGCTGGTCCTGCCGTCGGCGTATGAGGTACGCGTAACCAAATGGTCACGGCTACGCCGAGGGCCAGGCCGTCGGCGTAGGACCAGCCCGCTGCTGCCAGGTCCCCCAGCTGCTTACACGTGGCGAGCGTACGCCGAGGGGGAGGTTGTCGGCGTATCAGCTGCGCCAGGCCGCCCCGCTGCCTCCACGTGGCGAGCGTACACCGAGGGGGAGGCCGTCGGCGTAGCAGCTGCGCCAGGCCGCCCCGCTGCCTCCACGTGGCTAGCGTACGCCAAGGGGGAGGCCGTCGGCGTAGCGACGCGCCGTTAACTGGCCGTGTGACGGCGTTGTCGACGTTCACCGACGGTCTCTACGCCGACGGGCGCCGTCAGGCCGTCGGCGTTGGCCTACGCCGACGGTCTTGTCCTACGCCGATGGCGCGCCTGCTCCGGCGAGGGAGAGGTCCGCCGAGGACGGTACGCCGAGGGCAGCCGTCGGCGTAGCTGACGCCGAGGGTTTTCCTGACTACGCCGACGGCAATAAGCCCTCGGCATACCAAGCGCATCCTGTAGTGATTTTTGAACGATGAGTCGGTTTTGATCATATGGCCGGGCGATCAAGGAGGACGAGTTGGTCGATACTAGCAGAGCTAATCCAGTCCCTCATGGGAGTCCCAGGTGCGAGCTACTTTTTCAGTAGGTTATTGCCAATGCAAATCTGATCTGCTATTAATGAATCTGTCGACAAACTCATGATCATGAAATATCTAAGCAGCCGGCGATTACAGAATTAAGAAATTTGGTAGTAACTAATGTGCGAGTAGTATTTTTTCACCTTTTCTCCATCTAATCTAATCTAAGCAGCGTGAGGGATGGCTGGGCACAAGCGCTACTCTTTTGACCGTTAACGTTCCAACCTCATCTAAACATCCCACTTTTACTGCTTCACAAGGAATGCATGTGACAAGTACTAGAGACAAAGTCACCAGCTCGGTTGACAAATGACAAGTACCCATCTCCATTATTTGCTTCACAAATGGTATTAGTACGAATAGTGCAGTACATAGGATAGGGATGGTCTGTTTCAGCAAATATAACAGCTCACATGCATGCTCGACTCCTTGGCTTTCTGCATCTCAAAATGTAGTATGCTCCAAGTAGGTGGTCTTTTTATAGGGGTGACAGGCGTACATGCATGCAGCTCAATCTTCCCTTTTCAAGCATCCCCCAGCTGGCCCTTAATCGATAAAAATATCCACTGTGTTATAAAATCAATAGAGGAGACCGAAAATCAGGTAGTGGTGAGTTGAGACTTAATACAATAATAAAAAATCCGCTATAAATGCTATTAAGCATCCACCATGGAACAAAATAGGTCATTTCTTTATATGACTAAAAAAGGCTGTCAAGGAAATCTTTTCTTTATGACTAACTCAACCACTACGACTTGTCTTCATTGATCTACAACGGAGCACGTCGTTCTCCATGCATAAATACAAGTATATAATGCATGTTGTCTTTCATGTTTCAAGAAAAAGTTTGCACAACATTATTTTTGGGATTCCCTGTGTAGAAAATGTTTGCACAAGATCCCGATTTAGTGAAGAGAAAAAGGGGTTTAAGAAGCAGCCTACTCGACATAATCTGGCAATTAATTCATTGGAAATTCCTTGTTAGTATGAAACCGGTCTCAAATCTGCCCTCCACCCCCCAACCTCCCTCCCACTCGACCATCTTAACTGCACCTATATTTTTCACATAAGGTTTCAACAAAATTTGGACTAAATGAACATATGTATTTGTATAAAAAATCATCTTTTATTTTGGTAGAATGTGAACAAAAATTATGAGAAGGGTTTGACTTACAAGAGTGTAGAAGTTGTATCAGAGTCATGACACCAAGCCAATACATAAGAGAATAGACGTGGGATTACAATCATTACATCAATATCCACATAAGGCCATGTGAATGTGTGAGTGTTTTAATAGTGTGATTCATCATAGAGTGGTCTTCATAGGGCGACGGGCGTGCATATGCAACTTACTCTTCCCTTTTCAGCCAGGCTTCCTGCCGACGGGAAGAAGGGATACGCAGCGGTGTTCCCTCTGTCGTCCAAGCTGCTCGAGCGTCGCTGCTTCAGGGAGCAGCTCGTGCGTCCCCGCCGCCATCCGAGATGCTCGCCGGTCGTCCATCCCGCCGTACGAGTTCGCCCGCTACCACCATGCCAGCCTCGCCTCGCTGCTCGGCGCCTGCCTCGCCGGGCCCCAAATCACCGACCCACGGTGGCGTCTCCTCCGTCCTCCTCGTCCCCGACCCCGACGGCCTCCGCGCCAGCCTCACCACTTCGGCGTCGACCAGTTCACCCTGCCGCTGTCCGAGATGCCCACCCGTCGGCCATCCCCGCTGCCGGCGGTGGTCGGTGATTTGGGGAAAAACAGAAAATAAAAAAAATAGTGAGGAGAGAGGGGAGGAGATTTGAGGGAGAGGACTGACAAGTGGGCCTCCAGAAAAATTACAATAAAACCCAATCACAATGCCTCCTTTGCCACGTCATCACCGACTGACTCACATATGACTCAAGATGTCTATACGTGGACATAGAAGGTTTAACAACAATTTTAGAATAAATTGCGAAAGTCAGGATTTGAACTCGAGACCTTAGGCTCTGATACCATATCAAGCTTCATGCACTAGCTAACACAACCAAATGTCCAAACTAATGGAAAGTGCTAATGCAATCCACTTATACATTTCAACACGCAAAAGTGGTTGATTTTTGCAATTTCGCGCAAAACCTGTTGTTTTGCGTATCTCCGACTGAAATGTGGTGGTTTTTTGGAATTTTCTCACCGTAGACGGATCGTACGTCATTGTTTTCTGATACCCATCATTTTTCTCTTGCGGAAACAGCAGAAGCTTCCCCGTATGTACCCCGAGGCAGAATCGGATGTGAGAACGCCTGTAAGCGACACTGAAATCTTTTCCTATGAACTGTTTGAAGGGCTAAAACTGAAAGGAAACAATTATCCTTCTAATCGATGCAGAACAAACTCTTGCTAAAAACTGCATGGGAGGTGACCATCTCACATCCTCCCAGCCAGGTTGGCTTGGATCATAGAAATCAGGAAAACATGAGTTTCCGATTGTAAAGCTTGAACGACCAAGCTTGGTGTTCAAGCTGCTGGCGAAACAGCCCCACCTCGGCTGCTAAGGTTGTAGACTACTGTCCATCTATTTTTTTGAGGGATCATATTATTACCTCGATGCTTGACAAATTGTCACGGCCAGAGACAAATTCACCGGAAACATATATTGTGCCGTTGACCTCGCTACTGGTGAAGTCACAATATGTGAAATTCATCTTGGCAAGTGCACCCCACCTATGCAATGTGAAGTGGATGAATTAGTTCCATGTTTCAAATGTCTTCTTGTTTGAAGAACTTATAACATCAATGGATTACTAAAGAGTATTTGATTCTTCATAATTGCAATACCACTTGCCGTAGAGAACCACCACATCGAAGCATACCTTAGTCGGTCCAGGCATACGAGGAATCACCATGTTCTTGTGCTCCCCCAAGACCTCTCAACGAGACCCCTTTGCTCCAGATTGACGAACAAGAACATAAACCAACTCTTCAATCTTTCTTGAAACAGGCTTTCGCCCCGTTTTATAAATAAAGCACACAGGTGAGACCGCTGCAGGGCCAGACAGCACAACGTCCAAGGGATAAACCGGAACAACCATGCGACCACTGCTGGGGCAAACGGCACAAAAAGCCCAAAAGAAAATACAAAAGAAAGGAAAAGAAAAGAAAGCCGACACCGGGGGTGCGACAAAAACGAAGAAACTCGTCACTGTTGCGCCCACCGGAGAAGTACCACCACAGGACCGGGCATTCCAAGCGTCGCGTACCAAGCAACACCTCCAAGAAGGGGAGTGACGACAACGACACTGCTGCCCGGACATGTCCTAGGGTTTCCCCCGGTACGCCCCGAGAGGTTTGAAAGAGATACACCCGGCGCCCTTCAAGAAGGAAGGTGATACCCTCGGGCGTCACCGCGTCGGGGTCAAAAGGACAAGGATTTCTCCCGACCTCTCAACAGTGACCTCCTGGACCCCATAAAATGCTCCACCAAACACGCCGCCCACCTGCACGCGCCAGCACGGTCTTGAGGTCACCGCCGTCGTCGCACCATGAGCCATGTGGCGAGGCCAGTAGGACCGAGAGAGAGAGAGGGAACTTCGTCGAGGGTCGGGATAACCTCAGCACGCAGGAGGGAACTACCTCCACCGCTAGAAGGCGGTAGCCGACCGGATGTAGCAGCAAGACAAACCAGGCCCTCTAGGCCCGGCCGAGCCTAGGTAGGCTCGTGAAGTCTCGCCTCCACACTGCAGCAAGGGTGCCACCGTACACGCCGACCCTAACACCAGGTCCAACTCCGTCGTCCACCAGGGGAACCGCCACCTCGGCAAGTCCCAGCCGTCAAGTAACAGCTCCAACGCCACCGAGCTCACCCGAGCTAGTCGGCTCGCCGCTGGTCTGAGGAACTCCAGCGCAAGTCGCCTCCCGGAGCCGCCTCCGCCGAAGAGACGCCTTGCAAACCACCTTCCGGGGCCGCCGCCCCGGCATCCGCGAACTCGCATCCCTAGGGCCAGGTTCATTGCGTGACCTACAAGGCGTGGAGTGGACTGGTTGGCACATGATGATGGCAGCGGCACAGCCGCACGGAGGGGACCGACCTCCACCGCCGATGGCGGTTGCCGACCGGGGCGCGGCAGCAGGGACACACCAGGTCTCAGACCCGGCCGGACCCAAATAGGGCCTGTGAAGTCCCCGCCGCTGCAGCGCAGCCGCAACCGTCGCCGCCCTCCTACACGTCCCACACCGCCCCGCCTCCAGAGAGTGACAGCACAGCGCGAGGCCCGCCTCAGACCCAGATCGGGCCCAAGAGGGGCTAGATCTGGGCTAGCCGGAGCTCCCCGAGGGGACCATCCCGCCGGCCACCACCCTGCTGACCCGCCGGCGTCATCGCACCGCCACCACTGCGCCCGTGGACTGAGCCGCCACACACACCACGCACCGCCGCCGCCAAAGGAAGCAGCAACTCCCGCCGCTAGGGCGCCCGCCACCCGCTGCCGGCGCAGGGCCGCGCCCGCCGCCGAACGACACCACTGCCTCCCGGAGAGAGCTCTCCGCCGGAGTCCCGCGTCCCCGCCACCGGCGGCCGCCCGAATCCCGACTCCCCGCCATGGCTGGGCCGCCCCGCGCCGCCCGCGCTGCACGGGCTTTGCCCGGCCGCGCCCTCCGGCGGCGGCGAGGGGAGAGGACGGAGGATCTGTACCCGGCGGCGGCGGCGCCTAGGCTTCTCCCCGACGCCCGCGGGAGCGTCGCCGGAGCACACGTTTTTTTTTTCCTTGAAGACCCCCGCGTCCTCTTCAATCTTTCTAACCTCCTTCCTGATAGTGTTGAACCCTTTGCTGCCGATGAAATACCTCCACCTCCTAGACATTGCACCCATGGCAGGGAAGTGTTTCCAAGGGACGAGCTTGATGCATATCTTTGTAATATTTTTTGGCAAACCAGGTATTAGACCATTATGTGGATTGGGTTTTTTCTGCTAAATGGAAATGGAGAAAATCTTTGCCTTGCTAGAGAGTTAATTAAGTTGCATTGTAGAATGATGTCGCACCTTTATTCCTTGCTCCAACAAGTGCAAGCATCAAAAGCACTTTTGGAACACTAAAAATTCCTTGTTGATGTTAAATGACTTGAATCCTTTCTGTGTCTGTTTTTCCTGATTATTTCTATGTATAACGTTGCTTCAAAGATAAAAAAATCATGGTCATGATACCAATGGAAAGTAAGATACAAGGGTTCGAATGATGGTGAAATGAAAATCTTCAGCTTATATTGATCTTCTTTGCTATCTTGTTGCATCAAATGCCATCAACAGTAGTGAAAGTCCTTCGAATGTTTTCTCCTACAAGAACATATACAACCTCGGTCTTATTAGGGATGAAGTATAAGAAGATGCTTCATTTTAACATTACCTTATTAATTATCTACAGAATGGTAACCGCGCACGAAATAATCGTTTCCGTTAGTCGGGTGAGATGTCTGGCGACTCTAGGGGTGACCATGACGACATTGTGATTGCGATCACCGGAGGCAAGTAATGGGTGATCTGGGTGGACGACATCCACATTTCATGTACTTCTCAAACTACCTATGCTGGGAGGTATAATGGGCATTTCATACCATGGTTAATTTAAAGCTCGGCATTTCAATGCATTTTATTTAAAAAAGCTGATGTTGCGAGTTTGAATAAGGCCTGGTTAATTTTGGAACACCATACTGGCATTTACTTGAACTGGTAGAGGTAGTGGAGACAGGGAACTCAAATATACACCCCACTAGCACGTTCTCACAGTAGAAAATATTATTTATGAAATATTTAAGATGTACAAAAATGATTATTCATGTAAATTTTATGGCAAAGCTTTTCCCTTGTTTTAAAAAGGGTAGGCTTGGCTCTTTAAAACTTACTATTCTCGAGCAAAAAAAGTTTGATTCTTTTAGGTCCCAAATTTTTTATATCTCCAAATTTCATAAACATGTAGAAAACCCGAACACTCGTGTGTGTTGTTTTGTTCAGAATAATAGAAAGTGTTAAACACCTGTGTAGTCTATAAAGTTGCCACGCATGAGCGTATTGGTCACCTACTGGGAAAATGCAAACTATCGGTCACTAAGTTGTATGAATGTGTCCCGTTAGTCATTTTTTCATGTTTGCCATTGACGTGGCTACATGTTTTTTCAAATACCTCCTCATAATGTTATTTTCTCTAATTACTATGTCCTTTTTCCACTATCCTATGGTTAGACCGTAAAAATAGATGTAGGGTCCATCTATTAGCCTCTTCATCCACCCCAACTCTCTCATAGAGACATTCTATCGAATACCCTCCCATGCACGTATCAGGGAAGCCATCCATCAATTGTCGTGGCTAGGGCTGCGTAAATCGGTTGCGAGCGAGCCACACAGCAGCAAGGCCGTCCACCCCGCTAGTACGGTTCTGGTTTGGAGCGCTTGTTTTCCGCCATGACACGGTCAAGATCGGTGAGATCAAGGGCGGCCAGGAGCTCTACGCGCGTACGTATCCACTCAGGATGCACCAGCAACATGTACCGCTTCTAAGTTTTGGTAAAGTTATTGAGCTTTTTCCGAAACAATCATTCCAAAATCTTGTAGATCTACATGGAGCTTTTCCTATCTATGGAGAGAACGAAGCAAGATTAGTTATCTCTCGAGCCGTTCCTGTCTTCCTGAAATCGTACATGTGCAAAAGAGAAGCAGCATTGCAGCATGGAGGCTCGGGAGAATTCAGCTGCCACATAAAGCTTAGCTTGTGGGGCAATTCCAGCTTTGGTACTACCATCTAGTGACACAACTATCCCATAAACGTGACGGGACTAGCCGCGAGCACGGCATGAGGGCCAACGAAGATTGGTCTATGCAGTTTAATAAAAAAGAGACCTAGCAATTAGAAGAAACTAAATTTTAAGAAAATATTTGCAAAAAACAGATAGCCAGATCAACGGTTTAACGGTGGACGTGACAGAGTGACTAACGGAGCACAATCACACAACTTCATGACCGATAGTTTGCATTTTTCCAGGTAGTGACCAATGCGCTCATGGATGTCAACTTGATAGACCACTCGGGTGTTTAACTCTAATAGAAAGTTCAAAGTAGTTCTCTTGAAGTACGGAAATATATACCCAGATATACTGCTGGAGCAATGGTACATACGTCTCTAGAAATTTATGACAAAGCTTATGTGTAAATAAATTCACAACTCATTAAAACTCCCAGCCCGACTTTATCCCTACATATATATATACTCCTTTTTGACCTGCCTATATATATACTCCTATTATATATCTGTTTCAGTTCAACCACATTATTACTGGTACATGTCCGTAACATTTCAGGGGCGGGCGGAGGAAGAGTTGTCCCAAAAGATCGGAGCCAAACTCTAAGGATAGGAGGTATCGGGAATAACATGATTAGCTTGCTAACACGACCACATTATTTGTCAGTGGGTTAGGCTAGTTTGCTGAAGAACCGAAGCTTAGGGGCTGATCGGAACGAGGGAAACACAAGGAAATCCTGTAGGTTTCGTTTCCGATTGAATTTTTTTCTGGAGTGACGTTCGGAATAAAGGGAACTGCTGTTCCGATTCCTTAGAAAATGGAATATTTTCTCCGATTTTACCGGAACAAAAGCCCATCTCTTCTAGGAAGCCGAGGAAAATAGGTCTGGAGCGATGGACCGGATATCTATCTACAGGTAATGAGATCGAGTTTTGCTTGGAACGGGTGGTAGTGGCTTATCGTCGGATAGGAGGCATCGGGAATAAAATGATTAGCTTGCAAACACGATCGACCACATTATGTGTGCTCAGCTGGTTTTGATAGTGATTCCTTTCCTGTGTTCCAAACGCTACCTAATACATTTTTTCTTGAGTTATTCAATTCTAGGTTTTACACGAGCTCGATTCCTTTCCCATTCCTATGTTTTGCACTATTCCTAAGTTTCTCACCCCCATTCCCAACGCACTATTAGAAAACCCTTATCACCGGCGCACCAAATATGCATACCGCCGGCACATGGGGGCTGCACGGCGATGATCGTGCTGGTGCTACTGGCTTATCGACGGCACACCACCTTGTGTGCTGGGGGTATCTGGAGTAGCACCGGCGCCTGGGACTGTGCACCGGCGGTAGGCCCGTCTACAAGTGGTGCCTGCGGTTGCGCTAGGGGTGTTGCCATTAGTGCGCCATCATCGTATTTAATCAGGCCCACAAATTCATAGATTATACCGTGTATTTATATAGGTCCACATATTATACGGCTACACAAGCAGTATAGAAAATACACAAATAGTAGCCGAAATCATTGGTTCATAGTATGTTACAATTGAAATAGATCATAGTAGCTATCATATTATCTACATTTTACTCCTCTCCACCCTCGTCAGAAGAGTCGACAGGATAGCAAGCGAAGTAGATCGTGGCATGATAACGATCGAGCAAAAACTTGAACTCCCGTCAGTCTTGCATGACGTCATATTCATTGAGGAGATTTGTCTAGCCAGGTCCACTATCTGAACCTCGTCGTTGGTGACCGTGACCTCGTAATTTCCATCAGGGTGAAGGTGATGCATCAAAGTGACATCAAACACGGCAAGGTCATCATCGATGCTTCCATGGAGATGGTCCATGAAGCCATGTCGTGCACCGCAGGGATTGACCGAGTAAAATCATAACAATTAGTTTTGATTTTTATTGAACATATATTTATATTGCATAGAATTTCAGAGAACATATCGTCCTAACATGATAGTTCGCAGGGAGCGGTATGACAATCTTCTTGTCCATACAATGCCAACTAAGTTGAGCACAATTGTCGCACGCTTCGCCTCTATAATCTGCTCTACATATATCGAGAAAGAAGTCGCGTAAAAAAGTTGCTGCATAGTAAACATATAATACGATGGTCAACTAGATAGTAGTGTGGTGTGCGTAGCTAGCTTACTTTTGTATATCGTTATTGGGGGCCGTGTACATAAAGTAGATCGTGGCTTGTCGATGAATGAGAAGGATGTTTATCGTAGATCCGTATTGCATTTCATACTTAGTCAATAAGTTTATCCAGCCAGGTCAACTGAAAGATATCCAGATCTCTATGTTGGTGACCGTAACCATGTAATTCCTATAGGATTGGCGTGTGACATCAAAGTGACCTCATACACGGCATCATCATCAATGCTTCTATGAAAATGGTCTATGAAGTCACGTCGTCAAGCATAGGAGATTGACTGAATAAAATCATAACAAAACAACAAAGTACATGGGTCATTAATATTTCTATGGACACGCATAAACTGCGCATATGTGAATTTTAAAACACATAACCTCAAACTTGGCAGGAGTAGTATGTGGAACTTCTTGTCCAGGCACCTCGCCAACCGTTGAGCATAATTGCCGCACACTTCATTAATATGATCCATTCTATGTATATCAAGAAGGAAGACACATAAATACATTTACATGTATAGTGCTAGCTAGCAGACGTAGTTATAAAGTAATATGATAAGTAGCATAATAATTAAACATAAGATATCATAAAGTCTATCAAGATATGTAGTATGATAAGTAGCTGATCTATGGCTCTATCCTAGCTAGAAATAGATCAGGTATCGTCGTTAGACAAATCAAAGTCCGAGTCGTGCAGAGGCGATGACGGTGGAACGGTAAAGTCGTCGGGGTTAAACTCGTAGTACGGGGGGGGGGGGGGGGGGGGGGGCTAAGGGCACGCGGTGGAGGAGCCCGTGTTGTCGGACCTAAAAGGATCCGCCTCCTGGTCGAGCTACTGGCGAGCGGTGGATCCTCGTGGAGCTTCTTGACCCGCATTTTGGGTCGCCTTGGTTCGATCATGATGGATGTTGAGGATCGCCCTCGCTACATAGTGCTGGACTGCCATGCAGTTGTAGGCGTCATACCTCCTCCTCAGGGGACCTAAATGTCCCAAGGTGGAGCTTTCTATTATTCACTGTGATCCGCAGCCTCCAAAGTGAGAATCTTTGTTGGCCTCCTATGCACACCACACGATACTTTGACTCTGACTACGACATACTACTTAAAAAGGCAAGAATCACCACATATAGCAATTAAATTAATATACCACCTAATTTAGCGTCTTTACAATATTTGGTAATACTCAAACAAATAATGTTTACTAGTTGAAAATAGTACTTTTTTACTTACCAACTATTTTACTTATCTATAGAACAACTATCTTTACTTATCAATATCAACTACTTTACTTATCTACAAAGCAACTATTTTACTTATATACAAAACAACTATTTTACTTAGAAATATCAGCTAGTATTTTACTTATCTACAAAAGAAATAATGGGGAGAGAGGGGGAGGGGAAGGGGAGGCTCACCTAGGTTGACGGCGGCACGGCTGCTACAGACAGACAATGACACGGTGGCGAACGGATGGGCGTGCGGCTCAACCGACGGGGGCGAGGCAGGCGACGGCTTGGCGGGCGGGTGGGCGGCACGGAAGGGGAAAGCGGCGGCAGAGTTTTTTTTTCTTTTTGACGACAGAGTTGATTTGGGGCTGGAGGGGGCCACGCGCGTCGGGTCGAGTGGGTCTGGGAGAGGGAGCGGTGGGCCAGGGTGTATCTCTAAAGAGATCTAAACTCCCTAGCTTTGAGCACCTATGATTGATTGGAAGGTCGCTTTCATAGGACCTACTGCTGATGTGTTAGCTCTTACATAAGTGTGGCTGTTTTCGGATTTAAAATTGAATTAGAATGCTTCTCTCACTTTCGCAGTTGCACCAATTAAACTCGTGCCTGATTGATCAATTGACTTTACAATATATGATTTTGTAGGATTAAATGGTTTGAAATCTGTCCATATGCGATTTTCGCCTCATAACAAGCTGTTAAAAATTCCTGCTATAAAAATATTTTAATTGTTAAAGATTGGCAGATCAACTCTATACTGGATTAAGATTTGTATTGGTCAGATATGTTTTGGCTAAACTTCTGCCGTAGTGATTTTATTTTACTTGCTAAATACCACTCGATCAATTAATTCTTCGTTTGAATTGTAATTCTAAAGGGAACCATATTGTATTTTTCTACCATGCACAATAAACATTTCCAGTTATATGGGGCAATATGTGGGCGTGTTACTGATTCACTGCTACTCATGGCATACTAAACTACCGCTGGCGCACCGAGTACAAGAGCAACAACACTTCCTCCTCCAGCATATTAGATGATAACGATGAAGAACCCCCGCACCCGTCTACGTAGACATTATGTGGATCAGATTGGCAGTGAAAAACTTCACTAGGGTCGCCTTTTGCCGCACAGTCACTCTCCTAAATCGGGGCATCTCTGTCCGAAAGAATACTAATTCCACTAGTAAATAAATTCTGACCAAGACTGTTAACCACAGATATGGTTCAGGACTAACAGGGACCTGCTGCAGTCTTGAGTTGGGGCCAGATTTGTCCAAATAAACTGACCATATCCGAGCGGGCGTCTAATGTGGGCTTATGGAGAACCAAGAAATTAGTAGAGCTCATAATATGAAGAAAGCCTTACACGCAGCGAAAGGGCAATTTTTTTTCACAAGTCAGGTCTTTTTTTTTTCTCGAATCGGGTTTTCGTCATGCTATATTAATATAGCAACCAACAACATCCGGTATAAACACGAGACCACTGCTTGGACAGAAAGCACAACTAAGTCTAAAAGAAAAAAACAAGAGAAATAAAAGAGAAAGGAACGCCGACAACGCCGGATCGACAAAGCGTTGATGACTCGCAATCATTGTGCCATCCGAAGAATTTCCACCACACTCCTATGCCTTCGGATCGTCGTGTACCAAGCAACACCTTCAATGAGGGGTGCGGCGATGACGATGTTGCTTCCCGCACAGGTCCTAGGATTTCTCCCGGTACAGGAAGGGAAATGGGAGGGGGTACACCCGATTCCCTGCACAAGGAAGGTGGCGCTCGCAGACGTCACCGCGTCGGAGCCTGTGACGCCGACATGGATTTCTCCCGACCCCTAGAACCCACCACTGGGACAGTCCGAAGCGCTCCTCTAATCTTGCCGTCCACCAACATGCACCAACACGGTCTTGAGGACACCATGGCCGTCTCCCCGTGGCAAACATTGCGAGGCCGGCCGGACCGGAAGAAAGGATCCGTAGGCAAGGAGTGGCAGTACCGCAACCTCGTGGGAGGGAACAACCTCCACCGCCGTAGACGGTAGCCGGACGGACGCAGTGGCAAGAGCAGACCTAGCCACTGGGAGCCGGAGGGCAACAGCCGCAAAGCCAGCTGGAGGGCATCCTCCACTGTCGACGGCAGGTGCTGACCGGGTGCGGTAGCAAGGACACACCGGGCTGAAAACCCTGTCGGACCCAAGGAGGGCCAAAGTCCCGGACATCACGTTGCAGCACATAGGCCTGCCGCCGCTACCTTCATGTTCAGCGCCCTAGGCCTAGCAGGCCATACCCGTGAACCACCCACCGCCTTGCTGCAGCAGACATGGCGCCAGGGCCGCCATCCTCGTCACAAGCTCCTCCTCGGTCCAACCAGAACCGGCACAACCAGGCCTAACCCGGCCCACCCTGGCCCAAATCAAGCCCAAAGTGCCCGGATCTGGAAGAGTAGACCCGCCATCAGAACCCTGCCGTTGCCGCCTGCACCACCAACCAAATCACGCTGCCCACCTAGCAGAGGCCGGGCCCGTGTTCCCGCAGCAACCGTCCGGATCCGAGCCCTGTGTGCCCGACCCCACGTGGTCCTCCATGCACCACACAATGCCTTCGTCGCGCCAGCATCTGGCCGCTGCCGAGCCGCCGCCGCTCGGCCCGCGCCAAGCCACAGAGAATGGAGGGAGGTGGGGTTCTATTCCCCAATCGGGTCCTTTTCGCTGGTACTCCCTCCGTTTCAAAATATAAGATGTTTTAGGTTTGTGAATGAGATGTATCTAGACACATTTTAGTGTCTGATTCATTTGAACCTATACACTAAAAGGTGTCTAGATACATCTTCTTTACAAAGCTAAAACATCTTATATTTCTAAACGGAGGGAGTAGACATTATCAGTCGAAGAAGGTGTCGTTGTATGAACCTCCCGGGAAGAAGGTAAAATCTGCAAAAGTCAGCTATTCATGTTCTGATCAGAGTGATCCGTGCCTTTTATTATCAGAAATTAGATGTCAGTACGTGACTTGATCAGTTACATGCATGAAAGGTTGGTACCTAAGATATAATGATATCCACGGCAGCACAATGTAACCTTATCCGACGAGTGGACGACATCCACATTACGATGCGTGTACTATTGCTCAAACTACCTATGGTGGGAGGTATGGCATTTCATGCCATCGTTAAAATAAAGCTCACAAGTTCGATGCGTTTTATCTAAAGAAAATCTGATGTTGCGCAGTTTGAGCAAGGCCTCGGTAATTTTGGAACAACACTGGCATTTACTTGAACAGGTAGAGGCAGTGGAGACAGGAATCACAAATATATGCACACCCACTAGCACGTTCTCACACAGTAGAAAATATTACTCCGAGGATCTCCATTTAGGGCCGGTACTAGGAAAAGGCACAGGGCAAAGGAGCCCGCTCGTCTCGTCCCCCCGCGGGCGACGGGGCGAGCGCCGCGCGCTACCTTCTCCCGTCCTCCCTCTTCCCTCCTCCCCCCGCCGCTGTCGGCGTGCACCGCCGGGCAAAGACCGGGCGGGATCGGCAGCGGCGGGCTCTCTCTTCCCGGCGGTGGTTAGGGGGCGCGGGACCTCTTCCTGGCGGCGGCGCGCCATGACGGGCTTGGCGGAGGGTCTGCAGGACGGGGCGGCGACGTTCAAGGTGGCTCCATGGCGCGGGGGTGGTGGGCAGCTCGGCTCCAAGGCTGGCGAGGCCGCAGGTGTGCCCGGCGCGAGCTCTGCAGACCCGATCTAGGCCAGGTTGGGCCCGATCTAGGCCGTGCGGGCTCCGGCTGGGGCCCTCGGTCGTCGGCAAGCGGCAGCAAGCCCCCCATCGACAGTGGCTGTGTGGCGGCGGGGCCCTCGACATGGAGGGGGGCGGAGGCGCTGCAGGTGCTCCCATCGGTGGCCCTTGCCAGGCCCGATCTCGGCCAGATTGGGCCCGATCTGGGCTAGGCGGGCCCCTTGGTCACCAGCGGGTAGGCAACTCCTCCGAGCTTCGAGACGGCTGGGAGTCCAGATCTGGGCCAGCGGGCCTGGATCTGGTGGTCTTCTGTCTCCGTGCTCGGGGGTCTCATGGGCAGCACAGAGCTGCTGTGTTCGTCACGCCCGCCTCTCGGCGCCCTTGCAGGTCTAGGTGGTGTTTCTCAGACCGATGGTGGTCCGGAAGTCCCGAGTGAGCGCGGTGGTGATGGTGCGGCCACTTGGCGGCAGGGATCGATGGTGGCAGTTGTTCCCCTGGTGGACGGATCAGTAGGGGCTAGTGTGGGGTTGGCGTGTTCGGCGGTTCCCTTGCTGCAGTGTGGCGGTGGGGCTTCACGAGCCCTCGGGGGCTCGGCCGGGCTAGGTGGGCCTGGTTTGCCCTGCAGTTGTACCCGGTCGGCTACCACCTTCTGGTGGTGGAGGTAGTCCCCTCCCGCGCATTGTTGTCCTGTCAACCCTGCAGAAGCTTGCTCTTTTCTGTCCTACCGGCCTTACTTCGTGGGTCACGGTGCGACGGCAGTGGCGGCTGCAAGACCGTGGGCGTGCATTTGCAGGCGGCGATCTTGGTGGAGCACCGCGTTAGCGTCCGGGAGTGTGTTTTTTCTGAGGGGTCGGGAGAAATCCTTGTCTTCTTGGCACCGACGCGGTGATGCCTGCGGGTGCCACCGTCCTTCCTGAAGGGCGTCGGGTGTACCTCTTCCCTACCTCCCGGAGCGTACCGGGGGAAACCCTAGGACCTGTCCGGGCAACGGCGTCGTCATCGTCGCTTTCCTTCTTGGAGGTGTTGCTTGGTGCGTGGCGCTTCGTAGTGCTAGGCATGCGGTGGAACTTAGTTGGAGGGCGCAACGGTTGCAGGTCGTCATCGTTTTCGTCAAGCCGCTGTTATCGGCTTTGCTTTCTTTTCTTTTTCTTTTTCTTCTGTGTTTCTCTTTGTTATTTCTTGGGCGATGTGCTGTCTGGCCCAGCAGCGGTCTCAACTGGTTGCTATATTTATATAGATGCGCGTATGCCTGTTTCGAGGAGGAAAATATTACTCCCTCCGATCCATATTACTTGTTATTGAAATAAATGTATCTAGCACTAAAACATGACTAGATACATATATTTTTATGACAAGTAATATGGATCGAAGTGAGTAGTACTTATGAACTATTTAAGACGTACAAAAGTAATTAATCATGTAAATGTTATGGCAAATCTTTTCCCCTGTTTATAAAAAAGTTAGCTGGACTCTTTAAAACTTACTATTTTAGGGGAAAAATAAGTCTGTGAGTCCGGGAGTATATATATAGGGGTAAAGTCAGGCCATGAGTATCTATTTTCAGCTCAAACACATTACCAGTACATGTCCGTAACATTTCATGGGGGAGCCCGAGGAAGAGTTGTCCCAAAGATAGTAGGAGCAGACGTTAAACTTTAGGGATAGGAGGCATCGGGAGTAACATGATTAGCTTGCAAGTACCAGTCTGTGAGTTGGGCTTCTTCCCTGCCGAAGTTTATTATGCCCAAACGCACAAGCACAGCTGCTGGATGAAGCTCCTCGCCATCGTGATTGCTGTCAAGGAACTCCGCACAACTACGTCGGGCATAGAGTTGGAAACCTCTCCGCATTCTCTCGAGAGCATGAACGCATTGGCGACTGCCACAGCGGCGGCGAGGTCAAGCATCAAACTGCGGAGAGGCCCGCATACTTTGATCTAGCCTGTACAGCTGTACTTTCAGGCCAGAACATCGTTGTAGAGGCCAGCTTTCCTCAGTAAGGCATCTAGGAGTATCTCTTATCTTAGTTATAAGACGGCAGTTGAGCCTTTTTGGCCTCCTAGCTAGATAAATCTATCTATCTGTCTCTGTTCTGCACTATATTCCTCGTGGCGTGCTCGTGACTACAAATCTATTGGTGTCCCAAATCATTGCATAATTGATTTTTTTTTTTACAAAAGAGCATATATTAATACCGAGTGGATACCAATTACACTCAGCTTCTGCAACAACGCATGTCCTATCAATCTTAGGGATGCACACGGTCGAGAAAAAATTATAAAAATAAGTCCCGCTACATTGAACGATTCCTTAAAGCAATGACACCAACACCACCAGAACAACATTAATAGTCCAACCACTCAAATAGCGACGGTTTTAGAAAGAAAACAGTGCACAAGAGTTATCGTTGTCCAATCAAAAATCATAGGTTTTCATCGTGAAGAAATTTCCCAGCCACAAAATAATGCCTTCAACAAGGCTATTGCCAAACACAACCAATTAAGGTCAGACCTTGGATTTTCATCCTGCAAGGTAAGACTGTGAACTCCTCATGTATTGTCGCCCCCACAAACAGTCGTTGTTGCAAGTCACATATTAGGCGGCCAGTTTCGCGTCGTCATAAAGACTCAAATCACCATCGCTAGCCTTTATGTTCCTGCTTTTATGGAATTCTCCATATCTGACTTCACCATGGATTGTCGAAGACATGACACATGGTGGTTACAGATAGTAAAGTTTCGCACGCTCCCTCTGAAACCAAACAAAAAACAAATATCTTTCGATCCAGCAATCTCCAGGCATGATACGCCAATGGGAGTTCGCAGACAGAGCGTTCCAGAACTCGCCACTCCAGGACAGATCAACGAGGACAGATATCAAGCAGATCTTCGTCTTCGTGTAGATGAAACCATAGGACCACCACCTTCATTGAAGTCGATGCAGTGGTCCCCACACCGCCAGCGGACTTCTAGCGAGTCGGAACGAGTAGAACGAGCCTGAGTACGCAAGATCTCGATAACAACGCCGCCACTTTGGGGTAGCCGAGCCTCCACCATGGCCACACCGCCGGAACAGGCCTGCATTCGGGTCCGATCCATCTGCCTCCTCGCCCCCCAATTCGCGAGAGCATCCCCCACCCCGCCAGACGACAGATCCAGGTCGCCTCGATCTTCTCCACAAGACTCGCGTCGGCAGAGAAGAACCGACCCACGCCACCCAATGCAAATTTCTTGAGCACACAGATGGGGGGAGGTCATCACTGCGCCGTCACTGCGAGGCTGCGCCGTAGAGGCTAAGCCTCCGCACTGCCGCTGCAAAACCACGCCACCACGTCCCTCCTATGCGCCTCGCTGGCGGGAATGTCCCACGCTTCCAACCATCGTGCAAGTAGGAGAGGTGACCCCGCAGCCACCGACGCCTCTTGAGCATTGCGTAGAGGCACCCTCTGGTGATGGTGAGGAGGAGGGAGCGGAGAGAGGAGACTAGAGGCGGCGGCGGCACTGGCCCCGGTCGTTCGTGGGATCGACGCGGGGAGCCTAGGGTTTTTGTAGGTGTTTATATGTGAACATACATACTGATCTTCCTTGATGTACCTCCTAGGCACTATATCTAAACATATGGGTGGGTGTTCGATTTATACTTAAAGAATTTATATTTATATGTGCTTTGCCCCTATTGCATTTTAGTATTTTAATCTAAAAATGGAGTAATCTACATCCCCTTCCACAATCACAATCAGCCACGACCCCGTACATCTTACGGCATCTGTTGAACTTGAAGGATTGAAAAAGAAATGGGGAAACATTGCATTATTTTGAGGTTCCATCTAATGCATTCCCAATACCACCCGCTCCTACACTTATTATCTCAAGGATTGAATGAATGTCACTCGGAGGAAAGGATCCTAGAAAATTTTCATCTCAAGGAACAAGTCTCACTCGAGACTGATTCTTTCAAGACTTTTGTCTCCAGTGATTTCCAGGTCTTAGTTCCATTATATATTATGTTGCACATGGACACAATTACTTTTTATTAATCTTGAGCAGGACCGGTTGTTGACTCCGTGGATCTTGTTCAATATTTTTGTGGGTGGGTGAAAAAATAGTGAACATAAAGGATACAAAGAGTTCATGTGGTATAACATAGGACTAAACACCGTGAAGCATGATAGCTCCGATATATTCTGAAATGGACATTAAGGATGCAATATTATCGTCATGGTGACAACATATTTTGTTCTGGACATCTGTTACAAAATAATTCCTAATAATATAATAATGATCAGTATAAATTATCAAAGTTGACACGTTTGATAAAGGGATCTACATAGGCTCAATCAAAGTTCAACCCCCCATTGTGCTATAGGTGGCTCAATACAAAGAAACACAAATTAGAATCTTTCCTCCAAAATACTAACATGAGAGAGTAGGGGCCGGGAGCATCCTTCACGTTAAGCCATTTTCTACCTTCTGCCTGAAGATCTAGAGCTAAACTCAACAAATTGCGCCACTCATATACCAGTCATACATGATCGGCAAGTTGCAATCTACCAATCTTTGTCCATGGGTAACTAGGCTATGATACCTACTATTGGGCTATGATACATCCAACTTCGTGTTGAACCTGTCTGTGTAGCCCCATTTGAGTCCCCCTGATAACGCTCTAGGCTCATTCTACCCAACCATAGAAAGAAAAACAAGCTGGAGATGGGTTGATACTTGAGTGAATGAGGTCACCTGTATAGGAGGCACAACATTTATCATAACGCACATGTGTTTTTCTCCTCATGTGTGAACCTTTTCTATGAGATAAGTTGGTGTTTTCTATGAAATTGTGGAAATTGTAACGTTCCTCTTGCTTAAATGAGGATTTGGTCTCATGACATTAACTAAGTATTCAACCCTTTCAAAATCTATGTTACTTCATAAGAACTATACTTAGGTCATTTATGAAGATTGAGTTAGTTGTTGATCCTTAATTAGCTCTATCTACGCCATCTAATGACTTAAAATAATTAATTCATATACTAGGCTATTTTTTGTTTTTTATTAAGCTGACTCAACAACAAGAGTTGACACAAAATGCGATGGTAGTGGTACACAAACAAATTAAAGATGCTTAAATTGATCTTTATAGTTACAGTACCGGTAGATTCTAGCTCTTAAGAAAAGTTCAATATATATCATCTCTCTACCTCATTTGCAATTATCCTAGGTGGGAAGTCGATGAGTTCATGTGGTGACTCTGTAGATGTTCTCGAGTCCTAGTCACTGAAAATGGCCGCCTGATCTGCGAGAAGGTTTTTTATTTTAAATCGCTCGCTATCCAACCGTCCCTTGCGGTTTCCATGTTGGTGTTGAACATGTTTCTTTAATCAAACTACCCATCAAATTAAATCTATGTGCGTGTGTAACTCTAATTAGACCCCCGCATAGGATTACTAGTTTCAAAATATGGTGAACACAGAAAACAGAATAATATCAACAAAACATGGACTAGAATTAGCATTACATCAAGGATGTCTACGCGTTGAGATCAATTCGGATAGCATGGTGGTGGTGGTTATCGACGCCATGCACCAAGGCAGACACTTTCTAGGTCCGGCAGTAGCTATGTTCTCTGATTGTGCACAGTTGGTAAGGGAGTTAGTGTAGTAACTTTTTCCACTGCCCTAGAGAGTCGAACAAGGCAGCAGATGATTTAGCTAGGCATGCGACTAGGTCAGTTCTAGGGTCTTGGTTAGATGATTTGCCAAATTTTCTTTTGCCAAAGCTTGTAAAAGATCTTACAATGTTTGAGGAATAAAGGTTGCCAGCTTTGGGGCATCGCTAGCATATATATCCTGTAAAAGATGCAAAATCGTAAATTGTTTTTTTATTGTTTTACATCATGTAATCCTGGCCGACTTTTTTTAAGGTGCATTGTAGATCGAAGTACCTCTGGAGGCAAGTTTTCCAGTTTAATGTAAACCATAATGATACGGTTGTATTTTTGGTCTTCCAACAGTCTCCAATTTTATTATTAATATTTTATATCCGGATAGTCAGAAGAAAGTCCCCAATCTTATCTTCGAATAGTCGGAAAAATGTCTCCAATTTTATTTTTCCTTTGCTGCTACTTTCCCCTTGCCTTCCTGTAAGTTCGCGATGTGAGGTCTATCCAGGGTAAAATACTCTTTCCACACGGATGGGAATTTTGCCACAAAAGCCATAGAGGATACATCTGACATTCTCCAAAAAGGCAGTGAAGAAGTTTATTTTTCGAGCTACTGCATTCCCAATGCCACCCACTCCTGTATTTTATCAAAAAACGAGTCTTTTTTCTGGAGCTCGATGCACCCAAGGATTTGTGATCTTTTATGTTTTAGTGTCCATCATGTATGTGTCGTGCGTGGAAACTATTTATAGAGACTAATACCGAGGGTGCTGTTTTTTTTTTTGGAAATAAGCTCTTTATTACTTAACAGTAAGTTTACATCCGGCCTCTGCATAGTTAGGATGCACACAGCCGATCAATCACACAGTCTCGGACGAAAGCAATAAAAACGGCACTACAAAATAATGTAAACCAAAAACACGGTTCTTCAAACTAGCTAAGGAAGATCTATCCGTAGCGGTCGCTGCCATCCATGCCGGGAGAAGAAATCCCGCGTCGTATCCTCCAACCGCCTACAGCCCTCCGCAAACAAGTCACGAAACTCCATACGTTATAGAGAAATCCATGATCGAAGGATCGCCGTGGCACGATAGATAACCTGCAAGGGAGAAGATACAACGTTATTAAAAATCTTGTCATTTCTACATAGCCAAAGCGACCAAATAATGGCAAGCGCTCGCACCCTAAATAAATTCCCATATATATCCTCAATTCCATTCATCCAGTTGCCAAATACATTGACTACTGATCTAGGAGGAGATAAACCAGAGGCCATTTGGATGATTGACCATATAGCACGAGCAAATTTACAATGGAAGAATAAATGTCGTATTGTCTCATTTTGGTGAAAAAATACGCATTCAGTGCTACCATGCCAATTCCTCCTAACAAGATTATCTTTCGTGAGAATCACCCCTTTACGTAGATACCAAGCGAATATCTTCGTTTTAAGTGGTATCCTCATCTTCCAAATTTTACTATTATCATCGACTGGAATATTAGATTGGATCAAAGCTCTATAAAATGAAACAACGGAAAATTTATCACTATGTAGTAATTTCCATTTGAATTCGTCCATGCCCTCAGAAAGTTGTATCCTAGATAATCTTACTAGAAGATTATTCCAAGACACTAGTCTAGGACCTAAGAGGCTTCTTCTGAAAGACACATTAGGAGGATTGGTTTTCATTACCTCAGCGAGAGTATCCCCTTTGTGCCTAACTATCGAATATAGAGCTGGATATTGTTCACGAAGAGAATTTTGGCCAAGCCATTTATCTTCCCAGAACCTAATCTGTGAACCATCCTTAATATTAAAATTTCCAAACCGGAAAAATGCTTTTTGGAAGCCATTAGCCCGCCCAAAAGTGTGAATCACCTGGTTTCCAAACCATTTTAGATACTGCTTTTGAGCCAACATATTTCCTCCATAGAATGGTTTGCCAGACCCCTTCTTCTGTAAGAAGTTTGAATAACCATTTACCCAGCAATGCGGTGTTTTTGACTTTTAAATCATGTATGCCCAATTCACCATATTCTTTGGATCGGCAAACGACATTCCATTTGTCCAGTCGATATTTCTTTTTATCACTATCCCCCTGCCAAAAGAATCTAGAGCGGAAATAGTCCACTTTTAACAAGACAGCTTTTGGTAACTGGAAGAATAAGATCATATAAAGTACCATGTTGGTGAGTACTGAATTAATGAGTACCAGTCTTCCACCGAGGGATAGCAATTTACCTTTCCAACTATTAAGACATTTTTGAAGTCTTTCCTCAACGAGTTTCCATTCAGCAATCGTAAGACACCGATAATGTATCGGTATTCCTAGATAATTGATTGGAAATTGCCCCTGACCACAGCCAAAGAGATCGGCATACAGGTGGGCCTCGTCTTTAGCCTCGCCAAAACAATACAAGTCACTCTTATGGAAGTTTATTTTCAAACCAGAGAGCTGCTCAAATGCTGAAAGTATCAATTTCAGATTCTTAGCTTTCTCCAGATCATGTTCCATAAATAGTATTGTATCATCGGCACCATCAACAAGATGTGGAACCAAACCTTCAATTTGGCCATTAACCTTTGCTCTCTCAATAAGGATAGTCAGCATATCTGCCACTATATTAAATAGTATAGGCGATAGAGGATCCCCTTGTCGCAACCCTTTTTTGGTCTGGAAGTAATTATCTATGTCATTGTTGACATTTATGGCAACACTACCACCAGACACAAAAGACTGTATGAGAGCACACCATTCTTCTGAAAAACCTTTCATACAGAGTGTTTGCTGTAGGAAAGACCAATTAACTTTATCATATGTCTTCTCAAAATCAATCTTGAACGATACACCATTTAGTTTTTTTGAGTGTAGTTCATGTATCGTTTCATGCAGAGTTACAACTCCATCTAAGATGTTTCTTCCTTGTATGAAAGCAGTTTGAGAAGGGCGAACAACATGATCAGCCACTGAATTCAGTCTAATCGTAGCAACCTTTGTAAAAAATTTAAAACTAATGTTAAGTAGGCAGATTGGACGATACTGTTGTATACGTTCTGCGTTATTAACCTTAGGTAGTAAAATTATGTTGCCAAAATTTAACCTGAAGAGGTCCAGCTGATCTACTTGCAAAAACTCAAACAAGCGCATCAAATCCACGTTGATAACTTTCCAGAACTTTTGATAAAACTCTGCTAGAAAGCCATCAGGCCCTGGCGCTTTGTTATGTTCCATTTGGAAGACAGTCTTCTTAACCTCCTCCTCAGAATAAGGAGCAGTCAGAAAATTGTTTTTCATAATAGAAATCTGAGGAATATCCTTCGTCCGGGACTCATCCAACGAAAAGGAATTTTCTGGTGGTGCCCCAAACAAGGATTTATAGTAGTTGGTAATATAAGATTTAAGATGATGTTGTCCTTCACTCATTCCTTCATCCTAAATTAGAGAGTGAATAAGTTTCTTCTTATGCTTGCCATTTACAACAGCATGGAAGTATCTTGTATTCGCGTCTCCTTCAAGGATGAATTTAGCTTTAGAACGTTGGTACCACTTGAGTTCTTCCTCACGCAGAAGTCTGGCAATTTTTTGCATTCGATTGGTTTTTAAGCTCAATCCCCTGTGCAGTCAATAACCTAACCTCCGCTGAAGCCTCCAAGTCATCAATAATAGCAGAAAGGTGTATTTTTACTTTTTAAGAATACCAGCAGTATGTCTCGCCCAACCATGTAGGAATTTGTGCAAGGAACGTATTTTGTTGTTCCAACGTTGTATAGGTGTGTGACCACTAACTGGTTTTTCCCAAATAGCCTTCACCAAGTCATAAAAACCATCACGATCAATCCATCCCAGTTCAAATTTGAAACTATTTTTGAATTTTCGTGGTGGTGTTCCGACAGATAACAGTAATGGAGCATGATCCGACAAAGCCTCAATACGTTCTAGGGCGCGAACAATTACCATAGGAAATTTATCTTCCCATTCGGTATCCATAAGCACCCTATCTAATTTTTCGTATGTAGGCTCCGGAAGACTATTAGCCCAAGTAAACTGTCTTCCTAACATTGTAACCTCTCTTAAGTCCAAGCTGGCAATGACAGCATTAAACATGAAAGGCCAATGTTCATCAAACCTGCCCCGACTTTTCTCATGAGGGAATCTTAGCAAATTGAAATCCCCACCTATAAGGATAGGATAGGGATTGTCCTTAGCTAGATTTACCAACTCACGTAAAAAGTCAGCTTTATAAACATCCTGGACAGCCCCGTATACGGTGACTAGAGACCAAACGAAATCATCAGCCTTGTTCCGGATATGGAGTTTGATAAAAAAATCTCCAACCGAACTGGCTAAGATTTCCATAGTCTCATCTCTGACGCCTAACAGGATTCCCCCGGATCGCCCCCGCGGCGGACGTAATACCCAAAAAATCCAACTTATAGTCTCTCACGCAATCGGCAAAGAACGAATGTTTAGCCAAGTCTCGAAGACCTCTGCTATTTGAGAACATGCCATTCATTGAGAAACAATTGAAGATTTAAATACACATGACCTCTTATGGGACCGACGGCTCTTTGATTTCCGACTAGAAGCGTAAGATCATATAATGAACAAAAATAGTGATGAACAAAATTCATAAACTCCAACAAAAATAATGTGTACTGCATAGGGGCATTACTGTAACTTTGTTCTTTGCTCTATATGTAAAAACGTGCAATGTACCTTTTTCAATCAATACTGGAAGTACAGAAATAAATTCATAAGATTTCCCGAGCCATACCAAAGAGGCGACACGTGAGTATTCAAACCCAAGAAAAAATATTAAGTACACGGATCAGTCTTTTTTAATTAAGCCACTTATTGTTGCAATTGTTCCACCTAAACGTATACTGACGTCTTTTGTCCCATATCTTTAGCGTTGGTTTTGTCACCTAAACATGCAATATTTGTCAACCACAGCGTATGGTCAATCATCCCCTGAGCTGCTGTTCTGTGCAACGAGCTTGTGAAGCTCATATGCATTTTCCGTTTTACATAAGACACGCATTGCACATCTAAAGGTGTTATTGATGCTTCCCCATGAGGTTACCACAAGCGTCTGCCACTTTCGGCCGTCCGATCGACTCCCCAAAACGCATCTGGTCCGTCTATTTGCGTTAAGTCATTTTTACCCTCATGTGCCGATTTGCTGTATGTACTCGCCCTTCACACCCAGGCGCGCGCCTCTTTTACCGGCGGCAATTCTTGCCCAACGAAAATGGTCTAGGTCCACATACCAGCATCCCATGTAATCTTTTCGATAGGTATCTGGCGGGTGCGGGTGGTTTGGGAAGGGGCAGCGACCTCCCCCACGCGATGTGAAAAAAATGGACAAAAAGTCACTCCCGTGTTGAAACCCTAGGACAATTCCCATCCTCGTCCCCAATCCCCACTCCCCTCCCGAACGAGCCGCCGTCGTCCCGGTGCGCCTCCCTTCTTTCGGACGAGCTCGTCGCCTCACCGTCCTCCTGGTTCTACGCTGCCGCCACGGCGAGCCGCCGGTACATGCGTCTTCCGCTCGCTCCTCTCCCTCTCGCTCGCAGGCGCCTCCCCGGACGTCCTCCGCCTCTCCATGAACTTCTCTCCTCTCGTCCTGGTCGATCCCGAGGCAAGGGTGTGGCCGGCGCTTCTCCTCTGAGTTGCAGAGCGCACGCGCAAGCGGTGAAGCGGTTTGGGACAGGTCTTGCATGGCGTCCTCCACCTACTCATCATCTACGGCAGCCAGTGGCCTAGCAGCCTGCCCTCCTCCGCCTCGTTGTGGTCAAGGACCTACAGTTCCTCTCTGTGTGTGTCTGTCTCTCTCTCTGATTTTTTGCTATAGCAGGTCACTAACGGTGGTTTCTTTTCCTCTTGATTTTGATCATTTTCAGTGCTTGTAGTCTAAAATCGTGGCTCTAGCCCCACTATTTATTACCTGCAGCTGTTCGTGCAAGATCGGTGCCTGCCGTTACCACGGGTGGCTTTGGGCTCACAGGTTGGTGTCTCCTTTTCTTGGCTAATTCTTTGTTCAAAGTGGCTTCCTATATTTGTTGAGACAGACCATCCTGAAGTTTCTCCAGATTTTCGAAAAGAAGTAGCTACGCTTTATATCTAGACTTCCTTCCAGTTCACGGATAATATTTAAAATGTCATATGAGTTTTGTAAAAGTTCATACAGAAAGATTGAATTCGGCGTTGTTTTAAAATAATAGATCCACTTCATGAAAGTTGAGCCACGTATAGAGAAAAAATATCCAATTTATTGTTGATAGCTTGTATTCAGATTACTAAGAGCTGAGCCACAGATTATGAAAGTTGGTTTCCTAATTCCCTCTAGCTTTTCCGAATGTTCACAAGAAATTTAAATCTCATTTCAAATGAAAGAAATTACTAAAGCTCGCTCAGACTTGTAAAGAGCTAACACAGACAAATGTTGATTCTGGTGTTGTTTGGGATTATCGGGTTCAGATTGTGCATGTCGGACCATAAATAGGGAAACAAATCAAGTTTATTCTTTAAATATCTTATTTGGTTTTTAAAGATTGAATCATAAATTATGGGAGTTGGTTCCCTAAATTATTTTTAAAGCCTCATATCTATTTTTTAAGTGGTGGCGAAAATGTGGAAGATCTGAGTTAGTGTGTTGGCCGTTTGAGTTAAGTGTTCAGATAATGCACTCAATTCAGATAATGCTGAAGTAAAGGATGAAGATCATGCTTCACCTTACTTGGAAATCAAACCTTGTTTATGGTGTTTCTTTCTCCAAGATTTTCTGCTCGCTGGCACGCATGTTGTCGAAGGTAAGAAATTATCAGCGCTCTGCTCCTTTATATTTGATCTCTTTTTTCTTCTGTGTTCATCCCCCTGAGATTCTGCTCTTTGAGTTCATTTGCACTCAATTCAGATAATGCTGAAGTAAAGGATGAAGATCATGCTTCACCTTACTTGGAAATCAAACCTTGTTTTTTTGCATTAGCCCAACTGGAATGTTGGGATTTGGAATGATTTGTGCATTAGTGCACCAAATTAGGGTCAGACGGTTAGGTCGTCACGTGTGTGAGTGTGTTAGGCCTTAAGTTGCAGCCTGCTGATCTCGTGTGTTTTCTTTGTTTCAGTTTATTAACAGTTGAGCTATATAAGTCGAGTTTGTCCATTTTATCTTTGTTTTTTACATTTCTTTAAATAGACTGGCATATCTGTTTGGTCGTCTAAACAGGTTCGGATTGCACAAGCATACTGGTGAAATGGAGGGTTATGCTCAAGTGCTCTTACAGATACGAGGTACAAAACACTCTATATTTATGGTTTTTTATTCGAATGATTTGGATATCCTTAGAAAGGCTTGATGATAGCTTAGTTTTACTGAAAAGTCTGTATTTGCATTTATTCCCTATCGGTTTGTTTCCAACTGTCCGTGCAGCTTTTCACTCAGATAGAATTACAAGCTGAACATGTACTACTTTTCCCTTGAACAATAGGCCCCTTGTGTCTTTATTTATGCTAGTGATGTACAACTTAGCAAGAAAGCTACGTAGTGCATAATGGCCAAGTTTTCTGCTTTTTTACTAACATTTAGATTCTTGAATTGGCTTAGAAACTGGATATATAATACTTTTCCCTTCAATAATATGCCACTATGTTATTTTTTTGGTGGTGTTGTACAAATTAGCAAGAAAGCTATAGTTAGCGCATAAATGGCCACGTCTTTTTTATAAAGATTTTGATTCCTAAACATATTTTATAGTTTATCTGTCTAAGTTGGCGCTTGTATACTGTACATTCCAGCTTACTAGTGTAGGCATAAAAATTTGGCTGAACCTACTTTTCCTATTCTTATGTGCAGATCCTATATCTGAAGCTATGTTTTGGCATATTTGAGCCTCGGTTCAATAAGCTGTTGCAGTTCCTCGACCTGTTCGTTTGCATCTAATTCAGATAATGGTGTCATGTAGTGACCTGCCTGGGAAGTTGCTGCATATCTACTACATTTGATTATTTAGTGATATTTTATTCTTACTATCCCATGTTACTTGCAACCTACCTAATTTATTACTGCTGGCCCTTTTAATTGGATTTCATAATGTTGTAAGATTAGTTATCCGACAGCTTATGCCATCCATGCAAAAAAAACTCTATTATATTTAGTTGTAAGATTAAGCTTGCTCTTGCAAATCTGCAATCAACTTATGCCAGCCACTTACTGCTTGATAGACATATTAGTAGTATTTCAATCAGATGGATTGGTTGCATTGTACAAGGAAAATGATAACAATCTGGTGAGGTATTTTCTAACTATTATCTGCTATTTGCCTTCTTAAACATCAAACTCAATATTTTTGTTTGACAGGAACATCAACTGCTGGGCATAATGCTTAAAAAATATGGTGTTATGTATCCTCATTGTTTTGCCTTTTCTTATTTGCCTTGATAACTGGACTTAAGAACTTTGGGCAGGAGTATTCGGTGATCACCAAAATATTGTTTGATTTTCCAAACTTGTATTATGGATGTGATCATTTTTCCTCACGGATTCTATTTTCCAAACTTGTATTACCGAGAGATCTCCTTTTTTCCCTGGCTTTGCTGAATATACTCTGTTTTCTAAGAAATGTGGTACTGTTTTGATTTGGGTGATTCAATAGGAATGTCTACTCCATTATTCTGTAAGAAACATGATTTTGTTTGAAGCATACCCTGTTTACAAAATACATATCATTATCTTTATATATCTATAGATCAGTTTAGACTTGAATTTATTGGTATGCTTCCTCTTCAGGTCTCTGATATATTGAAAATGCAACCCACTTTTGCAGCTAGCTAGATGTGACAATAGTTTTGCTGCCACTAAGTGTCTCTCTTCAGGATCCGCCCCCTGCACAGGCTGCAGTAATACAATATCCGTTCATTGAATGATCACATGTGAAATTGACATAGATTTATAATGCTTGATATGTATTGGGGTACAGTTCTCAGTTTTTATGTTTTAAGTAATTGTTTATTGGTGTATACTGTTTGATATGTATTGGGGTACAATTCTCCGTTTCTAGGATTTAACAATGTGTTTGTTATAACCAAGGATTTCGATGTTCCCTGTAGTTTTCAAATGTTGCACATTTCCCACTTTCACTGCTAGGCCTTCCCAGTGCCATGTTTGTTCTGCTATTCTTGAAGTCTGATGAATGTGGCTTGATGTTTACTCGCCAACTTAGTCTGCAAATTTTCCCAAGAATAGTGTGTTGCTTTCATAAAATGTTAAAGTGACGAGTGGTAGAGTTTTTCTGTTGTGATAATACATGGACAGTGAATACACTCAAGGCAATACCATTTGGTAAGCGGTAAAACACGCTGCAATTATCTGAATAATTTTCTCTGAACTTTGATTTGATTTCACTACACATTCTGCTTATGCTTCTGATGGATATTCCAGGACCCTTGGGCAAGCTAGAAGATATTACCATAAGGTTGTTTCTATTTTCTATTTTTCATCTTAGTTATTAGTTTATTTTGGTGTATCAACTTCTTCAAATTGTTCGAAGTATCATAAGCATCACTTATCCTCCCACTAATAAGTTTGTCTTCATGTACGGATGTTTGTGCCCTCATTTCATTCCTCGGGTCAGGGAGCTATGTTCTTTCTATGATAACAATAACAATATTTTCTTTTGGTACTTGAAATAAGATGAGATTTCTATTCCTTCCTGTTACCATCCCTTACCCTATCTGTGTTGCATATTCATCCTCCATGAAGTTTGTAGTTCCTAAATATTTTTTGATTTAAGGTGGTTTATGTCTTGCAGAAACAAATCATGCATATGTGGTTATTGGTACTACAGGGTAGTGCTTTCTGGTTGCGTACTGCATGGGAAAGTGACTTGGTATTAGTCCAGGCTACAATCCAGAGAACATATCTACTCCCTGGCAGGTAGCAAAAATTCATATATACAAGATTGCAACTCTCCATGGGTTGTTCTAAAACTAAATATGAGTGTTCTGGAACCAATTCCAGCTATTCAACTCAGTTCTAGAAGATGTCGAAGATGAAGTTCTGGACAAACTGTATGAGCATGGGTACCAGGATGCGGCTGTATGGGCTTTAGAACCCTGCTAAGTCCAATGTGAAGAATGAACAACCACTCGCTATTGAAGGACAAGGCATGGAGCCCCGGACATCATGGTCCTTTTTTTTTTTGCCCGGGATTTCTTTTCCCTTGTTTGGTTACAAAAATGTCCTAGTATATTTGCTTCTCTGGGTTAAGAGCCGACTCTTGTACATCTATTTTGAAATCTACATGTTCTTAGAGCACCTGCAGTGCAGGACGCTTAGTGAGATGCTTATGTATGAAAAATAAATAGGACAAAGTAAAATTGATAGCTAAGTGCCCATCCTTCTCAACGCTGGGTTGTCATTGAGTCTCTAAAATGCATGAGGGCCGTCTAGCCGTTGCTACACCTATCATCTACCTCATGTGTTCTTGGTTGCACTTCCTGTAGATGGATCTCGGTCACCCAGTCGTCTGCTTTTAGTTCTGTAGATGGATTTCGGTCACGCAGCCATCTACTTTTGATAGTTCTATATATTCATAAGAACTTCTTGGCTGCTTGTTCTTTCCTATAACTGAGACGTCTGAGAAACTTGGTTATACTTTTGCTCTTCGCATGCACACAATTATGTAATTATTCGGTGCATGTGTCAGGACAGAGGCATTATTCTGTTAAGTCCACAATATTTGTTACTTATTTCATACCTTGCCTTTTTGGGTGTTGGTTTAGATATCTATATCATAAAAGATGAATATATTGTCATTCACTGTTCGAAATTTAAACCGTCTACATCGTTCAAATATACCGGGTTGGTGCGCCAAGGCGCACCCCTAGATCTAGTTGAAGATAGTATCCAGCCACACATTGCACCCTGAAAAGTGTCCCCCCTCGTTCATCCAAAAGAACACGAGGATATTATACTACCTGGTAGATCGACCCTGGCAGACCATCAAATTTCAATGGTCACACTGCACAAACACAACCCTGCCGGCTTCAGCTCCGATGTCCCCCATTCAGAACCTGGCGCCGCATCTGGATCATACGTCATCGTCTGATATCCATCTTCCTCCTGCGAGAACAGAAGAAGCTTCCCACCACTCGTCCCAAGACAACATCTTGTACTTGAACTGCCAGTAAGAGGCACCGAAATCCTCATCCAAGAGCTATCCCAAGGGTTGAACACTGAGAGCGACCGCTGGTCCTTCCACTCGATGCAGTACAACCTCTTGCCAAGAACCGCATGGGAGGTAACCATCACACACCCTCTCTTGATCTCCTCCCAAATATGACGGGTGGGATCATAGACGTCGACGAAACGAGAGTTGCCGATCGTGAAGCTTGAACGGCCACCCATTATGTACAGCTTGTTGTTCAACCCGCTGGCGAAACAGCCCCACCTGGGTCTGCGAAGGCTTTCGATTAGGGTCCATCTATTTTGTTGGGGATCATATGCCTCGACACTGGACAAATTGTTGCCACCAGAACCGAACCCACCGGCAACATATATTATGCCGTTGACATCGGTGCAGGCGAAGTCGCGGCGTGCAAAATTCAACTTGGCAAGTGTGTCCCACCTATGCAATGTGTGAAGGATGAATTAGTTTCATGTTTCAAATGACTTGTTATTGGAGAAATTATTGCATCAACGGATTACTACTAACCATATACACTAGATACAGATATTGTTAGTATCTTTTTTTTGCAAATAAAAGATATTGTTATCTGGTATGAGAAAACTAGAATCTATGATTGTTGTCTTTACGATCAAGGTTCCAAAGTATACCTGTTGAGCCGTGCATCATAGTGATAAACCTCGTTGGAAACACAGTCCTTCCCATGGACAGCGGCGTAGCCGGCCATGACATACAACTTCCCACAAAGAACCACCACACCGAAGCCAACCTTTTTCAGTCCAGGCATAGGAGGAATCACCCTGTTCTTGCGCTCCCCCAAGACCTCCCAACGGGACCCCTTTTCCCCAGCTTCACCAGCGAGAACATACACCAACTCTTCAATCTTCCTAACCTCCTTCCTGACATTGCTGAACTCTGTGCTGCCGATGAACGACATCCACCTCCTGGACACTGCACCCATGGCAGGGAAGTATCTCCGATGGACGAGCGCGATGCATATCTTCGCCATGTCTTCTGGCAAACCGGGTATTAGACCATTATTTGGATCGGTTTCTTTTTCGGCCGATGGAACCAGTGAAATCCTTTGCTTGGTCGGGGACTTGAGTGGTATTGTACCACCGTGGCATGTTTGTGCTTGAACAAATGGTTCCCTTGCTCTGACAAGTGCAAGCATTTGAAAGCAGCAGACTATCTGTACCCTTGGATCTGCTTGCAAGAAATGTTTGAGTGGATCATACAATTGGATAATCGACCTCTCAACAAAGAAATGTTACCTCAAAGCTCTGTGTACCGGAGGCAGATACAAATGGCGCAAGTCTCCACAGGAAACTGGAGTAGAAGGGATAGGCGAAGACGAAGCAGAGTTCGACATATTCTTGCGCCTCGACGCTCATTCTATATATAAAGAGCCAGTTGCTTCTTCTATTCGTCTCTCTCTTAAATCAGGGCATCTCTCTCCCTCCAAGTAAAATAATGATCACACTAGTACACAAATCCTGCGCTGAGAGTGCTTATCACAGATATGGTTCAGCTAATGTTCATAGTTGTACACAGCTCTCGATACCGGCCATGTTCCTAATGTACTCATGGAAAAAAAAAAGTACCGTTTGTAGGAAAGCCCTGCACGCAACGAAAGGGCAGAATTACATAAGTCAACTCCATTTTGCAGATAGGTGATGCATAGAAGAAAATGTCCTTCCTTATACGAGCTTCCCGATGGGTGAAGAGGCGGCTGTGCAGAGTCAGCTACAGCTATGCTTATCAGAAATTGGATTAATATGCTTATCTGAAGGAAGAGTTGACATTTTGCGTTGTACGGCGCGTGTACTTCCCAAACGTAGGTTGATAAGTGATGGCCACATAATAAACAATTGTACTAAACACAAGTAGTGGATCTTAGATGTTCGACACATAAACAATTAAAAGAGTGAGAGCTGGGAACCTCTCAAGCTATACACGTTTTCTTCTTTGCGGTAACTAATGCAGTATAAGGAATGCTTGGATTAGTTCACCATGTCGATAATTTGAATTCAATTTGGTTAAATGAATTTTCCCTAAAAATTTCAGTAACCCGGAGACATAAAAAATGCACACATCCAAAAAAAGAGAGAGAAAAATAGATCCCGCCACGGTGATCAATCACTGGCAGCAACAACACTCTAACCACCGCTAAAAATCGCCATCCGATCGAAGATCTTAGGTTTTCACCCTAGAGACAATCTGAGTTCTCAAACAATGCTTTCAACAAGACCATTGTTAGGCACAACCAATAAATACAAGACCTTGGATATTTACCCTACAAATCCCGACTCAATACTCGAGATGCGCCACCAAAACTAAAGTCACCCGATACTGTCGTCCCCACTTACCGAGGCCGCTACAAAACACCAATCACCATACTCATAGGCATGTGGTGTCTGTTTGGAAAGAAAAATCCTGCAGACAACCCGCGTAGTAGCTCATGAAGCAATGTCTTCATCCCATCTGGAATCCTGCTTCCATTGTTACCTTCTGGTCTTCCAATCGTAGCGATCTTGAGATTCCCCGCCTCTATCAACACCATGCAAATCGCAATTTTGACATGTTCCGTGGTGCCGGTTGAAAATGAAGTTTTACATGCGCCCGCTTGAAAACCCACGAGTTGATGTTTGTGGACGCGCCCAACCGACTCTCCTCCACTCTAGTGTTCAGGAGCACTTCGCCAATCTGTGAATACGTCGTGAAGAAATTCAAAACTCATCGATGGCCAGACCGGAGGTGACTAGTAGAAAATGTCGAGTTGGACGGAAAAAGGACTGTTTGGGTTACCCTACCTCCTTTATTGCGTGGAAGGGGACGATACGGGAGAGAAGCTCCACTCGCCATCCACCTACCAAGTCGGGGAGAACGGCGATGTCCCAAGAGGAGACCGGAAGTACGTGTCGGCGCAGGCGGACCCTAGCTTGGACCTCCGCCAATGGACGATGCCGCCCCAACTCGCAACACATCACTAAAGCGCCACCCCGGCCTCCGTGCTCCAGCGACATGGACGTGGTCGCAACAGTCTTCACCATATATCGTCGATGCTGCCGCTGCGGGCAAGGGCTTGTGGAAGCGGTGGTGCGGCCGCCCGTCGCGAGGTCTTCTGGTGGCAGTTAGGGTTTTCCCTCGGTGCAGCCCTTGGGGTGCGACACGGGAGGAGTATTTCAAGTCTCTAGCATTTTTCTTGGCCAATTGGCTCTTCACTTAATGTCTAATCTTTTTTAAAGTAAAATGACACAGAAGAGAAACTTATCGTAAAAAAAAAATGTGTAGCCTGAGCAGGGCCGGCTTAATTTTTTTTTTTTTTTGACTTTGTACGCCCATAGGCATATATTACTTGTATTTATAACCGTAACAATACAAAGAAGATACCAATACAAGCAAAAAAAAAGAAGGAGAAAACAAACGGTTGGAAAACTGCAAACCGTCCTCGCCACAACTACTAAGAACCCAAATCCTTCGCCATCGCCGGAGAAGAAGAAGATCAACAGCAGCTGGTCCATACTTTGGCACCGAAGAAACCCCTAGCCATGAGGCTTTAAAGAGCCGCAATAACCACCAGCCCCATAAGACTGGATCTAGCCTGCTGCTAAGAAACATCGGCCGGAGGAGCCCTCCAAGCATCTTCAACGCCGGATCCAGGGCCAACGCCACCCCGCCTATCAAGCGGCCGGATCCTCCACCATCCACGACAAACCAGTAGCAATCCGCACCGCCGCACTCCAAGGCCGCCAGGACTAGATCGGCGGCAAGATCAACACCACACAAAGCCGGAGCACACGCCCGGCGAAGACCAAATCCCACAGGCTTCTCGACGCCGCAAACGTCGCCGAGATGGGGTTGAAGCCGGGGTACCTTTATTCGATGTAGCGCATCCACCACCATCTGAGTTGCGCCACCACGACACCACAGAAACACTAACTTTAGGGACCTTGTTGAACGCCGAGCGTAGGTCCTGGGTCCCCACCCCCTCCCGCCCGCGCGAGCGGAAGCGGAGGAGGCGAGGACCCGGGCCGGCTTAATTTTGGAACACCATGTTAGCTTGGCTAGCATTTAATTCAGCTGATAGAGGTAGCGGAAAATGGTAAACTCAAATCTACACCCACTATCCCATGTGCTCTAGGTAAAAAAATACTATTACATCCGTTCCAAAAAAAATAGATTTTTACCTGCTAAAATAGTATACCAACATATGTTATATTTTAGGACAGGGTAGTATTTATGAAATATTCAAGAAGTACAAATAATTACACATGTAAATGTTAAGGGAAAAGCTTTTACCCATGTTTAAAAAAAAAAGAGTTTATGACATAGCCTATGCGTAAATAAATTCACAACTTATTAGAACTCCTCCCAGCCTGACTTCACTCCCCTATATATACGGAGATGCCCCTACTACATTATCTCTCAGTGGCGAAGCTTAAGAGTGTTTGGTCATTGGGTTCAGTTCTTCTCTTTACGGTGTACTCATTCACTAATAGTAAGTGATTGAGACTAGATTAATGAAGGATTTATAAATTTAATTGAGTTCATCTGAACCCAATCGGTTGTACAGCAGCTCCACCACTTATATCTCTTCAATTCACACACATTAGCGGCACATGTGTCCATAACATTCCATGGGGTCGGAAAGGAAGAGTTATCCCAAAGATACGAGCAAACATTAAACGTTAGGGATAGGAGGCATCGGGAACAACATGATCATCTTGCAAACACGACCTCATCAAGCGTCTGTGCCTCTGGCTGGTCCGTGAGAGAATACAAGCACGATGTCTGGAAGCCATCGTGGTTGCTGTCAAGAGCTTGCAGAGAGATAACGCACAAATTCTCCTGGATTTGTCCCCCTTCGCATGGACCAGCAATCATGCCCAATGCATCGGCACCCATGAATTCCAACAGCTCCTCCACAATATGCAACTGTATGGTGGCGGGACAAGTGTGATCCCGGCCCCATTTCTCGCCACATTTGAAGCAGAGCCCACGTGATCGACGGTAATCACGCAGAGTGGCCAACTTGGAGGCATGATCCATGTTGACACGAGTATTCTCCTGTACAGGACGATCGCCCACTGTATTTTTCACATCAGCAAGAGTAGCCCATGGCACAGAATTGGGTCTGACAGCTGGATGGCCTCTGAATAGCTGCTCATAATGCCTGTAAGGCCTGACTACCTCTTCTTGAGTAACGCCAGAGCACAAGCAGCATCAGTATCAGGAGGTCGCTGAACCATAACCACTGCTGGAATATCATCCCTCAAGCCCTCAATGAAGCGTGTCAAAAAATATAGAGGATGAATAGCATCAGAATATGCTAAGAGATTATTCATCAATGTTTCAAACTGTTCAATATATGCAGCTACAGTGTTTGTTTGCTTAGGTGTATAGAATTGCCTAATAAGGAGTTGGTGCCTGTCTCGACCAAATCGAGTACAGATCAAAGTACAAAAGCTAGACCAATCTAACGAAGCAAGTTTCTTATGAACAAAATGCAACCAGATTTTAGACGAGCATACAAAATTGAGCGTAGCCATAGCAACCCAATATGATTCATGGATCAAAAACATCGCGAAATACTGCTCCGCCAATGTCTGCCACATCTGAGGATTGTCACCATCGAACAAAGGAAATTGCAATGATGGATTCGAGTGACCCATTTGCGCGAGCAGTTGGCCGACAGAATTATCAGATGCAGAAACAGATGATCGAGAACTCATAGGAGTTTGGAGATTGACCATACCCATACCCATACTCATATGCTAGCCAGCTTAATTGCAAGGGAAAAGGAATATGGTCAAGTGGGAGGCCTCATTCCATATCTTGTTGATGGAGGGGTTTCAATTCTATAATATGCGGATGATACTATTATTTTCATGGAACACGATCTACAGAAGGCCGTGAACATGAAACTAATACTATGCATTTTTAAACAACTATCGGGACAAAGATAAACTTACATAAAAGCGAGATTTTCTATTTTGGTAAAGCAAAAGAAGAGGAGCAGCAATACAAACAAATATTTGGTTGTGAGGCTGGATCTCTGCCTTTTAGATACCTGGGTGTGCCTATTCATTACAAAAAACTTAAAAATTCAGATTGGTATCCAGTAGAAACTAGAAGTGAAGGGAAATTAGGTTGCTGGAAGGGCAAACTATTATCTTATGGCAATCGCCTAGTCTTGATAAACTCTGTATTAACAAGTTTACCTATATTTATGTTGTCGTTTCTAGAAATACCTAAGGGGGTAAGGAAATGATTGGATTTTTATAGGTCTCGCTTTTTTTTTGGCAAAGTGATGAGAATAAAAAGAAATATAGGCTCACAAAATGGAATATAATTTGTATACCAAAAGATCAAGGTGGTTTAGGTATTGAGGTTTTGGAAATTAAGAATAGATGTTTACTAAGTAAATGACTTTAAAATTAATGAATGGAGAAGGTGTATGACAACAACTGCTTAATAATAAATATCTACGTCAGAAAACTTTGTCTGAAGTCCAAGCAAAGCCGACGGATTCTCCATTTTGGAAGGACTAATGCGGGTAAAAACAGAGTTCTTTGCTAGAGGTCATTTTAAGGTAGGGGACGGTGTAAACACTAGGTTTTGGGAGGATACATGGTTAGAAGATACACCATTAGCGCATCAATATCCATTATTATACAATATTGTGCATCGGAATAATGTTACTGTAGCACAAGTTTTAGCTCAAGTACCGCTGAACATTGGTTTCAGGAGAATACTTACTGATAATAAGTGGAATGATTGGCTTCTTTTATGCCACAGACTTATGATGGTTCAGCTGTCGTCTGATGAACAAGATAAGTTTGTATGGAACTTAACTTCGTCTGAGGTGTTCTCAGTTAAATCCATGTATGGGGATCTTATGAGCTATCATAGGGTTTTTCTTCGGAAATATGTTTGGAAATTAAAGATCCCGCTTAACATTAAAAAAATTATTTCCTTCACAACAAAGTGCTTCTTACTAAATATAACCTAGCTAAAAGGAATTGGGTAGAATGTACCAAGTGTTGTTTTTGTGGGGTGCATGAGACCATAAAACATTTATTTATTTCATGTTCATTTGCGCTTGTTGTGACGTATTGTCAATTTTGCCTATGATCTCTCCCCTCCAACTGATATAACACACATGTTTGGAAATTGGTTGAATGGAGTTGACAAAACATCTAAGGCTAGGATTCGCATTGGTGTTTCTGCCTTATGTTGGTCTATTTGGAGATGCAGAAATGACATTATCTTTAACAAAACAAAAACTTTTATTTTTTAGCAGGTTATCCATATGATGGCATATTGGGTGCAACTTTGGGCGTTCCACTCCCCCAAGACCAGCGGGATATTATGGCTACTGGGTGCAGCCATTTGCTGATGGTCGCGCACCACATATTCAGCCAATCGTACTAGCGGCAGCTTAATCGCATTCAAAATGTGTAATGACTTTTTCTGCTTTTGTTTCGCTGATTGATCCATGTATCAATTTTAAGTGACTTATGAATTGTAACTGCGATAGAATGATGAATGTTGGATGATGATGTTCTAATAAAGGTTGTGTGCATCAAGCGATGCAGAGGCCGGGGTTCCATTCCCCTTTTCGAAAAAAATGCTCGGGGCGAACGCTGGGACCGCTTGGGCCCCAAACGCACCCCCGGTGAAGCGTAGACTCGCCGTGTCCTTGCCCGAGATCCAACACCGCCGGTCGCTTGCCGAGAAGAGGGGGCACATCTGCACCGTGTGCCTCGGCGAGGTGCGCCGCAGAGGGATCTCCTCCTACCGGCACCGTCGCCATACCGGGTGGAGGCCTTGTCGCGGCTTGTTGCTGAAGTGCTTCGACTGCAGACTGGATGTGGTCCACTCACGCTTCCAGACGAGGACACCGCGAGTTGAAATCATTGGAGAGTGCCTCCATGGACTTATCCACTGACTCCAATCTGATGGAGAGCTCCGGCGTGACCTTGACCGCCGACGCATCCATCAAGCCTGTGAGGTGCTTGAGAAACTCCTTCCCGCTGTCATCCATGACGGACTCCTGATTCAAGCGAACAATCTTTTGGTGACGAGTTTCGATGATGGAAGCCAAATCGGGGAAGAAAATTTGAGGTGGAAGATGGTGTTCTCGCTCTGATACCAGGTGTGAGAGTCTCTCGATCTATTCCAGTTTTCAACACAGATTCGGATACAAAGGATTCAAAATCCAGGTATGGGGATGAGGAATAGAAGCAATGGGATAGAGACCATATTCTATTCGCCTTGATCCAACTTGGATACCACGTAACGTTACAAGACAACGGAATAAGTAGCCGGTCACTTGGACTAGGTCGGACCGACGACGTGTGGGTTGGGTCATGTCGCGCGGATGGGCCGACCTGCTTCTCTTGGCTTGTCGTTCAAACGTCCACCATCTTCAGGATTCGCGCCCTCGCTGTCTTGATCATTAGGAACAACAGTGTTCCGCCATGTCGACGTCCTTGTCGTAGAAGGGACCGATGTTAGGTACCAAGCGTTGCCAGCAACCTTTAGTCCCACCTCGCTAGCGGAAGTGGGCTTTCCACTTATAGTTGGGTTGTATACGCATAAACGCCTAAACGCAACACGAGTGTGTGGAACAAGGCCTGGGACGCTGACAATTGGTATCATGGCCAGCACTATCATGCCCGCCTGGGAGGCTTCGTAGGGGGATAGGGTATTAGGTACCAAGCGTTGCCAACAACCTTTAGTCCCACCTCGCTAGCGGGAGTGGGCTTTCCACTTATAGTTGGGTTGTATGCGCATAAACGTCTAAACGAAACACGAGCTTGTGGAGCAAGGCCACCTCGCTAGCGAGTGGACTTTCCACTTATAGTTAGGTTGTATGCGCATAAAAGCTAAACGCAACACGAGTATGTGAAGCAAGGCCTAGAACGCTGGCAGATGCCCGGACATAATTGTCGTGCATGACCTTGGCATCGCCTTTAGAGCGAGAACGCCATGGCGGCTGTGACAGCAGCAACGGGTTACGCATCAAACTGCAGGGAAGAATGAGGATCTTTTAAGCTAGTGTGTACTCGTAGGCTGCATCGGCCAGTGTTTTGGTTATTTCTAGTATAGTCTTTGCTTGGGTAAATCAAGCCTCTATCTCTTAAGTTAAAGAAAGGTACTTAGATAGTCTTCTTGGATCGAGCAATCTCTTTCTCTGTCTCTGTCTCTCCTCACCGTTCCTCAGTCCTCGTTGGATAGAGCTGTCTAAATTGCCTAGCAACGGATACGCTAATCCGACTTCTCAATGGGTCTGCTCGCGTGCTGTTGTAAAACTAATTCGCCGCAGGTTTTCGGCTCACCATCTAGGCCGTCAGAAATAGCTGGAATCTTGCATGTTCACAAGGGAAAAATCGTTGCTGGCCGGCCGTTAGGATATTTGTTTCTACTCATCTTACTTGATGTGCCTCCTGGGAAATAGCTAAACCTGTGGGTGGCGTCGTATTAAAGAGAAATTCAGAATAAATATGGATATACACGTGTCGAGTTCTAGAATTTGTCACTTTGCGTAAGACTTCATTCAAAGTTTTGACAGCCTAATCTTTACTATTAAAGGATGTTGGTAATCGTAGGTCGCTCTTAAACATCAAACATTGAAGTAATCTAGGCCATACAATTTACATCCTACGGAAGGCACATATCGTCCCTTACGGAAGGAAATCAATGCTACAATCAAGGAAAATCAAAAAAAAATCTATACAATTAATCACACATCCTCACGGAAAGGCTAATTAAATGGAAAGCTACAATCAAATCGTTACAATTAATCACACACCATCACGGAAGGCTACAAACAGACTCAACCCTGTTGGTTATTTACTTCTTGACTTTGTCGACAGACTCAACCCCGTATTCGATTGACAGCAAATGCTGAATACAAGTAGATCACCTACACGCAGCTATGATTTCTATTTTTTATTGTATGTTGATAGATCTTAAAGGAAAACTTGTACAATGTCAGTATGTATTGTTCAACAAAAATTGACACAAATCTAGATTCATAATGGTTTAGATGTCATTCAGTTGTATATAATCAAAATTTTGGTTTGTCCCGAGAAACGTTGTCATCGGTTTAATTGTTGATGCAAATAGACTGGAGCCTGTTAGTATAATTAGTTTACAAGGTAGGCTATATCCATGATTGAAAGTCTTGTACCTAAACAGAGTATAATATAGAAGTATTCGGATCTGTTAATCAATATAGCATAATCCCGTATCAAAATAAAATGGAAATATCTTTTGGCCCAACAACTACCAATATAAATAGAAAAAATTACCTGTTACTTTTCTCGCTATTCAACCCTAACCACCAGTCCAACACAACGACGAATCCCCATTGGCAACAAGGTATGATCCGAGTCCACGCGCACTCAAATTCCTTACCAAGGCCTCTGTCTCCCTCTATCCCATGCCCATCAACGCCGCATCCTAGAATCCATCATGCTAGGGAAGCAGGGGATCCGCAGCTACGACATTGCGCGACACATAGGGGATTGCGGCTGCGAGGGAGAGCGGGCGCCGCTAGCCCCGGTTGTGACATCAACTAGGTCCTCGCGGAAGGCAGTGGTTGCCTGGCTTGATATGCGCCATCACCCGGTCCTTCGACGGCAATGCGCCAGCGGCTGTGCTAAGGACCAACGCCGATTCAGGACTGCATGCGATGGGGACGTGTGGGAGTAGGTGGATGGGGCACATGATCGGCTGATTTTGGGAGTTGGTGGACGCCGGCGGCTGGAATCGTGCGGTAATGTCATGGGACGCGACGACGAGGTGTCGGGGATGTGGGAGATGAGGCGAAGGGGTGAGCAGCGAGAGGGGAGAGCAGGCGGCAGGGCAAAACTGAGGCCGTGGGACAGTGAGAGCAGCCAGCGGCGCGAAGGAGACAATGGATTGTGGATAGGAATTGGGGAATGGCACGAGCAGAGAGAGAGTGAGAGTGAGAGGATTTTTGTTTGTTTTCTGTTGCGCTAGCGTATTTTACTCCCATAGTCCGTCCTTGCGAGTTGCGTCACGCAGTGAAAAGATCAACATGTACGTGAGCTAGCTAACAAACCCACACCAGCCGGTGCAGCATTAGCATACATCTAGAATTATCTCTCACGTCGGTCCATAAATCTAATTTACACAGAGGTAGGTTCGTCCTACAAAAATTTCGTTCCGATTTTATTTGGACTATTTTGCCCATGGTTGTTCGAGCATATTACAAGAGGTGCCACCGCTAAGTGACAAACCCTGCCTCCACATGGCGCCCGTAGGCCTCGCCTCCTCTGGCTTGAGCGCTGCACGCTCATGACCTTGAACGCCTAGGCCCATGGTCCTTGCCGCTGCGAAGCTCCTCCGGTCCCCGCCGCCAAGGACCGCCACCGGAACTCGCCTTCACGCGCTCCTCTGACTCCTCTCGCCTCCAATAGCCATCACACCAGCCACGCTACTCGACCCTGACCCTACAGGATGCAACGATGAGGCGTCTGGTGGTGGGGTCCGGGTTGACGAGGACGTGCTCCTAGCGGCTGCGTCTGGTGGTAGGGTCCGTGTCGATGAGGTGCTCCTGGCGTCGGTGGCTAGCGAGGTTCAAGCGAGGGGATCTCGGGCGCGTGCTCGCATGAAGAGGGGATCGCTTGGGGAAGACGCGGAGTTTGGTGAGGTTGGAGGCGGGGAGGAGGTGGATCACGAGTGAGGAGGCAGGCGTCAGATTGGAGATTGAAGCAGAGGAGGGAGAAGGTGCGGGATCGACCGGTGTGTGTCCTCGTGTGCGTGGTGTGTGTCTAATAGACCGAAATCTTCCCTTGGTGAAACCTTCTGTCTGCAAAATTTACTGATTCATCACTCTGAACCGTCATCTATTTCGTCTTCAATTCCTCCCATGTTTCCTGTCGGCGACTCCGCTTTCCCCTTCCGGTGGTGGTGGACACGAGAGGCGTGCGAACGTGACCACCCAGTGTCGGTGCCGGTGCGTGAGAGCCTGAGATCTGACGGATCGACATGCACACGACAAACACAAATGTCGACGCTAGCCTGCGATGGCCATTAATGTGGGCACATGCCGCGGACATGCCATATTGCCATGGGGTGCAATGATATTGGGACTGTTCTTCTACATTTGGAAGAGAGTACTGTCAAAATATCAGTAATTAGGTGGGGGTCGTATAATAACTAATTTAAGGAAGAAAGGATGAAGCATGCATTTTCTGTTCAATATCGTAGTAACGTAATTTTGATTTAAGCTAGGTGCACTTATGATAGAGAGTACACATACTATATCTCTTCTCTTTTAAGTAAGTTTAATGTGCATATACCATCAACAAAAAATATTGATCTGCGTGTCATTTCCTTGCTATCTAATTTTTAATAGCATTGTTTACTGAATAACGAACGGCGAGTGAACATTCTTAAGGTGTCATGTACTCATATGAAGTCGGTACCCGGGCCTCGAATCGTTCCCAGGGGAGCGGCTCACAGAACATCCTAGCCACCGCTGCCACTCCCCCATCCACCTCCGATCATCCCCGTCGCCATCAAATGACATCGCCGACAAAGACTGTGTGGCTAACGACGGTGTCAAGATCTCATTCGGTCGCGAGGCGGCGGCGCCAGGGGCCTTCTCTCCTCGCGTGTTGGGAGCTCCTAGCTGGTGCGGCACGGAGGCCCTGGACAGAAAGCCATGGACGGAGGAGAAGGTAGCCGGCGCGACGGCCCCAGAATCTTGGCAGAGATAAGAGCCGGGGCGGCGATCCTGGATCCCGCGGTTCGGCGGCTGAAGTGGCCGTGAGGGCGGCATGGTAGCTTGTTCTAGGTGCTCCCACTTGTAGCCATCGGCTAATTGAGCCCGGGCCAACCGTGGTATTGGCGACCCCGGTGGTCTGGTCGATGGCAGGAGGCATCCTTGGGATGACACAATGACTTGTAACTTGTGAACTTTATATAATAAGTTGCTTGCAGCGATATCACCGTTCTTGTAGTTTTGCTTTAGTATAGTTAAGGTGCGGATGAAAGAAGTTGGCGACTGAATAGCTATTTGTCGTCGTATGAATGGAAATCATGTGGCTTCATGTTTAATATCATTTTTCAATTTAGACTAATTGTTTAAAATATATGTATCTATTTTTAATTTTATTTCGTAGCAATCGCACGGGGATTCAGCTAGTAACTATATAATATGCATCATCAAGTACTACTTCCATCTCAAAAAGGATGTCGTTGGTATTTCTAGATTCGCATATATCTATATACTAAAATATACTTCCTTTGACCCATATTGGTTGACTTGGTTTTGTTAAAATTTGGATGATGACGAGGTTTGATCTCATCAATGCCCATTGTTATGGACTTGGGTTTTGGAGAAGATGGGGATGCTGGAGATCATGGAACGGTTAGCAAACAAGCAACACGGGGACACAAAGTTTACCCAGGTTCAGGCCCCCGGAGGGAAAACCCTACTCCTGCTTGTCTGCTCTTGATTACGGCGGAACCGAAGGTTACAGGGGTGCGCAGATGCAATCTGGCGTGGAGGTGTGTATGCGAAAGTATGCGAGAGAGAGATCTAGGTCATGCCCTCCTAGCCTTTATATAGACTCAGGCAGGTCCCTGGCATAGACCTAGTCGGTTACAAGTTCTAGGGTTTTACCCCTTTGAATTTCCTATCTACGCTAGTCTTGCTCTCCAAGGATCCGAAGGCGTCATGGGCCTTGGCCACCCGAAAATCTTCATGGGCCGGCCTACATCTGCCGTGGGCCTTTCTTGGGCTGGACCAGGTATACTGAGATCACGTACCCGTAGGGTATAACCATGTCAGTAGCCCCCGAGTGATCAGTCGAATCATAGATTCGGCTGAGGACTCTTCAATCCTTCGGGTGCAACTATGTATTAACAGTATGTGTGTAGTGATTGTTGATGCGTGTGCCTGAATCACCCGACGGATCAGGGTCAGTTAACTGTCTTAGGACGAAATAACACGATCTTCCTCAGGTTCGAGTACCTTAACTCGAACCCGGAACATATGCTGGCGTAACTCGACTCAGGCCGCGGAGGACTTACAGGACTGGAATTCCAGTGATTTTAACTGATGTACTCAACGCGTCCGTCGGGATTTTTCATCGCGCCTGCTGGCACGGGTTTATACTAGCAGAGCGCAGTCGTGTGCGTTTCCAGGCCATCAGATGATATCTATAGGTCTTATCTTTATGTCGCAGACACAGCATCCGAATGTTTATCACCGCGGAGGTGTTTCGGGTGCCAAGGAGAACGTTGCTCACTTAGCGTTTTGTTGGGGCAGAGTTGCCAAAAAGTTTTTTGCATGCTAATCCGAAAGATCGCAGTCGAAGAATTCATAGGGTGTGCGGCCAGCGCTCCCTATGGGAGTAGCCCCCGAGTGTCTGTTCGAGTAGTAGACTCGAGCGGAGACTTTAATTCAGACATTGTTTAGTGTTAAGTCCATTGGACACAAAAAAATCGGATGCTTAAATCCATCCTCCCTATGGGAGTAGCCCCCGACTCCATAGTGGAGTCGTAGACTCGACGTAGGACTCGAAGAAATAGTTCGTTTTTATTCATCTTTCGGGTGCGCGACCAGCGCTCCTAATAGGAGTAGCCCCCGAGTGAGTACTCTTAGCTTTGAAGCCGAAGAAATTGTAGTTGTTGCTAGTATAGCTTTTGATGACATCAGTGCTGACGATCAATGACCTCAAGCGTCTGCTGCGCCAGAGATGACATGACTGGACGAACGTGGGTCCCACTTGCTGACCTTGAATTGACCGGTCACGCGCGGCGTGGAGATAATTACGGCGTCGCCTCGATTTCTGCGCGTAGTGGACGGCGTGGTAACGACGGTTCGTTGTGATGCTGACACGTGTATGGCCAGATCTGTCGTTGGCGTTAGGTCGTCTTGATGGACGGTTGCCGTGCGTCGTCTTCGCTGTTATAATCATTGGAGAAAGCTACAGTTTGTTTTCACCGCATCGATTCTTGTTTTCACTACCTCCTTGTGCTCTAGGAGTTCTTGCTGCGCGCTGGAATATCCTTCCACATTTCCTTCTTCCCTTCTGCGTTCTCACCGCCGGCGCCACCGTAGCGCGATGGGGAAACCGAAGAAGTTATCATCTGCGGCCGGTACCAGCGCCGCCGGAGGGAAGAAAGGCGCCACCACTACCCGTGTCACGGACGGTGGTAGGCGGCGATCATAGACGCGGGAGAGTGACCTCCGCAAGCTTCGCGAGCGGGGCTTGATCCCGCAGGATAGGGAGGCCGCCAGACTCCCCGGCAACAAGGTAATCCCCCGTCCCCCCGCTGGGTATCGGGTTATGTTTCTCGCCTTCGTTATTCGTGGGTTTTCCTTCCCAGTCCACGACTTCCTTTGTGGGCTGCTCTTTCTCTATGGCATCCAGCTGCATCAACTTTCCCCCAATTCTCTTCTTCACATTGCTTATTTTATCACTTTCTGCGAGTGCTGGCTCGGCATCGAGCCGCACTTTGGTCTCTTCCGGAAACTCTATTCCATGAAGAGGCAATCCGGTTCGGATGGTGTATATCCCATTGGGGGTTGCATCATCTCCCTCAAGGCCAATATTCTTTTCTTTTCTTTCTCTATGTCTGAATCTATCCAGTACTGGAGGAGGCGATGGTTTTACATTCGTGACTCCACAGTGGCTCGGCAGCATTTTGGTCTTGCTCCTTTCGACTCCTCCCAGATAATCGAGCCGAAAAGGTCCTGGAAAAACCAGATCTTGGATGGTGAGTCAGCGGAGATAGAGGCCCTTTACCGTCGGGTGGAGGATCTCAAGTTGACTCCTGAGAAAGAAGTGAACGGCGTGGATATTATCCGCATGTTTCTCGAGCGTCGGGTGCAGCCCCTCCAGGCTAGGGCGCATCCAATGTTTCTTTATGCTGGGCGCCGTGATCCGACGAGAGTTTCGGCCGAGAAGCTTTCCCAGGGTGATCTCGACAGGGCCCTTCGTACGTTATTGAAGTACAAGGCTGGAGAGGGTATCCCGGGGAAGTCGCTGACTCCGCCGTTTTCTTCGACGCTGGCCGTTCCACAGGTGTAGATTCGTGCGCGTAGCGCTTTTCGTCGACTGCATATTTATTTTCCTTTGTTAGCTAACAAAGTCCCTTCTTTTTTGCAGAGATTCAAGGTGCCGGGCATGGTGCCGCCATTGCCCGAATTATTTCTGGATGCTCCGGATAATGACGTGGTGGATTTCGTGTCCGAACTGCCTTCAGCACGATCGCCGACTGAAGAGGCCAACGAGTCGAGCGAGGACCATACTCGCAAACGATCGCAGAGCTCCAGCGAGTCTTCGGATGCATCGACTCCTCCGACTCTCAGAAACCCTCTGTGCCTTGAGCGTCACAGTGACGGGCATGGAGGTTCTTCCTCTCCTATTCCTGCTCTTCCCGTGCGGGCTGTAGCACCGCACCCGCCAGCGAAGCGGAAGAAGGAAGAAAAGAAGGAAGAGAAGAAAGAAGAGAAGAAGGGGGGGGAAGAGAGCCCGAAGGACTCCTCCTGTCTTCGACCTGAGCTCACTGGACTCGTAAGTTTCTTTTATACTGCTGTCTTTTTGCTGTTGACTTTTGTGCTTGTGCTAATTATTTCGTGTGCAGGCATTCCTCCCACGACTCCTCCAGCGATGGTGCTCGGGAGATGATGGGAGAGTCGAAGGTTGCGTCTCCTCCTCCTCAGATGGTGGCTACCTCTGAGGGTGCTGCGCCGGTCCCTTCTCCGCAGGAAGCTCAGGTGGTTGCGCCTCAGAAGGCTGCGAGCGGGCCTTCAGAGTCGCCATCGGAGCATGTAAGTACTTCTGTTTCCTTCCACGGGGGGAGCCCCCGAGCGTCTGAAAAAAATTCTTGTCTTGTTCTTTCTTCGAGTCTTCGGGGGGAGCCCCCGAGCGTTTTCGTGTGCGAATTTTGCTTTTGTTCCTTCGTGTTGGGCGTAGCCCCAAGTCCTTTTCCTTACTGATAGTTCTTCTTCCTGCAGCCTTTTGTGCAGGATGCCAAGCGACTGGTGTAGGAGCACCTGGTGCTGGAGGCCAACCTCCAACAGCTTCAAGGTACCTGTATGCTTTGGTGCTTCTTTCTTTTTGCATTATTGTCTTGCTTTCTGACGCTTGAATGTTTTGAATGTAGAGGAGCATAACACTTCCCTCCGTGAGATTGATGCTCTCAAGAAGAGCCTTGGTCAAGCGGAGAAGAAGGCCGAGGCCGCCGCTGGTGCGAAAGAGCGCCTGGAGCTGGAGCTGGCCAAGGCAGCCGAGGCTAAGGAGTGTCTGCAGCAGGAGGCCACGGACTGCGAGGAGCAGCTTGCCACTACTGCGACTGCACGTGAAAGAGAGGTGGCGGGCAAGCTCATGGCTGCTGCCAAGGCTGTTTCGGGTGAGTACCTTATTTTTGCTCATTTCTTTTCGTTTTGTTGTCTTTCTTCTGTGTTACTTTATTCATTCCTTTTCTTTTTTGTCTCAGATGCCGCGGGCATCGAGTTTGACCGCAACGCTCTGGAGCACGGGAGTGCTCTAGATGATGCTACTGCTACGGTCGAAGATCGCTGCAGCACCGTCGTCAGCTCCCTCGCCAAGGCGAAGGAGGTCCTTGGACGCTTCTACAAGGAGCTTGTCCCCAAGGGCGCGGCCCTTGATGATGTTGACGCCCTGGCGGAGGCTTTGTCAGCCGAAGCGCCTGCGGCGTACAAGCGCAAGCAGAAGGACATCGGCGCGTCCGTCGGGCTGGCGATGGCCTTGGCGGCTAGAGCGGAGCAAGACCTTCCCCAGATCACCTCCCGGATGCCGACGACCGTGTTGGATCCGAGGTAGCCTTTGCTACCTATTCTGCTCGCTGCAAGCGATATGGGCCAAAGCTCATTGATCTGATGTCCGAGTATGCGCTGCGGCAACAGGGGGAGGCCAAGGCGAGGCAATCCGGCTCCGAGGCTACTCAGGGTGCCGTGTCTTAGGCGTTGTAGCTGTAGGATAGTTTGTAATCTTCTTTTGCTTGTAATTATGTTGAGGAACAAAAATCATTGTGCCACGTAGTGGCCTTTATATGCTTAATGAATTTTGTTGAGTTGTGCTCTTCTTCGTATGAATGTTTATGTCCTTTACTTTTCTGCTGCTCTAGGTTCCTTCGGGTGTTGATCCCGTTGACACCTCGCCTGCAACGCGGCAGCGGCCATCTTTGGATGATTCTTCACAACTTGCTTTTCTTCGAGACCATGTCCGTAGTCTTGAGAGGGAGCTGCTTGGGGTGTGTGGTCACTCCGACGTTTGGAAGTCCAAGGCAGATCGCGGTGCAGCCAGAGAGGAGTACTTGATGGCAGAACTGCTTCGACTGTCTGAGCAGCTTCAATGTAAGTTGTTCTTTGTTTCGAGCTGCAGCTCAGTTCTTCGGATGCGCCTACTGACCTTGCGTCTTATTTTGTGCGAGTATAACAGGTGCTAACCTTGCTCCGAAGGAGGAGAAAGAGCGTGTCGCTGTTCGGGTCAATTGCTTGACTCAACAAGACATGGAAACCAGCAGGTTCTTCTGGATGGATCGTGACCGTGCCATGGCCCTGGCGACGGTGCAGGATCGTGTGCACCAAGTTTCGTGGGTGCTTCGTCAGGTGCAGACGTCGCTTGCGTCAGTGCTGCATGTCATGTTTCCTTTGGATACCGTGCCAACGAGTCTTGCTGGTCTTCCATCGAAGTTTCGGAACGTCAATAATGTCAAGGAGTTGGTGCGGCAACAGCTCGTCGCAGGCGTAAAGGCTGCTTTGTCCCTTGTGAGGCTGCACCGCCCTGATGTGGATTTGTCTGCTGTAGCTGCTAGGCCACCTCTTCGGCCGGATGGTGATGAGTGGGATATGCATCCGCATTATGCGGCTGTGAGACAGTATGCCGAACATGTTGTAGATTTGTTTGAGAAGCGTGCTCAAGTTATTCTTCAAAATAGGTAGTACCTGTAAAAGAGATAAATGTAAAATTTGTATGTATGTGTCTGGGCGCCTTATGCCCCTTTGTTATAAAGATGCAATTGTTGTTTGAGCACGTAGTGCTTTGTTTGCATACGTGTACTTTTCGTTAGCCTGGCGTGATCAACTAATCAGGTATACACGTGTTATTCTCAGTTGATGAAATCGTGAGGTGGGGGAGCCCCCGAGTACGTTTTGTAGCATGTAGTAAAGGTGTAAATAGTAAAATGAAATTTTTGGGGCGAGACACTTAGCTTTATTTATATCGTAATGGAGGGAATACATTGTTCGGCTGAGTAGCCTTGGCTGAATAGCCTTATTGAAAGTAAAGGGGTAGATAGCTAGGGGTAGAATCATCGCAAGTGCGTGATGTTCCATGGATTGGAGTATGCGACTCCGGACTCCACGTGCTTGAGGCGATAGGCGCCACCTGGGATGACTTCGGTGATGATGTAGGGTCCTTCCCATGGCGACTCGGATTTCTTCGGTCGCTCTTGCTTGAGTCGCAAGACGAGGTCTCCTTCGACGAAGGACCTTGGGCATAGCCGGCGGCTGTGATAGTTGCGGAGACTCTATTGGTACACCGCTGATCGAGCTGCTGCTACGTCTCTTGCTTCGTCGAGTGTGTCGACGACGTCTTCGAGTGCAGCCGTGGATTCGGCTTCGCTATAAGCGACGACCCGGGGGGCCTGGTGGCGTACTTCGGCTGGTAGTTCGGCTTCGGCTCCATGCACCATGAAGAACGGTGTGTAGCCGGTGGAGCTGTTTGGCGTGGTACGCAAACTCCATAGGACGGATGGCAGCTCCTTTGTCCAGGCTCCGGCCTTTCCTTCGAGTGGGATCATGAGGCGCTTCTTGATGCCCGCGCCTATTAGGCCGTTGGCCTTTTCGACCTGCCCATTCGTTTGCGGGTGAGCCACTGAGGCGTATGTGATGTTGATCCCGAGGCCTTCGCAGAAGTCTTGGAATTCTTTGGAGATGAAGTTCGATCCATTGTCGGTAATGATGCTGTGCGGTACGCCGAACCTGTAGACAATGGATTCGAAGAACTTGACGGCGGTCTTGCCTTTTTGGTTGGTAACCGGCATGGCTTCGACCCACTTGGTGAATTTATCGACTGCGACCAGAAGGTTAACGTGCCCCCCTTTCGAGGACTTTGGCAGTTTGCCGATCATGTCGAGGCCCCATTGAGCAAAGGGCCAGGCTATAGGTATGGGTGTGAGCTCTGACCCGGGTGCGTGTGGTTTATCGGCGAACCGTTGGCACCCGTTGCATCTTCGTATGATGTCCTTTGCATCGCTCATGGCCGTTGGCCAGTAGAATCCAGCTCGTAGAGCTTTGGCGACAAGGGAGCGGCTGCCTGCGTGATGGCCGCAAATGTCCTCGTGGATGGCTTTCCCATCACCGATGGTGACGCACCTTTGTAGTACACCCGTAATACTGCGCTTGTACAACTCGCCATTGATGATGGTGAAGGCTTTTGACCGACGAGATATGCGCCAGGCATCCGTCGCGCTATCAGGCAGTTCTCCGCTTATCAAGAACTGGAGGTATGGTCGCGTCCAAGTTTCTTCGACTGCCATGACATGCATCAGGTTGACCATAGCGACCTCTAGCCGACCTCTGTGTACAGTTTCTCGGGTCCTTCGTGTCCTTCGGGAAGCGTAGCCCCCGAGTGTTCTGCTTCTTCGGGTGATCCGTTGGGGAATTTCCGCTTGATGGATGGCATGCAGATCTGTTCGAGGAACACACCCGGTGGCACCTTTGCGCAGGTGGAGCCGATGTTGGCGAGTCTGTCGGCTTCCTCGTTGCTTTCTCTTCCGACGTCCTGAAGCTCGCAGCCGTCGAATTCTCCTTCGAGTGCGTTGTAGAGTGTGCGGTACGCGATCATGTTTTCGGCGTGTGCGTCGCACTCGTTCATCGTCTGTTGGACGACGAGGTTGGAGTCACCGTAGATGCCAGGCGCATTACGCCGCAGATCTTTGCCATCCTCATGTCGTGGATGAGGGCTTCGTATTCGGCCTCGTTGTTGGAAGCTCGGAATTTCATCCGGAGGACGTACTTCATCTGGTCGCCCTGCGGGGAGGTCAGTATGACCCCGCCTCCTGCTCCAGCTTCACGCTTGGAGCCGTCGAAGTGCATTGTCCATGACTGCGACATGTCTGGGGTGTCTGGCAGCTGCAGCTCCATCCAATGTACAAGGAATTCCGGGAGGACTTGAGATTTGATTGCGAGTCGCTTCTTGTAGACGATGTCCAGGGGTGACAGCTCAATGCCCCACAGGGCCACGCGTCCTGTGGCCTCTGGGTTATTCAGGATGCTGTTCAGGGGTGCCTCGTTGACGACCATCACCTGGTGCTCCTGGAAGTAATGGCTCAGCCGTCGAGCCGTCATGAACATGCCGTAGGCGAGTTTCTGGTAGTGAGGGTACCTCTGCTTTGTTGGCGTCAGTACCTCGCTGAGGTAGTAGATTGGGCGTTGGACCCCGTGGGTCTTGCCTTCTTCGGGTCGTTCGACCACTAGCACGGTGCTGACCACCTGGTGTGTGGCTGCTATGTACAGCAGCAGAGGCTCACGCTCCTTTGGCGTGACCAGGACGGGCGAGGTGGAGAGTAGCCGTTTGAGGCTTTCAAACGCATCGTAGGCTTCGGGCGTCCACTTGAATTTATCTGCCTTGCGTAGCAGCTGGTAGAATGGCAGGGCCTTCTCGCCCATGCGGCTGATGAATTTGCTCAACGCCGCTATTCGTCCTGCGAGCTGCTGGACGCCCTTGAGGTTTTTAGGCTTCTCCATTGCCATGATGGCCCTGATTTTCTTTGGGTTCGCCTCAATCCCTCGCTGAGAGATGAAGTACCCAAGCAGCTGACCCGATGGGACGCCGAAGGCGCACTTTTCGGGGTTGAGCTTGATCCTGTAGCGATCGAGGTTGTCGAACGTCTCGCGGAGATCGTCGATGAGTGTTCTTGCCTCCCTGGTTTTAATGACTATGTCGTCGACATAGACTTGAACGTTGCGACCGATCTGGTCCTTGAGGCATGCCTGCATGCATCGCTGGTACGTGGCACCTGCGTTCTTTAGCCCGAAGGGCATTGTGTTGTAGCAGAATACTCCGAACGGTGTGATAAACGCCGTTTTCTCTTGATCTTCGACCTTGAGCCGAATCTGGTTGTAGCCTGAGTAGGCATCGAGGAAGGAGAGTTTCTCACATCCTGCGGTCGAATCGATGATCTGGTCGATCTGAGGAAGAGGGAACTGGTCCTTTGGGCAGTGCTTGTTCAGCGACGTGAAGTCTACGCACATCCGCAGGATATCTGTGTCCTTCTTGGGGACCATCACTGTATTTGCGAGCCACTCGCTTTCTTTGATCTCCCTGATGAAGTCTGCAGCGAGTAACCTATTTATTTCCTTCCCGATGGCTTCGGCCCGTGGCTCGGACAGTCTCTGGATGGACTGCTTGACGTGCTTGGTGTCTGGAAAGACGTTGAGTGCGTGCTCGGCGAATTCCCTGGGAACTCCTGGCATGTCCACAGGACACCAGGCGAAGATTTCCCAGTGCTCACGGAGGAATTCGACGAGCGCGCTTTCCTATGCGGGGCTGAGGTCGTTGGCAATCAACGCCGTCTTGGAGGCATCCGTCGGATGGACCTGCACCTTCTTTGTGTTGACGGTGGAGTCGAAGGACATGTCGGGTGCGTTTTGTAGTGCGACTGGGGGTGCCCCATTGTCTGTCACCTCGCGGAGCCTTACGAGTTCCTCCTGCATGCCGAATGATTGGGAGATTCTGTTAAAGTCCCTGTCGCATTTGTCCGGTCGGGTGAAGATCCCGTGGATTGTGATGACGCCCTTCGGCCCTGGCGTCTTGAGTAGCATGTATGCGTAGTGTGGGACAGCCAAGAACCTCGCGAATGCTACACGCCCGAGGATGACGTGGTACTGTGATGGCCAGTCCACTACTTTGAATTCGAGCCGTTCCAGTCGGAAATTGTCCGGCTTGCCGAAGATGACGTCGAGCCATATTTTGCCCAGGGGGAATATGCCCTTTCCTGGGACAATGCCGTGGAACGTTGTATCTGACTGTTCCAGGCTGCACTGCGGGATTCGCATTGCTGCCAGAGTACTTGCGAACATCAGATTGATGCCGCTGTCGCCGTCCATGAAGACGCGACTCATCTCGAAACCTTCGATCTGCGCCTCCAGCACCAGGGCAGCATGACCGGGGCGAGGAATCTGGCAAGGGTGATCCGAACGACTGAACGTGATGCAGGACTCCGATCCGCTGAGGTACTCAGGGATGGCGGGTGGAGTTGCCATGGCCAGGTTGATCTGTCGGGTGATTTTCTTCTGTACCCTATTCATGGGGCGCCCCTTCTGGATCATTAGTGCTCCTTTCGACGGGGGATACCCGTTCCCAGCATTGTTCTGTGCTGGTGCGACTGGTTGATTCGGGCCTCCTACAGGTGGCGGTGGAGGAGCTCCATGCGCTATCTCACCTGGCGCGCGTGCATTCCTGAATCCAGGAAGGGGAGCTTGCTGCCTCATCTGGACCATGCTTTCGCTGAGTTTCTGGAACTCGCGGCAGTCCTTGAGCATGTGGCTTGCCTTCTTTTTGTCATCCTGCTTGTCGATGTAGAAGTGGACGGTGCATGGACCCGAAAGTTTTTCGTATGCTGAGGGTCCGTTATCGCGGTCACGGCGCTGCCATGACTGTGCTGGACGTCCTCCATCGCGGAAGTTTACTTCGCGGTATCCTCCGCTGTTGCGGTTGGTGTCGTTGCGGCGATCGGCGTAGCCAGCCGCGACCATGTCGGGTCCATCGCGATCGTCGTAGACGCGCGATCTTCTCTTGCTACGGCGCTCTCGCCGTTGACTGTAGTCGTCCTCTTCTTCCGATTGTGCTCGTTGAATGGAATCTTCGCCGTTAGCCCACCTGTTGGCGATGTCCATGAGGTGGTCGAGTGTTTTGGGCTTGACGCGCCCGAGTTCCTCCTTGAAGTCTTTGTAGGGTTTCGTAGCATGGAAAACAAATTTTTTTTACCGCATACAAAAAAAAACCAAGAACTATCTACTAGATTGTAGCAACGAGTCGATGGAATAACTCACCCTCGAAGATTCCAAAGTGTTTAACGAGAGCGGATTCTCGTGGGTGATGTAGTCGTACTCTTTCCGATCTCAAGATCGCGTAGACGATCCTTCCGGCGCTGCGTTCCGGCAGCGCTTCCGCAGTCGGTCACACGTTCGGTACTCGACGAAGACCTTCCTCTCCCTTGTTCCAGCAGGCAACGGAGGTTGTAGCACTCTCCTCGTGATTCTGGTAGCACAACGGCGTGGTACCGGAAGTAGAGGGGAGATCTCGCAGGGCTTCGCCTTAAGCCGGAGCGAGTATGGTGGACTATGAGAGAGAGCATCGGCGATCTAGGGTTTAGGCGCACCAAGGAGGAGCAAGGCTGGCAGCTAGGGTTTGCCTAGGCGGCGGCAGCAGGAGGTGGCGGCGTCGGCGGCTAGGAGCTAGGGTTTTGGGTGGAGGTGTTGTGTTCTTGGAGGAGCAGCCCTGCCTCTCTTTATATAGGTGGAGGGGGCGCGCCAGGGGAGGGGAGTCCCTCCCCAACTCGGTTTCCCAAGTGGGCCGGCGGTGGAGGGAGGGAACTCCTCCCCAAGTAGGTTTCCTACTTCCCCTCCACCTCACAAAATAGCCGTTTGACTTTTCAATTGGCGTTTGACTTTTCAAACTAGGATTTGATTAAACCCTTTATTTTGTTCAGAGATGACACCTAGTAGATGATGCAATCATTCCAACTTGATATGACACATTCATGTACCCTTCCCCTCCGGAGTGCCGGACATTCCGGAACCTTCTAGAACATTCCCGATGAAAACACCAGAACCATTCTCCAACCCCGAAACAGGACTTTCCTTATATGAATCTTATTCTCCGGACCATTCCGGATCTCCTCGTGATATCCCGGATCCCATCCGAGACTCCGAACAACATTCGGTCTCTTAATCATCATTCCATAACTACTCAAACAACGTCGAATCCTTAAGTGTGTCTCCCTACGGTTCGTGAATTATGCGGACATGATCGAGACACTTCTCCAAACAATAACCAATAGAGGAATCTGGAAATTCATATGGCTCCCACATATTTCTATGATCACTTTGCGATCGAATGAACCACTTACATACGATACCAATTTCCCTTTGTCTCACGATAGTTTACTTATCCGAGGCTATGATCGTCGGTATCTCTGCATACCTAGCTCAACCTCGTTACTGATAAGTACTCTTTTCTCGTTCCCGTGATATGTGATCCCTTGTGAGCCAGTCACATGCTTGCAAGCTAATTGGATGACATTTCACCGAGAGAGCCCAGAGTATATCTATCCGTCATATGGATGGACAAATCCCACTCTTGATCCATGTGTCTCAACCAATACTTTCCGAACACTCAATGCCACCTTTATAGCCACCCAGTTACGGTGTGGTGTTTGATGTCATCAAGCATCCTTCCGGTGAAGGTGATATGCATGATCTCATGGTCGAAGGAATTAGGTTACTATGTATCAGAAAGCATATAGCAATTGAACTATTAAAATGACTTGATCTTTATGCTACGCTTATCTATAGGAGTATGTCCACCATATCATTCTCCTAACGATATGATCTTGTTGTTAATAACATCTCAATGTTCATGATAGGGAAACCACAATCATTTATTAACCAACAAGCTAGTATTATAAAGAGGCTTTACTAGGGACTCTATTTTAGTTTACAAATCACACAAGTATTAATGTTTCCTTGTTAATACTATTATAGCATGAATGTAAACATTTATCATAAACACAAAGATATAATAATAACTATATTTATTATTGCCTCTAGGGCATATCTCCAACAGTCTTGGCGCTTGACGCCGTCCCTGAAGGCGTCGATGGCCCTCTCTTCGGAGATGTGCGCTGCGGAGTTTTTTGTGTTGGACCAGCGTAGTATGTACGAGCGAATGGATTCGCCCGTTCGTTGAGTGCAGGCTCGCAACTCTTCGATTGAGGCGGGCCGCTTGCTGGTGCCCTTGAAGTTTCGGATGAAGCTGTAAGATAGCTCATCCCAACTTCGGATGGACCCTAAAGATAGGCTGCTGAGCCAGATCCGGGCCGCTCCTGTCAGCTGCAGCTGAAGGCATTGCGTGGCGGTTTCCTTGTTTCCATCGTGCAATTTGACGGAAGATAGGTGGTCGCTGAGCCATGCCTTTGGGTCTTGTGTGCCGTCGAACTTCGGAGTGTCCGAAGGAAGCTTGAAATTGCGCGGCATCTTTGTTCGCCGAACGGATCTGCTGAAGCATCGGCCTCCGCAGAGTTCTCCTTCGTCTTCGTCCATCTCGGATTCAGATGAGCATGCGCGCTTGTCTCGCGCTTTGTCAATTTTGCGATGTGTGAGCGCGTCTCTGGCGTCGTAGTCGCGGTTGCGGTGGCGCGGACTCTTCTTCCTTCGAGGAAGGTCATGTTCCTCTTCTTCGGATGAAGGGGTGGGGCTGCGGTCGAACCTGACCGGAGCTTTCTTCTTTGGCTCCGTGGGAGCTTCCTGGTGGAGCGCGGCTCCAACGAGTCCGAGTCCGGTAAGTGCGGACTTGTGCATGGCCCTCTTCGGGTCCCCCTCTGGAGGTGGGTGGGCTGCGAGGTGCGCAGTGGCTGCCATGATCGCAGCCTGCGGTGTTTTCGGGATGACGTTGCCGTCGGCGTCCATCTCCATGAAGGATGTGTGGAGGGTTCGGGTCACCTCACGGCGCTCCTTGGGATCCATGTTCACCATCCGAGAGCGGTGCTTGTTGCCTTGGTTGCCGTTTGAGCTGGATCCGATGCCCATGGCGGAGAGCGCGGCTCGTCGTGCGCTGGACTCTAAGGCTGCTTGCTTGCGTTTGTCAAGCACCTCCTGCATCTTGACCTGCTTCTTGTGCTCCTCGATCAGAAGCAGGTGGTAGGCCATCAGCAGATCCCGGGAGGAGTCTGCAGGCAGGACTATGTTGCCTGCCTGGGCCCATCCCTCTTTGCTAAGGCGTATGACATGGCCATTGTTTTCCCCTTCGGGTGGGGGGGACTGGCTTCTTCTATTCCCGCCATTTCGATCTGGCGGGTTAGGTGGCGGGTTGGGCGGCGGGTTGGGTGTTTGCTGATCCCCGTCAGCCTGTATGACTACGACGCATTGGTAGCGCTCATAGATTGGTCCGCTGCTACCGCAACTTTCAGATCCGGAACCGTAGGTCCCTTCATCCGACGGCGGATCGCACAAATCGGAGTTGCAACTGCTGCTGTCATAGGAATCATCTGCTGATGATGTTGTGCGTAGCACGGGGTGTGGGGTCCATGAAGCGGGCCTGATTGATGGTAGGGGCACCCGCTCAGGGAGGCGGAGAGTGCCAGTTTGCCCCACCTGGAAGCAGAAACTCCCGAACAGGATTTCGAGTCCGTCGCCTACGGGCTCGAAGTCCTTCATGGTGGCCGGTGAGTGGGCGGTGAAGTCGAAAGCGCCGAAGAGGAGGTGACTCTCCGTCGCCGCGGAGTTGTAGATCGATCGGGTTGGGACCTTCACGATCGCACAATCAGCGTCCCCAATTCCCACAGACGGCGCCAATTGACGATGTTTGATCTCATCAATGCCCATTGTTATGGACTTGGGTTTTGGAGAAGATGGGGATGCTGGAGATCGTGGAACAGTTAGCAAACAAGCAACACGGGGACACAAGGTTTACCCAGGTTCAGGCCCCCGGAGGGAAAACCCTACTCCTGCTTGTCTGCTCTTGATTACGGCGGAACCGAAGGTTACAGGGGTGCGCAGATGCAATATGGCGTGGAGGTGTGTATGCGAAAGTATGCGAGAGAGAGATCTAGGTCGTGCCCTCCTAGCCTTTATATAGACTCAGGCAGGTCCCGGGCATAGACCTAGTCGGTTACAAGTTTTAGGGTTTTACCCCTTTGAATTTCCTATCTACGCTAGTCTTGCTCTCCAAGGATCCGAAGGCGTCATGGGCCTTGGCCACCCGAAAATCTTCATGGGCCGGCGTACATCTGCCGTGGGCCTTTCTTGGGCTAGACCAGGTATGCTGAGATCACGTACCCGTAGGGTATAACCATGTCAGATGAACCTATACACTAATACTGTCTAGATTTATTCAAATCTAACCAAATTTAAGACAACTAATATAGATCGGAGGGAGTATCTTGTTGAAGTGTATAAGTGGATTGCACTAGCCCTTTCCATCAGTTCGGACTTTTGGTTGTTGGCTAATGCATGAAGCTTGACATGGTATCAGAGCCTAAGGTCTAGAGTTTGAGTCCTGGCTTTCGTAATTTATCCTAAAATTGCTGTAGACCCCTCTGTGTCCACGTATAGGCCTCTTGAGTCATATGTGAGTTTAGTGCGCCGTCGCTCTCTTCCGGTTGCACGTGCTGACTTCTCCCCGTCACACGTGAGAGGGGGTGTTGAAGTGTATAAGTGGATTGCACTAGCCCTTTTCATGAGTTCGGACTTTTTCTTGTGTTGGCTAGTGCATGAAGCTTGACATGGTATCAGAGCCTAAGGTCTCGAGTTCGAGTCCTCGCTTTCGCAATTTATCCTAAAATTGCTGTAGACCCCTCTGTGTCCACGTATAGGCCTCTTGAGTCATACGTGAGTTTGGCGCGCCGTCGCACTCTTCCGGTTGCACGTGCTGACTTCTCCCCGTCACACGTGAGAGAGGGTGTTGAAGTGTATAAGTGGATTGCACTAGCCATTTCCATCAGTTCAGACTTTTGGATGCGTTGGCTAGTGCATGAAGCTTGACATACTCCCTCCGTCTCGGTTTATAAGACCTACACGTATTCCTAGATTGACAAATTAACCAACTTAGCATGAGGTATATATGATAAAAACTATATTATTAGAAACTTCAAATGTTATATTTTCAAATGGTATAATTTTTGTATTATATAATTCATATTATATAGTTCATACGGACGATCTAGATATACGCGTAAGTCTTATAAACTGGGATAGAGGGAGTATCTAAATACAACATCCTATAAAGAAGAACCACGCTGAAGCCAATTATTTTTTTCACGGGCTTATAGCTCCTATGCGACGTCTTTACGTGGAATTGGAAGGAAAGCGACATCGTTGCAAACAATAGCTGGCATGCGACGGTTGTGAGGCGGCAAATAGCTCCCGTGCGACACTTCTACTTAACCCCACGAGACCTTCAACGAATTCGAATCAGCTGAGCACAGTAGGACCCACAGCCTCTCCACGTCACGGCGGAACTCACCTGATGTCCACCTCATATCGTGGGACCCACCCTGTGGTCGAAGAGAGCCGTTGGCCCCGATCCGTCCCCGTACCTGAGCACTCCCGCCACCGTTCCAGCATCTCATCCCCTTCTGTTTTCTTCTCCGGCGAGCAAGTGCGGCAACGCCGGCGAGGGATGTCGAGCTCTGCTTCCTCCCACCGCTCATGGCCTCGGTATGGTGCGGTGCCGATGAGGAGGTGCCACGATTTCCCCCGTACCGCGCCCCTGAAGCGGCTTGTCACATCCACCGACAAGAACGGCAACATTGGTTGGGAATTTGTGAAGTGTGAGAGCAAGCCCAAGCCGGGAAAGGTGAGATCTGAGTGTTCCGAGCGCCAATTTCTCGCTTTTCTTTCGAAATTTCATGCATTTCATCGAATTTGGGATTTAGGGTTCATCTCTGCGATTTCAGGAACTGCCAAAATGTGGGCATTTTGAGTGGCTTGATGAGTACATCGAGCGAATTGGGGTGGAGGTAGCATCCCGGGAGCTCGAAAACCCGTCCGTAGTGGAGCAATTGGGATGTGGCAACCCCATTTCCGCTGGTACTACGGTGGATGCGGAAGTGAAGGCCGAGCTAAAGAAGATGAACAAGCAGCTAATGCAAATCATCGAATTGAAGAAGTAGGACAATCTGATGGCCGTTTTTTTTTATTTTTGTGTAATTTCTCTCGGATTAGTTTATCTCCTCATCGTTAGTCATTAGACAGCGCAGTCAGTGTTCGAGTGATGCTTTGTAATGGATGTAATGGTCTTTGTCTTTGGCTTGAATAAAATGCAACACAAATCCGGGCTAATTTTGAGCTGCTCTGTTTTCGAAATCAGTGTTTCTTCAGTTTCGTCAATGTTCCTTTTATCAGTGTGCAGGGGGCGCCCGTGTGCAGGGGAGGGGGAGGGGTTGAAAAGTAAAAAAACAATTGACGAGGATTGAAAAAGGCCAGGCCCAAATATAACTTAGCCATGCCAAAATGGACGTATCCAGACCCAATAGTAACTATATGTTGATTGGGCAAAAAAATGGTACTCACGTTACAATCTAAATAGGAACGTGTGGATCTGCAGATACTCGTGCTCAGGTTGCAATCTTTTTTTTTGCAAAAGTAAATATATAAATGAAGTCCAAGGACATCTATTTAACTAACATAACTTGGGCGCTCCTTTAACTTATGTAAATATGTAAATGTCTTATTTGAAAATGAACCATGTGTTGTATGAACTTGTTTTTGTGTCTTTTGTTTTATACACTTGTAAATATATAAATATTGCACGAGTATTATATGAACTTGTTTTTGTGTCTTTTGTTTTATATACTTGTAAATATATAAATATTGCACGAGTATTATATGAACTTGTTTTTGTGTCTTTTGTTTTATACACTTGTTGTTTTGGGTGTTTTGACAAATGACAATACAATAAAACACAGATTACAATGAAACAAGGGATAGATAATATTGGGATAACATTACTTATATTAGATAGGGGGGATCGATAACATTACAATAAAAATAAGAAAGTACAATAATATAGAAGGGGCGGAATAGGCGCCCCGCCTAAACCCTAGGCTAGCCCCTAAACCCTAACCCCCTACTCTATCGGCGGTGGAGGCGGTACCGGTGCAGCCGCATTCCACGCCGCCAGCCTCTCTCGCTGGTCCCGCTTCCGTTGCTCCTCCCGAAAGGCCCGGCCATTGGCCTCCCGTTGCTCCTCCTCCTGCCGTCTGCGCCTTTTCTTCAAGGAGCGCTGGGCCTCCTTCTCCTCCCACCTGGCGATAGCAGCCTCCTGCTTTGCTTCCTCCTTCGCCGCCTTAGCCCAGTAGGCTTCGGAGGGGAGGTCGCCGCCGCCGGGGAGGTTGGAGACTCCCGGGTTGGTGACGATGGGGCCCTGATCCCCCCAGGGGAAGGGCGGGGACTTATTCTTCTTGCCACGCTTGGGGCGCGTGGGCGCCCGTTGCTCCCACCACTGCTTGTGGTCCGGGTGGTTGTCCTCGTCGCTTAATTCGGTGTCGGAAGGGAGGCGGAAGGGGGAGGTCGCCATGGTCGAAGTGTTTGGGGGGCGGCTGGGAGGAGGCAAAGGGACGGGCTCGAGGTTGAAGAGATGAGGGGAAAGAAGAGATGAGGAGGCAAAGGCGTTTTGCCTATTTATTGAGGGCGGGGCGTGAAGGGCGGCGTGAGAATCCAGCGTCGCGTTGGCACAGACGCCGAGACGAGACGCGTGCGCTGCGTTGCCCCTGCATGCATGATCAATGCGAAAGAGACGGGAAGCGGGGCAGCGGGCGTGATCAATGCGAAAGAGAGAAAAAAATAGCTAGGATGCGACGCCCTCGCCCCTGCATGCATGCATGTGCATTAATGCGAAAGAGAGAAAAAAACGTCCAAGGTAGTTGTTCATTGGCAGTGAAAAATAAAAGGGAAAATATAATTTGGCCTTGATTTACTTCGGTAATAAATGCAGGAATCTAGTACCAAGGTACTCGTTCGTTTTTACACACGCAAGAAAAATCGGTGGGAGTAATATTGACTTTTTGTATGGCGCATGAACCAGATGGAAGTAAATTTGACTAAAGAAAGTTGTTCGACGTACACTTATTTAATGGGGCAGCGCTGTTGCACGCAAAATAGCTAGACTGCGACGCTAGGGGCAGCTGCTGCATGCATGGTGCAGCCCGCCCAGACGCCGAGACGAGACGCGTGCGCTGCGTTGCGTGTGGGAAGCGGGCGTGATCAATGCGAAAGAGAGAGAAAAAATAGCTAGGATGCGACGTACTGTAACCCCTGCACCGCCGCCCCCGACCCTGCATGCTGCATGCATGGTGCAGCCCGCCCCGCCCAGCGCCCTCGCATGCCACGCTCGGTCCAACGGTCTGGAGTGTGCCAACGCTGTACGTTATATTTATTACATATTTTAGATTTTGATATTTTTTCTGCTGGTCATAGTGACATGCATACTCCCTCTGTCCACAAATAAGTGTACATTTGGCTTCAAAATTTATCCATAAAAAATGTACTTCTACCTTTCCAATGCACTTGGGCATTCACTATGTAGTCCATAAGGCTATCCACAAGCCAAAAAGTAGTTCATATGGCTATCCATATACATAGTGGAGGTTTACTTTAGAAGATTTTCCTTAAGGGTGATCTACAAGCTTATGGGTTGCCCACAAGCAATAAACATAGATGTGGTATCATGCATATGTTACTAGTCTAAGTTACTACTACATAGTACAAAATAACATAGATGTGGTATCATGCAAAGTCTCATTTATTACAATGAACCTGAGGGGAGTAAGTTTGACTGGAGAAAGTTGTTACACGTACACTTATTTAATGCGACGGAGGGAGTAAATACGCTGCAGCGCTGTTGGACGTAAAATAGCTAGACTGCGACGCTAGGGGCAGCTGCATGCCCGCATGGTGCAGCCCGCCCCGCCCAGCGCCCTCGCATGCCACGCTCGCATAACACGCTGTTGCACGTAAAAACGATGAAGCCAATCAGATTCCAGAATCATCCATCCCACGGATCGCCAAGAGCTAGCCACGAAATCCTTCTAAGAGACGCCAACCAATCAGGTTGCAGAACAAGCCCTTCCACGGATCGCCCAGAGCCACCCGCGGAATCCTTCTAGAAGACGCGATCGGACGGCCACAGTGTCGCGCTAGGGTTAGATCTACGGTCCTCATTCGGCCTTAGGGTTAGCGGGGTTTAGGATGCAGTCAACGGTGTTTCATAAGTTTGACCAAACATTCAAATATGCATAACTAATTCAAAAAAAATCAAAAAAAAATACAAAACCTTCGCATGGTGTCATGTTATGTGACATAGTTGTGAGGAAAAATAACAAACTTGGTCTATTGATCATATTTCAAAAAACCCTTCACAAAATGACCTATCTCCTCCGATGTTTTCTGGCTTTCGGGTTAAATGACCAATGATATGGCTAGAATCAAGGCATAGTTTGTGATAATGTGCCCATATTTGGCATGCATGTCTATAATGGGATGACTAACAATGTTGTAGCACAAAGTTTTCCTTTTCGACGCACAGAAAAATCATTTTCTATTTTCTGAGTGCCGAAAGAGGGGGGGATTTGTGAAGCAACCACCAAATTGAAGTTTCAAAATGGTAACATCCTATTTTTCAAAAATACTAGACCACCTAGAATGTACAATTTCCCAACCTGAGTATCTCAAACCTTTTATTCCATCCCTGGTGAAAAAGACAAATCCTGTCGAATCGGCTGGAAGTGGGTAAGATATGAACTACAGGTACATGATTCCATGCTGATGATTTTTTGTAAAAATAATTTTTAGGTTCACAACATGCTATTTCATTAGAGATCCAATGCTAGTTTTGCGAGCCTCAGCCCCTAGCTAAGAATATTTATGAAAACCCTTCAAGTTTGACCAGACATTCAAATGTGCATAACTAATTCAAAAAAAATCAAAAAAATACAAAACCTTCGCATGGTGTCATGTTATGTGACATAGTTCTGAGGAAAAATATCTAACTTGGTTTTAGAAATGGTCGAAAAAAAACTTGCTTAGAAATGGGGTGGTTTACCCTAGCTTTGGAGCCCATTTCTACCCCATTTTGGGTGAGGGTGAGTTGTACTTCACAAAAGGGATCAGGGTGAGGATGAGTTGTATTGTACATATGAGAAAAACGTTGGAAGCTCATACAAACATAGAAAAGTGACATAGCTACATATGTTGAAATTCAAATTTACCATCATATTTGAATTTTGTCCAAATTATCAACAAGTGACAAATTATTATAATAACAAATGTTTACAACAACAAGTGCCAAATTATTACAACAACAAGTGTCAAATGTTTACAACAATAACAAATGTTTACAATAACAAATGTCTATTTCTTTTGGCTCTTCTTACCCCTTGTTTTCTTCTCCTTCACAAGTTTCACACCACACAATAGGTTTATGCTCTTCTTTTTCTTACCATTACCATCTGGCCTCCCCACAACACGTCCAAGAGTCTCCTTCACCTCCTGCACCTCCTCAACAACCTCATGATCATGATCCAGAGCCTCATCAACATGGTCACTTTGCACCAGAGCCTCAACAACATGGTCACTTTGCACCAGAGCCTCAACAACTTGGTCAGTTTGCACCAGAGCCTCAACAACAGGCTCATTTTGCACCAGAGCCTCAACAACAGGCTCATTTTGCACCAGAGCCTCAACAACAGGCTCATTTTGCACTAGAGCCTCAACAACAGGCTCATTTTGCCCCTCATTTTGCACCAGAGCTTCCAAATCAGAAATGGTGTGCCCTAAAGCCTCAACAGCTTGCACATCATCCTCCAAAACAAGTTCCGATTGCACCTCAGCAGCACCAAACATGATCTGGTTAGTTCTCTTCTTTCTTTGGCCATTGATTCTTGCCCTTTTCACTGGCCAGCATTCGTCAACAACAAGAGGTGGGCCTTTTTCTCCACGCTTCCTCCTGAAAACAAGCAAGTTAGCCGGGGGAGAAAAATCATCAACAAGAAATGGGATAGATTTTGGATGAACATACTTTGGCTTTTCAGCAGTGTATCTGCACTTGGTAGAGCCAGCTCGGTGTCTAAGTTCTTCACAGAGTTTGCATCTATTCTTGTTACCTTTTTGGGCCCTTTTTGGCTTGGCATCTTTCTTTTCATCTTTCTTTCCCTTCTTGCTGCTCCCACCTTTCTCAAACCAAGCCTTGAATCTACTCTGCTTGGGCCTGCCAACCTTTCTTTTCATCAAAGGAGGACACAAGGAGAACTGAATGTCCACTTCAGGCAACTGAGACTGATCTGTAAGTGCTGGAATTGGTGTTCCATATGCAGCCTTGAATTTTGCTACAGAATAATACTCATGCAAATATGGGTGCATATTTAGCTTGTGTTTGGAGGCCAAGAAAAGTATGACATGCTCACAAGGCTTCCCAGTGTGTTGCCACTCAAGGCATGTGCATTCATGCAATTGAGTGTCAACAACATGCCTCCTGCCAGTCTTTGTATCTCTGACTTCAGCACCCCACAATGAGGATTTCTCAACACGCAAATGTGCAAGATTTCTGCTCCTGTTGACCACCTGCTGCACAACATCAGGAAGCTTATCTCCTTGAAGAACATCACCAAGCCTTCTTCTCAATTCCCACAACCTCATGATCATGATCCTGATCTGGTCAACCATGTCATGGACAGGCAAGTCTTTTAACTCCTTCACTTTGTTGTTGAAACTTTCTGCCAAATTATTGTTGATATGATCACATTTGATGGCAGTGTTAAAACCAGACCTGTACCATAAAAGAGAATGGTAGGTTTCCAACCATGTACAAAACTTGACCCTATCCTCCTCAGAGCATGCCGCCTTAATCTTCTCAAGGTGATATGAATGTGTCTGCCTGGTGTAAGATCTTGCTGCTGGCCACATGCGTCCAAAATCATCTCCTCTGAATTTTTTGATCAAATTCATCCACATATGGCCGAAGCACTCCCTCTGCTCAGCATGAGGGAAAACAATCTTCACTGCATTTTCTAAACCTTTACATGCATCTGTGTGCACTGCCAATGGAGAGACTGGCCCTATGCATCTTTTCAACTGCATCATGAACCATGTCCATGATGCCTCTGTCTCAGACTGAAACATGCCAATAGCTACAGGGAACATCCAATTGTGTCCATCTAAAGCATTGCATGCTGCTAGTTGACCATTCCACTTTCCAGTCAAGAAAGATGAGTCTATACTCAAATATGGACGGCAACCTACTTTGAAGCCATCGATGCAAGGCTTTAAAGCCATGAAGAATTTAGAGAAGAAGACTTTCCCATCAGCTGTTACCTCAGTATCTATCTCCACAACACTGCCAGGTGACCTCTTCTCTACTTCTGCTTTGAAGTTATAAAGCATTCGAAAGGTATTTGCCCAATCACCATATAGCTCTTTTATTGCCCTTTGCTTTGCCTTCCACACTGTAGTATAATTCAGCTTAATGGGGTACTGCTTTTCCAAGTCTATTTTCAGTCTCTTTGCAGTGTTGTTTGGTGTTGTGGCTAAAATGGGCTTGATCTTTTCTGCAACCCATAATTGTGATGTCATCTTTGTAACTGTTTGAGAACTTGTAATGCAAGTATGAGGTTTTGGAATTTGATTCACTCTTATTGTCCTTCCATCAGGTTGGCGTCTAGCAGATATATACCACTTGCAAGGCTTGGCACCACCATCATAACCTATGCATTTTGCATAGAACTTCTTTTTATCAGTCCACATAGTCTTGGTAGCAAACTCACGTTTGACTGCATATGTCCTGAAACACATCCTGAATTCATCCATGCTTGGAAACAATCTCCCAACTTCAATAACTGGGTCCTCTTTGTCATAAACTGTTACTAGCTCATCATCATGTGCATCATCTACATGAACTGCAGCATTTTCCAACAACTCTAGATCTATATCTGCCTCTTCATCTCTTAAATGGTTGTCACCATCATTTGCAGCTTCATCCCTCTTCTTCTCCTTGTCTCTGTCATCTATAGGAATGCCAAAAAGCTTTGCCATTTCAATGTCATCTATTGGTGCAATGACCAAATCAGTGCGGTCATGTATCTCAACTGAATTCCAATCAACAGTTACAATCCTTTGTGCATTACCATCTGCAGCCTCCCCTTGTGCATTAGCATCATCATCCTCCACTGTTAACACTTCCAACTCAGTAAGTATAGGCATTACTTGCCTTTGTGCAGCCCAATCATCCTCGACCATCTGAGCAGCCAGCTTCGAGGCCACATATCCAACCCTCGAATCAGGTTTCAGATCAATGAGCTCTGCTAAAAACAGAACAGTTTTGCTTGTCCAACCGTTTCGCTCATCGATTTCATCAACTATATGTTCCCCTGTCTCAACCCTAACATAGTCACATTTGCAATCATCAAATCGTAACAAAGAAACTTCTTGCTCTGGCCCCCAAACCACACTATCCCCAATTTTTTCCACCATTTTCCTTACTGCCTCCTCTCCCATGTTTATTAGCTCTTGGGGATCAACATGTTCTAATTCCACCTCTCATTTAACAACCGTGTCTCTCTCAATGATCTGCGTGCTTCCATCAACTAAAACAGCCCTAGAGGGAAAGAAATTGATGCGAAATTCGAAGGTTTGGCGCGCAACATCGTCTCCCCTGTTTTTGGCGGGCACTGTGAGCTAGCGGAAGCGAACAGAGAGCTCAACCTTAGAGAAATTAAGTGCAGAGATACGGGATATACCGATTAGAAGTCCCCTCTCCATGCTCCATATCGTTCCCCCTCGCCCCGTTCAGCACACCCTCGCCTCCACAATCTAGCATCAATGGGCACGCTCAGATCTCGAATTGAGAAGAATGGGAGAGGAATTAGCTTTCAAATGGCACTCACCACCTTCGTCGCCGAAGAAAGCGCCGCCGCCTAAATTAATTGCCATGCCGCCGCTGCCGGCGCCGAGAACGATGGGTGAGGTCCGCCGCCGCCGTCGGGGAAGCTACAGTCAGTGTTACGCGCGCTCTCGGTCGGAAACGGTTGGTTTGACTGGCTGTCCCAACCAACCGGTTTGGCTTAACCCTAATATTGGAACAAAGTTAAATGTGTCCTTACGACCGTTTTAAGGCCCGTGTGGCCCTGGGATATTAGCTGCCTCACAACCGTCGCATGCGAGCTATTCTTTTCAACGATGTCGCTTTCCTTCCAATTCCATGTAAAGACGTCGCATAGGAGCTATAAGCCCTTTTTTCACTCCAGGCATAGGAAGAATTGTCTTGTTCTTGTGCTCCACGAGACTTCCCAACGGGAACCCTTTTCTCCATCTTCGTAGCGAGAACAATACCAACTCCTCGATCTTTCTTAACCTCATTCCTAACAGCACTGAACTCTTTGCTCATGATGAACGACATCCACCTCCTGGACACTGCACCCCTGGTAGTGAAGTATTTCCAAGGGACGAGCACGATGCATATCTGTTCCATGTCTTCTGTCAAACCGGGTATTAGACCATCATTTGAATTGGTTTATTTTTTAGTCGACGGAACTAGTGAAATCCTTTGCTTGGCCGGATATTTTAGTGGCATTGTACCACCGTGGCATGTTTGTGCTTGAACAAGTGCAAGCATTTGAAAGCAGCCTATCTATACTCTTGGAAATGGCAAGCAATGTTTTTGTGGATCATACAATCGAAGTCTACCTTTCTATAAAGAGAAGAACGAAAGTGGAGAAAATATGTATACTGAGTATGTGATAAAGATATGATTACCCGGCGGACAGGGAAGTTTTGCCTCGTCGTTACCTCCTAACTTTAGGTACCAGAGGTATAAACAAATGGTATAAGTCTCTGCAGAAAACTAGAGTAGAAGGGATTTTTTTGATATAGGAAATATATTAATATGTATCACGAAGATACCAAATACAATTAGTTTCTGCAACAACGTAGTACCCTAATGGTCCTATGAATGCACATAACAAAAAAAGAATTATGTAAAAGTAATGTCCTGATCAGTTTCTTGAAACCGCGGACCAAACACCACCAAAACAGCACCAGAAATCAAACAACTCTAAAAGCGATGTCTCAAAGAAGAAAACAGTGCTTAAGCACCGTCATTGCGCTGATCAAAGACCATAGATTTTCACCCTGCAGAAACGCACTCACAAAACAATGCCTTCAACAAGGTCATTGCCAGGGACAATCTGTTAAGGTCAGACGTTGAGTTTTCACCCTACAGGTTTAGGTACCGGCTTACCTCCCGTGTTATCGCCCCCACTTGCCAATTCCGCTGCTCCAAGTCAAAAAACACCAAGCCAGAATCCCTACACCCTAGGACTCAAACTTCCATTGCTAGTTTTCAGTTCCCGGCTTCCATGCCATTCTCCGTGTCTAACTTCACCGTGGAACCAAGACATGTCCCATGATAACAACAGACTGCATAGCTTTACAACGCCCCCTTGAAACCAAATGGCCATAAAAAAATATGGTTGCGCGCGACCGAAACACTGTCCGCACCAGCGAACTCCAGGCATGTCGTACATTTGGAATTCACCGGCGGGGTATTTTGGAACTCAGTAGTCCACCCAAGATCAATGATGACCAGCAACAGTCACTTCTTCATCACTCGAGAGAGAGAAATCCAATGATAGGTGAAGATGAAGCAAAGTTCGACATATTCTTGTGCACTAATGCTCATTCGTGTGCCCAGGTTTTCCCTCGGCAAGCTCCCATGTGGCATCCTTTGATAGCGCCCCGCCAAGAACTTTGCCTAGGGCCTGGCCCCACATGGTGGCCACTTACACCTCACCGCTGGTAGTTGTCGAGTGCTTTGACGAGGTTCTGCCCCTCGGAAAACATTGGCACTTAAGCCGATAGCTAGGCCCTCGGCAAACATGGGCATTATGCTCACAACTGGGCCCCTCGAGAAAACGGCCACGTGGTGGGCGCTATGTTTCTTGGGAGTGGTGTTTATCGAGGGTCTGGTCCTCGGAAAAACTTAGGAATGCGTCAAACGGACGACACATTGCTTTTTCTTTTTGCCGAGGGTGATGTTTGCCGAGGGTTAGGTGAAACCAACGACAAACACGTGCGAGGTTTTTAATTGATAAGATGCTGAAAGGGATTTTTCGAGGGCTACCCTCGGTAGACCTATGTGCCAAGGGTTAATACCAAACCCTCGGCAAAACCCCCGAATCATGTAGCTTATATATAGAGAGCTAGTTGCTTCTTCTATTGGTCTCTCTCCCTCAAAGAAAAATAATGATTACACTAGTACACAAAATCACATATATCAGCTAACTCGCACGTGGTGTGCACTATGGTTTTTAATTCTCAATTCTAACACGGGAGTGTCGTCTAGTATTTGCGTTTATCCTCTAGCCATGTTCGTTGAGTTAGTGAGATAGAGACTATGCAAGTTATATTTGGAAACTATCCCGTGTCGTCCCCCTCCCCCTACTGGTGGCTCGGGTGGATCTTCCCAGCTGCCGCCAACACCATCCGCTCGAGCTTTTGCCCGCCGAATCTAGCGGTGGCAAGCTCTTTCCTTCCTGGCTCTCACATGGGGTCTGGGGGCTCCTAATGGCGGCTGGTGGCCATGATTCTCTGCTCCCCTAGCGGGGAAGGCATGGCTTCAAGGCATTGGTCTAGGACCGGCAACGACGGCGATTGGGCGGCGATTTCGGTGTCAGATGCGACAAGTGGGGTGGCAGGCCTGGTATGGCAGTGACCCAAGCCGGCGGAGGGGCCACTGTGTGCTTGTATGGATCCCGGTGGTCTCATGACATCTCTACTCTTGTTCATGGCAGCGCAGCATGACTAGGCTGTTGTAGCTACGGTCGGTGCTAGGGGTGGCGGATGTTCTGGCCCCTACGACGGCATGGGGGTCTTCTGGCTATGAATAAAGGTTGTTGGCAATGCTAATCTTTGAATTTCAAGTCATCAATCTACCTCATGCCGGCTCCTCGATCTGGATGCTAACGAGTTCCAATCTTCTTCTCAAAGATTTCTACTGTTTGGCACTTGGCGCTACTAGATATCTAAATTGGAATTGATACGGTTGTGCATGACCTTATATTCACCCAGTGTGGCTTCATGATGTAAAGCTTCACTTTCTTGTTGATGCCATAGGACATGTCTAAAAATATATTTCTTGCCTAAAGATTCCTCTACCTAAGGAGACTACTTCCGACTAGATGGAACGAATGTACACACATAACAAAGTACTCCGACTTTCTTCTTGAAGACAGAGGACATAGTTGCATAGTTCCTGGGAGAGCTTCGATATGTTGCTTGCCATTCAAGAATATCCTAGACAAAGCATCCACGATCATCATGAAGACGACGCGGATCTTGAAGTTCTTCGGGGGATACTGTTGAGGATATGCATAATGGGTATAACCATAACATGACCTTAATCTGGATAAACCGGGTGACCAACAGATGGTAGCAGGGCCTATGACCTGCTAGACGGTCCAGTCAGAGAATTCCACAAGGAAGGCCTAGCCGGATCCAAGAAAGCTAAGCATACTGACTAAGGACGAAGTCGGTGCCTTGGAGTGCACGACACGCAGAAATATTCGAGTAGATGGAGAACTCTATGACCTGTCCGACTAGGACAACTCCTGTAATGCTAGGTTCTGGCACCTTTATAAGCCGGATCTATGGCCTTTAGGGCAACCAATAGAACAATATATGTAACCCAACTTATTGCTGATATAGTGATTTTCAACAGGAGTAGTGCCTCGCCACCATCTTAAGATCTGAACCTGGATAACCCCTGTTACACGTCCTTCCCGAATGCTCGATGCCTTCTACCCCCGCCTCTCTAAACTCGTCGTTAGTACCCCTTATGGCATACTCGTCGGTAATACCACAACACTAAGTGATTACCCACTGAAAAGCGAGCTAATCCAACTAGTCTTGCTTGCACAATGGAAAGATCCATGGGCTTATCTCTCGAGCGAATTAAATTAGCTAATTGTGTGCCTTCATAAGCCCATGCCAAAGTCTCAAATTAATTCATGTCAACATGTTTCTTTTTGGGGGGCGTTGCTTATGGCGAATCTCTTTTGTAGTATGGATGTTATCTTCGGTGGTGGTTAAAGTGTTGATGTTGCGAGTGTTTATCACTCCGACGGGTCTTTGTTTTCTATTTCTCTTTTTCTTTCTTGGTTGTGTGCATCGTTGATATCTTAGACATCTTATCAGCTGACTGTAATTGGTATATTTCCTTTATAAAAAAAACACCATCCATGTTCCGAATGTACTCATGGAAAAAAGTACAGTAGTACTCCTGTAGGAAGCCCTACACGCAACGCAACGAAAGGGCAGAATTTCATAAGTCAACTCCATTTTGCTGGTAAGTAATCCATCCATAGAAGAAAATGTCCTTAGACGATCCTCCCACTGGGTGAAGAGGCGGACTGTGCAGAGTCAGCTATGCATGTGCTGATCAGCGTGATCCGCGCACTTTTATTACTATCAGAAACTGGAGGTTAGCCTTAGCAGGTCAAATACAAGGTCAGTACGTAGTATGATCGCCACGGCAGCGCGCCCGTAATCTTATCTGAAAATGGAAGAGTTGACATATTGGCTTGTACGGCGCGTGTACTACCCACACGTAAACTGAAGTAGTGGCATACGATATCTGAATATTATAAACGAGAGAGTTGAGAACCTATCAAGCTAGAAACGTTTTCTTATTTTCCCTTACCAATTTAGCATAAGGAATGCTGTATGGATTAATTAGTCCTGCTGATAATTTGACCTTTGATTTGTTGAATAAGCCAGCCACTTGTTGGTAGTAGTGTGTCTTATCACAGGGAGGAATGAACCTATTAACTGCCGGAGATCGGCTCCTCCCTTACTGGCTAATCCTTTTCACTTTTATATACAAAGAGAACGGACAAATCGCAAACAGATGTTGCAATGCGTGTAGCTTGAGCAATGCATGCTTAATTTTTGGTATACAATTTTGAATTGGCTATCATTTACTCGAACTGATAGGGGATATGGGAACTCAAATTTACACCCACTAGCACGTCTGCTCGGTTTTTTTTTTTGATTATTACACATGCAAATGTTTTGGCAAAAATCTTTTACAGATGCACTGGAACCCTTCGGTGTTGGACGGCACTTCATCGTGCGGATCATCGCATGCTTTTCACGGAGGTGTGTACGGGGTTGGAGGACACGACGCGGGATTTGTTCACCCGATATGGCTGGCAACATAATCTGCGGATTGACCTACCTTCGGCTTCTTAGGCGCTTTACAATTTCTCATTATGATATGTAATTCACCTATGTTTTTTTATTCCTTTATGTTCGGATTGCTGGTTTTGGCGGCTGTGTGCATCCTAGTTATGCAGAGGCCGGGTGTATGCTTAAACTCTAAGTGATAAAGCGCCCTTTATCGAAAAAAACATGCAAATGTTTTGACAAAAATCTTTTGGCCTTGTTTGAGAACAAAATAAAATGAGGTTCGGCGCTTTAAAACTCACTATTAACGAGCAAGAAAATGGGCTTCTTTCAGATTAGAATTTATTTTCCTCTCCAAAAAATTCATAAACACATACTCCCTCAGTCCTAAAATAAGTTCACAACCTATTATTAAAGCTCCCGGCCTAACTTTACTCCTATTACATTTCTTTTGCTTATATATATCAACTTTTCAGTTCACACACATTAGCAATACATGTCTGTAAAACATCTCTTCATGTATGCATGGAGGTCGGAGGAAGAGTTGTCCCAACTCCCAAGGACAGGAGCCTCGTTAAGGCCCCGCTTGGAAACTTTGTTAATTTTCCTCCCACGTAATTATCTCCAGGGGAATTGTTGGTGCACGGCAAAACCGCCGGATTTTTTGCATGACCATCGATGGTCCGTGATTTTAACGGGGGGAATCAGCCGGAAACCTGACACAAGGGGACATCTAAACAGCCAACCAAGCGCTGTTTTAGGATCTGATCTGTAAAAAATTAGGAACCGTAAGTTACACCCGTTTTGGGCTAAAAAACAGCCAACCAAGCGGGGCCTAAAACGTTAGGGATATGAGGCATCGGGAACAAAAAGATTAGCTGGCTACCATGGCCTTGTCACGCCTGTGTGGGTTGAGCTTGTTGGGAAGAGAACTGAACCACCATAGGCATAAGCACAACCGCGGAGGAAATCCCATGCCATCGTGGTCGCTGTCAAGGACGTCCGGACAAGTATGTCGCGCGCGCATGGCGTTGGAGACATCTCAATATCGTTTCTAGCGTAGGAACGCCTTGGGCAACCGTGAGTATAGGGCTCGTGAGTGGCTCCAGATTGATTCATGTTTGCAGCTCGACTGAAGATTTACTCGAAAAGAAATGGGTCGACTATGAATGTCATATATAGCTCGATCGAAAGACGAACTGATGATCCGTCAACCCTATCTCATTCGATGTAGCTTGAAAGAACGAAAAGTATAATTATTTATGAGAATTACCCTATATATTTTTGGATGTCATTTTTCTTCTTTCTATATGCAAGCAATGTTGAAAATTCTATTGTTTTTCTTAGATCGGAGCTCGAGAATGACTCGAAATTGTTAGAAGCTGAGTATGATCTCACTTGACCTTTAACTCGACACAGTATGATCTCGCTCAAATTTTTAGTATGAGCTGTGCTAAACCATGTGTAACTCGCTCGAACTAGATTCGTTTGCAGCCCTAGCGATGGAGGGAAGGGGAAGGAGGGACCAGAGAAGGGATGTGGTAGGCGGGGAGAGACTCGTCGCCGCAGTGTCACCTAGGCCAGGCAATGCAGGGGTCTTTCAAGAACGTAGCCATTATTTCTTAGTCACTCAAATGTACACCAACTTCATTTTTGCGAAAACAAATGTACACCTACTAGGACATGCTGAGGGTAGAAAAACTATTTATGAAATATTCGAAAAGTACACATAATTACACATTTAAATCTTCTAGATCTATAAGTACATGTTTCTTAAATTTCATAGAAGAGTCATTTTTGCGATGTGGTAAAGCTTCTTCCCTCGTAAAAAAAGGCTTGGCGCTCCCAAACTTTACTATTTTCTCTCCATAATAATGGTTTCTTTCAAGTCAAAAAAAAAAATCCCCACATTTCATATACACACAAACCAGCATGTAGATGATGTTTCTTTCAGGTCACAAAAAAGTGTGTAGTTTTGTTTAGAATAATTAGAACTTTCGAAGTACTTAGTTTGAAGCACGGAACAAATAAGCAAATATACTACCAGGGCAAGGTATATGTCTCTGGTAATTTATGACATAGCTTATGAGTAAATAAACTCACAACTTATTGAACTCCCGGACTGACTTTACTCCCCCCTCTCTATATATATTCCCCTATTCTATCAACTTTTGCAGTTCAGACATTAGTGGCACACGTTCGTCACATTTGATGAGGGTCGGAAGAAGAGTTGTCCAAGAGTCATGAGCCAACACTTTTAGTCGTTAGGGATAGGAGGTATCCGGAACAAAATGATTAGCTTGCAAACACGGCCTCATCCGGCGTATGTGGCTTTAGCTGGCTTGAAGAAGAACTAAAGCTTAACAACCAAACGCACAAACACCGCATCTGGATGAAGCACCATCACTAGAGCGCGAAGCCTGTCACGGCCCACCATCTGCCTGCGGCCCTGACTGTCAGGAGGAGCACGGACCGACCACAAGAAATACAGACGGACCACCTAGAAGCAACAAGGAAAGCCCAAGGCCTAACCGCGTCCACCAGCGTCGCCACGAGGCGTTAAGAGCCATCCATCGGTCCAAGGAAGTCATCTGGAATCTTGTAACTGAACCCTTGTAGTTGTACCTCTCTTCCCCTCTCCTCCGATGAACTCATTAGTTCATCTGGATTCCATCCTCCTCGCGTGACGCTGGGGCATGTAATTGAGTGAATTATTGAGTGATTCAAATTATATATCGAGTTGTGTGTTACATACGGTATCAGAGCCACCGATCCCTCAGCAAAATCTTCAAAAAAAATCCACCCACTTTCTTTAACCACTCCCACACATCCTATCTTCATCTTTTTTGATCGGATTGAGATTTCCCCACCCACGGAGGCGTCCTGAGTTCGGGGAGCACTGGTGGTTGGGATCTCCCGTAAAATCCCACCAGTGAATTCCAGCTTAAGGCGCCAGAGAGGAGACCTTACCTTATCAGGGGTACTCCGACGGCAGCGAAGCAGGCGACGGTGCTAAATTCAGACGTAGATCAAGGCGTGCACGAGCGGTCGACCACGGACTATCCCGTGGTGCGTGAAATCCTGGCTCATGACCTTGGTTCGTGCATGACGGAGACGAATCGTGAAAAGGCTTGCGCGATGGATCAAGTCCAGACCGACTTGAAGGAGTTGAAGGCATAGGGGGCTCTCGTTGCTGAATCCATCAGGGCCATGTCTGAATTGGTCCAAGGGCTCGGAGTGTGGATGCCATAACACATCTATCACTGGTATCTAGCACTCCATAGCCGTGATGGGCGCGCGAGTCAAAGCGCTAGAGACCGCGTGATATGCCGTTGACTGTCGTGGTGGTGGCACGACAGATGCCATGTGTAGGCTAAAGTTTGGAGCCAATGGATGATAGTGGGATCTGGGGAGGGAAGATGTAGTTGATTCTACACACTGATGACTAATGTAAAGATCTTTATTACTCCTCTCTTGGGCTACAAATGCTCCTTAAGCTGTTTACAAGATGAGAAGATGAACTTTACCAGCCTAACGGTACCAAAATGAGCTTTTTTTTCTTCTCAGAGTCCAAGCCTCTCCTTATAAAGATACGTCCTCGCTCCTCCAGGGCTGATGTGGCAAGCATATTCGAAGAATATGCTTGTCCCAATATAGTAATTCGGCGGCCTCCTTTCCGTGTCGCCCTTCTAATGACGGCAAAGTCTCAGAGAACCCCACCTGCACGCCTCGGGCTCCAGGACTGTCACCTCCGTGACCTCCTTCTGCCCCTCTGCCACTCTGCGCCTTGTCCTTTGTGTTTGGCTCTGCCCAGATCCTTCATAGCTCGTGGCTAGGGTTTGACTATGAGCACTTCCTTCTCCTGCAAGCTTCACGTTATTCGGCCCTGCCTCGCTTAACTCGGCTTGGCCTTCACCTGTATTCAGATTATTCAGGCGGACCCGGCCGACTTACACAGTATGTCGGCCGGGTAACGCCTTGCTCTTCTCATAAGGGTCCTGCTCTTGCTTACCTCGGCCGACCTTTATAGGATTCGGCCGATTTAGACAGTAACTTGGAAACTGGACGGGGAACTTCCTTCTGTCTTTCCCCGTCCTTACCCTATCCGGGGTCACCTCCCCAACATTAGTCCCCGAAGCTGGTATGGTCCTGCCTATAACCTCGGTCGGGCCATATCAGTTTCCCAATATTCGTTTCTCCTTGTTTCCGAGTTACTCTTCTGTCGTCCGAGGTATCTGTGCATCTTCTCGCGTACGCCTCGTCCTACGTGTCACACTCATCATTGTTTCTCTATTTGTTCCTCTACAGTGCCTACTGACAGGCTACAGTAATTACCGCGCCTGTCGCGTCGGCGCTGCAACGCCTCGCGCACCGTTTCCGTCAGGGATCCTGATCCTTTCTTGCATCGTGTGGTCATTGGTGCGGTTCCACTCAGCGGCGTGCGGTTGTGCCGCACACACGATCTACACAGTTAACACCCGCACGCACGATCCCACTACCACTCAGGCCGCGTGGTTATAAAGAGGGGCACGAGGCTAGGGGGTTTACTTTTCTCCTCCGCTTACCGTTGCCCTTCTTCCTCCTCTCCCTTCTGTTCCTGTTCGTGCTCCCGCCGTCGTGCGCCCATCGAAATCTTCGACGGCGAGGCCCCAATCGTTCTGCTCCGTCGACCTCGTCCCCGTGTACTTGCTCCGGCGCCGTTGCCGGTGAGTTTATCTGGTCTCACTGCCTAGTTTATCCTCTAGACGTGTCTGCTTCTCTTCAGATTTCCCGCGGTGGTTCCTTTTTCGCTCCGCCGCCGTTTTCGCCTAGGATCACGACGGGGCCTTGCAGTTCTAGGCTTTGCTACGCCGCTAGTTCGTCTTCCGTAGATTCTTTCGGCGACCCTATGTCGAGCTCCATTAGCGGCGTGCTCATTGAGGATGACGATGCAGCGTCTGGGCCTGAGCGGGGCTCCTGGCAGGGTTCTTCCATTACCCGCCGAGAGGTTGAGTGGTTAATCCGAACTCGCCGGATTCCTGCCGAGGTAGCTTGTCGCTTACCCAGCAGTGAATCTTCTCCCGTTCTCAACGAGGGCGAGTACGTCGTCTTTATGTCCCACTTTGTTCGCGGGTTTGGTCTCCCCCTTAGCGATTTCGCTAGGGAGTTCCTTGATTACTTCGGCCTGCAGCCGCATCATCTTACGGCCAATGCCATTGCTTCTCTTTCTGCCTTTATCACTGCCTCGGAAGGATACTTCGGCCTATGGCCGTCTGTGCATGTTTGGTCGAAGTTCTTTCAGATCGGATCCAATGTCGTCCCAGACAAATCCCTTCAACCTTCCGAGAAATTGCTCACCCGGTGTGGAGCTGCGTCCATCACACCTCGGAGGAAATCCGAGTTTCCTCGCGTTACTGGTCTAGAGTCATTCAAGAAATGGCATAAATATTCTTTTATGTCAAGAATTCTGGGAACGAAGACAGGATTCGGCTTCCTGCTTTTTCCATTGGCCCCCCTTCCAAGAAGAACTGGACTTATAATCCGAGGAAAATCCATGCTCTGGTTGAGGCCTTTGAGATTCGGCTGAAGGAACTGATCCGCTCCGGGCTACGCGGCGAGGATCTGATGACCACCTTCGTCAGCATCCGGATCTGCCCATTCCAGAAACGCATGCAAAGCTCTGCTATATGAGCAGTCCCCTTGATCCCAATCGAGTCTCAACGGTGGAGCTTGATAATTATCTTATATTCAAGCGCGTCCGGGCTATCTTTAAGACGGAGATGCCGGAGGACTGGGCCTGGGGATTGAAGATGTTCACTCGCGAGCATCCCCCTCCCAGAGTAAGTTCTCGCAGTTGTGTTTTGCCTTTTAATCGCATCTGTGATTTATCTTGTTAATTTCTCTCTTTTTTTTCCTGCAGAGGTTTGAGGATTAGAAGATCGAGGATGCCGAGGTTTTGTCCCTCCCGTGGCCCGTAGATCGGAACACCCCGGATAGCGGGGAGCCTGACTCGGAGGAGTTCGTTCCCAAGTCGTACCTTGCTCCGGCTCGTGCCCGTGGCAAGACCCCTGCCCACGAGGAGGAAGGTGATTCAGACGAGGTCCAAGTTCTCGAGGTAGTTGCCGCAATGCCAATTTATTATGCATTTTCGGCCTCTACTTTCTCAGCTAATCCGGCCGGTCAGGTTCACAATGCCAAGCCTCTTGCCTCCCGACCTCCTGTTACCTCGGGGAAACGTAGCGCTCTAGCTGGTGCCTCGGAAGCCGTTCCCAAGAAACGAATGAAGACGTCAGCCCAGCACCCTCCGAAGCGTAAAACTATGCCCGGGGTTACTGGGTGAGTTGCTTTTTATTTGTATTTCTTGTTTCTCTCTTTCTGCCTTTTGACATGACCTTTTTTGCCTTTGGAGAGCTCCTCTTTCTGTTAAGCCCAGTGGTCCTAGCATGACGAGTCACACGACTCAGCCGCCTTCTCCTCCGCCTCCTGAAGATACTAGAGTTCCTAGTCCTGCTCGCGTTGACTCTCCTCCCGCTCCGAATCAGACGTCATCTCGCCAGGATGCGCCTGAGGTCTCACCTGTTGATGCCGATACAACTCGGCCCGTAGATATTTCTACTGAGCCTGTTGCCTCCTCCGTGAATCCCAAAGTTTCCCCCGAGATCCCTTCGACCCCCACAGCCTTTACTGCGACTCCGATTCCAGCCGAGGATACCAATATCTCGGTGCCCTTAGAAACCATAATCCCTCCGGCCCCCAAAGATGCCACTCCAAGTGCCGAGGTAACGGCTCCTGCCGACGCCTCTTGTAAGGCAAGAAAGGTCGTTGTCACCAAGCCTCCCTCATCTCAGAAAGGGCTTGCCACCTCTTCTCAGCCTACAATTACTGATGTGTTGCGCAAGGGGGTTTCTTCTGCCAAGACTATTGTTACCCCGGTTGCTGATACAGAGCTCTCTCTTCACAAGAGTCCCGCGGCGGCGGTGGCTACCCAACACGTCCGAGGTAAAGTCCTGACTCGTATGGAGAGTGGGAACAGCCTCGGCTCGTTGGTTGAGTATGCCAACAATTGGAACGCTGCTGATCAGCTCGAGGGCAATCCAAGCAGCCAGCCATTTCAACTCTCCGACATCAGCAGTCGCTTACATTTGGCTGCCAAGATCATTCTTGACAGCGACAAGATGAATGAGGTAATTGTTTTTATGGACGTTTGATTAGTCATTCGAATGATATTATATATACTCTAGTCCCCGAAGCTTGGAACTGAATAATTTGTTATTCGTTTGGAAATTTTATTAGGCTTTATCTGGTTCAGTTTTGTCTTAGTGTTCGAATATCCATCCACCTAGATCCGAATTAAGCTTTGCTTGATTTGGATCTGTCTGAGCTTCGAATATCCAGCCACCTAGATCCGAATCAAGCAAAGCTTGATTCGGATATGTCTTAGCTTCGAATACCCAGCCACCTAGATTCGAGGTAAGTTTTGCTTGACTCGGATCTGTCTTAGGTTCGAATATCCAGCCACCTAGATCCGAGTTAAGTTTTGCTTGACTCGGATCTGTCTTAGGTTCGAATATCCAGCCACCTAGATCCGAGTTAAGTTTTGCTTGACTCTGATCTGTCTTAGGTTCGAATATCTTATTGCTATTTGTTTTGTTGCTTAGGTTGCGCATGACCGGCGGACCGCCGAATTCCAAAGGCTGCTCTTCGCACATAAAAAATTGCAAGATAATTATGAGAAGGTCATTCCCGTGGTGAAGAAAGCTGGTAAGTTAACAAACTTTCGCATTATCCCTAAAGTTCTTATTGTTTTGGACGTGAGGCGTTAGCTCATTTTGCTGGTGAATAGGTAATATCAACAATCTTAATATCCGTCTTGAGAAGAAAGTCAAGGCCCTGGAAGGTTAATTACTCTTTTTTCTTTTACAGACTTCTATTTGAAATGTGCACCGAGTTTCTTTTAAACCTTTTGGCCTCGGTATAGCCGAGTTACAAACTTTTGCAGCGTCACATCAAGAATGCATACCCATGCCTGATATGATGCTGCATTTTTTAGAACAAGCCGCCACTCACTCGGCGCAGCTGAAAGATAAAGATGACGAGATAACTCGCTTGCGCGCCGAGGTGGAGTCCCTCAAGCTTTATGAGAAATCTGAGTTAGAGAAAGTTGACCAGGAGTTCTCCGAGGAGAAGAACCGGCTAGCTCTGCAATTGAAGAAAAATAAAGAACTCCTCGAGGCTGCCGAATTGAAGACACAGGCGATGAGCGAGGAGATCACTCGCTTTGAGAAAACCAAGGGTGATTGGGCTCAAGATCTTTAGAGAATGCTTAACTATATTCATCGTAAGCCTCTGACCGTGACCGTGTTATCTTTTTCTCTTTCTTAGTGTTGACCGATGTATTTTTTATTTTTCGTAGACCATTTTCCAGAAGCTAAGCCCGTGAGCTCTAGAGCGGTGGTTAATTCTCGTGTACGCCGAGGTGTCCCCGCAGATGCGAGCCCAGAATACTCGATGGAAGACTACTTGGTTGCCGTTGGTCCGATGAAGATTATGGGCAGGGACTTGGTGCAGGCAGCCATCCGGGCCTACCATGTTCTCTGGCCGAATACTTCTGGAACTCCTGATATTGATGAGATCAAGCTACTGGTGGAAAGATTGATGGCATCCCAGAACCAGTTGAATCTCTGGAGGGAATCCGCTGGACGAGCTAGTGCTGATATGGCGCTCACAGTCGTTATGTCATGGTACGAGGATATTTCCCTCGATACCTTGATAAATTTGCGCACTGGCTCCCGTTGGGTTGAGGATTCAGAATTCGTCGCTTGCCGACAAGCTCGTGCCTTCCAGCTTGTTGAGTATGCGGACGTGCATAACTGGATTGAAGGGCCGAGTTTCCTTTCTAACCCGGCGGATGAGGTCGAAGTTGAAGATGCCTCTGATGATAATTCAGCTGACCAAGACGAGGCTGAGGGCGACTCGGATACTTCTGGTGATTCCAGCTCAAGCTCGGATGGCAATGGCGACGCGCGATCCTCCTCCAAAGGGACTGGGCATTCCCAAGCTCAAGCTGATGTTTCTCAACAGCCCCGGGCTTCCCCCGAAGTCGCTCCTAGTTCTGTGGAGGGCGAAGCAACTTCGGCCGAGGTGTCGTCTACCTTGGAGCGCCTAGTACCTAACCAAGTCGCTGCCCCTTAGGTTTAAAAAAAAACTCTAAGTTGTTTCTTATCTCCGGTATGTCGGGCGTATGATGTGTGTGAAACAATTGTCCAACTTTCTGTGTGGTATGAACCTCTTTTGCCTTTTACCGCTGAGGCACACATCATTGTGATTGTTATAAATTCTGTTTAAACTGATGCTGTTTGTTTAAATCTTTGCTTTGGTGGCCTTCAATTTCTTAAGTTCGGATTGTGTGTTTGCCTTTGTCGTACGGTAGTTCGGCGTCTAATATTGCCTGACCTTGATAAATTTGACAGTTCAACCATTGTGTTCTTCAATTTTATCCAAGTTGTAAATCTCGAAGCCCATATCTGGGGAGAGCGAAATAATATCGCTCTGGGTGCCGAAGTTTGATACCCATTTTTGTAACAAGGGACAATTGTGGGGCAATTCCCTAATCACTGCTCTAAAAAATCGAGACTTAATACATCACTAAAAATGTGAAATAATATTGGGCAGTCCTCGGGTCATTGCTCGAGGTGCCGAAGTTTAATACATAACTCAAACTCAAAAACAAAATGTGGCAGTCCCCGAGTTATTTCTCAAGGTGCCGAGGTTTAATACATACCCCAAACTCAGAAGCAATATAGGACAGTCCTCGAGTCACTGCTCAAGGTGCCGAGGTTTAATACATAACCCAAACTCAGAAACAATATAGGACAATCCCCGAGCCACTGCTCAAGGTGACGAGGTTTAATACATAACCCAAACTCAGAAACAATATAGGACAGTCCTCGAGTGACTGCTCAAGGTGCCGAGGTTTAATACATAACCCAAATTCAGAAACAATATAGGACAGTCCCCGAGCCACTGCTCAAGGTGCCGAGGTTTAATACATAATCCAAACTCAGAAAAAATATAGGACAGTCCCCGAGTCACTGCTCAAGGTGCCGAGGTTTAATAAATAACCCAAATTCAGAAACAATATAGGGCAGTCCCCGAGTCACTGCTCAAGGTGCCGAGGTTTAATACATAGTTGATACTTCATCCTGAAGCGTTACTTTACAACGTGTCATAGATGACTCCTATGAGTAAAATGGACGAAGTAAAGCTACGTTCCATGGTCTTTTCGATTCTTCGCCGGCTTTGTCTGCCTTGTTCTTTTCTGGTGACTGAGCATCAATTAGGTAATACACATCATTGTGCAATGCTTTGCTCACGATGAACGGTCCTTCCCATGGGGGTGATAGTTTGTGCATGCCGGTCGTGCGTTGCACTAACCGAAGAACCAAATCTCCTTCTTTAAACACTCTTGGATTTACTTTGTTGATGTGATATCATCGCAAGTCCTGCTGATAAATAGCTGATGTTGATAGTGCCAACTCCCTGGCTTCTTCTAGCAGATTGACATCATCTTGTCGAGCTATTTAATTTACCTCAGCGGTTGTATACTGGATAACCCTTGGCGAGTCATTTACCTCAGCAGTTGTATACTCGGATCTGTCATTTACCTCAGCGGTTGTATACTGGGTCACCTCCCCAACATTGACGACCAAACACCTCGGTCCGAAGGGCACCGTCAGGTACTGACACACCAGGGCCTTGGCTCGGATGCTCCTCGAGCTCTAGTCCATGCCCTGGTCAGGGGTAAGCACCATCTGCATCACACTCATGTCCAGTTTTGGTTAGGGGGAAATTCTGACACCGTTTATGATGAAGATGATAGTCCTTACACAGATAGTCACACACAGGGAGAGGGGCCACTCTCGCATGCCGAAACCTCATTTTCCATGTTTTGATGGGGAAAAAACCCAAAGTGGTGGAAAAATGTTTCTGAGAAGTATTTTTCAACATATGATGTTAATCGCGATTCTTGGGCTAGTTTTTCCACTATGCACTTCATAGGCAATGATGCACTGTGGCCAACTATGATGCACAATGAAATAGAAACTTGGCAGAGGCTAGTTGGCAAAAACAAACACCATAAACATCTAGAGGCACTACAGAGATGTAAGCAAAAGGTGAAGGGGTTCGTAGAGGAAAACACATTTTTTTCTAAACTATAAAGACCCAAAGCCCAAGATCTATCTAGCAGTTCATGCAGTAACGGGGTGGAGAGGTTCACTTACATACCCTTGTTGACCCAACACGATTAATGTCTCGTGAAGAACGTGGTTGCCATAGTCAAACTATAGCCGACCTCAAGGTCGTGAAGCTCATCCCACGTCACCTCCTGGTCCTTGCACGACAGCCCTGGCGCCCTCTGTCGCCCGCCTCTCACGCCGCCGTTGTCGTCATCCCTTGCAGCGGTGGCGGCGGGACCAACCACCGAAGGAGGTCAGGGGTGGTGGTTGTTGGAGGTACCCGCCGGATCTGCTGGGGTAGGGATGGTCGGCGCATTGACGTGCAGCGGCTAGGGCGGCGCCCTGGTTAGGGTGGTGGCGGAGATCCTCTCCCGGCGGTGCCATGGATGGTGCTGGAGGTGGGACTAGGCCTGGTGATCATGGACGAAACCCTAGATCAAAATCTAGGTGTCTCTCGTACCATCCCTTGATACGCTCAGATCAATATAGAGCTTCGTTGGGAGACCCCAAGAGGAAGGTATGATGAGCACAGCAACAAGTCTTCCCTCAGAAAAAAACCAAGGTTATCGAACCAGTAGGAGGAAGGAAACAACCCAAAGGTGTTTCTTGCAACTTGGAAACCTGCACAACACAAACTCAAAACTTTGCCCCAACGAACAGTGAGGTTGTCAATCTCACCGGTTTGCTGAAAACAAAGGATTAACTATATGGTGTGGAAGATAATAGTGGTTTGCAGAAAGTAAACAGTAACAGTGGAAGATGTATCAATGGTAATGATTGGACCGGGGTCCATAGTTCACTAGAGGTGTTCTACTTAGATAAACAAACATGGCATGCTGGGTAAACAAATTACAGCAGGGCAATTGATAGGACTGAGCAAGGCATAACAATGCAATACTAGACATTCATGATCCTATCAGATTCAATTGGGCAATACAACAAGATACATAGACCACAATCTAACTGCATCTATGACTGGTAATCCACCTTCAGGTTATCATCCGACCCCTGTACAGTATTAAGTTGCAATCAACGTATAACTTCTTTAAGCAAAGTGTGTAAGGTAAACAATCCACTTGTTCCATGAACAGGAGACCGTTTTTTATACCTAGTAGCAACAACACATCTACAACCTTAGAGATTTCTGTCACTTCCCTTAGATTAAATAAAGGCATGAACCCACTACCGAGCATAAATATCCACTCTTGGAGTCACTAGCATCTACTTGGCCAAGATAGCTACTAGAAACGGAGAGCATGCAAGATCTCAAACAACACAGACATGGTGGAACCAATAAGATAAAATCATTAATCAATATGACATAGTAATCTCAATATCCATCGGATCCCCGCAAACACAACATGCATGATTAGAAATAGATGATCTTGATCATGAACGGAGCTCACAAGATCTAAACATGGTAGCACAAAGGAGGAGATACAACCATCTAGCTATTACATGGACCCGTAGTCCAAGGTGGAACTACTCACACTTCATACCGGAGGTGGCATGATGAAGAAGAAGGCCTCCGGGATGATCTCCCCTCTGGCAGGGTACCGGGAAGAGCTTCGGATCCCCCGATCTAGAGACGATGATGGAGGTGGCTACAGACGGTTTCGTGGAGTTTTGATTGGGTGCCTAGGGTTTTTGCATCAGGGGCTTCTTATAGGCGAAGAGGCGAGGCAGGGGGGCCGCCAGGGGGCCCACACCCTGCCTAGGCGCGGGCCCACCTAGGACACACCTGGGGCGGTGTGGCCACCCTATGGCGCCCCTCCGTCTCATCTTCTGGCTTCGTGTTTCCCACGGTAAAATATTGACTTTGGCTTTTGTCTCGTCCAATTCCGAGAATATTGATTTTCTGCCTTTTTGGATCCAAAAACAGAAGAAAACAGGCAACTGGCACTATGGCAACTTGTTAATAGGTTTGTACCAGAAATCATATAAAAACACCTCAAAGTGTGGACAAAGCAAAGCAAAGAAGATAGTAAACAAGCATGGAACATAAAAAATTATAGATACGTTTCCGACGTATCAAGCATGCCCAAGCATAACTCCTGCTCGTCCTCAAGTAGGTAAGTGATAAAAGAATAAGTTTTGAGGTGACATGCACCATCAAAACCAAGATCAAACCATTTGCAAGCATTGAAAGCTAGGATCAAGGAACTCTAAACATGTGCATGAAATATGGAGTTCTAACAATATGACAAAGTAACTATGCATGCAACATGAAAGGCTACAAACAAAGATCATGAATAACATGCATTGAAAAACGTTTGTTTGTTTCACATACAGAAAACATGGCATAGTGGCATTCAGCTTATCCCTCATAGAGTAGCAAATAGATGCATAGGGCACCTTCAAAGTTCATAAGAGTGACTAGATACAAATAGCACAAGAACAAGCAATATCACAATATGCATCAATCAATAAGTTTTGGGACACTGCACATAGTATGACAACTATGCTCTCTTAATGGTGCCTAAAGGTAGAAGGTGGAGACTTATATAATAGTGTAAGAAAGTCCCTTCATAAAGGAAAGCAGGGATTTCAATTTTCAAAAAGAGCTTCCAAAAATTATGGTACTTGTTAGCTTTCATCCCTCATTGCCCCTATCATAAGCATCTTGAAGTGATTAAGGTTAAAGTGAACAAACTATGGAGTATATGCTTGACAAAGTATAAGTTGGCAATCTCATGTCCCTTGAATACGAGAGCCACACCTCATGCTACTCAACTTCAGTCACCTATAAGTTCATATCATAGTAAGTAGATGTGTATCATAGAGAACTGCCAACGGGGTACCCCTTGCACATGGTACATGAGCTATCCCATAACCAAAATGACAAGGCAAGCAGACAATGAGCATCTCAGCGATCTTTTTATTTACTATGTGCATAGCTTTTTTATTGAGGATGCTTCACAGAATGCTCATTATGGTGATGCTGCAAGTTTCCACCATGATTAGGCATGGCTTAGGCTAGCGGCCCAGGCGTTTCTCTAACACAAAATATATAACTCCATGGACTTATAAGATCCCTCTTTATTTCACACCGGTGACATCCATAGACAAAAGAGCATGATATCAACTGTGTACAAAGTACAAGTGCAATGTTGAAAACGTTCCCCGTGATAGCATGGTTCTGCTAATTCCAACGTATAAGTGCAAGCATATAAAACATAGATGACACAATGGTTCATGTTTATTAGGGGAAAAGAATATAAAGCGTGCCATCAATTTTGTGAGGTCTTTAATCACTAAGTTTTCACATAACAAAATACTTTTTTAATTGGAAGATAGCTGAAAACAAGAATATACTTGGAATGGTGTAACACACCATGCATAGGAATTTATAGTGGACACTTTGGAATAACTTGGTTTCTTGGGAGTTGGAAGCATGAGTAGAGCTTACTCATACAAGTGGAGGCTAGCAAAAGACTAGGAGCAACCAACTAAGAGAGAAATAATGGTCATAATTATGCAGAGCGACAAAACATTACTAATCAAAGCATAGAGTGGTACTACAAGTCAAGGACTAAATGATCATAAAGGCTATGGTGACTTGTTCATAGTCATAACATGGTGTGAGCATGTGACAAGTCAACCCAAACAAAATATCAAAGGAGAAAACCGCAATACTATGCTTTTGTATGCTAAAACAACGCATGATTCTTTCAAGGCACACTACGATATCCCAATTGTTTGGAACAAGACATGCTACAACAATAATCACTAAGCATAAGGTTAAAACAATACCTAACATGTCATGCTGAAGTCTAAGTCACAGTTGATGTCTACGCACTTATATTCTTGTAGACAGTTGTTGGGCCTCCAAGTGAAAAGGTTTGTAGAACAGCAGCAAGTTTCCCTTAAGTGGATCACCCAAGGTTTATCGAACTCAGGGAGGAAGTGGTCAAAGGTATTCCCTCTGAAGCAACCCTGCAATCAAGATACAAGAAGTCTCTTGTGTCCCCAACACACCCAATACACTTGTCAGGTGTATAGGTGCACTAGTTCGGCGAAGAGATAGTGAAATACAAGTGGTAACGGTGCCGGAAAATAGCTTGACGATGAGGTAAAGACTAAAGCAAGCAAACATGCAACATATCTAGATGCAAATGGTGTTTCAATTTTTAGAAACAAGGCCTAGGGATCATAATTTCACTAGTGAACACTCTCTCATATAAATATCGTCTCTTTATTATAATACTCTTAACTACTCTCTGGTTGGACACTCTAATCATCGGTAGGGCTATAACAGCACTCCTCAAAGTTCGCCTTCCCCAATCTAGATAACCCCACACTATCACCTTGAGTGCTAGATGGTTCCAACAAACACCACAATTTCATAGAGACATCCAACTCCAAATATAACCCATAAAAAAAATCAATCTAGCTAAAGTGCCACACACGTTATGCACGCTGTAACTTTCACACATGTGGGGAAAATCATAGATCTATTAAAGCACAAGGAGTATTTATGTAGACTCAAACCTAAGTTCCACCATGGCGTGCACGCTGTCACTTTCACACACATGGGGAGAGCAGAGATCTATTAAAGCACTTGAGTAGCAAGGTAGATCTACTTGATTACAAAGCTCATGATCACAATATGACCATGCATAGAGAGAGAGATGAACACATAGCTACCGGTAGAGCCCTTAGCCTCGAGGAAGAACTACTCCCTCTTCATCATGGGAATCAGCAACGGTGATGGAGATGGTGGTGGAGATCGATGGAGATGGCTCCGGGGGCACTTCCCCGTCCCGACAGGGTGCCGGAACAGAGACTTTCTGTCCGCTGAATCTCCCCTTCGGTGGCGACGGCTCTCCAGAACTATTTCTGGAAGTATGATGGATTCTTTAGGGTTTTCTCCCCGGGGACTTCTTATAGGCGCATGAGGCAAGGTCGGTGGGGGTCCAGGGGGCCCACACCCCCTGTAGGCGCCACCAGGGCTTGCCCGCGCCTGGGGGTGCGGCCACCCTGGTGCCCTACTCCATCTCTGCTTCGTGGTTCCGTGTTGGTCCAGAAAAAATAATGACTTTGGCTTTTGTCCCGTCCAATTCTGAGAATATTGATTTTCTGCCTTTCTGGAACCAAAAATAGAAGAAAACAGGCAACTGGTACTATGGCAACTTGTTAATAGGTTAGTTCCAGAAAAAATATAAAAACACCTCAAAGTGTAGACAAAGCAAAGAAAAGTAGATACTAAACAAGCATGGAGCATCAAAAATTATAGATACGTTTCCGACGTATCAACAGTCAATGCAAGCTCCTCTTGCACTATCAAGCAAGAACTTTCTACTCCTTTCCAACACCAAGAAACTTATTTAAAAAAAACGTCGAGAACAAGGGTCCAAAATACTTTATTCAAGCAAAATAAACAACTAAGCAAACCAAACGAAAACTAAGACGCTCCAAGAACAACACAACAGTGCATGAAACAATAAAAACGAAGTGTCTAGAAAGACCTGGGCTTTTTATTGACGAAGAAGGGGATGCCTTGGGCATCCCCAAGCTTTGACGCTTGTACCTCTTGGATATTTCTTGGGGTGACACCGGGGTGGCATCCCCAAGCTTGAGCTTTTGTCCATTCTTCATCTCATTACATCATTCGCTCTCTACACCTAAATTTTTTCCTTCATACGAAACATCACACAATCTTCATTAGCAACATTAGTGTATTCAAAAGATAATAGACCTTTGGGTTTAGCTTTAGAACAGCAAATTTTTTCACTAAAAACACAAGATACTATAGAAACTCCTTCAAAAATCTCAATTCCCCAAAAGAGAACTCAAAAAGGAATCAATAAGAAGCAAATGCAAATAATGGCAGAAATCTATCAAAACAGACCAACAGGTAGAAGCCAATTTTTTAGAAAATCTTCTGTTGCTCAAATGAAAAAGTGTTGAACTAAAGAAAGTTAGCTAACATACTTGGGGATTTATTCGTTAATGTTCAGCTCAATACGACTTACATAGACTCCTCAAGAATTTTTATGGTGGAGGACAGAAATCTGTTTCGGGACAGCAACTCCCCAAATCTTACTTCCCTCTCATTAGAGGTCATTCTTGGCACAAAAAGCAAACAAAAAGGATAAGGAGAGGTCATTACTGAAGTAATAACTTCCAAGACTCAAGGAAACTCTTGGGTTATCTCCCAACAAGTACTTTTCTTTAACGCCTTTAAGTTAGGCACAAGAAGCAAGAAATCAAGTATTTTCAAATGAGGAAGCATTAACATCAAACCTTGCTTTCAAAGGAGGAGCAAAAAGAAACTTCTCTCTCCTCATAGGGAAGTGCTCAATACATTTCTTGAATGGAAATTGATATTTAATGGTGCCTTCTTTTATATCAATGATGGCACCAACAGTTCTAAGAAAAGGTCTTCCCAAAGAAATAGGACAAGGAGCATTGTATTCAACATCCAAAACATAGAAATCAACAGGGACATAAGCATTGTTAACTGTAGCACCCCGGGTAAATCCACTACTAAAAAATTGCCTGCATTTATCTTGTGCATCATCATGAAATCAACATACATCTAATTGCCTAAAACTATTTCTCTAAAAGCCTAGTTTTGTTTTCTAAATATCCTCGTACTTATTTAAAATGTCAAACCCGGCCTGTTTCGGATATATTGTTTTGTCTAAAAACTATTTACAAAATCCATTATATCAAACAACTTTATAAATAAAATAAAACTAATTTTAAAACCCTAGGGGAGGCTGCCACCGGCCAGGACCAAAGGCCCAGCTGGTAGCAGCCTACCACCCTAGCTAATCCTGGCCCTTGATCTAACCTAAATCAAACCCTACCTTCCCACCCCTCACACCCTGCCGCCGCCACCCACTGGCACTCGCGTGTGGCCCCACCCCGGCCCCACTCCCACCACTCGACCCCGTGCGGCCTGTTCCCTACCATGCAATCCCCGCGCCTCTCCCCGTACCCGATTCCCCACCCCACGCGCCTCGACCTCCTCCCTGCAAACCGCCGCCTCCTATCACCGCCAAGCTCCCGGCCCCATCGCCACGGGAGCCTGCAATCTCGCAGCGCCCACCGTCTTCCCCACCTCTGGTCGCGTGTGCCATTCCCTCGTCGCCGAGCCCCACTCACCTCCCAGTAGAGCCATGCCCTGCCGTCGCACAGCTCCTCCCCTCTGTCGGCCGCCTCTCCCGGTTGTTCTCCTGAGCAGGCACGACCGCCCTCTGCCGCCGCCACAACGCCTTCTCCCCGCAGCTCCTGGTTCCTGCTGGCGAGCCCCCCTCCTTGAGCCGGCTCCGCTCGGTCGCTCCTGCCCTTGCCCTGCCTCAGCGAGCCCGTCCCCGCTACCTTCATCGCCTGACGCCAGCGGAGCCGCCGTCGGCTTCCCGGCGTACCCCCTCCTGCGAGCCGGCAGCCCGCGTCGCCTTTGCGAGCTGATCCTCCTCAACACGGTACTAGTGCCTCCGTTGCAAGCCAGAGGCTGCACGTTTTGTGCAAGGTGGGGCTCATGAACCGCGCAGGTACTTCACCTTGCAAACAACACCGTCAGCAGATCCTTGTTCGTGTTCCCATTGATAGTTTGACCGTGTGGTGCTGCTGTATGCCCCTACTCAAGATCGATGACGACATGTGCATCGTCGGGTTCTGCATCTATGTTGTCGCCCGCGTGACAGATGTTTGGACGAGAAACCGAGGGGCTAACGGCAAGAACTATACCAATTCCAAGATCTCCCAAGGTTCTATCGTTAACCAAGTTCACCAATGACCGTGATACCGACGTCGCCTTCACGGATGCGACAAGGTCTTATTCCTGGATCCAATGACCGAAGGTCTTCTACATGGACGCTAAGTTCTTCTTCTCGATCCGAAGCCTCAACCCCGAAGACCGATCCGGCCCGAACCCCGCCGAACCCTAACCAAGATCATCGAGCCCCTATGTGTGACCCTTTCCTCAAACCCCTATTTTATAAATGATATATTCTTGTTGCATATTAAATTGTCCATATTGCACACATATCATGTGGTTTGGGGGCATTAGGCCAATTCACCTCATAAATAAATATGGAGACCATATGCGGGCGAATCTAGTCTAATATTGACTCCATTTAAAATTATGTAGCGAACCGGTGACATGTTTTGCCTTGTTAGGACAACATTTAAATTGCGGGCTATCTAAACAACATAAACCACCTAATTAATTGTCAGGACCCCGGTTCCTCTTAATATGGTCTAATTGCATGCACCTTTGCCATGTCATACGTTATTCATGCATCATGCCCGATCTTCTACCGTAGTATTAAATAGTGCATCCGATGTTTTTCTAGTGCTTTGCTTCTTCACGGATTAGGCCGATGAGTTGATGCGAGTGTCGACCCGATCTTTGGATGAACCTTCAGCAATGTTTTTAGGCGAGCATTCTCCCCTTTTCTACCTATTTTACATGTATAGTCTTTATTTCCTTCTGTTGATCTATTTCTATCCGTGTTGCGATGCTATAGATTCCGTACCCCGTTATACTTCCCTGCAGCACTTATATTGCCATGGAAACATCCTATTATCTATTGTTTGGTAGATAGTCGGCCTTGCGAGTAGTAGTTGCTTACGCAGGCGATGTGTCGCGCCGTCGATCTTCCACAGTTGTTGGAGTAATGCCGCATGTTTAATGTTGGAGATGATCATGGCGTTAATTACCTAAAATTAAAGTAGGTAAATAATGCAGAGGCACAGGTGGGCAATAGATTTTATTTGGTTTTCAACCGTCCACTTGTGTCACGTAGGACCCCGAGTACTTGATACCTGTTCTTTGAATATTCGCACTATCTGCATGTGGGACCATGAATCCCCCTAACCCTAGCTTGAGTCATATTTAATTCCTTGGGGCCACAAACTAGTTTGGGGCTTTATTACTATCATGTACTTATGCCATGCTTTAATGCTTTATTTACGATTGCGCGTGGAGCGCCTGTACCGTTTAGGAACAAATGTGGAATGTTTTCGCGGTATCGACAAGCCCAGTCACACTTTCGGGTTCCCAGTCGTTTACAACCATTGGCACAAACCTCTGGGTCTGTCTCGGAGCCGGCCAACTTCGTTGCGGGTAGCTTGGTGGGATGGCGCCCTGAAATCAAATATGATTCTTGCGAATGTTCTGTCGTGATGCCTCGTTGGGTTTTCATTTGATTTTTTAGGTTGATCGTGCATTTGTTGCTATTTGTGCATCCCTGCAGGGTAAAACTTTCTGAAAGCCATGTCTGTGGTTATGGACGACTTGGAGCACAATATATCGATCATAGACAACTATAACTAAAGTAGTGCTATAAATTTTCCTTTGGAATGACTAGTAATCAGCTTCACTATAACGAAATGGCTAAATAAAAGTACCAACAACTGCTGGGTTTTTGAATGTCTCATGGTATATGTATTTGATTAGTAAGTATTGCAACTACAACGGAACGGTTATCTAAAACTGCCCACTGCTTATGTTATCAGGATGACTCATGCTATCTATATCTGACTAGTAATTGCCGCAACTATAAGGGAATGGATAAAATTGCCAATTGTGAGGGTTTCCTTGGTACAACTTCCTCGATTGGTATCGAGGGGGAAACACCAGGATGGGTATGATTGGTGTTAGTATTAGGTTGGATCCGAATAGGTCTTTTATCCCTTTCTAATAGCCGACAGTTGTATCGAGTCTCTATAGGTTGTTTAGTGTATGCTGCGCTGCCGCTTCAGTCCACCATACCTATGTAGGCGAGAGCCGCCGAATTCTAGTCTCGCATGTACTGGCCTTAGTACTGACCGCTCTCTTTTCCCTTTGCCCTTTGCCGGCACCCCTTTTGTTTTAGCAGGTTTTGACATCGACGTCGTTAGCAGGGTTACCCTTCCGGCTTGGCCTGGGCAGGGTTATGGACGCCATTGGTTATTCTTCAGGGCTCTTAGCCCCATTTGCATCTTGTCCATAGTCGGACGTTGTATCATTTTCAAGGTGATTTGGACCTTTGTATTGTATCTGTATTTTTGACTCATGGAGTCGTTGTTGTATATATATGTTCTGTGGATTCCGTCGTGGACTATTGTGTAATGATATTACTTTGTTTTCCACCCGCACGCAAGTGCCTGGTGGGCGCCTTTGAATCGTCTCTATGTGGGTTTTGGCAGGAATCGCTAAAACTTGCATAGGGCCGATCCGAGGGTGTTACAGAGTGGTATCAGAGCTCAGCTGTTACGATACCCCACTGGTCCAGCTTGTAGGATAACCTAGCTAACAGACGTTGTAGAGTTTCAAAACTATTTTGGAATATCGATTGAATAGATCTGATTAGGTCTAATTTTACTCCTTACTCTTTGCTATTCTCCTCTTACCTCTACGTGTCTTGAATCTGCTCTCTTACCCTTTCTTCGAGTCCAGGAATTCTCATGGTTGGGTTTCTGTCGTACCTTCAGGGTTTCGCTTCCTCCTCTTGTAACGGTGCTTCTACTTCCGGTCTTCATGCTATCTGATGAGTCTTTCATCTGTTATATCTTTCAGTGGACCCAAAAATCCACTAAAACTTTTCTTTGTATCTTCCGGTGTTCTCCAACACGACGACCTCATCTGCGTCAGATCTGATGAAGAGCCTACGTCACCCTTTTGTTTCTGAATCTTGATTGATGAGAGCTTTAGTCTGAATCCCGAGAGTTGGTTGCATAATTCTCCTATTCACATGCAGAGTAATGCTTTGGGTGCGCGATGGACTGGTCACCATCCGAATACTCTTATCATTCGCTCTTGTATATTGAATCGGTGGATCAAGCAATTCTACTCCGTCCGCAGAAGTTAGAAGTGGCCTTACCTTTCGAGACCTTTAACTTCGTCTTTTGTTTATCCGGAGTGCTCTCTCGACGAACGTGAGCAACACCCCTTGTTGGTGGTGTCGCTAATTTCAAGATGGAGAAGGAATATTTGTTAGTGGTGTCGCGAGGATCTACACGAAGCGAGAAGATTCGGAGCGTCGGCCTTCTTCCATGTACCATGAGGCGGATCTCGAGGGCGAGATCCATTGTTAGTGGTGTCGAATTGTAGCACCCCGGGTAAATCCACTACTAGAAAATCGCCTGCATTTATCTTCTGCATCATCATGACATCGACATACATCTAATTGCCTAAAACTATTTCTCTAAAAGCCTAGTTTTGTTTTCTAAATATCCTCGTCCTTATTTCAAATGTCAAACCCGGCCTCTTCCGGATATATTGTGTTGTCTAAAAACTATTTACAAACGCCATTATATCAAACAACTTAATAAATAAAATAATGTAGGGGTTCGTAGCATGGAAAACAAAAAATTTCTACCGCATGCACACAAATAAGCCAAGATCTATCTACTAGATTGTAGCAATGAGTCGATATAAGCACTCACTCTCGAAGATTCCAAAGCGGTTAACGAGAGCAGATTCTCGTGGGTGATGTAGTCGTACACTTGCCGATCTCAAGATCGCGTACACGATCCTTCCGGCGCTGTGTTCTGGCAGCGCTTCCGCAGTCGGTCACATGTTCGGTACTCGATGAAGACCTTCCTCTCCCTTGTTCCAGCAGGCAGCGGAGGTTGTAGTTCTCCCCTCGCAATTCCGGCAGCACGACGGCGTGGTGTTAGAAGTAGAGGGAAGATCCTGCAGGGCTTCTCCTAAGACGGTGCGAGTTATGGTGGATTAGGGTTTCCCGGTGATCTAGGGTTTAGAAGACCGAGAGGAGGAGGAGGTGTAGGCGGCGTCTAGGGCGGCAGCGACGAACCGGCGGTGGCGCAGGGCGGCGGCAGCGGCAAGGCGCGGCGGCGGCAGCTGGGCGGCGCGGCGGTGGCCGCTTGGCGCGGGGAGGGCTAGGGCTTGTGTGCTTTGGGGCAGCCCTCCCCTTGTATTTATGAGAGGGGGGCAGCCTTGGGAGGGGTGGGTTCCAAACCCAAACCCAAGTTGGATTGAGATAAGGACTTGTTCCTTCTTCCACTAGGAAACCATTGTTCCAGTTTGACTTTTCAAACTTCCCATTTGACTTTTAATTTAGAGCTTTAATTCTCTCTTGCAAATGCCCACACCAAGTGACCTAGGATATGATCCAATCATTCCACTTACCCAACACATTCATGGTACATTCCCCTTCCAGAACGGTGATCCTTCTAGACCCTTCTAGAACCTCTCCGATGAAAACATTGGAATCTTTCCCGAACTCCGGAATCGGACTTTCCTTATATGAATCTTAATCTCCAGACCATTCTGGATCTCCTCATGATATCATGGATCCCATCCGAGACTCCGAACAACATTCGGTATCCCTACTAACATTCCATATCTACTAAACAACATCGAATCCTTAAGTGTGTCTCCCTACGGTTCATGAATTATGCGGACATGACCGAGACATTTCTCCGATCAATAACCAATAGATGAATCTGGAAATTCATATGGCTCCCACATATTTCAACGATTACTTTGCAATCGAATGAACCACTTACACACGATACCAATTTCCCTTTGTCTCACGATAGTTTACTTATCCGAGGTTTTGATCGTCGGTATCTCTGCATACCTAGTTCAACCTCGTTACCGATAAGTACTCTTTTCTCGTTCCCATGATATGTGATCCCTTGTGAGCCAGTCGCATTCTTGCAAGCTAATTGGATGACATTCCACCGAGAGGGCCCAGAGTATATCTATCCATCATATGGATGGACAAATCCCACTCTTGATCCATGTGCCTCAACACATACTTTACGAACACTCAATGCCACCTTTATGTCCACCCAGTTATGGTGTGGTGTTTGATGTCATCAAAGCATCCTTCCGGTGATGGTGATTAGCATGATCTCATGGTCGAAGGAATTAGGTTACTATGAATCAAAAAGCTTATAGCAAATGAACTATTGAAATGACTTGATCTTAATGCTACGCTTATCTATAGGAGTATGTCCATCATACCATTATCCTAATGATATGATCTAGTTGTTAACAACATCTCAATGTTCATGATCGGGAAACCACGATCATCTATTAACCAACAAACTAGTATTACAAAGAGTCTTTACTCACTCTTATTTAGTTTACAAATCACACAAGTATTAATGTTTCCGGTTTAATACGTTATAGCATGAATGTAAACATTTATCATAAACACAAAGATATAATAATAACCACTTTTATTATTGCCTCTAGAGCATATCTCCAACAGCTCCCACTTGCACTAGAGTCAACTAATATAGTTTACATGGTAATATACCGAACACCCATGGCGGTTTGGTGCTGGTCAGGTTTTTCCCTCGGGAGAGGTTTAGTCAACGAATCCGCCACATTCAGATTTGTGTGTACTTTGCAAATCTTTATGTCACCATGTTGGACATGATCTCGAATAGCGTGAAAACGTAGCTTGATGTTCTTCAACTTCTTGTGTGACCTTGGTTCTTGCGCATTGGCTATGGCGCCCATGTTATCATAGTAGATAGACAATGGGTCCAACGCACTTGGAACCACACCGAGCTCTGTAATGAACTCTTTCATCCATATTGCCTCTTGTGAAGCCCCCAAAGCAGCTATGTATTCCAATTCAGTTGAAGATCTGGCCACAACGCTTTGCTGTGCACTCCTCCAGCTAACTGCTGCACCATTAAAAGTAAATACGTATCTAGATTGAGATTTAGAATCATCCGGATCGATGTTCCAACCAGCATCGGTGTAACCATTAACAACGAGCTATTCATCACCTCCATAAAAAAGAACCATATCCTTAGTTCTTCTCAAGTACTTAAGGATGTTTTTGACCGCTGTCCAATGATCCACTCCTGGATCACTATGATATCTGCTAGTTAAACTTACAGCATATGCAATGTCGGGTCTATTACATAGCATTACATACATAATATATACTATGGCTGAGGCATAGGGAGTCTTACTCATCCTTTCTCTATCTTCTGTCGTTGCAGGACTTTGAGTTTTACTCAAGGTCGTATTGGGCAACATGGGTAAGAACCCTTTCTTGCTATCTTCCATTCCAAACCTCTTTAGAACTTTGTCCAAATATGTACTTTGTGACAATGATATTAGGCGTCTCGATCTATCTCTATAAATCTTTATGCCTAATATGTAAGCTGCTTCGCCTAGATCTTTCATTGAAAAAGTATTATTCAAATAATCCTTGACAATATTAAGAAGGTCTACATCATTCCCAATCAACAATATGTCATCTACATATAGTATTAAGAATACTACAGAGCTCCCACTCACTTTCTTGTAAATACAAGCTTCTCCATAAGTTTGTATAAAACCAAAGCTTTTGATGACCTTATCAAAATGTTGATTCCAACTTCGGGATACTTGCTTCAATCCATATATGGACCGTTGAAGTTTGCATAGCTTGTTAGCATCTTTATGATCGACAAAACCTTTGGGTTGCATCATATACAACTCTTCATCAATGTCTCCATTGAGGAACGCAGTTTTGACATCCATCTGCCATATCTCATAATCATAATATGCATCGATTGCTAACATAATCCTCACATACTTTAGCTTCGCTACTGGTGAGAAAGTCTCATCGTAGTCAACTCCTTGAATTTGTCGAAACCCTTTTGCGACAAGTCGAGCTTTATAGACAGTAACATTACCATCAGCATCTGTTTTCTTCTTGAAAATCCATTAGTTATTGACAGCCTTCCGGCCATCCGGTAAGTCCACCAAAGTCCATAATTGGTTTTCGTACATGGATCCAATCTCGGATTTCATGGCTTCTTGCCATTTATTGGAATCTGTGCTCATCATCGCTTCCTCATATGTCGCAGGGTCATCGGTGTTGTCCACCAACATGACACTCATAACGGGATCATACCAATCAGGAGTGGTACGAATTCCCGTTGACCTGCGAGGTTCCGTAGTAACTTGAACCAAAGTTTCATGATCGACATCATTAGCTTCCTCTCTTATTGGTGTAGGCGCCATAGGAACTACTTCTGGTGTTGCGCTACTTGCAAGTTCGAGAGAAGGTTCAACAACCTCGTCGAGTTCTACTTTCCTTCCAGTCACTTCTTTTGAGAGAAACTCCTTCTCTAGAAAGGATCCATTCTTGGCAACGAAGATTTTGCCCTCGGATCTATGATAGAAGGTATACCCAATTGTTTCCTATGGGTATCCTATGAAGACGCATTTTTCCTCTTTGGGTTCAAGCTTGTCGGGCTGTAACTTCTTTACATAAGCTTCGCAACCCCAAACTTTCAGGAACGACAATTTAGGTTTCTTGCCAAACCACAATTCATACGGTGTCGTTTCAACGGATTTAGATGGTGCCCTATTTAAAGTGAATACGGCTGTTTCTAATGCATAACCCCAAAACGATAGTGGTAAATCTGTAAGTGACATCATAGAACGAACCATATCTAAGAGAGTTCGATTACGACGTTCGGACACACCATTACGCTGTGGTGTTCCCGGTGGTGTCAATTGTGAAAGTATTCCGCATTTCTTCAAATGTTCGCCAAACTCGTAACTTAGATATTCACCTCCGCGATCAGATCGTAGAAATTTAATCTTCTTGTTACGTTGATTCTCTACCTCACTTTGAAATTCCTTAAACTTCTCAAAAGTTTTGGACTTATGTTTCATGAAATAGATATACCCATATCTACTCAAGTCATCCGTGAAGGTAAGAACATAACGATAACCACCGCGCGATGCTACACTCATTGGGCCGCATACATCGGTATGTATGATTTCCAATAAGTCTGTAGCTCGCTCCATCATACCAGAAAATGGAGTCTTAGTCATTTTACCCATCAGACATGCTTCGCATCTTTCAAGTGATTCGAAATCAAGTGATTCAAGAAGTCCATCAGAATGGAGTTTCTTCATACGCTTCACTCCAATATGACCAAGACGACAGTGCCACATATAGGTCGAGTTATCGCTCAATTTCAAACGTTTAGCTTCAATTTTATTAATGTGTGTATTTCCACAATCAAGATTCAATAAGAATAGACCATCTATCAAAGGTGCATGTGCATAAAACATATTACTCATAAAAATCAAACAACCATTATTCTCGGACTTAAACAAGTAACCGTCTCGCAATAAACATGATCCAGATATAATGTTCATGCTCAACGCAGGCACCAAATAACAATTATTTAAGTATAAAACTAATCCCGATGGTAGATGAAGAGGTAGCGTGCCGACCACGATCACATCAACCTTTGATCCATTTCCAACGCGCATCGTCACCTCGTTCTTCGCTAGCTTCCGTTTATTCTGCAGCACCTATTTCGAGTTACAAATATGAGCAACCGAACCAGTATCAAATACCCAGGCACTACTACGAGTACTAGTGAGATACACATCAATAACATGTATATCAGATATACCTTTCTTCTTGATGTTGCCGTTCTTCAAATCCGCCAAGTACTTAGGGAAATTCTGCTTCCAGTGACCTTCTCCCTTGCATTAAAAGCACTCAGTATCAGGCTTATTCCCAGCCTTGGTCTTCTTCGCTGGTGCAGTAACTTCTTACCGCCCTTCTTGAAGTTTCCCTTTTTCTTAGACTTGCCTTGCTTCTTGAATTTGGTGGTCTTATTGACCAACAACACTTGATGCTCTTTCTTGATCTCCACTTCTGCAGACTTTAACATGGAGAAGAGTTCATGCAACGACTTGTCCATGTTTTGCATATTGTAGTTCATCACAAAGTTCTTGTAACTTGGTGGTAGTGATTGGAGGACATGGTGAATCCCCAAAGCATTAGGAATCACTATACCTAAGCTTTGAAGCTTGCTTGCGTGCCCAGACATATTAGGCACGTGCTCACTGACGGAGCTGCCCTCTTTCATCTTGTAGTTAAAGAACTTTTCAGAAGCCTCATAACTCTCAACTGCCGCGTGAGCCTCAAATATCATTTTGAGTTCACGGACAATATCATGTGGGTCATGGTTCTCAAACCTCTTCTGAAGCTCCGATTCCAAACCATACAAGATAGCACACTGAACTATGGAGTACTGATTCTTCTGAGCGAGGAAAACATTCTTTACCTCATCGGTAGCATCAGCTGCAGGCGGGTCACCTAGCGCTGCATCCAACACATAGGTCAAATTACCAGCATTGAGGACAATCCTCAAATTGCGGAACCAATCCACGAAGTTGCTTCCATTGTTTTTCAACTTTTCTTTCTCTAGGAACGCATTAAAATTGATGGTATGGGCCGCCTTTGATATAAAACATATTTGCAATAGTTTAGACTAAGTTTATGACAAATTGAGTTCTAATTAATAGTTAAATTAATCTAGGTGAACTCCCACTCAAAACAATATCCCTCACATTGCTTTAGTGATCACATGAACCAAATCCACCACATCAAAACCGATCATCACGAGAGTTGTTGTAGCGTCAATGGCGAACAATCAACATGTTCATCATATCTACTATATGACTCATACTTTACCTTTTGGTGATCCGTGTTCCGAGACCATGTCTGTACATGCTAGGCTCGTCAAGATCAAACTTTAGCTTCCACATGTGCAAATCTGGCTTGCTCATGTTGTATACACTCGCAGAATCTAACACACCCGATCATCACGTGGTGCTTCGAAACAACGAGCTTTTGCAACGGTGCTTACTAAGGATGAACACTTTATAACTTGAAATTTTTGTGCTTGAGGGATCATCTTATAATGATACAATCGCAAACTAAGCAATACAAGATGCATAAAAGGATTAACATCACATGCAATTCATAATATGTGATATGATATGGCCTTTCTTCTTGTGCTTCCGATCTCCATCTTCAAGCACGAACATGATCTCCATCATCACCGGTGTTGTTGTGGTATTGCCGACGAGTACGCCATGGAGGGGTCCTCACAGTGCGTGTTTAGAGACGTGGGGTAAGGCGGACGGTTGACGGGTACGAGGTAACATAGCTTACCCAGGTTCAGATCCCACGACGGTGGCGGAATCCTACTCCTGCTATAAATCACTATAAAGGCAATACGCCGAGTTATAGAGATACTAGGTTGTCTGAAGTTGTGCCCTAAAGGCTCCCATAGGCCCGACTTATATAGTCGCCATGTCCTAGGGTTACAGGGAAAAGTCCTAGCCGGACAGGTTATAGAGTCCTACAACGTCTATTACTAGTCTTGTGTATCTTCCACTCCAAGGCTCCGGGTACGCTGGTGAATCCATCGTAGCCTTCCTTTATCCGGCATGAGCCTCCCTTCTGGATCCATCTAACTTGGCCGCCCAGCAGGCCATAGGCCATGCTACCAACTGTGGGCCAGTCGGGTTATCCAGATAAGTGACATGCTATGAGGATACCCATATAGCATATCCCCAACAGTAGCCCCCAGAGAACTCTGAGATCTTGTGCCGTCTTGCCTCTTCATATGAATGCTCCGTCTAGTTGGATGTCGGCAAATCGTCAAGCAATATCTTGTAGTCCTCCCAAAGAACCCTACAAAGTTTTATCCGTCTTCAACTTGTAAGCCGAAGAAATGTCAAATCTTCCATCGTACTCTTCCATAGTCGGAACGGATCCGTCTATGTCGGAATATTTGATGTGACGGCTCATCTGCCCATGTCAGCTAGGACGACGTAGGCTTAGGTCAGCGACGCCTCGTAACTCACACATGCAGAGAACACAATCATGTCCGATTTTCCCACGCGAGCAATACGAACTGTTGGCGTTGACGGTTGTAAATGTGGCAAAATTTCCGCGCACGCTCGCGAACACGTCGTCTACGCTGCAACCGTCCGATCAAGCTGCACGAATCTTGATGTTTGGAGATGATAAATAGTAACTGCGGTGGAATTTTCACCTTTTACCTCATTCTCCTCGCGTCATCTTCTTCCTCCAGCGCGCGCCCCTTCGAGCTCTCTGTGTCCAAGTCGCGAAAAACCCTAGCCTCCAATCTGCACCAGTCACACCTAGCCTCACTCCATGGACAACAGCAACACTTCACCCTCCATGGCGGCGTCGAACGAGGCTGTGGCGAAGCCAGCAAGCTCCATCGTCGTGCCTCCAGAGGGCCTAGTCATCCCCGCATCGGCGGTTATCAAGTCCACCGGCGGTGACCTTAATCTGGTGACGCTAGAGCCGTTGGAGGAGGAGCCAGACTCGCACAAGGGCGATTGGCGCGGCTCAGATATCACAGACCGTGATATCCAAGAGATGATCGCCGAAGGCTACCTTCCTGCGACGGAGGGGCTCGCCTGGCGGGCGGCACCGGCCGGCGAGGTGACACCTTCTCCCAAGCCAGAGAAAAGGTGTACCTAAAGGCCCAACTGGTAAGCGGTGTTTCCCTGCCCATCTCCAATTTCTTCCTCTCCGTCTTGAATCACTACAAAGTCCAGCCCCAGAACCTTTCCCCCAATAGTATCTTAGTGCTTAGCAACTACGCGGCGCTCTGCGAGGGATACTTAGGGATAAGGCCTAGGTTAGACCTCTTTGTATACTTCTTTACCGTTAAACGTGAAGCCGGACATAGCAAGGAGGAGCTTAGGAACTGCGGCACCAGAAGCTTCAAGATTCGACCTGGCCGGCGGTTCCCCCACATCGTTGGCCACGAGTCCTGCAAGAATTGGCAACATACGTACTTTTACGACCCAGACATTCCCCTGGCTGGCCGACAAGTTACGTACCCGGACTTTGTTGACGGAGCCACCGCTGAAGCCTGGTCATGGAGATCCTAGGCCTCCCTTCCCTCTGACCTCGACGCTTCTCGTGCTATAAGGAGGATCGAATGGTTTGTAGAGACGGGTTTGACCGGCTTGGACCTAGCCATGTGCTGGTTCATCAGGCGAATCCAACCTCTGCAGCACCGCGCGAAGCTCATGCACGAGTATACCAGCGACAGAAGGGATAGCCTCCGCATCTCCGTGGACAACTTCTCGAGCGACTCTGTCAAGCTCCGTCTTAAGGACATCGTCAAGGTGAAGGATAAGAAGCGCGGCTTCACCATCACCTATGACATGTTAGTAGACGGAAAGTGCCCAAAGGTAGGTTTTGTATTTTCCGTGTATGACATGTACTCCAGTTATTCTGTCTTGCAAATGTCATCTTATCTAACACGGTGATTTCTTACTTAACAGCTTAGCGATCTAAATGAGGGCAACCTGGCTGCCCAAATCTACGATCCAAAGATGAAGGAAGTCACTATCGTGTCCGACGACGAGGTTCCGTTGGCACGAAAGCGGAAGAGCTCCACCTCTGACGCTGCCGACGGAGGCAAGAAGAAGAAGACGGAGGGTGGAGCCTCCAAAAAGACTACCGCCGGCCTGGAGGCGGAAAAGATAAGAAATATCGGGATCCCCTTTGCTAAAGCACCCCCACTTGTGTAAGCTTCTCATTCTCCGACATTGCCTATTTATCTATCTTGCTCCTGTACTTATGCATTTTGCACGTTTCAGGAAGAAAGCCACGACTAGCCTCAAGAAGACCTCGAAAACATTGGGGGCTTCTCAGAATATTAAGGACATGCTGCATCGCGACACCTCCCCCGCCATTTCCCCTACCACTCCTGCCGTCAAGCCCTCGTCTGCCCCGACAAGCTCACAATCTAAGGAGGCATCAAGCCCTTCCGCCATGGAAGTGGATTCTGGCGCCTCTACCGAGCTTGCTGTTGTCGGCGAGCAGGCAACGTAGGAGAGTACCGCCCAACAAATGTCTGAAGCTCCGGCTAAGGATGCCATCGGTGGCGGCAAGGCGGTGGTGGAAGCTGGTACTTCTGCCGTTGGCGGCGCCCCCGCACCCAAGAAAACCATAGTCTATCCGAAGATAGTCTATCCGGTACTTACACCAGTAGCACTGCTTTGGTCCCTGGTGCGGCGCCGACATCTCCGACGTGCGGTCTAGAGGAGCTCCGCCGGCAAGCAAATCTTGCAAGGAAACAGCGAATCCTTTGCCAAGCTGCTGGCCGAGAGTGCTACGAATCTCAAGATCATCGCACTTGTAAGTTTTTTTGCCTTTTGCTTTTCATATGAGTATCCCACTGTATCCCCCGAAGATGTAGACGGAAAACCATAGGTTTTGCATCTATATGCTCTAAGAGTGACTAAGTTAGAAAACCTCTCACTATAGCCCCCAAGCATTTAGATGGAATGAATTATTCCGACTATATGCTGTAAGAGTAGCATACTCAGTGTTTATACATTTCAATACTGTAGCCCCCAAGCTTCTAGTTGCAACTGAATTAGTTCCGACTAGATGCTTTAAAGAAAGCTAAGCATATGTCCGAGTTAAAAACTTTATACTGTAGCCCCCAAGCTTCTAGTTGTAACTAAATTAGTTCCGACTAGATGCTTAAAGAAAGCTAAGCATATTGTTAAGTCAAAAACTCTCGCTGTAGCCCCCGAGCGTCTAGGTGGAAAATTTCCGACTAGATGCTCCAAGCAAGCTAAACAACGTTTAACTTTGTCCTTTTTTCCACAGAACAAGAATGCTCGGAGGGGCATGGCCAATGACAAGTACCAGAAGATGCGCGCAGATCTTGAAGCTGAAAAGGGTAAAACAACCTTCTTGAAGGAACAGATCACCAAGAGCAAGCGTCTATTTTCTAATGCGCATTCCGACTTGGTTTTGTGCCCATATTCTTCGAGTACTCACTGTGTACTTTACTTTCTCCGACTTGCAGAAACCATCGCCAAGGCCAAGAATATTGTTGAGCAATCCAAGCACATTCAAGAGCTGGATAGCGAAAACAAGATTCTTAAGCAGGAGAGGAAAGCCATGCTGAAAATGCATGAGGAGTCGATGAAGGCCCTGCAGGACTCCGCCACCGAGGAAATCAATCGCTTGAAGGAGGATATTGCGATCTTAAAAGATTAGAAGCGATCTGCCGATGAGCATAATCATCGCCATAGCGAGGCGTACAAGCTCCTCCAACAAGAGAAACAATCCTTGGCGGACACCCTCTAGCAAGCTAAGGCCAGCATCTTCTGTAAGTTTTCTCCGACTTGGATTTCTGTAGTCTGGATACTTTGAATTGTTGAACTAATGCGCTCCTTGTCAGAATTTTCAGCTCCTATGGGTTTAACCCGATCACCTCCTCTGGCCAAGGAATGCATGGTTCTTGCCGGCAACTTCATCAACACCGCCATCACTCACGCCAAAGAGATCGCCAAGCCCCTCCAAATACACATCAAGGCATCGGACTCCATGGCGAAGTACTCGGAGATTCTGCGCCGAGCCCCCGAGCGTATCACAAGCTGCAAAGTTTCATGTGCACGGGCTGGCGCAAGGATGGCGCTGTCCATGGTCAAGGCACACTATGAAGGTTCTGACATCGACACGGTGACCTCTGGCATCCCCGACGTCGACGATGATGGCAAAGAGATTAATCATGAAGCCATCTTGTCATCGCTCGCGGGCTATGACACAAGAGTTGCCGAGTTGGTGGACATCGACGTCTTCGTGCCCATGAACGTCATCGACAGCGGCAACCAAGATTCCTCTGAGTCCCACCACAGCGCCGACTTCGAGGGTGGCTCTCCGGCTGGTGATGATGTTGTTTTCAGGTCACCTGCGGCAAAGGAGTGAAAAACAACTTTGTAATATTTGTTTCCCCTTTGGTGTATATGCGGAAAAAAACTTTGTTTATGTAACTTAAGGCGGAAAACAATGATTGTTATTTCCCGCTGCTCAAGAACTAGTTTCCAGCATGTATATATTTTTAAGCAAGTGCTGGCTTATCCATTACTTTGGTTCTTTTGCTTGACCTTTCGTGAGTCGGAAGACTCGTTGTCGGAACCATGCACTTAGGTGATGATGCCCAATGGTACCGTCAATAACCTAAGCACAAAATCGCCGACAATAAGTGCTGAAAGTCACTACTCCAGAACCACATAAAAACGACTAAGAACGTGTAAACCAGAAAACTTAAGCTAACGCCCGTAGGCGGAATTTTCACAAGTGCAATCGCAAAGCTTGTGCATAAATGTTTTACATGATCCAAAAATGAACATAAAGGTGGTAAAAGACTCAGAAATATGAGTGAACCAGAGAGTTTTATTTCATTGATCATATAAGAGGTATACAATTAGATAAAAAATGCTAAGTGTAAAAAGGACGTAGCTGTGCTATGTTCCATGGCCGATCAAGCTCCGGGTAGTCATCATCCGGGTCACGTCGCTTACACTTATGATCCTTGTTGGGTCTATCCTTCAGTTCACGATTGTCAACGAGGTAGTAATACCCATTGAGTAGCGCCTTGATTATGATGAACGGTCCTTCCCATGGCGGGGATAGTTTGTGTGACTTCTTCTGCTTAAGTAGGAGCACCAAATCCCCCTCTTTAAACGAGCGATGCCGAACACGGCGACTATGGTAGCTGCGTAGCTTATGCTTGTAGATGGAAGATCTTTGGCATGCCAAAACGCGCTCCTCCCCGAGAAGGTCCACATCTAGGCGTCTGGATTCTTCAGCGTCATCTTCGTCGTAGGCGGCAACTCTTGGTGCATAGTGAAGGATGTCGGAAGGAAGGATGGCTTCTGCTCCATATACCATGAAATAAGGGGTGTATCCGGTAGATCTGTTGGGTGTAGTTCGTAAACTCCATAGCATAGATGGTAATTCTTCCGCCCAGGCTCCAGCTGCTCTATGTAGTAGTGCCTCAAGACGTGGCTTGATTCCCTGCAGAATTAATCCATTGGCTCGCTCAACCTGACTGTTGGATTGTGGGTGTGCCATAGATGCAAGGTCAAGTCAGATACCTTTCTCCCAGCAATAATCCTCTACTTCTCCGAGTGACAAATTGCTGCCGTTGTTGGTGATAATGCTGTGTGGGAGACCAAATATCACCACTAGATCCCGGACAAACCTGAGGGCAGTTGCCCCATCAAGATTTCTAATGGGTTTAGCTTCTATCCATTTAGTGAATTTATCAACTGCTACAAGAAGATGCATAAACCCACAAGGTGCCGTCTGTAACGGTCCCACCATGTCTAGCCCCCAGACAGCAAACAGCCAAGTTATTGGTATTGTTCGCAATTCTTCAGAAGGAAAATGTGGTTGTCAGGCATAATACTGGCATCCCATGCACGTCTCAACCAGCTTGTCGGCGTCCGCCTTTGTGGTCAGCCAGTAGAATCCTTGCTGGAAGGCTTTCGCGACCAACAATCGAGGAGCGGCGTGATGCCCACAATCTTTGAGATGGATTTCGCATAGGATTTCCATACCTTCTAGCTGGGAAACACACTTTAGGTATACACCAGTAGTGCTCCTTTTGTAGAGTTTCCCATTGATTATGGTATAACCCTTCGCTCGTCGTACTATTTGCCATCTTTCGACTTTGTCGTCGGGAAAAGTTCCGTGTTCGAGATATTCCATGAACGGTTTTGTCCAAGCCAGAGGGACCTTAGTCACCATGTTGACGAAAGAGTCAGCTCTATCCGAGTTGTCGATGTTGGCTCCCTTCATAGATGGTGTGCGCAGGTGCTCTAGGAAAACTCCTGGTGGAATTTGCTTGCGCCTTGATCCAAGCTTAGACAGTAGATCAGCCGCCTCGTTTTGCTCCCTGGGTACATACTTGACTTCTTAGCCCAAGAAGCTCTTGGCTATCTCGTCCACTTCGTCTCGATATGCAGCCATCATAGGGTTCCGCGCATTCCAGGTGCCAGCCACCTGCTGGGCAACCAAGTCGGAATCTCCACAGCAAACTATCCGCTTGATGCCAATATCCTTGGCTACACGTAGTTCGTGAATGAGTGCTTCATACTCCGTCATGTTGTTTGTAGCCTCGAAGTGGATCTGCAGAACGTAGTGTAGCTTGTCTCCTGTTGGTGACTGTAGCAATACACCAGCCCCCGAGCCATTGAGTAGCTTTTATCCGTCAAAGTGCATCACCTAGTACACTGGTTCCAGCAACGGAGTAGCATCTGGCATCTCCGTCCAATCTGCAACAAAATCTGTCAAGGCTTGTGATTTGATAGCGTCGCAACTCTTGTAGGTGATCTCGAAGGCGGCAAGTTCAATGCCCTACTTCGCGACCCTTCCCGTAGCATCGCTGTTGTTGATAATGTCGGACAGTGGAGTTTTGCTCACCACTATGATTGGGTGCTCCTGAAAGTAATGCCTCAACTTCCGAGAAGCAAGGAATACTCCATAAGCTATCTTCTGGTAGTGCGGGTAACGCTGCTTGGACTCCGTCAAGACCTCGCTCACATAGTAAACTGGTCGTTGAACTCCGTGCTCATAGTCTGTTTCCTTCCGCTCTACCACGACGACGATGCTGATTACCCGGTTGGTTGCCGCCATGTAGATTAACAGGGGCTCTCCAGGCTCGGGTGCTGCAAGGATGGGCGCTGAGGAAAGAATCTCCTTGAGCTGCTTCAATGCTGCATATGCTTCGTGTGTCCACGTGAATTTGTCCGCCTTCTTCAGCAAATTGTACAGCGACAGGGCCTTCTCTCCAAGTCGGCTGACGAACCGACTAACTGCTGCAACACAACCTGTTAGTCGTTGAATGTCCTTTAGGCATGTCAAACAATTTATGTTTAAGATGGCCTTGATTTTCTCCGGGTTGACCTCGATTCCGCGTTGGTAAACGATGAAACCCAACAATTTGCAGGCTGGAACCCCGAAGACGCATTTCTTAGGGTTAAGCGTCATGTTGTATTTCTGGAGATTATCAAAGGTTTCTTTTAAGTTGGAGATTAAGTCGTTTGACTTTTTAGACATCACCGCGATATCGTCCACATAGGCGTGAACGTTCCGACCAATTTGGTCATGGAGGCAACATTGCATGCCCGCTGGTACGTAGCACCTGCGTTTTTTTAGCCCAAAGGGCATCGTAACATAGCAAAACGTGCCGCATGGGGTAGTGAACGAAGTGGCCAATTGGTCCGACTTCCTCATTTTGATCTGGTGGTATCCTGAGTATGCATCAACAAAACACAAAAGCTCCGAGCCAGCCATCGAGTCAATGACTTGTTCAATGCGAGGAAAAGCAAACGGATCTTTGGGACACGCTTTGTTCAAGCCGGTGTAATCAACGCACATTATTAATTCATTGGTTCCCTTTTTGGGGACAAGTACAGGATTGGCCACCCATCGGGTGTGAAGGACTTCTCGGATAAATCTAGCTTTAAGTAACCTAGCTATCTCTTTGCCAATGGCGTGTCTCTTCTCATCTCCAAAGCGTTATAGAGGTTGTTTCACTGGCTTACATTTTGGATCAATGTTTAAGCTATGCTCGGCAAGTTCCCTAGGTACACCTTTCATGTCGACAGGTTGCCAGGCAAAGATGTCCCTATTCTCACGGAGGAACTCGACAAGCGCGCTTTCCTATTTGGGATCCAGGTTCGTCCCAATGGCGGTGACCTTGGAGGCATCGCCTACCACAAGTTCCACCGGCTTGGTTTCGATGGCGGCCTTGAACGCATGAGCGGAGTCGGAGATCTGCTTCTTCGACGCGGGCATCTCTGAGTCATCGACCTTGCTCTGGATCTCTTTGAATTCTTCGCTGTAGAGGACAGCTTCTGCAACGGCTGCTTCATTGATCTCGCAGTCCCTTGCCTTGGTAAAGCTTCTGGATACGGTAATGACACCGTTTGGTCCGGGTATCTTGAGCTTATTGTAGACGAAGCATGGCTTGGCCATGAACGTGTGGAATATGCCGCGGCCGAATATGACGTGGTACACGCTCTTGAAGGGGACCACCTCAAAGGTCATGCGCTCTTGGCGGTAATTGTTAACATCGCCAAAGGCAACCTGAAGTGTAATGCACCCAAGGGACCGAGCTTCCCAACCAGGAACTACGCCATGGAAGATGGTGTTCGTCCGCCTTAGGTTTGCCTCCGTCAAGTTCATCTTCTGCAGTGTATCCAGGTACATGATGTTGATGCTGCTTCCACTATCCACCATACACTTGGTGAACTCCACGTCGTCAATCAGGGGGTTGATGACCATGGCGAACTAGTTCTCCATGGTTATAAGGTCTAGATGGTCCGTCCTGTCCCAAGTGATTGGAACTTCCGACCAGCGCGGGTACTGGGGAACTGGGGGGAGAGTAGCCATCAGGATCCTCAAAGAGGTCTTTTATTGTCGGACAGTGGGGGTGCCAAGGAAAGTGTGGTAGACTGGAGCCTTCTTTGCGAAGGGGTTCTTGCCCTTGTCGTCACTCTTGGCGGCGTGCTTGGGGTCAACGTCTTCGTCCATATCACTTGAATCCTTGGACTCCTCCTCCTTCTTCTTCCCTTTGCCCTTGCCTCGCGGTCTGTTCTTCCGACTTCGCTTGTAGCCGGACTCCGGGTCTTCCTTGAGGTCGTTGACAAACTTGCAGTGTCGATTGGTATGGGTGGCCTTACCGTTGGCATCGAGGTGTACGAGGCACGGCATATCGCGGTACTCCTCATAGGTTTGGGGAACACGGAGTAGCGCCGAGGTTGTTTCACTTCCTTGTTGCTGCCCACGGCTAGCTCCCCTTCCTCAGCCACGTTTTCCGCCATCACCTCGTGCTGCAAAAGTCATGGAGACCATGTCGGTAGATTGCTTTTCTTCTAGAGAGGTTTTCCGCTTTGTACTGATGTTCCTCCGAGCTTGAGTTGGAACGGCTGTTGCCGGCAGGGAGCCGCGAGCATCGTCGTCGGCAGTTGCGAACTCACTAGCCAACTAAATCATTTGGTTCAAGTCAAGCTGGTGATTGTCCTGCAAGCGCTTTAGCTTATATCGGAGCAACGTGCCTCTTTCCAACCCGTCGATGAAGGCGGCCATGGCGGTATGAGCGTGCACTCCTGCGCAGGAATTCTTCATGTCCAGCCAGCGAGAGAGGTAGGCGCGAGATGTCTCGTCTTTCTCTTGCACACACAGCTGTAGATCGCCCACAGTGCAGGGACGCTTGTATGTACCCTCAAAGTTCTTGGTGAACGCTTCTTGCATGTCCAATCATTTGTAGATAGATATCTCCGGCAAGTCGTCGATCCATTGACGGGCCGTGCCCGCCAACATTAATGGGAAGTACTTGACGGCGATGTTGGGGTTGCCTCCGACAATCTCCACTGCGTTGCCGTAGTCCTGCAACTATGTGGCTGGCTTGGTGGTGTCTTCATAGGGCTTGATGGTCTTGTCAATCCGGAAACCTTTGGGGTAAGTTGCAGACCATATTGCAGGTCCAAAGCAACGTGGTCCCAGGTATGGTCCTTCCCGAGCCTCGTGGATCTTATCGATCCGCGAACGTGCATCATATGGCTCCGGGTTCTTCTTTTTGTCAACAGGGGATGGGCTGCGTGAACGACACGGGCCCCCTCTGCCATGGTGACTGCTTGGTGGTGACGGAGGCGGAGGTGGTGGTGGGTTAGCCTTTTTGCTGTTACCCTCCTACGACGCCTCATGCCTGTCACGGTTGCTTGTCCGACGCGGAGGGTCGTGGCGTGACCTGCTCTTATGTCCTTGGTTGCGCTCTCCATCATGACGGGTCTGCTCCGTGTTGTCGCGGATGACGATGCTGCACTGCTTTGGTGGGGGCATATCTGTACGATGGTGAGCCTTGTAATCTTCGCGATGTCGGGGAGACCGGGGCGGTGGCGATGGGCGACGAGGTCGGGCTTTTTCTCCGTGGTCGGAGGATATGGGGATAGAATCCTTCCTGTTGCACGCATCTCTCTGTCTTCGTTCTGATGAACCCGTCTGGGATCCGACATCAAGAGGAGATATGTCCCTTGGCGGCTTGTACTGGCTAGATTGGCAGAGCGCTGGATCAGACTCAAGCCTCTGAGAGGTGGCCTTTTCCTGCTGCTTCACCGCCTTGGCCACTAGGTCGTAGACCTGCTACACTGCCTCAGGTGATCTATCCTGCTCCAGGAGGGTCTTGGCGACGATGAGGTTAAGGAGTGGGGTGGGCATCACCTGCTTGCCTTCACTGTCAATGTATGGCTTGGATTGTGCCGGCTTCGAGGGAGCCCATCCTAGGTTGCGCCATACACCAGGATCGTTGATGACACGAGTTGGAGCTTTCTTAGCCTTCTGCTGCTGTAGTAAAGTATTGTACTCGGCCTTCATTGCTCTAGCTTTCTCTATAGACTTCTGGGTGTTGACCAGACCTCGATCTAGCTTAGTGCCTTGCTCCGCGATGGCTTGCGCTTCCTCCAGCAGCTGCTGGCGTTTATCGTCAAGCTGGGTCACGTTCCGGTTATGAGCAACGGTTAGTGGCTCGACGAGGAGGTTGCCGTACATCACTCTATCAGCTGGAGTAACTTGGGCTGCTGCAGACGTAGATGCTGGAGGCGGCAAGTTTGCAGTGTTATTGTTGATCAGGCCGGTGCCGAGTTCCTGCGGCTACTGCACTAGGTTAGGCGGAGGAGGCATGACTTTTGCGCGATCATCGTCAACAGTAATAAGTGTCCCTTCCCCTTTTCCAGCGTTGTAGGCGGAGCTCGTCCGGGTTGATCTTCATCCATCGCCGTCCCAATGGTGACGAACACCCCTCGAGACGTGACGGCATTGTTGGCTTGCTCGTCACACGAGTACTCCTCCTCCATCTCCTGCATAGCAGAGTCTAGCTCTTCTGGACTGAAATCTATCTCCTCTGAATCTACAATGAAATCAGCATAAAGTGCGTCAATGACAGAGTCGGAGGGTGCCAGGACTTCATCGATGACGGGCGGTGGAGGTGCAGCGGCTGCGACGATGACTGGAGGTGGTGGTGGTGCTGCAACAATGGCGGCAGGAGGCGGTGGTGGCGGTCCCTGAGCGCAAGATCCATCTGGGCTGCTGCGTCAGCTTCCGCGTAGTTGTTGATGGTGCTCACCATCTCTTCGAGGGTAAGGCGTTCTGTTGCCTGCTGCCTTCTTAAAGAATGTCGGAGAAGCGTGCCACGGTCCAGTCCTTCCACGAAGTGATACAAAGCGTTATCATCGGGGTAGTGGGCCAGATCGGATCGTATACGGAGCCACCTGGCCAGGTAATCGCGGGGGTTTTCGCCTTCTCTCTGAATGCAGCGCGCCATATCAAAGATGGTAACCATGCCGATGAACTTGGATCTCTGTTGTCCAGACGCACGGGTGAAGCCGGCGGACTTGGAGTGATCTTCCACCTTTATATCCTGCACAGGGGTGAAAGAACATTTCTTAATCCTAGTGTTTTGTGTGTTACATAACAATACCAAGGATCATTTAATGTGTGTTGAAGTTTTGCAGCTCTATTTGAGAATAAAGGGAAAAGAACTCTGCCTTTGGGGGCGGATAATCCAGCCCCACCAGGGGCGGATAATCCGCCCCTCCCTTTGCCCAAGCAGGCGCAAGCCCTAGAAGGGGGGCGGAATTTTGGCCGGATTTTCCGGCCCCGCCGGATAATCCGCCGCTCAGGGGGGGCGGATAATCTGCCCCCCTGCTCATCGCCAAGGCGCAAGCCCCAGAGAGGGGGCGGAGTTTTGGCCAGACTTTCCGGTCTGGCCGGATAATCCGCCCCCCAAGAACTTCACCAAGCTTCACCAAGGCGCAAGCCCCAGAGAGGGGGCGGAGTTTCCCCCGGAGAATCCGCCCTTGGGGCGGAGTTTTCCCAGGGGGCAGATAATCCGCCCCAAGTGGGGGGCAGATAATCCGCCCCCAAAGTTGTGCAACGGCCAGATCTGGGGAGGGGGTATTTAAGCCAGCCATCCCCCTCCTGCCAAAACTCCTGATTCATCTCGAAAAAACCAGATCAGATCTGAAAGCTTTATCCAAGAGTGCTCCACCTAGATCCACCCAAAGGCCCCATACCTTGGGGAATCGAAGGAGGAGAACTCGATCTTCATCATCAGCAATCAAGCGCTTCATCTCTTCTCCATTCATTTGGAGAACCTCTGATCTAGTATTTCTTGCAAAGATCTAGATCCTCGTTTTTGTTTATATTGATAAACCTTGTTCTTGTGGCAGCTTGTTGTCATCTCGGGAGCCCCCAATTCGGTTGTGGGTGTGTGCCCCGATAGTGTTGTAAAAGGCACTGGTTCCCGCCTCGAAGGGATCCAATAGTGGAGAAGGTGGATCAGGCCTCTCGTGGCGAGATCCATCGGAGAATAGGGTGAGGCCTATTGTGGCATGGTGGTCTTAGAACCGCCCACCCCTCCAACGTAGATGTACTTCCCTTAACAAGGAAGGAACTGCGGTAAAACAAATCCCTGTGTCTCCGCGTGCTCCACTACGGTTTCCTCGCTCCTCTTTTACGTGCTTAGTAGTTAGGGTTACATATAGGGAAATTCTCGTAGTTGCATATCTAGAGAATTTACTTTGTGTCAAGCCTAAAATTGAAAAAGTATTAAAAATTGGTTAGCACCTATTCACCCCCCCTATAGGTGCCCAGACGATCCATTTCAATTGGTATCAGAGCCTCGGCTCTTATTTCGGGCTTAACCGCCTAAGAGAAGTATGTGTTCCAAGGGAGATGGGAGTGATGCTCCGGAGGTAGTCACCATGAACGATCTCAAGACGTTGGAAACAACCTTGGTGAGTTCAATGGAGGATAAGATGGAAGAGATGCATCAATTGATAACGCGTCTCTCCACATCCGCAGCATCACCTCCATCTAACTCTGAGGATACCACTCCGCAATCCAAGGAAACAGGTAAAACTGTTTCCAAAGATAACGAAGTGGTAGGTGATGATACTAGAAAGAGCTCCTCCTCGAAAAAGGATAGCGGTAAGGATGGATACAATGAGGTTCTCATGTGTATTCCCCTGATCCGCTTATTCCTCACCCACATATACATAATAGGGGTGATCCACCCAAACTTTCACCATCTACTTTCTCTCAATGGCAATTTTTGATGAAATCTCATGTGCATAGTTCCTCCATAGAGTTGTGGAAGATCATCAAAAATGGTCTTCATGTTGGAAATCCTAACAATCTCACAAGAAGAGAAGTGGTCGATAGCCAACTCAATGCTACAACTCTACACATGATACAGCTTGGTGTGGGTGACAAAGACATGCCACACGTTCAGCATCTTAGCACAGCTACAGAAGCTTGGGATGCTCTCACCGAGCTCTTCATCGGAAATGAAAGTATGAGAAGGAATAGATATGATGCCTTGAGCAATGAAGCTGAAGGATTTTATATGCTGGATGGAGAAGACCACGAGGACATGTATAGGAGGCTCAAGGCAATAGCCACAACCTTCAGAAACCACGGTGCAGCTCATGTTGATGATGCTTGGATCAAGCGCAAGTATGTCAGTTCTCTTATGCCATTTGAGCCCACAGATTTGAAAAGTCTACAAGGTAGGCATAACTATCACCTCATGTCATCCAATGAGGTAATGCAAGAAATGGCCGCCTTCAAAGTGGCTGCCAAGAATGCCGAAGATGCTCGTGCTCGAGCTATGGGGATGCAAAAGGGGGTCAACATGGCCTTGAAGACTAGTGTGATTGATCATGGTGAATATGCGGTAGAAGTTCTGGACTGTCCCGAAGATATAAAAAGGATCCACTGACAATACTTGGCTCTTTATGCAAGAAACTTTTGGAAAGATCCAGCCAAGGCTAAAGCTGAACTAGATCGCAAGAGTGGAGCCTATGGAAGAAAAGAAAATGGTCCCAAGCTGAGAACATGCTTTAGTTGTGGTGACCGGCTGCACTTCGTAGCTGAGTGTCCATATCAAAGTAGAGAGGATAATGGAGGAAGACTCATTTTCAAGGACAAATCAAAATCTCCACGTAAGAAACCGTTTGTAAAGAAGAATGCTCCTTTCAAGAAGCAACCAAAGATTGTCCTAGTGGCTCAAGAAGAATATTCATCGGGGAGTGAAGATGAGGACGAGGACAATAGCTCTCAAGAGGTGGCTGCTATAGCCACCACATCTACATCAACATCTCTCTTCGACTCTCCGAACGAAAACATCATCAACAAGAATGCTACTTGCCTCATGGCAAGAAGCTCCGAGGTAACTTCTTCTAACTCTTCTTTTCCCAATGCTATGATAGACATGGATGATCCTGCTAGTCTTAAGGTTAAAGAAGAGATTATTGCTTTGGATTATTTCTATACTAACTTGCAAGGTGAGCACAAAGTTCGTTTTGAGGCTCTTATGGATCAGCTGGCCCAAAACGAAGCACTCCTCGAAGAAAAGGGCAGAATTGAAAGGGAGGAAGCAATGGAAATTGCATCCCTAAAAAATGCTCTTGAAGAAGAAGAAGAAGCTCGAGTCTCTCTTGAAGAGAGGCTTGAGTCTATGGAAGAGTCACATGAAGAAATTGTGACTAAACTCATTAAGGAACATGACAATGCTGTCACCAAGGCAAAGAAGTTAAAGAAGGAAAGGGTTGACTTTGGGTCTGCTCATGATAGACTCTCCGAGGAATTGGAGAAACTTGACAATGCTCACAAGGCGTTGAAAAACGAGTTCTCTATTCTCAATGAGTCACATGATCGGCTTCAAAGTCGATTGGCCAAATATGATACTCCTAGCTCGTCCAACTCAACATATAGTAACAAGAAAAATGCTAGTGTGGAAAAAGAAGTGATCAAGGACATCACTACAAAGGACAAAGGTGTGCTTGATGAAGTCCTTGGCAAGCAAAGGTCAAATCATGGTAAAGAGGGACTTGGGTATGTCACCAAGTCCAAGAAGAAGAAAACCAAGAAGAACAAGACCAAGAATGTGCAATTAAAGACAAGCACTGCTGAGAAGGTTGTCACAAAAGACAAGACTAATAATATTGGTTTTGCAGGGTCTCACAATCCGAATTATGAACTCTTTTGTGATGACTATGGCGATGTTTATGCTTATTATGTTGGTCCTTTTGATGAATATATTGCTTGGTCTATTTGGGTCCCAAAGACCCTTGTTACTAACATGAAAGGACCCATTGAAAAATGGGTACCTAAAACCAAGAAGTAATTTTCTTGCAGGGCTATGCTTCCGGTGGGTCGAAATGGGTGCTGGATAGTGGCTGCACTAGTCATATGACCGGAAGCAAGGAGATCATCACAGAGATGCGTCCAAATCATGATAATATCATAGTCTCCTATGGTGATAAGTCTAAATCTCAGGTATTGGGTCTTGGCAAGGTTGTGGTTGCCCACGATATCTCTCTCGTGGACGTCATGCTTGTTGAGACCCTTGGCTACAATCTTCTTTCTGTTCGTGCCCTTGGAAAGAAGGGTTTTGCTGTTTTTATCGATGATGATTTGGTGGTACTCTTATGGAGCAAGTCTCTAAAGGTCGCTTTCATTGGATACGTCGAAAATGACCTGTATGTGGTGGACTTCTCGGGAAAACCACTTCGGGTCCAATGTGTCTATTCGGAAAGGCCGACGTGGGCTGGCTATGACATCGCCGTTTAGCCCATGTCAACTTGAGAACTTTGCAAAGTCTCCAAAAGGGTGGCCACATCCTTGGACTAAAAGACAATGTCTCTTTTGCCAAAGATCGTGTTTGCAGGGCTTGTCTTGAAGGAAAAATGCATGATTCTCCCCACAAGAGGAAGACTATTATGTCATCAAAGAGGATCTTGGAATTACTTCATGTGGATTTATTTGGTCCTCCTTCTCATGCAAGTCTTGGTGGGAAGAAGTATTGCTTGGTCATCGTCGATGATTACTCAAGATATACATGGGTATATTTTTTCAAGCTGAAAAGTGAGACTCAACAAACTGTCATCGACTCTGCCAATGAAGTTCAACGTCAACACAATGTTCCCATCTTGGCAATTACAAGTGACAACGGTTCCGAATTCAAGAACTACACTTTAAACGAGTTTCTTAGCGAAGAGGGGATTAAACACCAATATTCCACTGCGTACACCCCTCAACAAAATGGTGTAGCCGAGAGGAAGAACCGTACTTTGATGGATATGGCAAGATCTATGCTAGCTGAATTCAAGTCTCCTTATAATTTTTGGGCTGAAGCCATATCCACTGCTTGTCACTCATCAAACCGGCTCTACCTTCGGAAGATCTTGGAAAAGACCCCATATGAAATACTTACCGGTAACAAACCCAACATCTCATACTTCAGGGTATTCATGTGTTTCTTTCTTATTAAAGGTGTCCGTTTGTCAAAATTTGAATCCAAGGCTTTAGAAGGTATTTTTGTTGGTTACGGTGCCGAATCCCACACTTATAGAGTCTACAACAAGCTCGCTTGGATTGTTGTAGAATCTTGTAGTGTGGAGTTCGATGAAAATAACGGCTCCTTTGTAGGGCAAGTTGATGTTTGTGATGCACATGTTGAAATACCCCAAGAAGCCATAAGAAGAATGGGCGTGGGATTTTTCCGCCCCATTGAGGAACCCCTTGTGGCGGATCGGGAAGGACAATGCTCCACACATGTGGAGCCCTCATCTACACAAGATCAACAAGCTCCTACTGTTGGAGACAATCCTGCACCAACACCACAATCTGCTGAAGACCATCTGTCCCCTGGACAAGCTGGTAGTCCCAGGCCGGACTATCCGCCCCCTCCAAGGGGCGGACAATCCGCCCCTGGCACTCCAACTCGTTCCAGAGGATCCGAAGGAGAAGTCAACAACTCTGAAGCTCCCAGGCCGGATTCTCCGGCCCCCGGGGGCGGAGTATCCGGTCCTGGGTCTCCAACTCCAGTCAGGCTTTCTCAGGAAGATGGTTCTGGTACTTCACCTCCCAGGCCGGATAGTCCGGCCCCTCCAAGGGGCGGATTATCCGGGCCTGAAGAAAATTTTCAGCAACAATCTTCTGGCAGTAACGATGACCAAGATCAAGGGCAGGGCAGTAATCAAGACAAGGATACAACTATTGAATCCACTCCTCCTAGAAACAATAAGGAAATTGAGGCTCGTCGCAAGGCTCGTGCTGATCGGAACCTTGAACTAAGAGGTCACACTCTTGACAAGGTTGTGGGTGATCTACGACGAAGGGTATCCACTAGAAGAGAGCTTGCAAGCTTCTGTGATCATCAAGCTCACATTTCCATGGTTGAACCGAAGAAGGTTTTTAATGCTCTTGAAGACCCCGATTGGGTTGTCGCAATGCATGAAGAATTAAATAACTTCGAACGCAACAAAGTTTGGAAGCTCGTAGAAAAACCAAAGGATTGCCGCAATGTTATTGGCACCAAGTGGATATTCAAGAACAAACAAGATGAAAATGGCATTGTTTTGAGGAATAAAGCATGACTCGTGGCTCAAGGATTCTCTCGAGTGGAAGGAATTGATTTTGGCGAGACCTACGCTCCTATGGCTCGCCTTGAGTCCATCCGTATCCTTCTTGCATATGCAGCCCATCATAATTTTAAATTACAACAAATGGATCTTAAGAGCGCTTTCCTTAATGGTCCTCTACATGAGTTAGTATACGTCAAGCAGCCCCCGGGGTTTGAGGACCCCAAATTTCCGAACCATGTCTACAAACTCGATAAGGCGCTCTATGGCCTTAAACAAGCCCCACGTGCGTGGAATGAGCACCTTAAAGAGCTTTTGCTAGACCGTGGATTCAAAGTTGGGCAAATCGATCCCACTCTTTTTACTAAGAAGGTTAATGGGGAGCTTTTTGTATGCCAACTTTATGTAGATGACATTATTTTTTGCTCTACTAACCAAGCTTTTAACGATGAATTTTCGAAGCTTATGACTGACAGGTTTGAGATGTCCATGATGGGTGAGCTTAGGTTCTTTCTTGGATTTGAGATCAAACAACTTAGAGAGGGAACCTTTATTAATCAAGCTAAGTACATCCAAGACATGCTCAAAAGGTTCAAGATGACGGATCTCAATGGCGTTGCTACCCCTATGCAAACAAAGTGTCATCTTGAGCTCAATCCCAAGGGTGAAGACGTGGATCAAAAGGTATACCGATCCATGATCGGCTCTCTCCTTTACCTTCGCGCATCTAGGCCTGATATCGTGCTAAGTGTAGGAGTGTGTGCAAGGTACCAAGCTGCTCCTAAAGAAAGCCACTTAGTGGTAGTCAAGCGAATCTTCTGATATTTGGTTCATTCCCCAAAATTTGGGTTATGGTATCCCAAGGGTTCAAGTTTCTCTCTATGTGGTTACACTGATTCAGACTGGGCTGGTGACAAAGATGATACGAAATCAACCTCTGGTGCATGCCAATTCTTGGGCAGGTCTCTAGTGTGTTGGTCATCAAAGAAACAGAATTGTATTTCACTCTCAACCGCCGAAGCTGAATATGTTGCTGCTGCAAGTGCTTGTACTCAATTGTTATGGATGAGGCAAACTTGAAAGGAATATGGTGTCAATTGTGACAAAGTGCCTCTTTTATGCGACAATGAAAGTGCTATCAAAATTGCTTACAATCCCGTGCAGCATACAAGAACAAAACATATAGAGATTCGCAACCACTTTATTCGGGATCATGTTGCTCGTGGAGATATTGCTCTATCCTTTGTGAGCACGAAGAACCAACTTGCTGATATTTTCACGAATCCCCTTGATGAAGCAAGATTTTGTTATTTGAGGAATGAGCTAAATATCATAGATTCAAGGAGCTTGGCTTGACTACCCTTGCACACTCACTTGCTCTTATTCATGTATTTGGTTTAGATGCGGGCCTAGACATAGGGGGAGTGTGGTCCTAATTGATTGGGCCAACCCTCCCCCCATAATGCCGAAAGCAAGTAAAATCATTTCCCTTAATATAATTTTGTGATATGTGGGTCATCGATGAGCATTGGTTTTGAACTCAAGATACATCTTCGCGGTGTCATGCCATGCGCTCCAACATGGTGGCCTCAGCCACCGCCCTCTTCCTTGAGAAGAGTTGGTTTTTTCATGGGTCCCGTTGGATTTTCTTGCATATCTCATGTTCTTATGGAAAACACACTCAAATTTGGCTTTTGATTGATTTGATTCTTGCAAATTTGGGTGTGAATTCTGGGTGTCCAGGGGCGTTAGAATCGCTCTTCTTCCTTTTTGGCGTTTCGATGCCAAAGGCGGAGAAGTAGTTCTATTAGGTCTCGTGGATTTGCAAGGGTTGGGCACAAGCTTTTCGATTTTAGTCGTTTTTATTTGCTTGCTTGTGCCTTTTTCTAGGGTGAACTCAGTTGCTATTTGTGGTTTTTTGTGCAAGACTATGTCGTACTCCACAGTTTGGTACTATGTTTGGTATGCATGGAATTCTGGATTTATCTATCATGGACCCCATGGAATTCTGGAATTATGGAGCATATTTGATGGCATATGGATTCATGGGATTATCTATGTATGCCTTGGCTATATTCTCATTCCGGTGGTATGACATTTTTTCCCAAACCTTAAAGTAGTGTTCTACCTAGTGTGTGTATTTGTATTCAAATGCAAATCTTAAATATGCACACATCTAGGGGGAGCGTCTTTCATTATTTAAGGTGGCATTTGCCGGTTTTATTGCAAATCCTAGTATTGTCATCTAACACCAAAAAGGGGGAGATTGAAAGAACATTTCTTAATCCTAGTGTTTTGTGTGTTAGATAACAATACCAAGGATCATTTAATGTGTGTTGAAGTGTTGCAGATCTATTTGAGAATAAAGGGAAAAGAACTATGCCTTTGGGGGCGGATAATCCGGCTCCACCAGGGGCGGATAATCCGCCCCTCCCTTTGCCCAAGCAGGCGCAAGCCCCAGAAGGGGGGCGGAATTTTGGCCGGATTTTCCGGCCCCGCCGGATAATCCTCCCCCTGCTCATCGCCAAGGCGCAAGCCCCAGAGAGGGGGCGGAGTTTTGGCCGGAATTTCTGGTCTGGCCGGATAATCCGCCCCTCAGGGGGGCCGGATTATCCGCCCCCCAAGAACTTCACCAAGCTTCACCAAGGCGCAAGCCCAAGAGAGGGGGCGGAGTTTTCCCAGGGGGCGGATAATCGGCCCCAAGTGGGGGGCGGATAATCCGCCCCCAAAGTTGTGCAACGGCCAGATCTGGGGAGGGGGTATTTAAGCCAGCCATCCCCCTCCTGCCAGAACTCCTGATTCATCTCGAAAACGACCAGATCAGATCTGAAAGCTTCATCCAAGAGTGCTCCACCTAGATCCACCCAAAGGCCCCATACCTTGGGGAATCGAAGGAGGAGAAATCGATCTTCATCATCAGCAATCAAGCGCTTCATCTCCTCTCCATTCATTTGGAGAACCTCCGATCTAGTATTTCTTGCAAAGATCTATATCCTCGTTTTTGTTTATATTGATAAACCTTGTTCTTGTGGCAGCTTGTTGTCATCTCGGGAGCCCCCAATTTGGTTGTGGGTGTGTGCCCCGATAGTGTTGTAAAAGGCACCGGTTCCCGCCTCGAAGGGATCTAATAGTGGAGAAGGTGGATCAGGCCTCTCGTGGCGAGATCCATCGGAGAATAGGGTGAGGCCTATTGTGGCATGGTGGTCTGAGAACCGCCCACCCCTCCAACACAGATGTACTTCCCTTAACAAGGAAGGAACTGCGGTAAAACAAATCCCTGTGTCTTCGCGTGCTCCACTACGGTTTCCTCGCTCCTCTTTTACGTGCTTAGTAGTTAGGGTTACATATAGGTAAATTCTCGTAGTTGCATATCTAGAGAATTTACTTTGTGTCAAGCCTAAAATTTAAAAAGTATTAAAAATTGGTTAGCACCTATTCACCCCCCCTATAGGTGCCCATATGATCCATTTCAAGGGGCGGTTTGGGTGGGCCTTGAATTTTTTCGATCTTTGCTGGCAAATTCCGAAGAGAGATCCGGCATCGATCCTTCCGCGAACGTATCCTGCCCGTATGCGGTCCGTGCAGGCCTTTAGTTTTTCCGATATTTGTCGGAAAACTCTGAAGAGAGATCCGATCCTTCCGCGAACGTATCTTGCCCGTAGGCGGTCCGTGCGGGCCTTGATGCTCCTCCGACACCCAGGGAACTAGTGCCCGAGTCGGTTTCGCTGATGAGGAGGTGGATGTCTCTGATAGGAACGATCGAACACCGCGTAGGGTTCATCTTAGCAGGGATCCAGAACTCGTTAGGAGGGATGACTGGAACGTTGCCGGAGAAGAGAACACGACCGATGGCCACGGTTTTGCCGATTCCCGCGAAGATCTTGGTCCTCGCCCGCTGGAGAGCCTGAAGCACCTCTTGCCCCACGGTGGGCGCCAACTGTCGTGGTATTGCCGACGAGTACGCCATGGAGGGGTCCTCATAGTGCGTGTTTAGAGACGTGGGGTAAGGCGGACGGTTGACGGGTACGAGGTAACACAGCTTACCCAGGTTCAGGTCCCACGACTGTGGCGGAATCCTACTCCTGCTATAAATCACTATAAGGGCAATACGCCGAGTTACAGAAATAGGTTCGCTGTGCGAGGTTGTATGAATCGATACTAGCTTGTCCGAAGTTGTGCCCTAAAGGCTCCCATAGGCCCGACTTATATAGTCGCCAGGTCCTAGGGTTATAGGGAAAAGTCCTAGCCGGACAGGTTATAGAGTCCTACACCGTCTATTACTAGTCTTGTGTATCTTCCACTCCAAGGCTCCGGGTACGCTGGTGACTCCATCGTAGCCTTCCTTTATCCGGCATGGGCCTCCCTTCTGGATCCATCTAACTGGGCCGCCCAGCAGGCCATAGGCCATGCTACCAACTGTGGGCCACCCGGGTTATCCAGATAAGTGACATGCTATGAGGATACCCATATAGCATATCCCCAACAGGTGTGGCGTCAAGGTAAATGGCGCCACTTCATGGTTGTCATCCACCAGCATCAACTATTACAACTACTTTAAATAGACACGCAGGTCTTAACGGAATTAAAAGATAACCATATGGCTCCTGCCGGTTGCCGACTTACAATAAGGAACATTGCATACATCATATATAATCACAATCATGGCCATATCACATCACAACACACCCCTGCAAAACAAAGTTAGACGCCTCTAATTTTCTTTGCATATTTTACGTGGTTTGGGGCTTTCAATAAGTGTTGTTCTAACTTATGAACAAGAACCACAACGTTGATATTTGAACTATCAAGTGCCCATTGTAAATTGAATCTATACTATGATGGGAGAGACAGACACCCGCAAAGCCACTTATGCAATACAAGTTGCATGTTGAGTGTGGAGCAAGTCTCATGAACGATGTCATGTAAGGTTAGCCCGGGCCGCTTCATCCCATCATACCGCAAGATGCAAAGTACACAAAAAGCAATTGATAATAAAGCACCACCACCCACAATAACCATTGTGTTCTACTCATGCAAAAGATCTACATATAGACCTGGCTCTGATACCATTGTAGGGGTTCATAGCATGGAAAACAAAAAAATTCTACCGCATGCACACAAACAAGCCAAGATCTATCTACTAGATTGTAGCAACGAGTCGATAGAAGCACACACCCTCGAAGATTCCAAAGCGGATAACGAGAGCAGATTCTCGTGGGTGATGTAGTCGTACACTTGCCGATCTCAAGATCGCGTAGACGATCCTTCCGGCGCTGCGTTCCGGCAGCGCTTCCGCAGTCGGTCACACGTTCGGTACTCGATGAAGACCTTCCTCTCCCATGTTCCAGCAGACAGCGGAGGTTGTAGTTCTCCCCTCGCGATTCCGGCAGCTGACGAGGTTTGATCTCATCAATGCCCATTGTTATGGACTTGGGTTTTGGAGAAGATGGGGATGCTGGAGATCGTGGAACAGTTAGCAAACAAGCAACACAGGGACACAAGGTTTACCCAGGTTCAGTCCCCCGGAGGGAAAACCCTACTCCTGATTGTCTGCTCTTGATTACGGCGGAACCGAAGGTTACAGGGGTGCGCAGATGCAATCTGGCGTGGTGGTGTGTATGCGAATGTATGAGTCGAGAGATCTAGGTAGTGCCCTCCTGGCCTTTATATAGACTTAGGCAGGTCTCGGGCATAGACCTAGTCGGTTACAGGTTCTAGGGTTTTACCCCTTTGAATTTCCTATCTACTCTAGTCTTGCTCTCCAAGGATCCGAAGGCGTCGTGGGCCTAGGCCACCCGAAAGTCTTCACGGGTCGGCGTATATTTGTCGTGGGCCTTCCTTGGGCTGGACCAGGTATGCCGAGATCATGCACCCGCGGGGTATAACCATGTCAGTAGCCCCCCGAGTGATCAGTCGAATCGTAGATTCGGCTGAGGACTCTTCAATCTTTCGGGTGCAACTATGTATTTCAATAGTTTATGTGTAGGGATTGTTAATGCGTGTTCCTGACTCACCCGACGGATCAGGGTCAGTTAACTGTCTTAGGACGAAACAACACGATCTTCCTCAGGTTCGAGTCCCTCAACTTGAACCCGGAACATATGCTGGCGTAATTCGACTCAGGCCGCGGAGGACTTACAGGAGTGGAATTCCAGTGATTTTAACTGATGTACCCAACGCGTCCGTCAGGATTTTTCATCGCGCCTGCTGGCACGGGTTTATACTAGCAAAGCGTAGTCGCGTGCGTTGCCAGGCCATCAGATGATATCTGTAGGTCTTATCTTTGTGTCGCAGACACAGCATCCGAATGTTTGTCACCGCGGAGGTATTTCGGGTGGCCAAGGAGATCGTTGTTCACTCAGCGTTTTGTTGGGGCAGAGCTGCCGAAAAGTTTTTTGCATGCTGATCCGAAAGATCACAGTCGAAGAATTCATAGGGTGCGCGATCAACGCTCCCTATGGGAGTAGCCCCCGAGTGTCTGTTCGAGTCGTAGACTCGAGTGGAGACTTTTAGTTCAAACGTTGTTCAGTTGATAAGTCCGTAGGACACAAAAAATTTCGAATGCTTAAATCCATCCTCCCTATGGGAGTAGCCCCCGAGTCCGTAGTGGAGTCGTAGACTCAACGTAGGACTCGAAGGAACAGTTCGTTGTTATTCATCCTTCGGGTGCGCGGCCAGCGCTCCTAATAGGAGTAGCCCCCGAGTATTTAGTCGAATCGTAGATTCGAGTGAGTACTCTTAGCTTTGAAGCCGAAGAAATTGTAGTTGTTGCTAGTATAGCTTTTGATGAGATCAGTGCTGACGATCAATGACCTCAAGCGTCTGCTGCGCCAGAGATGACTTGACTGGAGGAACGTGGGTCCCACTTGCTGACCTTGAATTGACCGGTCACGCGCGGCGTCTAGATAATTACGGCATCTCCTCGATTTCCGCGCATAGTGGACGGCGTGGTAACGACGGTTCATTGTGATGCTGACACGTGTATGGCCAGATCTGCCGTTGGCGTTAGGTCTTCTTGATGGACGGTTGCCGTGCATCGTCTTCGCCATTATAATCATTGGGGAAAGCTGCAGTTTGTTTTCACCGCATCTACTCTTGTTCTCAATGCCTCCTTGTGCTCTAGCAGTTCTTGCTGCGCGCTGGAATATCCTTCCACATTTCCATCTTCCCTTTTGCGCTCTCACCGCCGGCACCGCCGTAGCGCGATGGGGAAAACGAATAAATCATCCTCTGCGGTTGGTACAAGCGCCGCCGGAGGAAAGAAAGGTGCCACCGCTACCCGTGTCACCGACGGTGGTTGGCGGCGATCAGAGACGCGGGAGAGTGGCCTCCGCAAACTTCGTGAGCGGGGCTTGATCCCGCAGGACAGGGAGGCCGTCAGACTCCCCGGTAACGAGGTAATCCCCTGTCCCCCAGCTGGGTATTGGGTTATGTTTCTCTCCTTCGTTATACGTGGGTTTTCCTTTCCAGTCCACAACTTCCTTCGTGGGCTGCTCTTTCTCTATGGCGTCGAGCTGCATCATCTTTCGCCCAATTCTCTTCTTCACATTGCTTGTTTCATCACTTTTTGCGAGTGCTGGCTCGGCATTGAGACGCACTTTGGCCTCTTCCGGAAACTTTATTCCGTGAAGAGGCAGTCTGGTTCGGATGGTGTTTATCCCATTGGGGGTTGCATCATCTCCCTCAGGCCCAATCTGCTTTTCTTTTCCTTTTCCATGTCCGAATCTGTCCAGTACTGGCGGAGGCGATGGTTTTATATCTGCGACTCCGTAGTGCCTGGGCAAGATTTTGGTCTTGTTCCTTTTGACCCCTCCCAAAAGATTGAGCCGAAAAGGTCTTGGGAAAACAAGATCTTGGATGGCGAGGAGGCGGAGATAGAGGCGCTATATCGGCGGGTGGAGGATCTCTAGTTGATTCCGGAGAAGGAGGTTAATGGTGTGGACATCATCCGCACCTTTCTCGAGCGTCGGGTGCAGCCACTCCAGGCTAGGGTGCACCCATTGTTCCTTTATACTGGCCGGCGTGATCCGACGAGGGTGTCGGCCGAGAAAATCTCCGAGGGGGATCTTGATAGGGCCCTTCGCTCGCTGTTGAAGTTCAAGGCCGGAGATAAAATCCCGGGGAAGTCGCTGACTCCGCTGTTTTCTTTGGCGTTGGCTGTTCCACATGTGTAGATTCGTGCGCGTAGCGCTTTCGTCGACTGCGTATTTATTTTTCTTTGTTTGCTAACAAAGTCCCTTCTTTTTTGCAGAGCTTCAAGGTGCCGGGCATGGTGCCGCCATTGCCTGAAAAATATCAGAATGCTCCGGATAATGACGTGGTGGATTCCGTGTCCGAGCTGCCATCGGCGCGATCTCCGGCGGAAGATGCCGACGAGTCGAGCGAGGACCACACGCGCAAACGATCACGGAGCTCCAGCGAGTCTTCGGATGCCTCGACTCCTCCAACTCCCAGAAACCCTCTGTGCCTTGAGCGTCACAGTGACGGGCATGGAGGCTCTTCCTCTCCCATTCCTGCCATTCCTGTGCGGGCTGTAGCGCCGCACCCGCCAGCGAAGCGGAAGAAGTAAGAAAAGAAGGAAGAGAAGAAGGAAGACAAGAAGGGGGAGAAGAGAGCCCGAAGGACTCCTCCTGTCTTCGACCTGAGCTCGCTGGACTCGTCAGTTTCCTTTATACTGTTGTCTTTTTGTTGTTGACTTTTTGTGCTTGTGTTAAATATTTCGTGTGCAGGCACTCCTCCCACGAATCCTCCAGTGATGGTGCTCGGGAGATTATGGGAGAGTCGAAGGTTGCGTCTCCTCCTCCTCAGACGGTGGCAACTTCGAGGGGCGCTGCTCCGAACCCTCCTCCGCAGGAGGTGCAGGTGGTTGCGCCTCAGAATTTCGCCAGTGGGCCTTCGGCATCACCGTTGGATCATGTAAGTCGTCTATCACGGGGGGAGCCCCCGAGTGTGTAAAAAAGAGTTCTCTTATTTTGTTCTTCAAGTCTCGGGGGGAGCCCCCAAGTGTTTTCGTGTGAGTCTTTTTCTTCTGCTTTCTCCTGTTGGGCGTAGCCCCCGAGTCTTTTTCCTGAATGGTGGTTCTTCTTCCTGCACCTTTTGTGCAGGAAGCCAAGCGGCTGGTGCAGGAGCGCCTGGCGCTAGAGGCCAACCTCCAACAACTTCAAGGTACCCGTATGCTTTTGGTGGTTCTTTCCTTTATTCTTGTCCTGCTTTCTGACGTTTGCTTGTTTTGAATGCAGAGGACCATAATACCTCTCTCCGTGAGATCGACGCTCTCAAGAAGAGCCTTGGTCAGGCGGAGAAGAAGGCTGAGGACGCCGCTGGTGCGAAGGAGCGCCTTGAGATGGAGCTGGCCAAGGCAGCCGAAGCTAAGGAGCGTCTGCAGCAGGAGGCTACGGACCGCGAGGAGCAGCTTGCCATGGCTGCGACTGCGCGTGAAAGAGAGGTGGCGGGCAAGCTCATGGCTACTGCCAAGGCTGTTTCGGGTGAGTACCTTATTTTTGCTTCTGTATTTTCGTTTCTTGCCTTTCTTCTGTGTTACTGTCCTCAGTCTTCTCTTTTGTTTTGCCTCAGATGCCGCAGGCATCAAGTTTGACCGCGGCGCTCTGGAGCACGGGAGTGCTCTAGATGATGCTACCGTAGCGGTCGAAGATCGCTGCAGCACCGTCGTCAGCTCCCTTGCCAAGGCGAAGGAAGTCCTTGGCCGCTTCTACAGGGAGCTTGTCCCTAAGGGCGCGACCCTTGATGATGTTGACGCCCTGGCGGAGTCCTTGTCAGCCGAAGCGCCTGCAGCGTACAAGCGCAAGCAGAAGGGCATCGGCGCGTCCGTCGGGCTGGCAATGGCCTTGGCGGCTGGAGCGGAGCTGGACCTTCCCCAGATCACCTCCCGGATGCCGACGATCGCGGATGGATCTGAGGTAGCTTTTGCTACCTACTCTGATCGCTGCAAGCGATATGGGCCGAAGCTCATTGATCTGCTGTCCGAGTATGCGCTGCGACAACAGGGGGAGGCCAAGGCGAGGCAGTCCGGCTCTGAGGCTACTCAGGGTGCCGCATCTTAGGCATTGTAGCTGTAGGATAGTTTGTAGTCTCCTTTTGCTGTAATTATGTTGAGGAACGAAACCATTGTGCCACGTAGTGGCTTTTATATGCTTAATGAATTTTGCTGAGTTGTGCTCTTCTATGTCTGAATGTTTATGTCCTTTGCTTTTCTGCTGTTCTAGGTTCCTTCAGGTGTTGACCCTGTTGACACCTCGCCTGCAGCGCAACTGCGGCCATCTTTGGATGATTCTTCACAACTCGCTTTTCTTTGAGACCGTGTTTGTAGTATTGAGAGGGAGTTGCTTGGTTTGCGTGGTCATGCCGATGTTTGGAAGTCCAAGGCGGATCGCGGTGTAGCCAGAGAGGAGTACTTGATGGCGGAACTGCTTCGGCTGTCTGAGAAGCTTCAATGTAAGTTGCTCTTTGTTTCGAGCTGCAGCTCAGTTCTTTGGATGAGTCTGCTGGCCTTGCCTCTTATTTTGTGCAATTGTCGCAGGTGCTAACCTTGCTCCGAGGGAAGAGAAGGAGCGTGTCGCTGTTCGGGTTAATTGCTTGACTCAACAGGACATGGAGGCTGGCGGCTTCTTCTAGATGGATCGTGACCGTGCCACGGCTCTGGCGACGGTGCAGGATCGTGTGCACCATGTTTCGCGGGTGCTTCGTCAGGTGCAGACATCGGTTGCCTCGGTGTTGCATGTCATGTTTCCATTGGATGTCGTGCCAACAAGCCTTGCGGGTCTTCTGTCGAGGTTTTGGAGCGTGAGCAATGTCAAGGAGTTGGTGCGGCAACAGATCGTCGCGGGAGTGAAGGCTGCTTTGTCCCTTGTGAGGCTGCACCGGCCAGATGTAGATTTGTCTGTTGTAGCAGCTGGGCCACCTCTTCGCCGGATGGTGGCGAGTGGGATATGCGTCCTCATTATGCGGCTGTAAGGCAGTATGCCGATCAGGTAGCAGATTTGTTTGAGCACCGTGCTCAAGTTATTCTTGAGAATAGGTAGTACCTGTAAAATAGATAGATGTAAAATTTGTATATTTCGACTGGGCGTATTGTGCCCTTTGTTATAAAGGTTTTTTTATTGTGAGCATGTAGTGCTTTGTTTGAATACGTGTCCTTTTCGTTTGCCTGACGTGGTCAGCTACTCAGGTGTACACGTGTGATCCTCGTCGATGAAATCGTGAGGTGGGGGGAGCCCCTGACTGCGTTTGTAGCATAAAGTAAAGTTGCAAGTACCGAACAAGATTTTGGGGCGGAATACTTAGCTTTATTTATATCGTAATGGAGGAAGTACATTGTTCGGCTGAATAGCCTTGGCTGAAAAGCCTTATTGAAAGTAAAAGGGGTAGGTAGCTATGGGTAGAATCGCCGCAAGTGTGCGATGTTCCATGGGTTGGAGTATGCAACTCCAGACTCCACGTGCTTGAGGCGATAGGCGCCACCTGGGATGACTTCGGTGAAAACGTAGGGTCCTTCCCATGGCGATTCGAATTTCTTCGGTCGCTCTTGCTTGAGTCGCAAGACGAGGTATCCTTCGACGAAGGACCTTGGGCGTAGCCGTCGGCTGTGGTAGTTGCGGAGACTCTGTTGGTACACCGCTGATCGAGCTGCTGCTATGTCTCTTGCTTCGTCGAGTGTGTCCACGGCGTCTTCGAGTGTAGCGGTGGATTCGGCTTTGCTGTAAGCGACGACCCGGGGGGCCTGGTGGCGTACTTCGGCTGGTAGCACGGCTTCGGCTCCGTGCAGCATGAAGAACGGTGTGTAGCCGGTGGAGCTATTTGGCGTAGTACGCAAACTCCATAGGACGGATGGCAGCTCTTTCGTCTAGGCTCCGGCCTTTCGTTCGAGTGGGATCATGAGGCGCTTTTTGATGCCAACGCCGATTAGACCGTTGGCCTTTTCCACCTGCCCGTTTGTTTGCGGGTGTGCCACTGAGGCGTACATGATGTTGATCCCGAGGCCTTCGCAGAAGTCCTGGAATTCCTAGGAGATGAAGTTTGATCCATTGTCGGTGATGATGCTGTGCGGTACGCCGAACCTGTAGACAATGGACTCGAAGAACTTGACGGCGGTCTTGCCCTTTTGGTTGGTGACCGGCATGGCCTCGACCCACTTGCTGAATTTTTCGACTGGGACCAGGAGGTAAACGTGTCCCCTTTCAAGGACTTTGGCAGTTTGCCGATCATGTCGAGGCCCCATTGAGCAAAGGGCCAAGCTATAGTTATGTGTCTGAGCTCTGACCCGGGTGCGTGCGGTTTGTCGGCGAACCGTTGGCACCCATTGCATCTTCGGACGATGTCCTTTGCATCGCTCATGGCCGTTGGCCAGTAGAATCCGGCTCGTAGAGCTTTGGCGACAAGGGAGCGGCTGCCTGCGTGATGGCCGCAGATGCCCTCGTGGATGTCTTGGAGGATGGCTTTCCCGTCACCGATGGTGACGCACCTTTGTAGTACACCCGTAATACTGCGCTTGTACAGCTCACCATTGATGATGGTGAAGGCTTTTGACCGACGAGATATGCGCCGGGCATCTGTCGGGCTGTCAGGCAGTTCTCCGTTTATCAAGAACTGGAGGTACGGTCGCGTCCAAGTTTCTTCGACTGCCATGACCTGCATCAGGTTGACCATAGCGACCTCTGTGTCCAGTTTCTTGGGTCCTTCGTGTCCTTCGGGCAGCGTAACCCCCGAGTGTTATGCTTCTTCGGGTGATCCCTTGGGGAATTTCCGCTTGATGGATGGCACGCAGATCTATTCGAGGAACACACACGATGGCACCTTTGCGCAGGTGGAGCCGATGTTGGCGAGTCTGTCGGCTTCCTTGTTGCTTTCTCTTCCAACGTGCCGAAGCTCGCAGCCGTCGAATTCTCCTTCGAGTGCGTTGTAGAGTGAGCGGTACGCGATCATGTTTTCGGTGTGTTCATCGCACTCATTCATCGTCTGCTGGACGACGAGGTTGGAGTCACCGTAGATGACCAGGCGCGTTGCGCTGCAGATCTTTGCCATCCTCATGCCATGGATGAGGGCCTCGTATTCGGCCTCATTGTTGGAGGCTCGGAATTTCATCCGGAGGACGTACTTCATCTGGTGACCCTGCGGGGAGGTTAGTATGACCTCGGCTCCTGCTCCAGCTTCACGCTTGGAGCCGTCCAAGTGCATTGTCCATGACTGCGACATGTCTGGGGTGTCTGGCAGCTGCAGCTCCATCCAATGTACGAGGAAGTCCGGGAGGACTTGAGATTTGATTGCGAGTCGTTTCTCGTAGATGATGTCCAGAGGTGACAGCTCAATGACCCACAGGGCCACGCGTCCTGTGGCCTCAGGGTTATTCAGGATGCTGTTCAGGGGTGCCTCGTTGACGACCATCACCTGGTGCTCCTGGAAGTAATGGCTCAGCCGTCGAGCCGTCATGAACACACCGTAGGCGAGTTTCTGGTAGTGAGGGTACCTCTGTTTTGTTGGCGTCAGTACCTCGCTGAGGTAGTAGATTGGGTGTTGGACCCCGTGGGTCTTGCCTTCTTCGGGTCAAGATGGCAGTTTTATCCATGGAGGCGGGTACCCGCGGGGATATACCCGCTAAGAACCGGGGATGGGGGTTAAATTGTCTCCATGGGACTAGTGGGGCGGGTACCCGATAGTGTGGCGGGGCGGGGATGGGGGAAAAATTCCCTCCATGGGTACTCCATGGATACCCGAGATCCCAGTTGTCAGTCAAACATACATTCAACATTAGGCAAAAAAACCATAACCCCCACCCCTCGTTTCCCTCAACCAGCCGCCACTCTCACTTTCCCAAATCCCATCTCTCAGCTGCACGCAACCGCCAGCGTACCTCCTTCCTGCGAGTACCTGCGCACCAAACACGACGTTGGTGACGGCCGGCGAGGGAGCTCGTCAGCAAGGAAGGAGTACCAGCGAATTCGTTGCCACCTCACACTCTATCGACCTCAATCTCGCCGGCCAGGGGCAGGGATGCGAGCTAATGCCGGCGAGCAACTCTGGTGGCAAGGAATCGTCGCATTGAGGCAAAGATGAGCAGTTGTGCCGAGATCCCCATGGATTTCCCGGCGGGGGGCGGGTACCCGCTAGTGTCGGGGATGGGGACCATTTCATCCCCGCGAAGCTTCATGGGGATGGCGGGTATGGGGACTGGCGGGGGGCGGGGCGGGTACGGTGGACTCATCCCCGGTCATCCCCGTCCCCGTTGCCACCTTGATCTTCGGGTCGTTCGACCACTAGCACAGTGCTGACCACCTGGTGTGTGGCTGCTATGTACAGCAGCAGAGGCTCACGCTCCTTTGGCGTGACCAGGACGGGCGAGGTGGAGGGTAGCCGTTTGAGGCTTTCGAACGCGTCGTCGGCTTCGAGCTTCCATTCGAATTTATCTGCCTTGCGTAGCAGCTGGTAGAATGGCAGGGCCTTCTCACCCATGCGGCTGATGAATCTGCTCAACGCCGCTATTCGTCCTGCAAGCTGCTGGACACCCTTGAGGTTTTTCGGCTGCTCCATTGCCATGATGGCTCTGATTTTCTTTGGGTTCGCCTGGATCCCTCGCTGAGAGATGAAGTACCCAAGTAGCTGACCCGATGGGACGCCGAAGGCGCACTTTTCGGGGTTGAGTTTGATCCTGTAGCGGTCGAGGTTGTCGAACGTCTCGCGGAGATCGTCGATAAGTGTCCTCGCCTCCCTGGTTTTTATGACTATGTCGTCGACATAGACTTGAACGTTGCGACCTATCTGGTCCTTGAGGCATGCCTGCACGCATCGCTGGTACGTGGCACCTGCGTTCTTTAGCCCGAAGGGCATTGTGTTGTAGCAGAACACTCCAAACGGTGTGATAAACGCCGTTTTCTCCTGATCTTCGACCTTGAGTCGAATCTGATTGTAGCCTGAGTAGGCGTCAAGGAAGGAGAGCTTCTCGCAACCTGCAGTCGAATCGATGATCTGATCGATCCGAGGAAGGGGGAAGTGGCCCTTTGAGCAGTGCTTGTTTAGCGACGTGAAATCCACGCACATCCGCATGATGTCCGTGTCCTTTTTTGGGACAATCACTGTATTTGCAAGCCACTCGCTTTATTTGATTTTCCTGATGAAGTCTGCAGCGAGTAGTCTGTTGATTTCTTTGCCGATAGCTTCGTCTTGTGGCTTGGACAGTCCCCGGATGGACTGCTTGACGGGCTTGGTGTCTGGAAAGACATTGAGTGCGTGCTCGGCGAATTCCCTGGGAACTCCTGACATGTCCGCATGACACCAGGCGAAGATTTCCTAGCGCTCACGGAGGAATTCGACGAGCGCGCCTTCCTATGCGGGGCTGAGGTCGTTGGCAATCAGCGCCGTCTTGGAGGCATCCGTCGGATGGACTTGCACCTTTTTTGTGTTGACGGTGGAGTCGAAAGACATGTCAGGTGCGTTTTTGTCGTGCGACTGGGGGTGCCCAATTGTCCGTCACCTCGCGGAGCCTTAGGAGCTCCTCCTGCATGCCGAATGACTAGGAGATTCTGTTGAAGTCTCTATCGCATTGGTCCGATCGGGTGAAGCTCCCGTGGACTGTGATGATGCCCTTTGGTCCTGGCATCTTGAGTAGCAGGTATGCGTAGTGTGGGACAGCCAAGAACCTTGCGAATGCTACACGCCCGAGGATGGCGTGGTACTGTGATGGCCAGTCCTGAAGGGAATATGCCCGAGAGGCAATAATAAAGTGGTTATTATCGTATTCCTTATTTATGATAAATGTTTATTTTACATGCTATAATTGTATTAATACGGAAACGTTAATACATGTGTGTTTAATAAACAAAAGGAAGTTCCTAGTTATGCCTCTCTTATAAACTAGCTCGTTGATTAACATGATGATCAAAGTTTCCTGATCATGGACATTGGATGTTGTTAATAACGAGGTCACAACATTAGTGTAATGATGTGATGAACATTCATCCGAAGTATAGCATTACGATCAAAGTCATTGAGTTTATATTGCTATAACAACTTACGAAGTGATCCTAATCCTTAGACCATGAGATCATGTCAATCACTAACACCGGAAGAGTTTCTTGATAACATCAAACGTCACACCGTAACAGGGTGATTATAAAGATGGATTCAGAACTACTAAAGTGTTATGTTGAGGCCCATGGATCGAGAGTGGAATTTGTTCATCCCGATGACGGATAGATATACTCTGGGCCCTCTCGGTGATATCACATTGGTTAGCTTGCAAGCAAGTGATTTGATCACTAGAATGTTATATCACGGGAACGAGAAAAGAGTGCATGTCGGTAACGAGATCAAACTAGGTATGGAGATACCGATGATCGAATCTCGGACATGTAATATATCGCGAAACAAAAGGATTAAGATACTAGCATAAAAGGTTCCGACGATCACAAGAAAGTCATCGTTGAATGTGTGGGAGTCAGTATGGGTCTCCAGATCCCGCTTCTGATTATTGATCTGAGAGGGGTCTCGATCATGTCCGCATTATTCGCGAACCGTAGGGTTACACACTTAAGAGACACCGACATCCATTTGGAGCAAAAGTTTCATGCCGAAAAGAAAAGGAAAGCGCAGGAATTTATTTCACTAGACACCGAAACTGTTTCGGTTGAAATTGCTGAAACTGGTTCTGCATGTGAAATGGAATACTAGCAAGGGGTTTTATGTGAATGTTTGTTAATTAAAGTAATTAACAAAATTCTGAATAAATAAATAAAAGAGTTTTATTTAAATGAGAGCTTGCATTAAATTTGGTGGAAATTTAATGCATGTGAGTGGATTTTTGAGTGGAGGCTTTTTAATGGGAGTGGAGGCTTTTCATTTTGAGTGGGAGCTCCACCCACATGAATGTGGAAGAGGTGGGGGCAGCCCCATGGCTGGGCGCCATGCCCCTTGGGTGCCCCCCTCTCCCCTATAAAAGGCCCCCCTCTCCTCCTCTCACATCACACCTCCTCGTGAAGGATCTCTCTCCCCCTCTAGAATTTATCCCCAATGGTCTCGGACTAGCGAGATACATGTTCCCGGTGGCTATTCGGCAAGAAAGAGTTGTGCTTCCGCTGCATCGCTGGAGCGAGGAGGCGGAGGTTGCTCGGTGCCTCGAACGTGTGTGCGAGCACGGATGCGCTGCTGTTTTGCGGCGCTAGGACTTCCTCTCGATCTTGAGATCGGCAAGAGATCGTCTACATCAACCACGAGTTTGGACTCGTTAAGCTTTGTCGGTCTTCAAGGGTATGTTCTCTACGGATATACATCCGCCCGTTGTTTGTATGTAGTAGATAGATCTTGGTACATAGTTGTTCCCATCGTAGGAAAATTTTTGTTTTCTATGCTGCGAACCCTACAGTGGTATCAGAGCCGGATCTATGCGTAGATACTTTGCACGGGTAGTACACATATGAGTATGTGGGCGATGATTATCATTTTATTGCTTCTTAGTTGTACTTTGGATATTGGTGGCATAGTGGGATGAAGCGGCCCGGACAAACTTTACATGTCCTCGCACATGAGACCTGTTCCACGCTTGACATGCAACTAGTTTTGCATAAGTGGCTAGCGGGTGTCTGTCTCTCCTACTATAGTCAATATCTAATTTGCAATGAGTTGTCAACAATTTGGTTATCCTCGTTGTGGTTCATGTTCGTAGGTAAGAACGGTTCTATCTTCGAAAGCCCTAAGCCACGTAAAATTTGCAATGGATAAATTAGAGGCGTCTAGTTTAGATTGTTGCTGGGCTAGTGATATGATATGGTGATGTTGTAAGTAGAAGTATGAGATGATACTCTTACAACACACATAACGTGTAATCTCCATAGACCTTGGACTTACACATATAGGTATGATAGTGATCATACCACGGTGCACATGATAGAGATCATATGCGGGAACCATATCATTCCACTAATAAACATGTGATGTTTGATAGCATCTTATATTGCTTGTTTGGCGTTTTATTAGCATAATAAGATGATCCCTCATTTATATATCAAGATAAAAATGTGTTCTTCCTTAAGTATGCACCGATAATGTTTCGTCGCTTCAAGACATCACGTGATGATCGGGTGTACTTGAATCCACGAGCATATCTCGGGTGTAAGACAGTTACACACGCGAATACTAAGGTTCTTACTTGGCGAGCCTAGCATGTACAGACATGGCCTCGGAACACGGACCGAAAGGTTAAGCATGAGTCATATGTTTTGATATGATGACCATATGGATGCTCGCCTTTGAAGCTACGCCGACTCACGTGATGATCGGACTTGGTGTAGTGGATTTGGTTCATGTAATCACCAAAAAGACACGAGGGATGTCGTTTTTGAGTGGGAGTTCATTTCTAATTTGGATTAGTAGAACTCAATTTATCATAAATTAAATCAAAGTGAATTTGCATAATTTGTTGTAGTCATTGGCATTCGTTCACCACCTTATGCATAGTTGTAATTGAGATAATAGAACTATAGAATTCTGGATATTTACTTTACGAACTGGTATCGTATTGTGTTGAGTGTCAATCAAAGTTTAAAGTCCTATTGCAAACTTTCAGCAAACTCTATTTACTCCGTGAAATTTAATAATTGGTATTAAATCGAGAGTAACAATTCCAGTGTTAGTATCTTAAGTATCATGTTTGCCTCCACGATTCTTGATTGTTTTAATATCAAGTTTATCTAGGAGCTGAAAGAATTGTTTCAGAAACCTTCATGTGTGGCAGATATAACGATATCTGAAACAATGTTTTGGTTGCAATATGATAGAGTATAATATATGTTCTCATATTGGATGAGAATTTACGAAGGTTGGAGATGCTAGACATCCTAATCATCCAAAAGGGTTTTGGAAAGTAATGTTATACTCACGATTCTCCTTTATAAGCTAAATTGGCTTGATCATGAAAGTCATCATGATAAGGATGAATAGAAGATGTATGTAAAGTGTTTACTACACTAAAAGATTACTAAAGAATGGATTTTGAAAGAATACCGATCATTTTGATGATGGTGATCTACTTCAAAGTGCAAGTCCAAAGGTATTATTATTTGAATATACACGCTTTGGACTATGTGTCATGTATATGGTGCCACTTTTGATGTTGATAGATTCTTTTAAAAGGAAAAGGAAATGTTGAAAGAGAATCTATAAAATATATTTGGCAGAAAAGAAAAGATTGGAAATATCCAATTTAGGTATATGGATGATATACATGTTATGGTTGTATTCTTTGCTTGTTAAACAATGTGGTTCTTGGGTATTGGATACCGAATTGGTTGGTATGAAATTTCATACGGAATGACGCAATTCATGAACCACAATGGCCTAAGTAACTAGCAAGAGAATATGTGATGATGTTCATCGAAAACAAACAAACCGTTGTTTGTATTTCTCGTTGACATCAAAGCTTGACTTCAAGATTTGTTTTAATAATTGTTATTTGAATCAGGTATTATAAGAACAAAGGTTGTTCAAATAATTACCGTATTCCATATAAGATGGATGATTTACAAATCTAGTTGAAGAAATCACATCCATAAAACCTAATGCTAAAATGTTGCAAGACAAATGATTGAAAGATCACTTATGAAGTGACATCGCCGTTTAAATTATATTGGAAAGAAAACATGAAGAATCTCCATTTTCATGGATTTTTGGAGTCTTTGATTTGATCAAGTGACGCTTGTGAGACTTTCCTCGGGATAATTAAAACTTCGTTCAAAGGCCAAAGAAGAACGAACGACTAAAATATTGGAATTTATACATATCGATGTATGTAGTCCATTATGTGTAGTCGTAAGCGATGGGTTTCAACTTCATATACTTTCTCCGGAAATTGAGTGAATAATTCACTTAATGAGAAAGAAGTGTGAAATATTTGAAAATGTTCAAAGACTTTCAAGATGAAGTGAAAATCATTGTGACAAGAAAAATAAATGAATTATGATTTGATCATAAAGGAATTTATTTGAGTTACAAGTGTAACAAGAAAAATAAATGAATTATGATTTTATCATAAAAGGGATTTATTTGAGTTACAATTTTAGCAAAACACCTAGATTTACATCTCCTGAAACACCATAGGAATATGGAGTGTTTGAGATTTGTAATGAAACCTTGTGAGACATGGTTGGATCAAAGGTGTTATTTATAAAACTGCCATTATGCTTTAAAAGATTAAAGCTTTAGAGACTACCGCTTTTACACTGAAAAGAGCTCCATCTTGATCCGTTGAAATGACACCATGGAAGTTATGGTTTGGGGTAAAACCCAAGTTGTCATTTCTTAAATTTTGGTATGCTAAACATAAGTAAGATGTTTACAACTGAAGTCGGATGAGCATGTCTTTGTAGGTTATTTCGAATAACAATTGGTTATTCCTTCATAACACCAAGGACAAAAGGGTTTGTCGCTTGAAACGTGAAGTTTCTTGAAGAAGGAATTTTTCATAAATGTTAAGTGGGAGGACAATAGAACTTTGATAAGGTTAACGAACCTTAGCTATATGTGCTGAGTTGCGCAGCGCCGGAAAATGTTCCGGAGGCTTCCATAATGCTCATAGCTTATGTGCCTCAAAGGTTGTGGTCACGGAGATCTAAGTTCCTATTGAACCAAGTAGGTCGGTTAAACAATCAAATGCTAAGATTTGAGAGTAAATCATTATTGTTTGACAATAATGAACCGAATACATACAAAGAAGCGACGATGGGCCCTGACTCCGTCAAATGGCTTGAAGCCATAAAATCTGTGATAGTTCCATACACGAGAAATCAAGTTTTGAACTTGGAAGACCCTCCGGAAAGGTGTAAAAACCTATCGGTCGTATTTGGATCTATAAAGAAACAGACATGGATGTTTAACATCTATGAAATAGTCGACATGTCGTAAAATATTTTACGACAATGTTCAAGAGTTGACTATGACAAGATTTGATCTTTCATACCGATATTTAGTCTGGACGGATTAAAGTAGCAACCACTACATATAATTTGGTATATGGTAGATGAATAAACAAAACAAAGTTCTTCTAATAGAATGGTTACCTAGGACGTGTACATGACACGATCCAAAGGGTTTTGTTAATTCAAAGGATGCTAAAAAGGGCATGCAAACTTCAATGGTTGAAGTAAGCATCGCGGAGTTGGAATCTTCACCGTGATGAAAAAGAGTTTTCATCAGGAGACGATGAAGATGCTTGCATTTGCAAGAAATTAAGTGGGAGCGCTAAGACATATTTCTAATACATTATGTGGATGACATCTTGTTGATTAGAAATGATGTATATTTTATTGACAAAGGTTAAGAATTTCATTTCGATGAAATACTTAGGCAAAAACCGAATATTTAGCGTGAATGTCTATAGTGGATAGACTGTAACGCCAATATGGTTGTGCCAAACGTACATATATGAGATATTGAAAGAGTTCAATATAGAATCAACAAGAAACGGTTCTTGTCGCATGGAAAGGAATTGAATCAAGATTCAAGTGTATCGACACTTGATAAGTGAAACAAGATTCAAGTGCTTTGACACTTGATGAGTGCAATCACGAGAATGTTTTGATCAATCATACCATGATATGTACACATCCAGATATGTCCTATGCTCTAAGTGTTATGAGCATATACCAGAATGAATCATAAAATGATCATTGGACGATAGTGAGGATATTCTTATGATCTTTTGGAATAACTAAGAATATATTTGTGTAGAGGTGACAAACAATTACAAATAGTTCATTGTAAAGCGTTACATTGATACTAGTTTTGTCACAAGGTACAAATTAAGTTTATCTCAATTTAAACTATGGGTGGCACAATGTAATGGAAAGGAGATTCCATGATGGATTTGGAAGAGTTCCAAAGTTAAGACATTGTGACGGATACTACAACAAAAGGCTAAGTATATGACTGCTATAGTAGCAGCAAAGGAGGGAATTTGTGTCAAGTAGTTTGTTATCAAACTAAGGTGTGGTTCGCAACGGGCTAACACTAAAGATATATTGTATGACAATAGTATCGATGTGTTTTAACCCCAAGGAACTAAAGGTCTCACCAAAAGACCAAATTTATACAATGCCATCTCATTGGAGAATGAGTGATGCGTGGAGACGCAAAGACATGCAAATACACACGGACCTGAAGCGTCAGATCCGTAGATTATGTTAACCACTTGCAATTGCGTATTTGGAACACCAGAAAGCCATAGGTGTTCAATACACAAAGTTTTAAAACTAGATTATTGTCTCTAGTGCAAGTGGGAGACTGAAGGGAATATGCCCGAGAGGCAATAATAAAGTGGTTATTATCGTATTCCTTATTTATGATAAATGTTTATTTTACATGCTATAATTGTATTAATACGGACACGTTAATACATGTGTGTTTAATAAATAAAAGGAAGTTCCTAGTTATGCCTCTCTTATAAACTAGCTCGTTGATTAACATGATGATCAAAGTTTCCTGATCATGGACATTGGATGTTGTTAATAACGAGGTCACAACATTAGTGTAATGATGTGATGAACATTCATCCGAAGTATAGCATTACGATCAAAGTCATTGAGTTTATATTGCTATAACAACTTACGAAGTGATCCTAATCCTTAGACCATGAGATCATGTCAATCACTAACACCGGAAGAGTTTCTTGATAACATCAAACGTCACACCGTAACAGGGTGATTATAAAGATGGATTCAGAACTACTAAAGTGTTATGTTGAGGCCCATGGATCGAGAGTGGAATTTGTTCATCCCGATGACGGATAGATATACTCTGGGCCCTCTCGGTGATATCACATTGGTTAGCTTGCAAGCAAGTGATTTGATCACTAGAATGTTATATCACGGGAACGAGAAAAGAGTGCATGTCGGTAACGAGATCAAACTAGGTATGGAGATACCGATGATCGAATCTCGGACATGTAATATATCGCGAAACAAAAGGATTAAGATACTAGCGTAAAAGGTTCCGACGATCACAAGAAAGTCATCGTTGAATGTGTGGGAGTCAGTATGGGTCTCCAGATCCCGCTTCTGATTATTGATCTGAGAGGGGTCTCGATCATGTCCGCATTATTCGCGAACCGTAGGGTGACACACTTAAGAGACACCGACATCCATTTGGAGCAAAAGTTTCATGCCGAAAAGAAAAGGAAAGCGCAGGAATTTATTTCACTAGACACCGAAACTGTTTCGGTTGAAATTGCTGAAACTGGTTCTGCATGTGAAATGGAATACTAGCAAGGGGTTTTATGTGAATGTTTGTTAATTAAAGTAATTAACAAAATTCTGAATAAATAAATAAAAGAGTTTTATTTAAATGAGAGCTTGCATTAAATTTGGTGGAAATTTAATGCATGTGAGTGGATTTTTGAGTGGAGGCTTTTTAATGGGAGTGGAGGCTTTTCATTTTGAGTGGGAGCTCCACCCACATGAATGTGGAAGAGGTGGGGGCAGCCCCATGGCTGGGCGCCATGCCCCTTGGGTTCCCCCCTCTCCCCTATAAAAGGCCCCCCTCTCCTCCTCTCACATCACACCTCCTCGTGAAGGATCTCTCTCCCCCTCTAGAATTTATCCCCAATGGTCTCGGACTAGCGAGATACATGTTCCCGGTGGCTATTCGGCAAGAAAGAGTTGTGCTTCCGCTGCATCGCTGGAGCGAGGAGGCGGAGGTTGCTCGGTGCCTCGAACGTGTGTGCGAGCACGGATGCGCTGCTGTTTTGCGGCGCTAGGACTTCCTCTCGATCTTGAGATCGGCAAGAGATCGTCTACATCAACCACGAGTTTGGACTCGTTAAGCTTTGTCGGTCTTCAAGGGTATGTTCTCTACGGATATACATCCGCCCGTTGTTTGTATCTAGTAGATAGATCTTGGTACATAGTTGTTCCCATCGTAGGAAATTTTTTATTTTCTATGCTGCGAACCCTACAAGTCCACCACTTCGAATTCGATTCGCTCCAGCCGGAAGTTGTCCGGCTTGCCGAAGATGACCTCGAGCCATATTTTGCCCAGGGGGAATATGCCCTTCCCTGGAACGATGCTGTGGAACGTTGTGTCTGACTGTTCCAGGCTGCACTGCGGGATCCGCATTGCTGCTAGAGTGCTTGCGAACATCAGGTTGATGCCGCTACCACTGTAACATCTCAAAAATACCAAACTTAGATCAACAAACACTAATCATCAATATTAGGGTTAACAAAAACTTTTCTAAGTAAATTCATGAATGCATGTATATGTGTATGCATGGATTTTGAATTTCTTTAAAACCCACCTTGTTTGTGTGATCCATTGCTTGTAAAATGTTTCTTAGGTGAAATAAACATCATCTAAAACATTTACCACACTTTTCCTAAAGAAAAGTAAATCAAAACAAATATATTAAGTGAATGGTCATTTTGACCAATTTAACTCCCATGCCTACTTTGGCTGTCTCAAACTTTCAAAACCTAACAGAAACTTTTCTGGATCTTTGCACCCCTTGAATGTACTCATAACAAGGTATCAAGGCCCACTTTGTGATCATCCAGAAACTTTCAAATGCATAGTTTAAATGACAATTCAAAATTGAATCTTCTTCATATGGGAAGATCCCAGTTTTTCAAAACCCACTCAAACAAGCTCAACTTTCAAAACCCAAGAATCTGCAGGCTCACCAGAACCAATCAAGCAAACCCACCAAAAATCATTTCAAAATTCAAAACTTGATTTCATGCGGCCATTTCATCAAACAGGTTGCAGACACAAATTAAACAAAACATCAAACACTATAGTGTGCAGTGTTTTGAGCCTAACTTGTTCCCTAGTTAGCTCACACACAATCCAGTAGATCATCTAGAAAGATTAGCCCAACACTAGCACCCCTGTGAGCTTGCCATTGCCATTAATGGTGAACAGCCGAGCACCCCCATGTCACCCCAATGTGGATAGCAAGCTAGGAGCAGCAGCAAGCCTAGCCAGCATGTCTGGGAGGCAGCCCACCGTCCATCGCCACTGCTTGTCCCAGCCGCGAGCGTTGCCAAGCCTTGGACCACGCGCACAAGACACGCCCAGACCATGCCGAGCGTGCGCCAGAGCGCCACCCGCTACCAGCGTCCCCAGACCGCGCGTCGCGCTCACCGCGCGCACACACGATCACCACCGACCCAGGAGACCGCCAGACATCCCCGTTTACCACCCCGCGCCATACAGCCACCGCCCGCCGTCGAAGACGCCGCCTCTGCCACGCAGAGCACCGCCCGTTCCAGACCAAACCACACCGCCCCATGCCTCGCGACCATGTCGTTGAGCATCGCCAGGAGACACAGCACCGTCCCCTACCCTTGCCCATGCCATTAGCTACCTGTAACGTCGCCCCCGACGAGCTCACCTTGCACCCCGCCGGTCCCCTCGCTCGACTTTAAATAGAGGCCACCCCCGCACGATTTCTTCACACCATCTCACTCCCCTCTCCCCACTGACCGTGCCACACCATTCCCACAGCAAGCCGAGCACCACCTCGCCGGAATTTCACTGGAGCCTGCCGCTGCCAGAGAAGAAGGGAGCCAGTGATTGGAGCCGCCCCAGGAGAAGCCACCGGTACCAGGAGGATCGCCGTCGTCGACTTCGTCGTTCGCCCGCCTCGCCGACCCTCGCCCATACCCCGGTGAGCCCCCAGCACCCCTCACTGGCCGCGCTAGGTTTCGTTCTCGCCGGAGCTGTCTCGCGTCGACGATGACCCTCAGCCGTTAGATTAGAACTAGATCGAACGATCCACGTTGCCCCATACCGCTTCGCCCAGCCCCGTGTCACTGACGAGTGGGGACACCCACTTAAGCAGCCCGCGGGAGCACTGCGCTTAGCAGGCCGTCCCGTTAGAATTTCCCGCGCAGCCCAGCAATTCAAATTAAACCTTTTCTTTTTAAATTCAAACACACTTCTGTACACAACTTCAAAAAATCAACCCAGATCGATTCAGTGCACCAAATTGGATGAAACCAATTTTGTTGGAAAGGTCTGTGAATGCTTAATCCAAGCCCGTTGGATTCAAGTCATTTGGATTTGTAGATCACCCATAGCAAAAATAACAAGGCAGAAGCTTTTCTGCATTCAAACATTTTTCAAATTTAAACCATAAAAGCTTTTGAGTTGATTCCAACTCTCAAAAATCACATTTAACCATACCTTTCAGAATATATAAAAATATATAGGTTTACTTGCAGAAATAATGTTCAAGTAATAAAAGAATGCTTCATAAGCATTTCTAGCCACTTAAATTAATTAAAATAAAAGGGTTAAACCTTATTAAATTGTGACACCACTTTAAATCACATTCCCATGGACTAGAATATGTGGTGATTACATGTGTCAACATGATCCCATATTTTGTTTGGAGAATATTAAATATTAAGTAGTTCTTCAATGAGTAGAAATTACTTTTCTAAAAATAAAAAGGATTTAAAGCAAGCTTTAACCTTGTAATGTTAGAGATGATGCTAGATCATCTATAGGACCCTTGTGTGTGATGATTGCAAGTAGTTAAGCATTGTTTGGTGATTGTGTACCTCGTATTTATTCATAGACGCTAGTACCGACCAAGGATACAAGAAGGAAGGAGGATACTACGAAGAGGAAGCCGAGGAGAACTTCAACCACTGCTCTGCACAAGGCAAGCCTAATACTACTAGTAAATGTGCAAGCTAACACTTGCAAGATACCTTACTGATGCCACAGACCCATACTTGTGAGATGATTACTTTATGCCTTAAGGATATGTGACCATACCCACTTGCTAAACCAATCCTAGTTTTATGGCAAGCTTCTTACTTTATTTCTTTATCAAAGCTTACTTGGAGTCTACCTAAGAGTTTGGTAGATACTAGACAGTTGTGATAAAGGTTGCATAAAGAGCATAAAATTTGGCCTAAGCTAGAAACCTTGATATCAGCCTAAGATATAATGTTGGCCTTAGTTGAAACTCCACTAGTTACCATCCCCCATTAGTACTACCCCCACCTATAGATGCTAGTGCTAAGCATAAAACTTGATTAACTTTAGATGGGAATACTTGGTGGAAAAATGGTTATGAAAACCTTGGAATGATGGATCATTCTATTGAAATGTTTTGGACATGTGTTTCCAAACACTTGATGATTCTGGTGATAAAAATGTTGAGGCATGAGCCTTAGACCTTTATAAAACTGATGGTTGTCTGGATGCGATACTATTCCAATTTTAGCGTACAACCACAATACCCGAATATTGGGTAGGGCTTGACTGGAAACTTATATACCTTAGTATTAGTTCCCTCACGGCCAAGGTCTGAGCTGAGGCTACCTTGTGAAGATTGTCCACCTGTGCAGTACCCAAGATGACAGTGGTCATGGTTGGGAGGCCAAACTCACAGGAGAGGTGCTTATACTAGGGAGTGTAATTGAAAGGTTAAGATTGATTATCCGCATACTGAGTATGGTGAATTCAGGATTTGTTCCTGAAGGATGTATCGAATGTTGTGGTGAAAGTGTACAATCTCTGCAGAGTGTCAAACTATTCGAATAGCCGCGTCCGCGGTTATGGACAATTGGAGTGGCCATACTGTTCCCCCGTCAGACTTTTCAAAATGACTTGTGAAACGACTTGAGACTTTGACTTGACCACAACAGAGTTGTGACCGGAAATACAAGTTCCCACTTAGGATTTATACAATTATGACTAGCTTCAGAACCTAGTAGAGATAAATCTGGCTTTTGCAAAACAACCCTAGAGCCTAGTGTCCTATTATCCAAAAAACCCCTTTACTTGTTAGTATTAGTTTGCGAGTACTTAAAGAGTACTCATGGCTTTGTCCCTGGCTATTCCCATGGCCAGACTATGAAGAGGAGTACCTGGAGGATGGACCCCAGGAAGGTTACGGCAACTAGGATCATCTCCCATCGTCAGCATTGCCTGTGACCCCGAAGATGGAGCTTCCCCTACGCTACCGTTATTATTACGTATTCCGCTGCTTGATGTTGTATTAAGAACTGGATCATGGGATCCCTATTTGTGTAAGAACTTATGTATCGTTTGTAATGGATGAAGTACTATGGTATCCAATTTTGTTATGTCTCGCAAAAATGGTAATCCTGGGATTGCGATGTATGGCATAACAGGCATCTAGGATTGAAAAATCCGGGTGCTGACAAGTTGGTATCAGAGCCATCCTGACCATAGGATACCCTAGTTAGATTGGACGTTGAACCAAAAACTTAGTTTCAAAACCCAAGATAAAAACTATTTACGAAAACTTATTCTCATTCTTACCTCTTTAATTCTTTAATAAAACTTCATGTTCCTCAAAAACTCTTGCAAAATAGATAAAATTTTGACACACTTGATCACTTTGCTAATCTACTCATCCTCTATTTTTATAGATGGACGTGAAGTACAGCAAGTTTTACCAACTCGGGAATGGAGGAGACCTTATCTTTGAGAGGGATCTGGATCAGCTTTCGGAACTTCTGGAGCGCCCGCATCCCGAGTTCTTTGGAGCTCAGCTCAATGATCAAGGGGGAGAAGATCTGCAGTGGCTAATTGTTGCAAGTCTCCGAGGAAAGATTAAACCTCCCACCGCGGAGGGAATTCAGTTTACCTTGAGGGAAAACAACTGGCTCGATGGACTTGCCAGAGCAATGCAGGAAGCTCTTTCCCGTCTGTGTGGGCAGAGCATCAATCAGATCAAGGGTACTCGCTTTGAGTTTTGCCCAAGACGTGATGCAAATGGACAACCACTGGAAGCCCCATACCACCCCGAGCTGAAGACTCAATTGGACTACCTTAGCTTCATGATGTATGATCGTCAGCAGGAACTGGACAACTGCCGTGACTATTGCAACCACAAGTCTGCCATCATCAAGACGAAGGATCAGACCATCGCCATGCTAGCAAAGGATCGCAAGTCTCGCCGCCGTCAACTCGACAAGAAGGAGCGCATTATTTCCCGTCTTCGCCATCGCATCTCATCTCTGGAAGAGACCATCCATGAGAGAGACATGCAGTTAGAGGAAAGGGAGAATGCCGGAGAAAATCTTCGTGGAGACCCTTACTCCTATCTCAGCGATGACGATGATTTTCTGGAGGATCAGGCCATGGACTTCTTCACCGATGAGGATGATTTCGCCTTCATCGATGATGCGGAAGATGATGAAGCCACAGACTCCGAGCAGTAGTAGCACTGAGCACTAGCGTAGTGAGTAGTAGTTGGTCCCACTGTATCGTAGTCTCCAGAATGGTTCTTAAAACCATCTGTTTTTTTTCTTGGTTGTGGTGTGTGTTGTACTGTGTGCTATGAGTGAATGAATGAAAAAGTAAGTTGCTAGAAAACTTGAGTCAAACTCTAAAAACTTTTCAAAGACCCAAAACCTTAGAAATTTCCCTCTTTTCTCATGATCTATATCAATCTTCAGATGCCACGTGGAGGAAGTGGTTCAGCCCCGGACCCGATGTTGCAGATCCTGCAAATGTTGACTTCTGACCGCGAAGCTGAAAGAGCGGAACATCAAGCCAACCTAGCCACTCTGCAACAGATAGCCCAGCTAGCCCACAACAACCAAGGCCATGGAAATCAGGACAACCACGGATCTAAGCTCAAGAATTTCCAGAATACCAACCCACCCGTTTTAACCAAGTCGGAAGAATCCTACGCTGATGATTGGCTGCAAACCATGGAAAATAACTTAGAAGTAGCCGGAGTAGAAGCTAACGAGAAAGTCTTGTTCACCACTCATTATCTAGCCGGAGATGCCAGGGCATGGTGGAACAGTGTTCGTGCAATGACCGGAGGCCAAATGATGACCTAGGAGGAATTCAAGGTCAAGTTTAGCAGAACCCATGTGCCGCCAGGTTTGATCAAGAGAATGAGAGACGAGTTCAGAGAATTGAAACAAGGAAGGATGACTGTAGTGGAATACCGTGACAAATTTTTGTCATTAGCTAGGTATGCCCCGGACGAGATAGACACCTAAGCCAAGAAGAAAGAAAGATTCCTGAATGGTCTGCATGACGAGATGCAGACAGTGTTAGTCAATATCCCCTTTGCTGATATTGAAGCCCTTGTCGACTCTGCTATCTAGATGGAAGGAAAGATCAACCAGGCCAATGAGAACCGCAAGCGTCGCATGATGCATCAACCAGGAACCCATCAGACCCCAAAGTACCGCCCCAACCCATCTCCAGGATTTGCCCCAAGAACCAACAGACCCCCTATGACCCGTCCGACCTATCCCAACCGTGGAAACCCTAGACCCGGAGGAAATCACAACAACCCCGGAAACTCTAGCAATTTCACCCGCGCCCCACCCAAGTTCAACACCAACAATGCTACCGCCAACCCCAACACTGCCCCGAGGACTGGAAGCAATGCTGTGCCTGTCGCAGCCAAGGACAAGTCACAAGTGACCTGTTATGAGTGTGGAAATAAAGGCCACTATTCCAACGAGTTCCCCAACAAGAAGAATGCTACAGCCCCTAATACCAATGTCCCAGCTCAGCAGCAGCGTCGTGTCCAGCCAGGGAGAAGATTTGCCCCAGGGAATTCACTCAACCGCAATGGCCGTCTTTTTCTCATGCATGCTGAAGAAGCTCAGGAAGCGCCAGACGTCGTGCTGGGTATGTTTTTTGTTAATTCAGTACTTTCAAGAGTGTTGTTTGATTCTGGTGCATCACATTCATTTGTCACCGAAGAATTTGCCTGCACTAGTAAAATTCAACCAACCAAACTGAAGCATGTGATGATTGTACAAATTCCCGGATCGACCACCAAGGCTAGGCAGATTTGCAAAGCTGTCCCTATCCGAATCCATGGCATAGATTTTTATGCTAACCTAATATTACTCGGAACTAAAGGTTTGGAAGTAGTACTAGGAATGGATTGGATGTCCAAGCATAAAGGAATGATTGACTGTGCCAAGAAAGCCATTACCATGACCAGTACCGCCGGAATATCAGTCGAGCATATATCTGAAACCTTACCTCGCCAATTCAAGTGTAACAAGAGTCTAACCCAACCTACCATTGACCAAGTTCGGATAGTCTGTGAATACCCCGATGTATTTCCAGATGTTTTGCCCGGTATGCCCCCAGATCGGGATATCAAGTTTATCATCGAACTAATCCCCGGAACAGGACCCATAGCCCAGAGACCCTATAGTATGAACCCGTCAGAACTAGAAGAACTGAAGAAGCAATTGGATTCCATGTTAGAAATTGGATTGATTCAACCAAGTGTTTCCCCATAGAGGTCACCTGTCTTGTTTGTGGACAAGAAGGATGGAGGTAACCGTTTGTGTACGGATTATCGAAAGTTGAATGATGTCACCATCAAGAACAAGTACCCCTTGCATAAGATAGAAGATTTGTTTGATCAGTTGACCGGTGCCTAGGTGTTTTCTAAGATTGATCTTAGAACTGGCTATCATCAACTCAAAATTCGTGCAGAGGATATCCCAAAGACTGCCTTTACCACCAGATATGGATTGTATGAGTATACAGTCATGTCTTTTGGATTAACCAATGCCCCCGCTTATTTCATGAACCTCATGAATAAGATTTTTATGGACTTCCTGGATAAGTTTGTCGTTGTTTTCATCGATGACATTCTGATTTATTCCAAATCAGAAGAAGAACATGAGCTACACCTAAGGACCACTCTTGGAACCCTTAGAGAGCATCAGCTGTATGCAAAGTTTAGCAAATGTGAATTCTGGTTACAGGAAGTAGGATTCCTCGGTCACATTGTATCAGCCGGAGGAATTGCCGTTGACCCTGCCAAAGTGAAAGATGTAGAAGATTGGCAAGCCCCAGCCACTCAAACCCAAGTTCGTGCTTTTCTCGGATTGGCGGGATATTACCGCAAATTCGTAGAAGGATTCTCTAGTATCGCCCGACCCATGACCCAATTGCTGAAGAAGGACAAGAAGTTTGAATGGACAAACAAGTGTGAAGCGAGTTTTCAAGAACTCAAAAGGAGATTGATTTCAGCCCCAATCTTGATCATGCCCGATATCACGAAGCCCTTCGATGTGAATTGTGACGCATCCAAGATTGGTCTCGGATGTGTGCTAATGCAAGAAGGCAAAGTTATATCTTATCTATCGCGACAATTGAAGCAACATGAACAAAATTACCCAACCCATGACCTCGAACTCGCAGCCGTAGTTCTAGCCCTGAAGACATGGAGACATTACCTTATGGGAAACCGTTGTGAGATTTATTCGGATCACAAGAGCCTAAAGTATATATTCACTCAGAAGGAGCTGAATATGAGGCAGAGAAGATGGATTGAGCTAATCAAGGATTACGACCTGGACATTCACTATCACCCGGGTAAAGCCAACGTGGTAGCCGATGCCCTTAGCAGATTGCCGTGCCGCTTGAACTCAATGATTTTGAAGGAGCAACCAAGTTTGCACAAAGAGATGGAAGATTTTCGAGTGGAATTAGTAAGTGAAGGATTTTTGGCTAGCATAGAACTTCAGCCCACTTTGATCAGTCAGATTAAAGAGGCGCAGAAAGGAAATGCTAGTATCGATGGAATCAAACGTCGTATCGGTACAGGCAAAGTACCCGGATTCACCGAGGACGAAGAAGGAGTTTTGTGGTACAAAGGATGCCTTTGTGTTCCAGCAGATTCGGAGTTAAAAGAAGTTATCTTGAAGGAGGCTCATGATACTCTTTTTTCTATCCATCCCGGAGGAACTAAGATGTATCAAGATTTGAAAGAGCAGTTTTGGTGGCATAAGATGAAGAGAGAAATTGGAAGCTATATTGCCAAGTGTGATATATGTCAGCGAGTAAAGGCAGGACATCAAAGACCCGCTGGATTGTTGCAACCTTTGCAAATTCCGGAATGGGAATGGGATTCTGTAGGAATGGACTTTATCACTGGACTACCTACTTCTAGTAGGGGAAATAACTCTATTTGGGTCATAGTGGACAGATTGTCCAAAGTCGCCCATTTCTTGCCCGTTAAAACTTCCTATCAGAGTTCGAAGCTAGCGGAGTTGTACATCGCTAGGATCGTTAGTTTGCACGGAGTCCCCAAGAATATCGTATCAGATCGAGGAACTCAGTTTACCTCGAGATTCTGGAAGAAGGTCCAAGAAGGTTTAGGAACCCGCCTAGATTTCAGTACCACGTATCATCCTCAGACCGATGGACAAACGGAGCGAGTAAACCAAATACTCGAAGATATGCTTAGAGCATGTGTGCTAGAATATGGATCCAAGTGGGAAGACTGTCTGCCGTTTGCAGAATTTTCCTACAACAATAGTTACCAAGCCAGTTTGCAAATGGCCCCATTTGAATTCATGTACGGAAGGAAGTGCCGCACCCCTTTGAACTGGTCGGAAGTAGGAGAGAGTCAAATTTTCGGACCCGACATCCTACGAGAAGCAGAAGAGAAGGTTCACAAGATTCGCGACCACCTCAAGACAGCCCAATCCCGACAAAAGAGTTACGCCGAGACCTCGCCTTCAACATTGGAGATTTTGTTTATCTGAAAGTGTCCCCATTGAAGGGAATGCAGCGTTTCCAACTCAAAGGAAAGTTAGCCCCCAGATATATCGGACCTTTCAAAATTCTGAACCGTCGAGGAGAAGTATCGTATCAACTGGAGCTACCAGAAGAGATGTCAGCTCTGCACAATGTGTTCCATATCTCGTTACTTCGCAAATGTCTCGAAGTCCCCGAGAAGACCGAAGTGTTCAAGAACATCGATCACCAAACCATAGAGATCAATGATGACCTGACCTATCCCCAAGTACCCATCCGTATATTGTAAGAAGCCTTTCGAACTACCAGAACCCGAAGCATCAAGTTTCTCAAGATTCAGTGGACCAACCACACAGAAGAGGAAGCTACCTGGGAACGCGAAGATCACATCAGAACGGAGTTTCCAGATCTCTTCAAATCCTAGGTAATCTTTTCGTCCTTTTTCAAATCTCGGGACGAGATTTTGTTTAAGGGGGGAAGGTTTGTAACATCTCAAAAATACCAAACTTAGATCAACAAACACTAATCATCAAGATTAGGGTTAACAAAAACTTTTCTAAGTAAATTCATGAATGCATGTATATGTGTATGCATGGATTTTGAATTTCTTTAAAAACCACCTTGTTTGTGTGATCCATTGCTTGTAAAATGTTTCTTAGGTGAAATAAACATCATCTAAAACATTTCCCACACTTTTCCTAAAGAAAAGTAAATCAAAACAAATATATTAAGTGAATGGTCATTTTGACCAATTTAACTCCCATGCCTACTTTGGCTGTCTCAAACTTTCAAAACCTAACAGGAACTTTTCTGGATCTTTGCACCCCTTGAATGTACTCATAACAAGGTATCAAGGCCCACTTTGTGATCATCCAGAAACTTTCAAATGCATAGTTTAAATGACAATTCAAAATTGAATCTTCTTCATATGGGAAGATCCCACTTTTTCAAAACCCACTCAAACAAGCTCAACTTTGAAAACCCAAGAATCTGCAGGCTCACCAGAACCAATCAAGCAAACCCACCAAAAATCATTTCAAAATTCAAAACTTGATTTCATGCGGCCATTTCATCAAACAGGTTGCAGACACAAATCAAACAAAACATCAAACACTATAGTGTGCAGTGTTTTGAGCCTAACTTGTTCCCTAGTTAGCTCACACACAATCCAGTAGATCATCTAGAAAGATTAGCCCAACACTACCACCCCTGTGAGCTTGCCATTGCCATTAATGGTGAACAACCGAGCACCCCCATGTCACCCCAATGTGGACAGCAAGCTAGGAGCAGCAGCAAGCCTAGCCAGCATGTCTGGGAGGCAGCCCACCGTCCACCTCCACTGCCTGTCCCAGCCGCGAGCGTTGCCAAGCCCTGGACCACGCGCACCAGATACGCCCAGACCATGCCGAGCGTGCGACAGAGTGCCACCCACGACCAATGTCCCCAGACCGCGCGCCGCCCTCACCGCGCGCACACACGATCACCACCGACCCAGGAGACCGCCAGACATCCCCGTTTACCACCCCGCGCCATACAGCCACCGCCTGCCGTCGAAGACGCCACCTCTGCCGCGCAGAGCACCGCCCGTTCCAGACCAAACCACACCGCCCCATGCCTCGCGACCATGTCGTTGAGCATCGCCAGGAGACACAGCACCGTCCCCTACCCTTGCCCATGCCATTAGCTGCCTGTAACGTTGCCCCCGACGAGCTCACCTTGCGCCCCGCCGGTCCCCTCGCTCGACTATAAATAGAGGCCACCCCCGCACGATTTCTTCACACCATCTCACTCCCCTCTCCCCACTGACCGTGCCACACCATTCCCAGAGCAAGCCGAGCACCACCTCGCCGGAATTTCACTGGAGCCTGCCGCTGCCAGAGAAGAAGGGAGCCAGCGATTGGAGCCGCCCCAGAAGAAGCCACCGGTACCAGGAGGATCGCCGTCGTCGACTTCGTCGTTCGCCCGCCTCGCCGACCCTCGCCCATACCCCGTTGAGGCCCCAGCACCCCTCACTGGCCGCGCTAGGTTTCGTTCTCGCCGGAGCTGTCTCGCGTCGACGATGACCCTCAGCCGTTAGATTAGAACTAGATCGAACGATCCACGTTGCCCCATACCGCTTCGCCTAGCCCCGTGTCACTGACGAGTGGGGACACCCACTTAAGCAGCCCGCGGGAGCACTGCGCTTAGCAGGCCGGCCCGTTAGAATTTCCCGCGCAGCCCAGCAATTCAAATTAAACCTTTTCTTTTTAAATTCAAACACACTTCTGTACCCAACTTCAAAAATCAACCCAGATCGATTCAGTGCACCAAATTGGATGAAAGCAATTTTGTTGAAAAGGTCCGTGAATGCTTAATCCAAGCCCATTGGATTCAAGTCATTTGGATCTATAGATTACCCATAGCAAAAATAACAAGGCAGAAGCTTTTCTGCATTCAAACATTTTTCAAATTTAAACCATAAAAGCTTTTGAGTTGATTCCAACTCTCAAAAATCACATTTAACCATACCTTTTAGAATATATAAAAATATATAGGTTTACTTGCAGAAATAATGTTCAAGTAATAAAAGAATGCTTCATAAGCATTTCTAGCCACTTAAATTAATTAAAATAAAAGGGTAAAACCTTATTAAATTGTGACACCACTTTAAATCACATTCCCATGGACTACAATATGTGGTGATGACATGTGTCAACATGATCCCATATTTGGTTTGGAGAATATTAAATATTAAGTAGTTCTTCAATGAGTAGAAATTACGTTTCTAAAAATAAAAAGGATTTAAAGCAAGCTTTAACCTTGTAATGTTAGAGATGATGCTAGATCATCTATAGGACCCTTGTGTGTGATGATTGCAAGTAGTTAAGTATTGTTTGGTGATTGTGTACCTCGTATTTATTCATAGACGCTAGTACCGACCAAGGATACGAGAAGGAAGGAGGATACTACGTAGAGGAAGCTGAGGAGAACTTCAACCACTGCTCTGCACAAGGCAAACCTAATACTACTAGTAAATGTGCAAGCTAACACTTGCAAGATACCTTACTGATGCCACAAACCCATACTTGTGAGATGATTACTTTATGCCTTAAGCATATGTGACCATACCCACTTGCTAAACCAATCCTAGTTTTATGGCAAGCTTCTTACTTTATTTCTTTATCAAAGCTTACTTGGAGTCTACCTAAGAGTTTGGTAGATACTAGACAGTTGTGCTGAAGGTTGCATAAAGAGCATAAAATTTGGCCTAAGCTAGAAACCTTGATATCAGCCTAAGATATAATGTTGGACTTAGTTGAAACTCCACTAGTTACCATCCCCCATTAGTACTACCCCCACCTGTAGATGCTAGTGCTAAGCATAAAACTTGATCAAATTTAGATGGGAATACTTGGTGGAAAAATGGTTATGAAAACCTTGGAATGATGGATCATTCTATTGAAATGTTTTGGACATGTGTTTCCAAACACTTGATGATTCTGGTGATAAAAATGTTGAGGCATGAGCCTTAGACCTTTATAAAACTGATGGTTGTCTGGATGCGATACCATTCCAATTTTAGCGTACAACCACAATACCCGAATATTGGGTAGGGCTTGACTGGAAACTTATATACCTTAGTATTAGTTCCCTCACGGCCAAGGTCTGAGCTGAGGCTACCTTGTGAAGATTGTCCACCTGTGCAGTACCCAAGATGACAGTGGTCATGGTTGGGAGGCCAAACTCACAGGAGAGGTGCTTATACTAGGGAGTGTAATTGAAAGGTTAAGATTGATTATCCGCATACTGAGTATGGTGAATTCAGGATTTGTTCCTGATGGATGTATCGAATGTTGTGGTGAAAGTGTACAATCTCTGTAGAGTGTCAAACTATTCAAATAGCCGCGTCCTCGGTTATGGACAGTTGGAGTGGCCATACTGTTCCCCCGTCAGACTTTTCAAAATGACTTGTGAAACGACTTGAGACTTTGACTTGACCACAACAGAGTTGTGACCGGAAATACAAGTTCCCACTTAGGATTTATACAATTATGACTAGCTTCAGAACCTAGTAGAGATAAATCTGGCTTTTGCAAAACAACCCTAGATCCTAGTGTCCTATTATCCAAAAAAACCCTTTACTTGTTAGTATTAGTTTGCGAGTACTTAAAGAGTACTCATGGCTTTGTCCCTAGCTATTCCCATGGCCAGACTATGAAGAGTAGTACCTGGAGGATGGACCCCAGGAAGGTTACGACAACTAGGATCATCTCCCATCGTCAGCATTGCCTGTGACCCCGAAGATGGAGCTTCGCCTACACTACCGTTATTATTACGTATTCCGCTGCTTGATGTTGTATTAAGAACTGGATCATGAGATCCCTATTTGTGTAAGAACTTATGTATCGTTTTTAATGGATGAAGTACTATGGTATCGAATTCTGTTATGTCTCGCAAAAATGGTAATCCTGGGATTGCGATGTATGGCATAACAGGCATCTAGGATTGAAAAATCCGGGTGTTGACAGCCGCCGTCCATGAAGACGCGACTCATCTCGAAACCTCCGATCTGCGCCTCCAGCACCAGGGCAGCATGACCTGGGCGAGGGATCTAGCAAGGGTGATCCGAACGACTGAACGTGATGCAAGACTCCGATCCGCTGAGGTACTCAGGAATGGCGGGTGGAGTTGCCACGGCCAGGTTGATCTGTCGGGTGATTTTCTTCTGCACCCTATTTGTGGGGCGCCCCTTCTGGATCATCAGTGCTCCTTTCGGCTAGGGATACCCGTGCCCAGCGTTATTCTGTGCTGGTGCAACTGGTTGGTTTGGGCCTCCAATGGGTGGCGGTGGAGGAGCTCCATGCGCTATTTCACCTGGCGCGGGTGCATTTCCGAACGCGGGGATTGGGGCTTGCTGCCTCATCTGCACCATGCTTTCGCTGAGTTTCTGGAACTCGCGGCAGTCCTTGAGCATGTGGCTAGCCTTCTTTTTTCCATCCTGCTTGTCGATGTAGAAGTGTATGGTGCATGGACCCGAAAGCTTGTCGTATGCTGAGGGTCCGTTATCGCGGTCGCGGAGTTGCCACGACTGCGCTGGGCGTCCCCCATCGCGGAAGTTTCCTCCGTGATATCCTCCGCTGTTGCGATTGGTGTCGTTTCGGCGATCGGCGTAGCCAGCCGCGACCATGTCGGGTCCGTCGCGATCGTCGTAGACACGCGATCTTCTCTTGCTACGGCACTCTCGCCGTCGAACGTAGTCGTCTTCTTCTTCCGATTGTGCTCGGTGAATGGAATCTTCTCTGTTGGCCCACCTGTTGGCGATGTCCATGAGGTGGTCAAGTGTTTTGGGATTGACGCGCCCAAGTTCCTCCTTGAAGTCTTGGCGCTTGACGCCATCCCTGAAGGCGTCGATGGCCCTCTCTTCGGAGATGTGTGCTGCGGAGTTCTTTGTGTTGGACCAGCGTAGTATGTACGAGCGAATGGATTCGCCCGTTCGTTGAGTGTAGGCTCGCAACTCTTCGATTGAGGCGGGCCTCTTGCTGGTGCCTTTGAAGTTTCGGATGAAGTTGTAAGCTAGTTCATCCCAGCTTCAGATGGACCCTGAAGATAGGCTGCTGAGCCAGATCCGGGCTGCGCCTATCAGCTGCAGCTGAAGGCACTGCATGGTAGTCTCCTTGTTTCCACCGTGCAGTTTGACGGATGATAAGTGGTCGCTGAGCCAAGCTTTTGGGTCCTGAGTGCCGTCGAACTTCGGAGTATCCGAAGGAGGCTTGAAGTTGCACGACATCCGTGTCCGCCGGACGGATCTGCTGAAGCATCGGGCTCCGCAGAGTTCTTCGTCTTCCTCCATCTCAGATTCAGACGAGCATGCGCGCTTGGCTCGCGCTTTGTCGATTTTGCGCTGTGTGAGCGCATCTCTGGCATCGTAGTCGCGGTCGCGGTGGCGCGAACTTTTATTCCTTCGAGGAAGGTCATGTTCCTCTTCTTCGGATGAAGGGGTGGGGCTGCGGTCGAACCTGACCGGAGCTTTCTTCTTCGGCTCCGTGGGAGCTTCCTGGTGGAGCGCAGCTCCAACGAGTCCGAGTCCGGTGAGTGCGGACTTGTGCATGGCCCTCTTTGGGTCCCGCTCCGGCGGTGGGTGGGCAGCGAGGTACGCAGTGGCTGCCATGATCGCAGCTTGCGGCGTTTTCGGGATGACGTTGCCGTCGGCGTCCATATCCATGAAGGATGTGTGGAGGGTTCGGGTCACCTCACGGATCTCCTTGGGGTCCATCTTTTCCACCCTAGAGCGGTGTTTATTGCCTTGGTTGGCGTTCGAGCTGGAGCCTATGCCCATGGCGGAGAGCGCAGCTCGTCGCGCGCTGGACTCTGAGGATGCCTACTTGCGCTTGTCGAGCACCTCCTGCATTTTGACCTGCTTTTTGTGCTCCTCGATCAGGAGCAGGTGGTAGGCCATCAGCATATCCCGGGAGGCGTCTGCAGGCAGTACTATGTTTCCTGCCACGACGTTGCGGACCTGGGCCCATCCTTCTTTGCTAAGGCGGATGACATGGCCACCGTTGTTTTCCCCTTCGGGTGGGGGGACTGGCTTCTTCTGTTCCTGCCGTTTCGTTCAGGCGGGTTGGGTGTTTGCTGGTCCGCGTCGCTCTGGATGACTACGACGCATTGGTAGCGCTCGTAGATTGGTCGGCTGCTGCCGCAGCTTTCAGATCCGGAACCGTAGGTCCCTGCGTCCGATGGCGGATCGCACAGATCGGATATGCAGCTGCTGCTGTCGTAGGAATCATCTGTTGATGATGTTGTGCGTAGCACGGGGTGTGGGGTCCACAAAGCGGGCCTGATTGATGGCAGGGGCACCCGCTCAGGGAGGCGGAGGGTGCCGGTTTGCCCCACCTGGAAGCAGAAGCTCCCGAACAGGATTTCGAGTCCGTCGCCTACGGGCTCGAAGTCCTTCATGGTGGCCGGTGAGTGGGCGGTGAAGTCGAAAGCACCGAAGAGGAGGTGACTCTCCGTCGCCGCAGAGTTGTAGATCGATCGGGTTGGGACCGTCACGACCGCACAATCAGCGTCCCCAGTTCCCACGGACGGCGCCAATTGACGAGGTTTGATCTCATCAATGCCCATTGTTATGGACTTGGGTTTTGGAGAAGATGGGGAAGCTGGAGATCGTGGAACGGTTAGCAAACAAGCAACACGGGGACACAAGGTTTACCCAGGTTCAGGCCCCCGGAGGGAACAACCCTACTCCTGCTTGTTTGCTCTTGATTACGGCAGAACCGAAGGTTACAGGGGTGCGCAGATGCAATCTGGCGTGGTGGTGTGTATGTGAAAGTATGAGTCGAGAGATCTTGGCCGTGCCCTCCTGGCCTTTATATAGACTTAGGCAGGTCCCAGGCATAGACCTAGTCGGTTACAGGTTCTAGGGTTTTACCCCTTTGAATTTACTATCTACTCTAGTCTTGCTCTCCAAGGATCCGAAGGCGTTGTAGGCCTGGGCCACCCGAAAGTCTTCATGGGCTGGCGTATATTTGCCGTGGGCCTTCCTTGGGCTGGACCAGGTATGCCGAGATCATGCACCCACGGGGTATAACCATGTCAGCAGCACGACAGCGTGGTGTCGGAAGTAGAGGGAAGATCCCGCAGGGCTTCGACTAAGCCGGTGCGAGGTATGGTGGACTAGGGTTTCCCGGTGCTCTAGGGTTTAGAAGACCGGGAGGAGGAAGAGGAGGTGTCGACGGCGTCTAGGGAGGCGGCGACGAACCGGCGGCGGCGCAGGGCGGCGGCTGGCAGCGGCGTCGGCAAGGCGCGGCGGCGATGGCTTGGCGTGGGGAGGGCTAGGGCTTGTGTGCTTTGGGGCATCCCTCCCCTTCTATTTATGAGAGGGGGCAGCCTTGGGAGGGGTGGGTTTGAATCCAAACCCAAACCCAAGTTGGATTGAGAGAAGGACTTGTTCCTTCTTCCACTAGGAAACTATTGTTCTAGTTTGACTTTTCAAACTTCCCGTTTGACTTTTAATTGAGAGTATTAATTCTCTCTTGCAAATTCCCACACCAAGTGACCTAGGATATGATCCAATCATTCCACTTACCCATGGCACATTCATGGTCCATTCCCCTTCCGGACCAGTGATCCTTCTAGACCCTTCTAGAACCTCTCCGATGAAAACATCGGAATCTTTCCCGAACTTCGGAATCGGACTTTCCTTATATGAATCTTATTCTCCGGACCATTCCGGATCTCCTCGTGAAATCTCGGATCCCATCCGAGACACTGAACAACATTCGGTATCCCTACTAACATTCCATATCTACTAAACAACATTGAATCCTTAAGTGTGTCGCCCTACGGTTCGTGAATTATGCGGACATGACCAAGACATTTCTCCGATCAATGACCAATAGAGGAATCTAGAAATTCATATTGCTCCCACATATTTCAATGATTACTTTGCGATCGAATGAACCAATTACACACGATACCAATTTCCCTTTGTCTCACGATAGTTTACTTATCCGAGGTTTTGATCGTCGGTATCTCTGCATACCTAGTTCAACCACGTTACCGATAAGTACTCTTTTCTCGTTCCCATGATATGTGATCCCTTGTGAGCCAGTCACATTCTTGCAAGATAATTGGATGAGATTCCACCGAGAGGGACCAGAGTATATCTATCCGTCATATGGATGGACAAATCCCACTCTTGATCCATGTGCCTCAACACATACTTTCCGAACACTCAATGCCACCTTTATAGCCACCCAGTTACGGTGTAGTCTTTGATGTCATCAAAGCATCCTTCCGGTGATGGTGATTATCATGGTCTCATGGTCGAAGGAATTAGGTTACTATGATTCAGAAAGCTTATAGCAAATGAACTATTGAAATGACTTGATCTTAATGCTACGCTTATCTATAGGAGTATGTCCATCATACCATTCTCCTAATGATATGATCTAGTTGTTAACAACATCTCAATGTTCATGATCGGGAAACCACGATCATCTATTAGCCAACAAGCTAATATTACAAAGAGGCTTTACTAGGGACTCTTATTTAGTTTCAAATCACACAAGTATTAATGTTTCCGGTTTAATACTATTATAGCATTAATGTAAACATTTATCATAAAGACAAAGTTATAATAATAACCACTTTTATTATTGCCTCTAGGGCATATCTACAACAAATAAAACTAATTTTAAAACCCTGGGGGAGGCCGCCACCGGATAGGCCCAAAGGCCCATCTGGTAGCAGCCTACGACCCTAGCTAATCCTGGCCCTTGATCTTGAAGGGAATATGCCCTGAGAGGCAATAATAAAGTGTTTATTATGTGTATTCCAAGTATATGATAGATGTTTATTTTGCATGCTATAATTTTATTAATACGGAAACGTTAATACATGTGTGTTTAATAAACAAACAGAAAGTTCCTAGTTATGCCTCTCTCATAAACTAGCTCGTTGATTAATAAGATGATCAAGGTTTCCTGATCATGGACATTGGATGTTGTTAATAACGGGATCACAACATTAGTGTAATGGTGTGATGAACATTCATCCGAAGTATAGCATTACGATCAAAGTCATTGAGTTTATATTGCTATAACAACTTACGAAGTGATCCTAATCCTTAGACCATGAGATCATGTCAATCACTAACACCGGAAGAGTTTCTTGATAACATCAAACGTCACACCGTAACAGGGTGATTATAAAGATGGATTCAGAACTAATAAAGTGTTATGTTGAGGCTCATGGATCAAGAGTAGAATTTGTTCATCCCGATGACGGATAGATATACTCTGGGCCCTCTCGGTGATATCACATTGATTAGCTTGCAAGCAAGTGATTTGATCACTAGAATGTTATATCACAGGAACGAGAAAAGAGTGCATGTCGGTAACGAGATCAAACTAGGTATGGAGATACCGATGATCGAATCTCGGACATGTAATATATCGTGAAACAAAGGGATTAAGATACTAGCGTAAAAGGTTCCGACGATCACAAGAAAGTCATCGTTGAATGTGTGGGAGTCAGTATGGGTCTCCAGATCCCGCTTCTGATTATTGATCCGAGAGGGGTCTCGATCATGTCCGCATTATTCACGAACCGTAGGGTGACACACATAAGAGACACCGACATCCAATTGGAGCAAATGTTTCATGCCAAAAGAATGAACAAGCGCAGGAATTTATTTCACTAGATACCGAAACAGGTTTTCGGGTGAAATTGCATAAAGTGGTTATGCATGTGAAATAGAATTCTAGCAAGGGGTTATTTGTGAATGTTTGTCATTAAAGTAATTGACAAAATTCTGAATAAAATAAAAGAGTTTTATTTAATGAGAGTTTGCATTAAATTTGGTGGAAATTTAATGGGAATTTGAGTGGAATTTTGAGTGGAGGGATTTTAAAGGGCATTTTATGAGTGTAGTGTCCACCCACATGAATGAAGGAGGGGAGGGGGCAGCTCCCATGTCCGGCGGCCACCCCCTTGGGTGCCCCTCCTCCTCCTATAAAAGGAGCCCCCTCCTCACTTGTCTCTCACACCTCCTCGTGAAGGATCTCTCTCCCCCTCTAGAATTTATCCCCCATGGTCTCGGACTAGCGAGATACATGTTCCCGGTGGCTATTCGGCAAGAAAGAGTTGTGCTTCCGCTGCATCGCTGGAGCGAGGAGGCGGAGGTTGCTCGGTGCCTCGAACGTGTGTGCGAGCACGGATGCGCTGCTGATTTGTGGCGCTAGGACTTCCTCTCGATCTTGAGATCGGCAAGAGATCGTCTACATCAACCACGAGTCGAACTCGTTAAGCTTTGTCGGTCTTCAAGGGTATGTTATCTACGGATATACATCCGCTCGTTGTTTATATCTAGTAGATAGATCTTGGTACATAGTTCCCATCGTAGGAATTTTTTTGTTTTCTATACTGCAAACCCTACAGTGGTATCAGAGCCGGATCTATGCGTAGATGCTTTACATGGGTAGTACACATATGAGTATGTGGGCGATGATGATCATGTTGTTGCTCCTATGTTGTAATTTTGGATATTGGTGGCATAGTGGGATGAAGCGGCCCGGACAAACTTTACATGTCCTCGCACATGAGACCTGTTCCACGCTTGACATGCAACTAGTTTGCATAAGTGGCTAGCGGGTGTCTGTCTCTCCTACTATAGTCAATATCTATTTTGCAAGCGAGTTGTCAACAATTTGATTATCCTCGTTGTGGTTCATGTTCGTAGGTAAGAACGGTTCTATCTCGAAAGCCCTAAGCCACGTAAAACTTGCAATGGATAAATTAGAGGCGTCTAGTTTAGATTGTTGCCGGGCTAGTGTTATGATATGGTAGTGTTGTAAGTAGAAGTATGAGATGATACTCTTACAACACACATAGCGTGTAAAATCCATAGACCTTGGATTTACACATATAGGTATGATAGTGATCATACCACGATGCACATGATAGAGATCATCTGCGGGAACCATATAATTTCACTAATAAACATATGATGTTTGATAGCATCTTATATTGCTTGTTTAGCGCTTTGTTAGCATAATAAGATGATCCCTCATTTAAATATCAAGATAAGAATGTGTTCTTCCTTTAGTATGCACCGATTATGTTTTCGTCGCTCCAAGACATCACGTGATGATCGGGTGTTCTTGGATCCACGACCATATTTCGGGTGTAAAACAGTTACACACGCAAATACTAAGGTTCTAACTTGGCGAGCCTAGCATGTACAGATATGGCCTCGGAACACGGACCGAAAGATTAAGCATGAGTCATATAGTTGATATGATGCCCATTTGATGCTCGCCTTTGAAGCTATACCGAATCACGTGATGATCGGACTTGGTGTAGTGCATTTGGTTCATGTAATCACCAAAAAGGCACGAGGGATGTCGTTTTTGAGTGGGAGTTCATTCGATTAGTTGAACTCAATCTATCATACACTTAGTCTAAACTTTACAAATTCTGTTGTAGATGGCACCACCTGCTTTTAATTTCAATGTGTTCATGGAGAAAGAGAAACTAGCAACGAACGGTAGCAACTTTACCGAATGGGCCATGAATTTGAGGATTCTCCTCTCTGCTGCACAAACGCAATATGTGCTAGAAGCGCCGTTATGCCCCCCACCTTTTGATGATGCTCCTGACGAGGAGAAGAATGTCTATCAGACTCGTCAGGAGGACCACAACTTAGTTCATTGTGGCATATTGTATGGGCTAGAGCCGGAACTTCGAAAGCGTTTCGAAAACGGCAATGCATTTGATACAATGGGTGAGTTGAAAATGATTTTTGACACACATGCTGCTGTAGAGAGCTACAATGCTTCAGAAAAGTTCTTTAGCTGCATGATGGAAGAGCACGGCTCCGTTAGTGAGCATGTAATCAAGATGTCGGGTTACGCCGATAAGCTTGTGTCCTTGGGAATATCGATTCCCATTGACTTAGGAATCCATCGTGTTCTGCAGTCTCTGCCACCTAGCTATAAGAGCTTCGTGATGAACTATAATATGCAAGGCATGAAGAAGTCTCTCCCCGAGCTTCTGTCAATGCTTAAAACTGCAGAAGTGGAGATCAAAAAGGAACATCAAGTGTTGATGATCAATAGGAACACTGGTTTCAAGAAAGACAAGAAGGGAAAACGGAAGGGGAGTAAGGGCGGCAAGCATGTTGCCGCGCCTGAAAAGAAAACCCGAGTTGGACCTAAGTCTGATTCCGAGTGCTACTATTGTAAGGGGACTGGCCACTGGAAGCGCAACTGCCCCAAGTATTTGGCAGACAAGAAGGCCGGCAAGGCAAACAAAGGTATATATGATATACATGTTATTGATGTGTACTTGACTAGTGCTCGCAGTAGCACCTGGGTATTTGATACCGGTTTAGTTGCTAATATTTGTAACTCGAATCAGGGGCTGCGGAACAAGCGACCGCTAGCAAGGGGTGAGGTCAAGATGCGTGTCGGCAATGGATCAAGCGTTGATGTGATCGTCGTCGGAACGCTGCCTCTCCATTTGCCGTCGGGATTAGTTATAAACTTGAATAAATGTTATCTGGTGCCTGCACTGAGCATGAACATTGTATCTGGATCGTGTTTGATGCGAAGTGGTTATTCATTTAAATCCGAGAACAATGGTTATTCCATTTATATGAATGAAATCTTTTATGGTCATGCACCGATGATGAATGGTTTATTTCTATTAGATATCGATGATAATTTTACACATATTCATAATGTTGATGCTAAAAGGATTAAACTTAATGATGATATATCCGCATACATGTGGCACTGCCGTCTAGGTCATATTGGCGTTAAACGCATGAAGAAGTTCCATTCGGATGGACTTTTGGAATCACTTGATTATGAATCATTTGATACATGTGAGCCATGCCTTATGGGCAAGATGACTAGAACGCCGTTTTCCGGTTCAATGGAACGGGCGACAGATTTATTGGAAATCATACATTCTGATGTATGTGGTCCAATGAGTGTGTCGGCGCGAGGTGGATATCGTTATTTTGTTACTTTCACGGATGATTTGAGTAGATACGGTTATATCTACTTGATGAAACACAAGTCTGAAACCTTTGAAAAGTTCAAGGAATTTCAGAATGAAGTGGAAAATCATCGTAATAGAAAGATCAAATTTCTACGGTCCGACCGTGGAGGTGAGTATCTAAGTTACGAGTTTAGCACTCACATGAAAGAGTGTGGAATTGTTTCACAACTCACACCTGCCGGAACACCACAGCGAAATGGTGTGTTGGAACGTCGTAATCATACTTTATTAGATATGGTTCGATCTATGATGTCTCTGACGGACTTGCCGTTGTCATTTTGGGGTTATGCACTAGAAACAGATGCATTCACTTTAAATCGGGCACCATCTAAATCCGTTGAAAAGTCACCGTATGAATTGTGGTTTGGAAACAAACCTAAGCTGTCATTTCTTAAAGTTTGGGGATGCGATGTTTATGTGAAGAAACTTCAACCGGATAAACTCGAACCCAAAGCGGAAAAATGCGTCTTCATAGGATACCCTAAAGAAACTATTGGGTATTCCTTCTATCATAGATCCGAGGGCAAGGTTTTTGTTGCCAAGAATGGATCCTTCTAGAGAAAGAGTTTCTCGCGAAAGGTGTGAGTAGTCGGAAGGTAGAACTCGAAGAGGTTGTGGAACCTTCTCTTCAAAGTATGGCGAGTAGCGCAGCGCCGGAAGTTGTTCCGGAGTTGGCTCCACCTGTTGAAGAGGGAACTAATGATAATGATCATGAAACTCCGAAAGAGAGTACTACCGAACCTCGCAGGTCAAACAGGACGCGTGCAGCTCCCGAGCTGTACGGAAATCCTGTCATGAATTTCATGGTTGATGAAAATGATGACCCTGCGACAAATGAAGAAGCGATGATGAGCCCGGATTCCAACAAATGGTTAGAAGCCATGAAATCCGAGATGGAATCCATGTATGAAAATCAAGTTTGGAACTTGGTGGAATTACCTCACGACCGAAAGGCCGTGGAGAACAAATGGATTTTCAAAAGGAAAACTGATGCTGATGGTAATGTGACCATCTATAAAGCTCGACTTGTCGCAAAGGGGTTTCGACAAATTCAAGGAGTTGACTACGATGAGACTTTCTCTCCCATAGCGATGCTAAAGTCAGTTAGGATTATGTTAGCAATTGCTGCATATTTCGATTATGAGATATGGCAGATGGATGTCAAAACCGCGTTTCTCAATGGTAATATTGAAGAAGAGTTGTATATGATACAACCAAAGGGTTTTGTCGATCCTAAGGATGCTAACAAGGTGTGCAAGCTTCAGCGATCCATCTATGGATTGAAGCAAGCATCACAAAGTTGGAATCTCCGCTTTGATGAGGTGATCAAAGAGTTTGGATTTGTCCAAACTTATGGAGAAGCTTGTATTTACAAGAAAGTGAGTGGGAGCAATGTGGCATTTCTGATATTATATGTGGATGGCATATTATTGATCGGAAATGATATAGATCTTTTAAACAGTGTTAAAAGTTATCTAAACAGCAAATTTTCAATGAAGGACCTAGGTGAAGCGTCATACATATTAGGCATAAAGATCTATAGAGATAGATCTAGGCGCCTAATAGGGCTATCGCAAAGTACATACCTTGATAAGATTTTAAAGAAGTTTAAGATGGACGGAAGTAAGAAGGGGTTCTTACCTATGTTGCAAGGCAAGACATTGCGTAAGACTCAAAGTCCGGCTTCGGCGGAAGAAAGAGAGATAATGGACAAAGTCCCCTATGCTTCAGCCATAGGCTCTATAATGTATGCCATGCTATGTACAAGACCGAATGTGGCACATGCTATTAGTTTGACTAGTAGGTACCAATCGGATCCAGGTTCGGAACACTGGATAGCGGTCAAGAATATCCTTAAGTACTTACGAAGAACTAAGGATATGTTTCTTGTATACGGAGGTGAAGAAGAGCTCGTCGCTAAGTGTTATGTCGACGCTAGCTTTGACACCGATCCGGATGACTCTAAGTCTCAATCCGGATACGTATTTCTCATGAATGGCGGAGCGGTTAGTTGGAGGAGCTCCAAACAACCTGTGGTAGCGGGATCAACAACGGAGGCCGAATATGTTGCTGCTTCAGAAGCGGCTCAGGAAGCAGTTTGGATGAAGGAGTTCATATCCGAACTAGGAGTGGTGGCAAACGCGTTGGACCCAATGGTGATCTATTGTGACAAAAATGGTGCCATTGCCAATGCCAAAGAGCCAAGGTCTCACAAGCATTCCAAGCATATTAAGCGCCGGTTTCACTCCATCCGCGAGCATGTCAAGGATGGAGATATAAAGATTTGTAAAGTACATACGGATCTCAATGTAGCAGATCCGTTGACTAAAACTCTCCCTAGAGCAAAACATGATCAACACCAGAACTCAATGGGTGTTAGATTTATCACTATGTAACTAGATTATTGTCTCTAGTGCAAGTGGGAGACTGAAGGGAATATGCCCTGAGAGGCAATAATAAAGTGTTTATTATGTGTATTCCAAGTATATGATAGATGTTTATTTTGCATGCTATAATTGTATTAATACGGAAACGTTAATACATGTGTGTTTAATAAACAAACAGAAAGTTCCTAGTTATGCCTCTCTCATAAACTAGCTCGTTGATTAACAAGATGATCAAGGTTTCCTGATCATGGACATTGGATGTTGTTACTAACGGGATCACAACATTAGTGTAATGGTGTGATGAACATTCATCCGAAGTATAGAATTACGATCAAAGTCATTGAGTTTATATTGCTATAACAACTTACGAAGTGATCCTAATCCTTAGACCATGAGATCATGTCAATCACTAACACTGGAAGAGTTTCTTGATAACATCAAACGTCACACCGTAACAGGGTGATTATAAAGATGGATTCAGAACTAATAAAGTGTTATGTTGAGGCTCATGGATCAAGAGTGGAATTTGTTCATCCCGATGACGGATAGATATACTCTGGGCCCTCTCGGTGATATCACATTGATTAGCTTGCAAGCAAGTGATTTGATCACTAGAATGTTATATCACAGGAACGAGAAAAGAGTGCATGTCGGTAACGATATCAAACTAGGTATGGAGATACCGATGATCGAATCTCGGACATGTAATATATCGTGAAACAAAGGGATTAAGATACTAGCATAAAACGTGAAAGTCATCATTGAATGTGTGGGAGTCAGTATGGGTCTCCAGATCCCGCTTCTGATTATTGATCCGAGAGGGGTCTCGATCATGTCCGCATTATTCACGAACCGTAGGGTGACACACTTAAGAGACACCGACATCCAATTGGAGCAAATGTTTCATGCCGAAAGAATGAACAAGCGCAGGAATTTATTTCACTAGATACCGAAACAGGTTTTCGGGTGAAATTGCATAAAGTGGTTATGCATGTGAAATAGAATTCTAGCAAGGGGTTATTTGTGAATGTTTGTCATTAAAGTAATTGACAAAATTCTGAATAAAATAAAAGAGTTTTATTTAATGAGAGTTTGCATTAAATTTGGTGGAAATTTAATGGGAATTTGAGTGGACTTTTGAGTGGAGGCATTTTAAAGGGCATTTTGTGAGTGGAGTGTCCACCCACATGAATTAAGGAGGGGAGGGGGCAGCCCCCATGGCCGGCGGCCACCCCCTTGGGTGCCCCCCTCCTCCTATAAAAGGAGCCCCCTCCTCACTTGTCTCTCACACCTCCTCGTGAAGGATCTCTCTCCCCCTCTAGAATTTATCCCCATGGTCTCGGACTAGCGAGATACATGTTCCCGGTGGCTATTCGGCAAGAAAGAGTTGTGCTTCCGCTGCATCGCTGGAGCGAGGAGGCGGAGGTTGCTCGGTGCCTCGAACGTGTGTGCGAGCACGGATGCGATGCTGATTTGCGGCGCTAGGACTTCCTCTCGATCTTGAGATCGGCAAGAGATCGTCTACATCAACCACGAGTTGAACTCGTTAAGCTTTGTCGGTCTTCAAGGGTATGTTCTCTACAGATATACATCCGCCCGTTGTTTGTATCTAGCAGATAGATCTTGGTATATAGTTCACATCGTAGGAAAATTTTGGTTTTCTATGCTGCGAACCCTATAGATCTAACCTATATCAAATCCTAGATTCACACCCCTCACACCCTGCCGCCGCCACACACTAGCACTCGCGTGTGGCCCCACCCTAGGCCCCACTCCCACCACTCGACCCTGTGCGGCCTGCTCCCTACCACGCAATCCCCGCGCCTCTCCCCGTGCCCGATTCCCGGCCCCATGCGCCTCGACCTCCTCCCTGCAAACCGCCGCCTCCCATCACCGCCAAGCTCACGACCCCGTTGCCACGGGAGCCTGCAATATCGCCAGCGCCCACCGTCTTCCCCACCTCTGTCCGCGTGTGCCCTTCCCTCGTCGCCGAGCCCATCTGACCTCCTAGTCATGTCGTGCCCCGTCGTTGCTCAGCTCCTCCCCTCTGCCGACTACCTCTCCCGGTTGTTCTCCTGAGCAGGTCCGACCGACCTCTACCGTCGCCACGACGCCGCCTCCCCGCCGCCCGAGCGTATCCCTGCAGCTCCTGGTTCCTGCCGACGAGCCCCCCTCCTCAAGCCAGATCTTCTTGGTCGTGCCCGCCCTTGCCCTGCCTCAGCGAGCCCATCCCCGCCACCTTCCTCGCCTGACGCCAGCAGAGCCGCCGTCGGCTTCCCGGCGTACCCCCTCCTGCGAGCCGGCATCCCGGGTCGCCTCTGCGAGCTGATCCTCCTCGACACGGTCCTAGTGCCTCCGTTGCAAGCCAGAGGCTGCATGTTTTGTGCAAGGTGGGGCTCATGAACCGTGCAAGTACTTCGCCTTGCAAACAACACTGTCAGCAGATCATTGTTCTTATTCCCGGCGATAGTTTGACCGTGTGGTGCTGTTGTATGGCCCTACTCAAGATCGACGATGACATGTACATTGCCGGCTTCCGCATCTATATTGTCGCCCGCGTGACCGATGTTTGGACAAGAAACCGAGGGGCTAACAGCGAGAACTATACCAACACCAAGATCTCTGAATGTTCTATCGTTAACCAAGATCACCAACGACCGTGATACCGACATCACTTTCACGGATGCGACAAGGTCTTATTCCTAGATCCGATGACCGAAGGTCTTCTACATGGACGCCAAGTTCTTCTTCTCGATCCGAAGCCTCGACCGCGAAGACCGATCCGGCCCGAAACCCGTCGAACCTTAACCAAGATCGTCGAGCCCCTATGTGTGACCCTTTCCTCAAACCCCTATTTTATAAATGATATATCCTTGTTGCATATTAAATTGTCCATATTGCACACATATCATGTGGTTTGGGGGCATTAGGCCGATTCACCTCATAAATAAATATGGAGACCATATGCGGGCGAATCTAGTCCAATATTGACTCCATTTAAAATTGTGTAGCGAACCGGTGACATGTTTTGCCTTCTTAAGACAACATTTAAATTGCGGGGTATCTAAACAACATAAACCACCTAATTAATTGCCGGGACCCCGGTTTCGCTTAATATGGTCTAATTGCATCGTACCTTTGCCATGTCATACATCATGCATGCATCATGCCCGATCTTCTACCATAGTATTAAATAGTGTATCCAAAGTTTTTCTAGTGCTTTGATTATTCACGGATTAGGCTGATGAGTTGATGCGAGTGTCGACCCGATCTTCAGATGAACCTTCGGCAATGTTTTCAAGCGAGCATTCTCCCCCTTTCTACCTATTTTACATTTATAGTCTTTATTTCCTCCTGCTGATCTATTGCTATATGTGTTGCGATGCTATACATTTTGTACCCCGTTATACTTTCATGCAGCCCTTATATTGCCATGGACACATCCTATTATCTGTTGTTTGGTAGATAGTTATCCTTGCGAGTCGTAGTTGCATACGCAAGTGATGTGTCGCGCTGTCGATCTTCCACAGTTGTTGGAGTAATGCCGCATGTTTAATGTTGGAGATGATCATGGCCTTAATTACCGTTTAATAACTAAAATTGAAGTAGGTAAATAATGCAGAGGCACAGGTGGGCAATAGATGTTATTTGGTTTTTAACCGTCCACTTGTGTCCCGTAGGACCCCGAGTACTTGATACCTGTTCTATGAATATTCGCACTATCCGCATGTGGGACCATGAATCCCCCTAACCCTATCTTAAGTCATATTTAATTCCTTGGGGCCACAAACTAGTTTGGGGCTTTATTACTATCCTGTACTTGTGCCATGTTTTACTGCTTTATTTACGATTGCGCGTGGAGCGCCTATACTATTTAGGAACAAATGTGGAATGTTTTCGCGGTATCGACAAGCCCAGTCACACTTTCGGGTTCCCAGTCGTTTACAACCATTGGCACAAACCTCTGGGTCCGTCTCGGAGCCGGCCAACTTTGTCGCGGGTAGCTTGGTGGGGTGGCCCCCTAAAATCAAATGTTCTGTCGTGATGCCTCGTTGGGTTTTCATTTGGTTTTTTCCGAGGTTGATCATGCGTGTGTTGCTATTTGTGCACCCCTGGAGGGTACAACTTTCTGAAAGTTGTGTCCGTGGTTATGGACGACTTGGAGCACAGTATCTCGATCATGGACAACTATAACTAAAGTAGTGCTATAAATTTTCCTTTGGAATGACTAGTAATCAGCTTCACTATAACGGAATGGCTAAATAAAAGTACCAACAACTGTTGGGTTTTTTAATGTCTCATGGTATATGTATTTGATTAGTAAGTATTGCAACTACAACGGAATGGTTATCTAAAACTGCCCACTGCTTATGTTATCAGGATGACTCATGCTATCGATATCTGACTAGTAATTGCCACAACTATAAGGGAATGGATAAAATTGCCAATTGTGTGGGTTTCCTCGGTACGACTTCCTCAATTGGTATCAAGGGGTAAACACCAGGATGGGTATGATTGGTGTTAGTATTAGGTTGAATCCGAATAGGTCTTTCTTATCCCTCTCTAATAGCCGACAGTTGTATCGAGTCTCTATAGGTTGTTTACTGCATGTTGCGCTGCCGCTTCAGTCCACCATACTTATGTAGGCGAGAGCCGCCGAATTCTAGTCTCACCGTGTACTGGCCTCAGTACTAAACGCTCTCTTTTTTCCTTTGCCCTTTGCCGGCACCCCTTTTGTTTTAGCAGGTTTTGAGATCGACGTCGTTAGCAGGGTTAACCTTCCGGCTTGGCCTGGGCAGGGTTATGGACGTCATTGGTTATTCTTCAGGGCTCTTAGACCCATTTGCATTTTGTCTGTAGTCGGACATTGTATCGTTCTCAAGGTGATTTGGACCTTTGTATTTTATCTGTATTCTTGACTCATGGATTCGTTGTTGTATATATATATATATATGTTCTGTGGGTTCCGTCGTGGACTATTGTGTAATGATATTACTTTGTTTTCCACCTGCACGCAAGTGTCTAGTGGCGCCTTTGAATCGTTTCTATGCGGGTTTTGGCGGGAATCGCTAAACCTTGCATAGGGCTGATCCGAGGGTGTTACATTAACCATAATGAGAACATTATTAATACTCCCTATCAGTTTCTTCTTAGCATTATCATTGAGTGGGCCATCCAAATAACAATCTTCCAAGGGTGGAAATCAAGCATTTCATAAATCTTCCCAGGCATAATAGAGACACTAGAACCAAGACCACATGAAGCTTTGAGATCAAAGTCATTCACTTGCATATTAATAATGGGTTCCCAACTATCTTCTACTTCCTAGGAATAGAAGCTTTGTGTTTTAACTTCTCTTCCTTAATCTTAACAAGAGAATATGTAATGTGTTTGGTGAAAGCAACATGCATATCACTAGCATCAGGACTTCTAGCAAGTTTTTGCAGGAACAGAATCACTTCAGAAATATTGCAACCAGCTATATCAAAACCAAACTTAGCATCAGTAGTAGTAGACTCATTAGGCTTAGGCATTGTAGGAGGAGGAATAGGGAATTCTTGCGGTTTAGTGGTATCCATTCTAGTGATGGTGCACATACTATTGTTTCTATCAATTTCATCTTCCCTTTCCCACTTAGCATGAAGTTGGGCTAACAGTCTAACATTTTCATCAATAGTAACTTGTATGTCATGAGTAGCAGCAAAGGTATTTTCCATGGTTTCACGTTTAGCAGCCATTTTATTAATCAAGGAGGACTGTGCTTCAGACAGGGAGGAAATATTCTTATCAACAGTTAACAAATTTTCCTCCACAGTTTTGTTGAAAGCGGTTTGTTTACTAATAAAGTCCTTGAGCATGACTTCAAGTTCAGAGGGGGCACTTCTAGCATTGTTGTAGGAGTTTCCATAGGAATTTCCATTATTAGGAGGATAAGGCCTATAATTGTTGTTGCTACCAAAATTATTCCTATAGGCATTGTTGTTGAAATTGTTGTTTCTAATGAAGTTCACATCAACTTGCTCTTCTTGAGCAACCAAAGAGGCTAAGGGAACATTGTTTGGATCTAGTGGAGCTTTCCCATGAACAATCATAGCCATAATAACATCAATATTATCACTCAAAGAGGAGGTTTCTTCAATAGAATTTACCTTCTTACCATGTGGATCTCTCTCAATGTTCCATTCAGAGTAATTAACCATCATATTATCAAGGAGTTTTGTTGCAGGACCCAAAGTGATGCCCATAAAGGTACCTCCAGCAGCTGAATCCAACAGGTTTCTTGAAGAGAAGTTTAAACCTGCATAAAAAGTCTGGATAATCATCCAAGCAGTAAGTCCATGAGTGGGACAATTCTTAACCAAAGATTTCATTCTTTCCCAAGCTTGAGCAACATGTTCATTATCAAGTTGTTTAAATTTCATAATGTCACTTCTCATAGATATAATCTTAGCAGGAGGGTAGTACTTTCCAATAAAAGCATCCTTGCACTTAATCCAAGAATCAGTACTATTTCTAGGCAAGGATAGCAACCATTCTTTCGCTTTTCCTCTCAAGGAGAAAGGAAACAGCTTGAGCTTAATAATATCTCCATCTACATCCTTATACTTTTGCATCAGAACTAGCACCAGAAAATTGCTCTCTCATCACAAGATTCAACAAAGCAGGCTTAATTTCATAAAAGGTAGCATCAGGAGCAGGTGGAGCAATACGAGTGATAAGGAAATCATTGTTTTTGTGCTAGTGAATTCACACAACTTGGTGTTCTCAGCAGAGTTCATTTTGGCAAAAGTGGACCAAGCCAAAAACAGCAGCACCAGCAGAGCAGGAACTATTTTTTGTGTTTTTAATAAGAGAAAGCAAACCAAACTAAACTAATTTTTTTTTAATTTTATAAAAAAGAGGCAAACAAAACCAAGCAAACTAAAAACAAAGTAAAGAGGAAGGAAACGTCACACAGGTGTTGCAAGTAACACGGAAACCTGCACAACACAAACTCAAGACTTTTCCCCAACTAATAGTGAGGTTGTCAATCTCACTGGTTGCTGTAACAAAGGATTAACTGTATGGTGTGGAAGGTGATGATGGTTTGCAGCAAGTAAATAGTAACAGTGGAAGATGTATCAATGGTAAAGATTGGACCGCGGTCCATAGATCACTAGAGGTGCTCTCCTTAGATAAACAACATGGCATGAAGGGTAAACAAATTACAGCAAGGCAATTGACAGGAACTGAGCAAGGCATAACAATGCAATACTAGACACAAAGATCCTATGGGATTTGATGACGCCTAACACTGTCGTGGGATGCTTCGTTGGAAACCCCAAGAGCAAGGTTTGATGAGCAAAGCAGCAAGTTTTCCCTCAGTAATAAACAGAGGTTATCGAACTAGTAGGAGGAAGGAAACGTCTCAAAGGTGTTGTAAGCAACGTGGAAACCTGCACAACACAAACTCAAGACTTCGCCCCAACGAATCGGTGAGGTTGTCAAGCTCACCGGTTTTCTGTAACAAAGGATTAAACATATGGTGTGGAAGATAATGGTTTGCAACAAGTAAACATGTAACAGTGAAAAAATTATCAATGGTAAAGATTGGACCGGGGTCCATAGTTCACTAGAGGTGCTCTCCTTAGATAAACAACATGACATGAAGGGTAAACAAATTACAACGGGGCAATTGACAGGAACTGAGCATGGCATAACAATGCAATACTAGACAAAAGATCCTATGAGATTTGATTGGGCAATACAACAATATACATAGACCGCCATCCAACTGCATCTATGACTAGAATTCCACCTTCAGGTTTTCATCTGAACCCCCTCCAGTATTAAGTTGCAAGCAACAGACAACTGCTTTAACCAAAGTGTGTAAGGTAAACAATCCACTTGTTCCATGAACAAGAGAGCGTTGTTTTCTCCCTAGTGGCAACAACACATCTACAACCGAAGAGATTTCTGTCACTTCCCTTGGAAACTAGAGGCATGAACCCACTATAGAGCATAAATACCCCCTCTTAGAGTCACTAGCAACTACTTGGCCAAGATAGTTACTAACAAGGGAGAGCATGCAAGATCACAAACAACACACACACATGATAGAATCAAATAGACAAAACCATTAATCGATCTGACATAGTCATCTCAATATCCATTGGATCCCCGCAAACACAACATGCATGATTACAAATAGATTAGATCTTGATCATGAACGGAGCTCACAAGATCTATACATGAAAGCACAAGGAGGAGATATAACCATCTAGCTACTACATGGACCCGTAGTCCAAGGTGGAACTACTCACTCTTCATACCGGAGAAGAAGGCCTCCGGGATGATCTCCCCTCCGGTAGGGTGCCGGGAAGAACTTCAGTCCCCCCTCCCCCCGATTTAGGGACGATGGTGGTGGCGGCTACAGAAGGTTTCGTGGAGTTTTGATTGGTGCCTAGGGTTTCTGCATCGGAGGCTTCTTATAGGCGAAGGGGCGAGCCAGGAGGGCCACCAGGGGGCCACACCGTACCCAGGCGCAGGGAGAGCCCACCCGCACCTAGGGGGTCTGGCTGCCCTATGGCGCCCCTTCGTCTCGTCTTCTGGCTTCATGTCGCCCACGGTAAAATATTGACTTTGGCTTTTGTCCCATCCAATTCCGAGAATATTGATTTTGTGCCTTTCTAGAACCAAAAACAGAAGAAAACAGGCAATTGGCACTGTGACAACTTGTTAATAGGTTAGTTCCACAAAAGATATAAAAACACCTCAAAGTGTGGACAAAGTAAAGCAAAGTAGATAGTAAACAAGCATGGAGCATCAAAAATTATAGATACCTTTTTGACGTATCAATCATCCCCAATCTTAACTCCTGCTCGTCCTCGAGTAGGTAAGTGATAAAAAGAATAATTTTTGAGGTGACATGCACCATCAAAACCAAGATCAAACCATTTCCAAATATTGAAAGCTGGGATCAAAGAACTCTAAACATGAGCATGAAAGATGGAGTTCTAACAGTAAGACAAAGTAACTATGCATGCAACATGAAAGGCTACATACAAAGATCATGAATAACATGCATTGAAAAATGTTTGTTTGTTTCACATACAGAAAACATGGCATAGTGGCATTCAGCTTGTCCCTCATAGAGTAGCAACTAGATGCATAGGACACCTTCAAAGTTCATAAGAGTGACTAGATACAAAAATCACAAGAACAAGTAATATCACAATATGCATCAATCAATAAGTTTTGGGACACTACACACAGAATGGCAACTATGCTCTATTAATGGTGCCTAAAGGTAGAAGGTGGAGACTCAAATAATAGTGGAAGAAAGGGCCCTTCATAAAGGGATACAGGGATTTTAAGTTTCAAAAAGAGCTTCCAAAAAATATGGTACTTGTTAGCTTTCAGCCCTCATTGGCCCTATCATAAGCATCTTGAAGTGATTATGGTTAAAGTGAACAAACTATGGAGTATATGCTTGACAAAGTATAAGGTGGCAATCTCAAGTCCCTTGAATACGAGGGCCACACCTCATGCTACTCAACTTCAGTCACCTGTAAGTTCTTGTCATAGTAAGTACATGCGTATCATAGAGAACCGCCAATGGGGTACCCCTTGCACATGGTACAGGGGCTATCCCATAACCAAAATGACAAGGAAAGCAGACAATGAGCATCTCAGTGATCTTTTTATTTACTATCTGCATAGCTTTTTATTGAGGATTCTTCACAGAATGCTCATTATGGTGATGCTGCAAGTTTCCACCATGATTAGACATGGCTTAGGCTAGCGGCCCAGGCGTTTCTCTAACACAAAATACATAACTCCATGGACTTACAAGCTCCCTCTTTATTTCACACCAGTGACATCCATAGACAAAAGAGCATGATATCAATTGTGTACAAAGTACAAGTTCAATGTTGAAAACGTTCCCGTGACAGCACGGTTCTGCTAATTCCAACGTATAAGTGCAAGCATATACAACATAGATGACGCAATGGTTCAAATTTATTAGGGGCAAATAATATAAAGTGTGTCATCAAGTTTGTGAGGGATTTAATCACTAAGTTTTCACATAAAAAATACTTTTTAATTGGAAGATAGCTAAAAACAAGAATATACTTGGAATAGTGTAACACACCATGCATAGGAATTTATAGTGGACACTTTGGAATAACTTGGTTTCTTGGGAGTGGAGCTTACTCATACAAGTGGAGGCTAGCAAAAGACTAGGAGCAACCAACTAAGAGAGCAATAATGGCCATAATCATGCAGAGCAACAAAACATTACAAATTAAAGCATAGAGTGGTACTACAAGTCAAGGACTAGATGATCATAGAGGCTATGGTGACTTGTTCATAGTCATAACATGGTGTGAGCATGTGCTAACTCAACCCAAACAAAGAATCAAAGGAGAATACCACAATACTATGCTTTTGTATGCTAAAACAACGCATACTTCCTTCAAGGCATACTAAGAAATCCCAATTGTTTGGAAAAAACATGCTACAACAATAATCACTAAGCATAAGGTCAAAACAACACCTAGCATGTCATGCTAAAGTCTAAGTCACAGTCAATTTAAGCTCCTCTTTCACTTATCAAGTAAGAACTTTCTACTCCTTTCCAACACCTAGCAACTTATTTGAAAAAACACAACGAGAATGGGGGTCCAAACTATTTTATTCAAGCAAAATAAACAAACTAAGCAAAGAAAACGAAAACTAAGACGCTCCAAGAACAACACAACAGTGTATGAAACAATAAAAAGTGTCTAGACAGACCTAAGCTTTTTATTGATGAAGAAGGGTATGCCTTGGGCATCCCCAAGCTTTGACGCTTGTACCTCTTGGATATTTCTTGGGGTGACACCGGGGTGGCAACCCCAATCTTGAGCTTTTGTCCATTCTTCATCTCATTACATCATTCTCTCTCTACACCTGAAATTTCTCCTTCATACAGAACTTCACACAATCTTCATTAGCAACATTAGTGTATTCAAAAGATAATAGACCTTTGGTTTTAGCTTTGGAACAGAAAAAAAATTCACTAAAAGCACAATATACTGTAGAAAATCCTTCAAAAAGCTCAATTCCCCAAAAGAGAACTCAAAAAGGAATCAATAAGAAGCAAATGCAAATAATGGCAGAAATCTGTCAAAATAGACCAACAGGTAGAAACCAATTTTTTAGAAACTCTTATGTTTCTCAAATCACAAAGTGCTGAACTAACGAAAGTTAGATAACATACTGGGGGATATATTAGTAAATTTTTAGCTCAATCCGACTTACAGAGACTCCTCATGAATTTTTATGGTGGAGGACAGAAATCTGTTTTGGGATAGCAACTCCCCAAATCTTACTTCCCTCTCATTAGAGGTCATTCTTGGCCCAAAAAGCAAAAAAAAGGATAAGGAGAGGTTATTACTGAAGTAATAACTTCCGAGACTCAAGGAAACTCTTGGGTTATCTCTCAACAAGTACTTTTCTTTAACGCCTTTAAGTTAGGCACAATAAGCAAAGAAATCAAGTATTTTCAAATGAGGAATTGAGATCAATACTTGCATAGTCTTCAACTATGTGAGGTATCTCATACAAATGAATCTTGTAGGATCCCTTCTCATTTCTTTTTGGTTTACTACTTTCATCAAAAGAATTTTCAGGAACAATCCAGTCAAAATTCTTTTCAAAGACCTCATGCATCCCAACAAGCTTAATGGGTATGGGTATCTTAAATTCATCTTTAGGCTTGGTTTTATCTAAAGTAACCACAACATCTACACATTAGACTAGCATATTAAAACGCTGAAAGACCTTTTTGCTTCCTTAGCAACATCATGGAACTCTTTGAGTAAAGTCTCAAGAATAAACTCTCTCTTTTCAGCATTCTTTCCTTCTTTTAGTTTTAGGAACAAAATTTGCATCATGGGGTTAAGGCTAACAAACCTAGCCTCAAACATATGAACTAAAGAAGCTGCAGCAATTTCATAATTAGGAGCAAGTTCTGCTATAGATTTATCCTCAATATCCTCGTGCTTGCTAACATGATTAAAGAATTCTTCAATATTGTCTTTCCCAATTATGGAGCCACTACCTATAGAAAGGTCCTTTAGGGTGAACTTGGGGAGCAACATGGTGAGCTAGAACAAGGTGTCAACTAGAGTAGGAACTACTTTTTTTGTTTTTTGAATAAAGAAAGCAAACCAAACTAGACTATTTTTTTGGAGTTTTGATAAAAAGAGGCAAACAAAACCAAGCAAAAGAAACTAATCAAACTAAAAACAAAGTAAATAGAAAGGTTGAGGAGGACTCCCTTGTGAAGACGTCCTTATCCTCCCCGGCAACGGCGCCAGAAAATAGCTTGATGATTCCCAACACTATCGTGGGACGCTTCGTTGGAAATCCCAAGAGCAAGGTGTGATGAGCAAAGCAACAAGTTTTCCCTCAGTAAGAAACAGAGGTTATCGAACCAGTAGGAGGAAGGAAACGTCTCAAAGGTGTTGCAAGCAACATGGAAACCTACACAACACAAATTCAAGACTTTGCCCCAACGAATCAGTGAGGTTGTTAAGCTCACCGGTTTGCTGTAACAAAGGATTAAACGTATGGTGTGGAAGATAATGGTTTGCAGCAAGTAAACATGTAACAGTGGAAAATGTATCAATGGTAAAGATTGGACCGGGGTCCATAGTTCACTAGAGGTGCTCTCCATAGATAAACAAACATGGCATGCTGGGCAACAAATTACAGAAGGACAATTGACAGGACTGAGCAAGGCATAACAATGCAATACTAGACATGATGATCCTATGAGATTCGATTGGGAAATACAACAATATACATAGACCTCCATCCAACTACATCTATGACTAGAAGTCCACCTCTGGGTTATCATCCGACTCCCCTCCAGTATTAAGTTGCAAGCAATAGACAACTGCATTAAGCAAAGTGTGTAAGGTAAACAATCCACTTGTTCCATGAAGAAGAGACTGTTGTTTTCTCCCTAGTGGCAACAACACATCTACAACCAAAGAGATTTGTGTCACTTCCCTTGTAAACTAGAGGCATGAACCCACTATCGAGCATAAATACCCCCTCTTGGAGTCACTAGCAACTACTTGGCCAAGATAGCTACTATCAACACCCGGATTTTTAATCCTAGATGCCTGTTATGCCATACATCACAATCCCAGGATTACCACAGTACATCATCCATTACAAACCATACATAAGGTCTTACACAAATAGGGATCTCAGGATCCAGTTCTTAATACAACTTCAAGCAGCGGAATACGTAATAATAACGGTAGCGTAGGCGAAGCTCCATCTTCGGAGTCACAGGCAATGCTGACGATGGGAGATGATCCTAGTTGTCGTAACCATCCTGGGGTCCATCTTCCAGGTACTCCTCTTCATAGTCTGGCCATGGGAATAGCCAGGGACAAAGCCATGAGTACTCTTTAAGTACTCGCAAACTAATACTAACAAGAAAAATGGGGTTTTGATAATAGGACACTAGGCTCTAGGGTTGTTTTGCAAAAGCCAGATTTATCTCTACTAAGTTTAGAAGCAACGAATGCTAGTTGAAGTTTTATAACACCTAAGTGGGAACTTGTATTTCATATCACAACCCTGTTGTGGTCAAGTCAAAGTCTCAATTCATTTCACAAGTATTTTGGAAACATCTGACGGGGGAACAGTATGACCATTCCAACTGTCCATAACCGCGGAAGCGGCTATTCGAATAGTTTGACACTCTGCAGAGCCTGTACACTTTCACCACAATATTCGATACATCCGTCAGGAACAAATCCTGAATTCACCATACTCAGTATGCGGATAATCAATCCTAACCTTTCAATTACACGTCCTAGTATAAGCACCTCTCTTATGAGTTTAGCCTCCCAACCATGACCAACTGTCATCTTGGGTACTGCACAGGTGAACAATCTTCACAAGGTAGACTCAGCTCAGACCTTGGCCGTGAGGGAACTAATACTAAGGTATATAAGTTTCCAGTCAAGCCCTACCCAATCTTCGGGTATTGCGGTTGTACGATAAAATTGGAATGGTATCGCATCCAGACAACCATCAGTTTTATAAAGGGCTAAGGCTCATGCCTCAACATTTTCATCACCAAAATCATCAGGCGTGCGGAAACACATGTCAAAACATCTCAGTAGAATGATCCATCATTCTAAGGTTTTCATAACCATTTTCACCAAGTATTCCCATCTAATGTTGATCAAGTTTTATGCTTAGCACTAGCATCTACAAGTGGGGGTAAGCACTAATGGGTGATGGTAAACTAGTGGAGTTTCAACTAAGTTCAATCTTATGCCTTAGGATGACATCAAGATTTTCTAGCTTAGGCCAAATTTTATGCTCTTTATGCAACCTTCAATATATCTTTCTAGAATCTACAAGTCACTTAAGTCAACTCTAAGTTAAAGCTTTGATAAAGAAATAAAGTAGAGGGCTTGCAATTAAAACTAGGATTGGTTTATCAAGTGGATATGATCACATATGCTTAAGGCATATAGTTGGCATGGTGGCAAGCAAATATTAGCTTGCATAGGTCAACTTGATTAGTAAAGCTTGCTAAAGTAGAGTATCTTGCAAGTGTTAGCTTGCATCAATATCAGTATAAGCTTGCCTTGTGCGGAGCAGTGGTTGAAATTCTCCTCGGCTTCTTCTTCGTAGTATACTCCTTCCTCCTCGTATCCTTGGTCGGTACTAGCGTCTATGAATAAATACGAGGTACACAATCAACAAAACAATACTTAACTACTTGCATTCATCACACACAAAGGTCCTATAGATGATCTAGCATCATCACTAACATTACAAGATTAAAGCTTTGTTTAATTCCTTTTATTTTTAGAAAAGTAATTTCTACTCATTGAAAAACTACTTAAGATTTAATATTCTCCAAACCAAACATGGGATCATGTTGACACATGTCATCACCACATATTTTAGTCCATGGGAATGTGATTTAAAGTGGTGTCACAATTTAATAAGGTTTTTCTCTTTTATTTTAATTAATTAAAGTGGCTAGAAATGCCTATGTGGCATTCTTTTATTACTTGGTCATTATTTCTGTAAGTAAACCTATATATTTTTATATATTCTGAAAGGTATGGTTAAATGTGATTTTTGAGAGTTGGAATCAACTCAAAAGCTATTATGGTTTAAATTTGAAAAATGTTTGAATGCAGAAAAGCTTCTGCCTTGTTATTTTTACCATGGATGATCTACAGATCCAAATGACTTGAATCCAACGGGCTTGGATTCAGCATTCCCAGACCTTTCTAACAAAATTGGTTTCATTCAATTTGGTTCACTGAATCAACCTGGTTAATTTTTGAAACTGGGTACAGAAGTGTGTTTGAAATAAAATGATAAAGGTTAAATTCAAATAACTGGGCTGCACGGGAAGCGATACTGGGCCGGCCTGCTAAGCACAGTGCTTACGTGGCTGGTTAAGTCGCTATCCCCACGCGTCAGTGAGACAGGGGGTGCGAAGCGGTATGGGGAGATGTGGTGCGTTCGATCTGGTTCTAATCCAACGGCTGAGGGTCATCGTCGATGTTGCGAAACGCCGGTGAGACAGAAACCTAACGCGGCAGGTGGGCGTCGTTGGGGGCTCATCGGGGTTCAGGCGAGGGTCGGCGAGGCGGGCGAATGACGAAGTTGACGATGGCGAACCTCCTGGTACCGGTAGCTTATCCTGGGGTGGCTCCAATCGCTGGCCCCCTTCTTCTCCAGCAGCGGCAGGCTCCGGTGAAATTCCGGCGATGTGCTGCGCGCCTTGCTTCAGGAACGGGGTGGAACGATCATTGAGGAGAGGGGAGTGAGATGGTGTGCTCAATTTGGCTGGGGGTGGCCTCTATTTATAGTCGCGACGGCGAGACCGAACGGGATGGGCAGGCGACGGTGGCGACATGGCTACGGGCTGCTAGAGGCATGGCCGGCGGTGGCGATCGCTTGGTGGTCTCCTGGTGATGCTCTACGGCTTTAATGCGCGCGTAGGGGCGGTGCGGTTTGGTCTGAAAAGCGCGATGCTCTGCACGGCAGAGGCGGCGTCTTCGACGGCGAGCAGTGGTTGTGCGGCATGGGGCGGCGAACGGGGATGTCTGCCGGTCTCCTGGGTTGGTGGCGATCATGTATGCACGCGGCAAGGGCGGCGCGCGGTCTATGGGCGTCGGTCGAGCGTGGCTCTCTGGCGCATGCTCGGCATGGTTGCTGGCGAGCTGGGCGCGGTCCATGCATGTGGTCCAGGGTTTGGGAACGCTCGCGGCTGGGACAGGGAGTGGCGATGGACGGTGGGCTGCCCCCCAGACAAGGTTGGCACGGCTAAATCTCCTTCTAGCTTGATGTCTCCACTGGGGTGGCATGGTGAGCTTCGGCTGTTCACCATTGATGTCATTGCCCACCTTACAGTGAGGCTAGTGCTTGGTTTAACTTGCTAGATGATCTACTGAGATGGTTGTGATCTAGAGAGGGGACATGTTAGGCTTCAATCACTGCTCACAACAGTGTTTAAGATTTTGATGATTTGTGTCTGCAAAGTGTTTGATGAAATGGCCGCAAGAATTCAAGTTTTGAATTTTGAAAAGATTTTTGGTGGGTGTGCTAGGTTGGTGCTGGTGAGTCTGCAGATGCTTGGGTTTTGAAAGTTGAGCTTGTTTGAGTGGTTTTTGAAAAAGTGGGATCTTCTCATATGATAAAGATTCAATTTTGAACTGTCATTTAAACTATGCATTTGAAAGTTTCTGGATGATCACAAAGTGGGCCTTCATACTTTGTTATGAGTACAATCAAGGGGTGCAAAGATCCAGAAAAGTTTCTGTTAAGTTCTGAAAGTTTGGGACAGCCAAAGTAGGTATGGGAGTTAAATTGGTCAAAATGACCATTCACTCATTTAGCTTTGTTTTGATTTATTTGTCTTTGGGAAATGTTTATATGATGTTTATTTCACCTAAGCAACATTTTACAAGCAAAGAAACACACAAACAAGGTGGTTCAAAATAAATCAAAATTGGAATGCATACACACATGCATGCTTTCATATTTTTATTTTAGAAAAGTTTTTGTTAACCCTAATTTTGATGATTAGAGTTTGATGATTCAAGTTTAGTATTTCTGGGATGTTACAAACCTTCCCCCCTTAAACAAAATCTCGTCCCGAGATTTGAAAAAGGACGAAAAATATTACCTAGGATTTGAAGAGATCGGGAAACTCCGTCCTGATGTGATCTTCACGCTCCTAGGTAGCTTCCTCTTCTGTGTGGTTGCTCCACTGATTCTTGAGAAACTTGATGCTTCGGGTTCGGGTAGTTCTGAAAGCTTCTTCCAAAATACGGATGGGTACTTCCGGATAGGCCAGGTCATCGTTGATCTCTATGGTCCGGTGATCGATGTTTTTGAACACTTTGGTCTTCTCTAGGACTTCGAGACACTTGCGAAGTAACGAGATATGGAACACATTGTGCACAGCTGACATCTCTTCGGGTAGTTCCAATTGATATGGCACTTCTCCTCGACGGTTCAGAATCTTGAAAGGTTCAATATATCTGGGGGGCTAACTTTCCTTTGAGTTGGAAATGTTGCATTCCCTTTAATGGTGACACTTTCAGATAAACAAAATCTCCTAGGTTGAAGGTGAGGTCTCGACGTCTCTTGTCGGCGTAACTATTCTGTCTGGACTGGGCAGTCTTGAGGTGCTCACGAATCTTGTGAACCTTCTCTTCTTCTCGTAGGATGTCGGGTCCGAAAATCTGACTCTCTCCTACTTCCGACCAGTTCAAAGGGGTGCGACACTTCCTTCCGTACATAAATTCAAATAGGGCCATTTGCAAACTAGCTTGAACTGTTGTTGTATGAAAATTCTGCAAATGGCAGACAGTCTTCCCACTTAGATCCATATTCTAACACATAGGCTCTCAGCATATCTTCGAGTATTTGATTTACTCGCTCCGTTTGTCCATCGGTCTGAGGGTGATACGCGGTGCTGAAATCTAGGCGGGTTCCTAATCCTTCTTAGACTTTCTTCCAGAATCTCGAGGTAAACTGAGTTCCTCGATCCGATACGATGTTCTTGGGGACTCCATGCAAACTAACTATTCTAGCGATGTACAACTCCGCTAGCTTCGAACTCTGATATGTGGTCTTGACGGGTAAGAAATGGGCAACTTTGGACAATCGGTCCACTATGACCCAGATAGAGTCATTTCCCCTACTAAAAGTAGGCAGTCCAGTGATAAAGTCCATTTCAACGGAATCCCATTTCCATTTCGGAATCTGCAATGGTTGCAACAATCCAGCGGGTCTTTAATGTCCTGCTTTGACTCGCTGACATATATCACACTTGGCGATATAGCTTCCGATTTCTCTCTTCATCTTATGCCACCAAAATTGCTCTTTTAAATCTTGATACATCTTAGTTCCTCCGGGGTGGATAGAATAAAGAGTATCATGAGCCTCCTTCAGAATAACTTCTTTCAACTCAGAATCTGATGGTACACAAAGGCGTCCTTTGTACCACAGAACTCCTTCTTCGTCTTCGGTGAATCCGGGTACTTTGCATGTACCTATACGACGCTTGATTCCGTCGATACTAGCATTTCCCTTATGCGCCTCTTTAATCTGACTGATCAAAGTGGGCTGGAGTTCTATGCTAGCCAAAAATCCTTCACTCACTAATTCCATTCAAAAATCTTCCATCTCTTTGTGCAAACTTGGTTGCTCCTTCAAAATCATGGAGTTCAAGCGGCGCGGCAATCTGCTAAGGGCATCCGCTACCACATTGGCTTTACCAGGGTGATAGTGAATGTCCATATCGTAATCATTGATTAGCTCAATCCATCTTCTCTGTCTCATATTCAGCTCCTTATGAGTGAATATATACTTCAGACTCTTGTGATCCGTATAGATCTCACAACGATTTCCCATTAGGTAATGTCTCCATGTCTTCAGGGCTAGAACTACGGCTGCGAGTTCGAGGTCATGGGTTGGGTAATTTTGCTCATGTTGCTTCAGTTTTCGAGATAGATAAGATATAACTTTTCCTTCTTGCATTAGCACACATCCGAGACCAATCTTGGATGCGTCAGAATACACATCGAAGGGCTTCGTGATATCCGGCATGATCAAGATTGGGGCTGAAATCAATCTCCTCTTGAGTTCTTGAAAACTCGCTTCACATTTGTCGGTCCATTCAAACTTCTTGTCCTTCTTCAGCAATTGGGTCATGGGTCTGGCGATACTCGAGAATCCTTCTATGAACTAGCGGTAATATCCCGCCAATCCGAGAAATGCACGAACTTGGGTTTGAGTGGTTGGGGCTTGCCAATCTTCGACATCTTTTACTTTTGCAGGGTCAACGGCAATTCCTCCAGCTGATACAATGTGACCGAGGAATCCTACCTCCTGTAACCAGAATTCACATTTGCTAAACTTTGCATACAGCTGATGCTCTCTAAGGGTTCCAAGAATGGTCCTTAGGTGTAGCTCATGTTCTTCTGATTTGGAATAAATCAGAATGTCATCGACGAAAACAACGACAAACTTATCCAGGAAGTCCATAAAAATCTTATTCATGAGATTCATGAAATAAGCGGGGGCATTGGTTAATCCAAAAGACATGACTGTATACTCGTACAATCCATATCTGGTGGTGAAGGCAGTCTTTGGAATATCCTCTGCACGAATTTTGAGTTGATGATACCCAGTTCAAAGATCAATCTTAGAAAACACTTTGGCATCGGTCAACTGATCAAACAAATCTTCTATCTTGGTCAAGGGGTATTTGTTCTTGATGGTGACATCATTCAACTTCCGATAATCCGTACACAAACGGTTACCTCCATCTTTCTTGTCCACAAACAAGACAGGTAACCTCCATGGTGACGCACTTGGTTCAAAAAATCCAATTTCCAACATGGCATCCAGTTGCTTCTTCAGTTCCTCTAGTTCAGACGGGTTCATACTATATGATCTCTGGGCTATGGGTCCTGTTCCGGGGATTAGTTCGATGATAAACTCGATATCCTGATCTGGGGGCATACCGGGCAAAACATCTGGAAATACATCAGGGTATTCACAGACTATCCGGACTTGTTCAATGGTAGGTTGGGCTATACTCTTGTTGCACTTGAATTGGCGAGGTAAGGTTTCAGATATATGCTCGACTGATATTCCGGCTGTACTGGTCATGGTTATGACTTTCTTGGCACAGTCAATCAATCCTTTATGTTTGGACATCCAATTCATTCCTAGTACTACTTCCAAACTTTTAGTTCCGAGTACTATCAGATTAGCATAAAAATCTATGCCATGGATTCGGATAAGGACGGCTTTGCAAATTTGCCTAGCCTTGGTGGTTGATCCGAGAATTTGAATAATCATGACATGCTTCAGTTTGGTTGGTTGAATTTTACTAGTGCATGCAAATTCTTCGGTGACAAATAAATGCGATGCACCAGAATCAAACAACACTCTTGAAAGTACTGAATTAACAGAAAACATACCCAGCACGACGTCTGGCGCTTCCTGAGCTTCTTCAGCATGCATGAGAAAAAGACGTCCATTGCGGTTGAGCGAATTCCCTGGAGCAAACCTTCTTCTAGGCTGAACATGACGCTGCTGCTGAGCTGGAGCATTGGCATTGGGGGCTGCGGCATTCTTCTTGTTGGGGCACTCGTTGGAGTAGTGACCCTTATTTCCACAGTCATAACAAGTCACTTGCGACTTGCCCTTTGCTGCTACAGGCACAACATTGCTTCCAGTCCTCGGGGCAGTGTTGGTGTTGGTGGCAGCATTGTTGGTGTTAAACTTGGGTGGGGCACGGTTGAAATTGCTAGAGTTGCCGGGGTTGTTGTGATTTCCTCCGGGCCTAGGGTTTCCATGGTTGGGGTAGGTTGGACGGTTCATCGGGGGTTTGTTGGTACTTGGGGAAATCCTGGAGATGGGTTAGGGCGATACTTTGGGGTCTAATGGGTTCCTGGCTGATGCATCATGCGACGCTTGCGGTTCTCATTGGCTTGGTTGATCTTTCCTTCCATCTGGATAGCAGAGTCGACAAGGTCTTCAATATCAGCAAAGGGGATATTGACTAACACTGTCTGCATCTCATCATGCAGACCATTCAAGAATCTTTCTTTCTTCTTGGCTTCGGTGTAGATCTCTTCCGGGGCATACCTAGCTAATGACAAGAATTTGTCACGGTATTCCACTACAGTCATCCTTCCTTGCTTCAGTTCTCTGAACTCGTCTCTCATCCTCTTGATCAAACCCAGTGGCACATGGGTTCTGCTAAACTTGACCTTGAATTCCTCCCAGGTCATCATCTGGCCTCTGGTCATTGCGCGAACACTGTTCCACCATGCCCTGGCATCTCCGGCTAAATAGTGGGTGGCAAACAAAACTTTCTCGCTGTCTTCCACTCCAGCGACTTCTAGGTTATTTTCCATGGTTTGCAGCCAATCATCGGCGTCTAGGGGTTCTTCTGACTTAGTGAAAATAGATGGGTTGGTATTCTGGAAATTCTTGAGCATAGATCCATGGTTGTCCTGATTTCCGTGGCCTTGGTTGTTGTGGGCTAGCTGGGCTATCTGCTGAAGGGTGGCTAGGTTGGCCTGACGTTCCGCTCTTTCAGCTTCACGGTCAGAAGTCAACATTTGCAGAATCTGCAACATCGGGTCCGGGGATGAACCACTTCCTCTGCGTGGCATCTGAAGATTGAGATAGATCATGAGAAAAGAGGGAAATTTCTAAGGTTCTGGGATTTTGAAAAAATTTTAAAGTTTGACTCAGATTTTTCTAGCAACTCTGTTTTCATTCATTCATTCATAGCACACGGTACAACACACACCACAACAAAGAAAAACATATGGTTTTAAGAACCATTCTGGAAACTACGATACAGTGGGACCGAATACTACTCACTACGCTAGTGCTCAAGTGGTACTACTCCTCGGAATCGGTGGCTTTGTCATCTTCATCGTCATCGATGAAGGCGAAATCATCCTCATCGGTGAAGAAGTCCGTAGCCTGATCCTCCAGAAAATCATCATCATCGCTGCGATAGGAGTAGGGGTCTCCACGAAGATCCTCTCCGGCATTCTCCCTTTCTTCCAACTGCATGTCTCTCTCGTGGATGGTCTCCTCCAAAGATGAGATACGGTGGCGAAGACGGGCAATGATGCGCTCCTTCTTGTCGAGCTGACAGCGGCGAGACTTGCAATCCTTTGCTATCATAGCGATGGTTTGATCCTTTATCTTGATGATGGCAGACTTGTGGTTGGAGTAGTCACGACAGTTATCCAACTCTTGCCGACGATCGTACATCATGAAGCTGAGGTGGTCCAATTGAGTCTTCAGCTCAGGGTGGTATCGGGCTTCCAGGGGTTGTCCATTAACATCACGACTTGGGCAAAACTCAAAGCGAGTACCCTTGATCTGGTTGATACTCTGCCCACACAGACGGGAAAGAGCTTCCTACATGGCCCTGGCAAGTCCATCGAGCCAGTTGTTCTCTCTTAAGGTGAATTGGATTCCCTCTGCAGTGGGAGATTCAATCTTTCCTTTGAGACTTGCAACAATTAGCCACTGCAGATCTTCTCCTCCTTGATCATTGAGCTGAGCTCCGAAGAACTCGGGGTGCGGACGCTCCAGAAGTTCCGAAAGCTGGTCCAAATCCCTCTCAAAGATAAGGTCTACTCCATTCCCCAACTGATAAAACTTGTTGTACTTCACGTCCATCTAAAAGAATATAAGATGAGTAAGTTAGTAGATAGATCAAGTGTGTCAAAAAATTATGTATTTTGCAAGAGTTTTTGAGGAACATGAATTTTCATGAAAGAATCAAAGGGATAAGAATGAGAATAAGTTTTTGTAAATATTTGTTTTCTTTGGTTTTGAAACTAAGTTTTTGATTCAAACGTCCAGTCTAACTAGGGTCTCCTATGGTCAGGATGGCTCTGATACCAACTTGTCAACACCCGGATTTTTAATCCCAGATGCCTGTTATGCCATACATCGCAATCCCAGGATTACCATTTTTGCGAGACATAACAGAATTGGATACCACAGTACATCATCCATTACAAACCATACATAAGGTCTTACACAAATAGGGATCTCAAGATACAGTTCTTAATACAACTTCAAGCAGCGGAATACGTAATAATAACGGTAGCGTAGGCGAAGCTCCATCTTCGGGGTCACAGGCAATGCTGACGATGGGAGATGATCCTAGTTGTCGTAACCTTCCTGGGTTCCATCTTCCAGGTACTCCTCTTCATAGTCTGGCCATGGGAATAGCCAGGGACAAATCCATGAGTACTCTTTAAGTACTTGCAAACCAATACTAACAAGAAAAAGGGGGTTTTGATAATAGGACACTAGGCTCTAGGGTTGTTTTGCAAAAGCCAGATTTATCTCTACTAAGTTTAGAAGCAATGAATGCTAGTTGAAGTTTTATAACACCTAAGTGGGAACTTGTATTTCATATCACAACCCTGTTGTGGTCAAGTCAAATTCTCAATTCATTTCACAAGTCCTTTGAAAACATCTGACGGGGGAACAATATGGCCACTCCAACTGTCCATAACCGCGGACGTGGCTATTCGAATAGTTTGACACTCTGCAGAGACTGTACACTTTCACCACAATATTCGATACATCTGTCAGGAACAAATCCTGAATTCAGCATACTCAGTATGCGGATAATCAATCCTAACCTTTCAATTACACGCCCTAGTATAAGCACCTCTCCTGTGAGTTTGGCCTCCCAACCATGACCAACTGTCATCTTGGGTACTGCACAGGTGGACAATCTTCACAAGGTAGCCTCAGCTCAGACCTTGGCCGTGAGGGAACTAATACTAAGGTATATAAGTTTCCTGTCAAGCCCTACCCAATCTTCGGGGATTGTGGTTGTACGATAAAATTGGAATGGTATCACATCCAGACAACCATCAGTTTTATAAAGGGCTAAGGCTCATGCCTCAACATTTTCATCACCAAAATCATCAGGTGTTCGAAAACACATGTCAAAACATCTCAGTAGAATGATCCATCATTCTATGGTTTTCATAACCATTTTCACCAAGTATTCCCATCTAATGTTGATCAAGTTTTATGCTTAGCACTAGCATCTACAAGTGGGGGTAAGCACAAATGGGGGATAGTAAACTAGTGGAGTTTCAACTAAGTTCAATCTTATGCCTTAGGATGACATCAAGATTTTCTAGCTTAGGCCAAATTTTATGCTCTTTATGCAACCTTCAATATATCTTTCTAGAATCTACAAGTCACTTAAGTCAACTCTAAGTTAAAGCTTTGATAAAGAAATAAAGTAGAGGGCTTGCAATTAAAACTAGGATTGGTTTATCAAGTGGATATGATCACATATGCTTAAGGCATATAGTTAGCATGGTGGCAAGCAAATATTAGCTTGTTAGTATTGGCTTGCATAGGTCAACTTGATTAATAAAGCTTGCTAAAGTAGAGTATCTTGCAAGTGTTAGCTTGCATCAATATCAGTATAAGCTTGCCTTGTGCGGAGCAGTGGTTGAAATTCTCCTCGGCTTCTTCTTCGTAGTATACTCCTTCCTCCTCGTATCCTTGGTCGGTACTAGCGTCTATGAATAAATACGAGGTACACAATCAACAAAACAATACTTAACTACTTGCATTCATCACACACAAAGGTCCTATAGATGATCTAGCATCATCACTAACATTACAAGATTAAAGCTTGGTTTAATTCCTTTTATTTTTAGAAAAGTAATTTCTACTCATTGAAAAACTACTTAAGATTTAATATTCTCCAAACCAAACATGGGATCATGTTGACACATGTCATCACCACATATTTTAGTCCATGGGAATGTGATTTAAAGTGGTGTCACAATTTAATAAGGTTTTTCTCTTTTATTTTAATTAATTAAAGTGGCTAGAAATGCCTATGTGGCATTCTTTTATTACTTGGTCATTATTTCTGTAAGTAAACCTATATATTTTTATATATTCTGAAAGGTATGGTTAAATGTGATTTTTGAGAGTTGGAATCAACTCAAAAGCTATTATGGTTTAAATTTGAAAAATGTTTGAATGCAGAAAAGCTTCTGCCTTGTTATTTTTACCATGGATGATCTACAGATCCAAATGACTTGAATTCAACGGGCTTGGATTCAGCATTCCCAGAACTTTCTAAAAAAATTGGTTTCATTCAATTTGGTTCACTGAATCGACCTGGTTAATTTTTGAAACTGGGTACAGAAGTGTGTTTGAAATAAAATGAAAAAGGTTAAATTCAAATAACTAGGCTGCGCGGGAAGCGATACTAGGCCGGCCTGCTAAGCACAGCGCTTACGCGGGCTGGTTAAGTCGCTATCCCCACGCGTCAGTGAGACAGGGGTGCGAAGCGGTATGGGGCGATGTGGTGCGTTCGATCTGGTTCTAATCCAACGGCTGAGGGTCATCGTCGAAGTTGGGCAACACCGACGAGACAGAAACCTAACGCGGCAGGTGGGGGTCGTTGGGGGCTCACCGGGGTTCAGGCGAGGGTCGGCGAGGCGGGCGAACGACGAAGTTGATGACGGCGAACCTCCTGGTACCGGCAGCTTTTCCTGGGGCGGCTCCAATCGCTGGCCCCTTCTTCTCCAGCAGCGGCAGGCTCCGGTGAAATTCCGGCAATGTGCTGCGCGCCTTGCTTCGGGAACGGGGTGGAACGATCAGTGAGGAGAGGGGAGTGAGATGGAGTGCTCAATTCGGCTGGGGGTGGCCTCTATTTATTGTCGCGACGGCGAGACCGAACGGGATGGGCAGGTGACAGTGGCGACATGGCTACGGGCTGCTAGAGGCATGGCCGGTGGTGGCGATCGCTTGGTGGTCTCCTGGCGATGCTCTACGGCTTTAATGCGCGCGTAGGGGCGGTGCGGTTTGGTCTGGAATGCGTGATGCTGTGCGCGGCAGAGGCGGCGTCTTCGACGGCGAGCGGTGGCTGTGCGGCATGGGGCGGCGAACGGGGATGTCTGGCGGTCTCCTGGGTTGGTGGCGATCATGTATGCACGCGGCGAGGGCGGCGTGCGGTCTGTGGGCGTCGGTCGAGCGTGACGCTCTGGCGCATGCTCGGCATGGTTGCTGGCGAGCTAGGCGCGGTTTGAGCGTGTGGTCCAGGGGTTGGCAACGCTCGCGGCTGGGACAGGGAGTGGCTATGGACGGTGGGCTTCCCCCAGACAAGGTTGGCACGGCTAAATCTCCTTCTAGCTTGCTATCTCCACTGGGGTAGCATGGTGAGCTTCGGCTGTTCACCATTGATGTCATTGCCCAGCTTACAGTGAGGCTAGTGCTTGGTTTAACTTGCTAGATGATCTACTGAGATGGTTGTGAGCTAGAGAGGGGACAAGTTAGGCTTCAATCACTGCTCACAATAGTGTTTAAGATTTTGATGATTTGTGTCTGCAAAGTGTTTGACGAAATGGCCGCAAGAATTCAAGTTTTGAATTTTGAAAATATTTTTGGTGGGTGTGCTAGGTTGGTGCTGGTGAGTCTACAGATGCTTGGGTTCTGAAAGTTGAGCTTGTTTGAGTGGTTTTTGAAAAAGTGGGATCTTCTCATATGATAAAGATTCAATTTTGAACTGTCACTTAAACTATGCATTTGAAAGTTTCTGGATGATCACAAAGTGGGCCTTGATACTTTGTTATGAGTACAATCAAGGGGTGCAAAGATCCAGAAAAGTTTCTGTTAAGTTCTGAAAGTTTGGGACAGCCAAAGTAGGCATGGGAGTTAAATTGGTCAAAATGACCATTCACTCATTTAGCTTTGTTTTGATTTATTTGTCTTTGGGAAAAGTTTGAGAAATGTTTAGATGATGTTTATTTCACCTAAGAAACATTTTACAAGCAAATAAACACACAAACAAGGTGGTTCAAAAGAAATCAAAATTGGAATGCATACACACATGCATGCTTTCATATTTTTATTTTAGAAAAGTTTTTGTTAACCCTAATTTTTATGATTAGAGTTTGATGATTCAAGTTTAGTATTTTTGGGATGTTACAGCTACTAACAACGGAGAGCATGCAAGATCAGAAACAACACAGACATGATAGAATCAAATAGACAAAACCATTAATCAATCTGACATAGTAATCTCAATATCCATCAGATCCTTGCAAACACAACATGCATGATTACAAATAGATTAGATCTTGATCATGAACGGAGCTCACAAGATCTATACATGAAAGCACAAGGAGGAGATACAACCATCTAGCTACTACATGGACCCGTAGTCCAAGGTGGAACTACTCATGCTTCATACCGGAGAAGAAGGCCTCCAGATGATCTCCCCTCTGGCAGGGTACCGGGAAGAACTTCAGATCCCCCCTCCCGATTTAGGGACAATGGTGGCGGCGACTACAGAAGGTTTCATGGAGTTTTGATCGGGTGCCTAGGGTTTCTGCATCGGGGGCTTCTTATAGGCTAAGGGACGAGCCAGGAGGGCCACCAGGGGGGACACACCTTACCCAGGCGCGGGGTGGGCCCACCCGCGCCTAGGGGGTCTAGCCGCCCTGTGGCGCCCCTCCGTCTTGTCTTATGGATCCGTGTCGCCCACGGTAAAATATTGACTTTGGATTTTGTCCCGTACAATTTCGAGAATATTGATTTTCTGCCTTTCTGGAACCAAAAATAGAAGAAAACAGGCAACTGACACTGTGGCAACTTGTTAATAGGTTAGTTCCAAAAAAGATATAAAAACACCTCAAAGTGTGGACAAAGTAAAGAAAAGTAGATAGTAAACAAGCATGGAGCATCAAAAATTATAGATACATTTCCGACGTATCAAGATTCGATTGGGCAATACAAAAATATACATAGACAGCCATCCAACTACATCTATGACTAGAAGTCCGCCTTCAGGTTATCATCTGAATCCCCTCCAGTATTAAGTTGCAAGCAACAGACAGCTGCTTTAAGCAAAGTGTGTAAGGTAAAAATCCACTTGTTCCATGAACAAGAGACCTTTGTTTTCTCCCTAGTGGCAATAGCACATCTACAACCGAAGAGATTTCTGTCACTTCCCTTGGAAACTCGAGGCATGAACCCACTATCGAGCATAAATACCCCCTCTTGGAGTCACTACCAACTACTTGGCCAAGATAGCTACTAACAACGGAGAGCATGCAAGATCACAAACAACACATATATGATAGAATCAAATAGACAAAACCATTAATCAATCTAACATAGTAATCTCAATATCCATCGGATCCCCGCAAACACAACATGCATGATTACAAATAGATTAGATCTTGATCATGAACGGAGCTCACAAGATGTATACATGAAAGCACAAGGAGGAGATACAACCATCTAGCTACTACATGGACCCTAGTCCAAGCTGGAACTACTCACGCTTCATACCGGAGGCTGTTATGATGATGAAGAAGAAGGCCTCTGGGATGATCTCCCCTCTGGCAGGGTGCCAGGAAGAGCTTTAGATCCCCCCAATCTAGGGACGATGGTGGCGGCTACAGACGGTTTCGTGGAGTTTTGATCGGGTGCCTAGGGTTTCTGCATCGGAGGCTTCTTATAGGCGAAGAGGCGAGGCAGGGGGCGCCAGGGGGCCCACACCCTGTCCAGGAGCGGGCCCACCTAGGCCGTGCCGGGGGGTGTGGCCACCATATGGCACCCCTCTGTCTCGTCTTCTGGCTTCCTGTTTCGCACGGTAAAATATTAACTTTGGCTTTTGTCCCATCCAATTCCGAGAATATCGATTTTCTGCCTTTCTGGAACCAAAAACAGAAGAAAACAGGCAACTGGCACTATGGCAACTTGTTAATAGGTTAGTACCAGAAAGCATATAAAAACACCTCAAAGTGTGGACAAAGCAAAGCAAAGTAGATAGTAAACAAGCATGGAACATAAAAAATTATAGATACGTTTCCGACGTATCAAAAAACAGCAGCAACTAGAGCAGGAACTAATTTTTTGTGTTTTTTATAAGAGAAAGCAAACCATACTAGACTAATTTTTTGGAGTTTTTGATAAAAAGAGGCAAACAAAACCAAGCAAAATAAACTAAGCAAAACCAAAACAAAGTAAAGAGAAAGGTTGTGAAGGACTCCCCTTGTGAAGACGTCCTTAGCCTCCCCGGCAACGGCGCCAGAAAACCGCTTGATGCGCTCAGATCAATGTAGAGCTTCGTTGGGAGACCCCAAGAGGAAGGTATGATGAGTACAGCAGCAAGTCTTCCCTTAGAAATAAACCAAGGTTATCGAACTAGTAGGAGGAAGGAAACGACTCAAAGGTGTTGCTAGCAACTTGGAAACCTGCACAACACAAACTCAAGACTTTGCCCCCAACGAACAGTGAGGTTGTCAATCTCACCGGTTTGTTGAAAACAAAGGATTAACTATATGGTGTGGAAGGTAATAGTGGTTTGCAGAAAGTAAATAGTAACAGTGGAAGATGTATCAATGTTAAAGATTGGACCGGGGTCCATAGTTCACTAGAGGTGTTCTCCTTAGATAAACAAACATGGCATGCTGGATAAACAAATTACAACAGGGAAATTGGCAGGACTGAGCAAGGCATAATAATGCAATACTAGACATTCATGATCCTATCAGATTCGATTTGGCAATACAACAAGATACATAGACCGCCATCCAACTGCATCTATGACTAGTAATCCACCTTCAGGTTATCATCCGAACCTCCTACAGTATTAAGTTGCAACCAACGGATAACTGCTTTAAGCAAAGTGTGTAAGGTAAACAATCCACTTGTTCCATGAACAAGAGACCATTATTTTCTCCCTAGTAGAACCAGCACATCTACAACCTTAGATATTTCTATCACTTCCCTTAGATTAAATAAAGACATGAACCCACTATCGAGCATAAATACCTCCTTTTGGAGTCACTAGCATCTACTTGGCCAAGATAGCTACTAGAAACGAAGAGCATGCAAGATCTCAAACAACATAGACATGATAGAATCAATAAGACAAAACCATTAATCAATTTGACATAGTAATCTCAATATCCATCAGATCCCTGCAAACACAACAAGCATGATTACAAATAGATGATATTGATCATGAATGGAGCTCACAAGATCTAAACATGGTAGCATAAACGAGGAGATGCAACCATCTAGCTACTATATGGACCCGTAGTCCAAGGTGGAACTACTCACACTTCATACCGGAGGCTGGCATGATGAAGAAGAAGGCCTTCAGGATTATCTCCCCTCCGGCAGGGTGCCGGGAAGAGCTTTAGATCCCCCCGATCTAGGGACGATGGTGGCGGCGGCTACAGACGGTTTCATGGAATATTGATCGAGTACTTAGGGTTTTGGTATCGGGTGGTCTTTATAGGCGAAGAGGTGAGGCAGGAGCAGCCAGGATGGCCGCACCCCCTAGGCGCGGGCTGGGCCCAGCCGCGCGGCCAGGCGGTGTGGCCCCCTGGTGGCTCCCCTCCGTCTCGTATTCAGGCTCCGTGTTCCCCACGGTAAAATATTGACTTTGGCTTTTGTCCCGTCCAATTACGAGAATATTGATTTTCTTCCTAATTTTCTAGAACCAAAAACAGAAGAAAACAGGCAACTGGCACTGTGACATCTTGTTAATAGGTTAGTCCAGAAAAACATATAAAAACACCTCAAAGTGTAGACAAAGCAAAGTAGATACTAAACAAGCATGGAACATCAAAAATTATAGATACGATTTCCGACGTATCATCCCCAATCCTCTTTGTTGCATGGTTGGGAAGGATCCGATGGAGGGTCGATCTTGCTCTGCCGCTGCCTTTCTTGATGCTGGCCTAGGCCATGGGCTGCTGCTAGGGGTCAGAGAGGCGGATCTTGTAGGTCGTCGGCGGGTGCCGTGGGGGCTACCAGCTCAGCTTGAATAAAGGTGGTGGTCCTCGAATCTCTCGCACACCAAGATGAAGATTACTTGATGCGTGCCTTCATGGATCTGTCCGGAATATGTAGTTCCGGAAGGCTCTGCAAACGAACTCCCATAGGCGCATCATGCCTGAAGTTTGCTGGATCATAAGGAATTCAGTCGTTCGCATCTGGTTTTTGCCTGGCCGTTTGGTTTCAGATGGAGCATGGCGAAGCTCTGCTAACTGTTACCATCATGTGTCATGTCTTTGATGATTCATGGTAAAGTCAGATGTGGAGAATTTTATGAAGAAATGAACATAAAGGCTAGCTATGGCGGATTGTATCTTTGTGGTGTTGAGGATCTGGTTTGGTGATCGGTGGCTCGCAGCCACATAACTTTTAGTGTTTTTTCATAATTTCCTGATTATCTTGTCGAATTAGCAGGAAGCCGATGGAAATTGAACTGCATGTGCCGCATACTCTGCTCCCGGTTTTTCACAAAAATCATATTTAGATATACAAGTTGTCATCTCATCAAAAATATGCTAACAGTTATGCAAGATGCAACTCCTTGCTAAAGACATTCATGCCCGCTGTTTTGAACACAACTTGAACAAGGCACAAGAAATTCAAACAAAAATGGAAAACATGCACACAGTTTAAATTTACGCGAGCTAATGTATTTTGAGGAACTTTGACTATACCCCTGTGTTTTGATCACAAGAGGAACGCCAAGTTAGTTCTGAACAGAAAGAACACCTACTCTAGATGATTTGTAATAAAACACATGGCTGAGTCAGGTCATACCCAAAGGTGTCTCGTGAACATCTTGAATAATTGGATATCGGATGCCCCCTTGGATATAACCCGACTCATCTAGGTGATTTGTATTTGATAAACAAAAAGATGGGGGAGGGGTAATTTGAGGAACATCGTGTACAATGAGCGAGACGAATGTAGCTGTGAGATGGGCTATATATAGGATCGAGGGTTGAGGGATGGCGGGACAGAAATGGTAGGAAAGAGTGGCGGGAAGCAAAAGACGGGAAATACTTTGTCAAGTCTATGCCAGGGACACTTGACAAAGATTGGGCAGCTGGAATGATTTTTCCACGCATTGGAACGTGGATGGGAGGCACATGGATGTTTGCCGAGTCTTTTCTAAAATACACTCGAAAAATAGGGCTATTATTCTAAGTGTTTTGGCGGTCACTCGGCAAACAACTGTGCATAAAAATAAAAGGGCGGGAAATAAAAGGAGGGAAAAAACACGGACGTTTGCTGACTTTCTGTTAGGGGACACTTGGAAAATTTCCTCCTCCGTCATGGCACCGTGAGATGAGGTAACAGCGTACGTCTATATTAAGACATAACGTGTGTATAATGTACAAAGAAAATTATTGCTGTCCCAGGTCAATGCACCACTAGGCGATCCCAAACACGGGGAAAATCTTTGTTCACAAACCCCTCATGGCCTTGTCTCCGCCTTCGCGTAATGTCTCGGTATGTACTCCTGTTTAGAAAAACTCATCTCTTTGATCACGTAATGATTGAACTAGTCTCTATTTTGCATATTTTTGAGAACTCTTCTTCGTTTATAAGAATAATATAGGTCAATAATTAGGACACCAGATGATTGAAAATCAGCAGTCCACTTGCCTTGTGCCACGAAGCAGCTTTAGGTCAAGTCTTCCCAAAAGGCCAAAACAACACATCCCTTTCTCTTCTCTGCTGAGCGAGGCTTGAGCGTGGAATTGAAGAAGAAACTCCAAGAAAGAGTCATTGTGTTATTAGGTTATAATTCCATTGAAAAAAAAATTCATATAAATAATTAACCCCTCTCCCTCTCTTTCTCTCATCCTCTATCTCTTCCTAGCAATGCCGATTTCTCACCACTGCAACTGAGGCCTTAGATGAGTCGCCAATTTCAGGTAAGTTGTCGGGGGTTGCATCTTAGTTTGTTTCAGCTGTTGTTTCTGGATCGATTTTACGTTTTGAGCTAGTTTGAGCAGCAATATTCATATAGCAGCTAGCCACCAGATTCTGATGGCGCTTTAAAAATAAAGATTCAGATAGTATCTCTCTGTGATATCAAGCTTTTGGCTTGCTGGTAGAGGGAATAATCAAATCCAGTTTGTTCTCTTTTGCCTTCTTTGCTATGCTACACCTCATAGTATTGCCAAGATGTTGTGTCAATTCCCCATTTTTAATGTATCCAAACTTCTGATTATTCTTGGGGTACGCCTCTAGGTAGGAGTATGACTACGGCTTCTCATATATTTACTCTTTTCTTAAAGCAACTCAACTAAGAGAACAAAGGAACCAAAGTCATACCAAAGGGAGAAGGAAAGTTATCTTGGTTAACAAGGAGGAAGCCAAAGGTAAAAACCCATTCAAAAATAATATAGCGTATGAATTCATTCATAAGTCAACATGTTCTACTTTTGACCTAATTTTGTGGACCAAATTATAAATATGTACATTACGAAAAGAACATCAATATACGAACCATAAAATGCAGTTTGTAGCATATTTACCAAATGTTGTAGATGCTCAAATTGTGTTCTCTATATTTGGTCAAATTTAGTAATCTGTAACGTTTGACTTAAGGTTAACGACTATCTATCTCTTCATGTATTGTACAACTCGTAGATTTTCCCAACATTCCTAATGGAGTATATCAACTTCTTTCCAAATTAATTACTTCTTCAGCATAGATATTTTGTAATTTATTGGTTAAACTACTAAACCTTAGGCGTTAACGTTCATCATTTTTGCTCCGTGACTTATTTGTTAGATTACATCTGAACCGTTCATTTCAACTTATCTTTGCTATATTAAATCTTCGCCGTTCCTTTTTAGAAACGAAACTGCTGGGTGTGTTCACCTCTTTGAACTTGCCTGATTACATTTCATCTAGGGGTCAATGGGTCAAGGGATAACTGATGAGGACCGCTTTGAAGTCTGCGGCCCAAAGCATATGATGTCTGGCGTTATTGACTGGTATGTTCCATTCTCCAGTGTGGAGTCATGCATGTGTTAACATTCATGTGTCTAGTTATTTTTTGCATCGTTTGCACGTCTGGACTAGCGCTTTTGCGCTCCATCATAAACATTATTTGTCTAGCTAATCGAGATGCTGATCAAATCATGCATGCATGTGAACATACATGATAGGAACAATGAGGAACACCGCCGGTGTATCGCTGCCTGCCTTGTCAAAGCTTGTTACGTGATGGAGAAGGATATGGCGCTGGCATCGCCGTGGTCAGAGAGTTTCGGTTTCAGGATGGATACTTTATTTTTCACCGACCCCAGCATTATTAACCATAAGGAGTATCTCACCTATGGTGCAGTGTTCAAGCTGATGGAACCAGCATGTGGGCCGTCGTCTGCCCCAAAATACGTGGTTGCCTTCCGAGGCACCATGCTATTCCATGCCAATACCTTGACAGATCTGGTGCAGAACACCTTGCTGTTGTTCAACGCACAGACCGAGTACACACGATTCAAGGAAACACATTCGCATGTCGACGACCTCATCCGCGGCCTCAGCAGCGGCTCCGTATGGCTCGTCGGCCACTCACTTGGCGCGTCGCTGGCGCTGGAAATCGGGCGAACCATGATGCTGGAGAAGGGGCTCAAGATCCCCACCTTCCTCTTCAATCCGCCGCATATCTCGCCTGCGCCGGTGATCAATGGCATCCTCTCAGAGGAAAACAAGACTCGGCTCTACACCGGGAGCTACACGGTGAAGTTCGCACTCGCAAACATTCTGCCATGGCACCGCAAGCGAACCAAGAAGATGTTCGAGCAGCTTGGCCCGTGGGTGCCGGAGCTGTACATCAATCCGGCTGACTGGATCTGCCAGGGGTTTATGGATTACTTCGTGGAGCGGCAGCTGATGGCGGCGAATCACCCTCGCTTCGCCAGTACGGCCGCCAGAACATCATACCGTGATATACTCTTCTTCAGGAAGTTGCGGCCCCAACTGCTACCATCGGCGAGTCTGTGGACCAACTGGAACGACGGGATGGACCCGCACGGCCTTCGTCAATGGTGGAAGCCGGATTGTGACCTCCGCCTCAAGTACATGCGTTGCGTCTACCCACTCAGTTGATATGCTTCTCTGCTTCACGCCGATAGCTCAGGGTCTCGATGTGCTGTAATATAATAATATATACCAAGAATTTTTGTTTATCTACACACGCTGGCTGCATCACGTTTTTTGTCCCATAGTTGGCCATCTTTGGAAGCTTACTGTTTCATTGGGGATTGATTTTTTCTATCCTGATTCATGTTTGAACCAGGACAAAAACTATTCCAAAAAAAAAAATTACTTTGAAACAGGGCCAACGACAGTGGGTTTTTACTGATGCACATGTATCGAATCAAAGAGTGCAATTTTACCTTCCGTTGTTTCCAAATAAGTTACAGATTTATCTTAAGTTAAACGTCTCTATGTTTGATCAGATTCATAGAAAATGTGCAGCTAATATCCACGAGACGTACTAATCGGTACTCACATAAATGAATATGAGATAACATTTGCACAGCTAACAGACTAGCATAAGTACTTGCAATCCCCCTCAAAAAAAAGTACTTGCAAGTTTCTTGATGAGTTAATTATCTAGCAAACAGTTTAAACTCCAAAGAACAAAACCACCACAGTACATATTCTGGTCATATGCATAGTTGTAAGTTCCTTTCACTATTCTACATTTTCATCATCTTTGCGAGGTGCAAATTCTGTCATTATGTCTTCCTTGTATGGAACGAAATCATGCATAACATTGATAACATGCTTAATCTGATACAAACAAGAAAATGAACACATAATTGTGAGTAATGGCACAACATGTTTGCAACATAGTGGCTGGATATAGAGTGCGGCCACTGGCGGACCTTAGTGGAGGCGAAAAGGGTCGTCGCCCCCCCAGCCCATGTAAAATTTGACTACTATTCATAGATATTTGGCTCATTTATCAATTGAAAATCAGACTGAAGCCCATATTTCGCCCCCCCCCCCCCCCCAGTCCATTTTGCCCCCCCCCCCCCCCCAGAATTTTGGCCCAAGGTCCGCCAGTGAGTGCGGCTACCAAATTCCATGAAAGGGATGTACAGGTCATAAACTAGGCTTGTACGACGACCGGCCACCCACATGCTCACTTATCCGAGTCTAGTGCTCAGGAATGGAATTGCAAAAACTTCATTTCTTAGTATATGACAGATTGTCCCGCGCAAAAAAATAGTATATGACAGATTGAAGAACTAGTGTCGTGACTTTGTTGTAATTTTCCGCTGGTCTATGCAGTTACCGTAAAGGTAATTGACAAAAGATATACAGTTTATAAATTATTATACAAAAAATTAGTTGTGTTCCCTTCAGTCTAAAGTTTGCATGGTCAGATTAATTATAATACCAGCACAACATTTTCTCTATGAGAACCTAGTTCAACTTGATTTTAATAACAAGTACTCAACCTAAGTACAATGACGTATGCAAATTAAAATTCCTGTTACATCTAACTTCTTACTAAAAGGCAAAAGCTTTAGTGGATATATGCTTAGTACAAATTCGACTACAGCATTTAGTGATCTAGTTTTTCTTTAACAAAAAGGTGCACTAATACGGAACATAACAGGAAATTCATGTTGGAAAACTAATGACATAGCTGGTCTAGTTTAGAAGATTATCTTTATTGTCTCTATGATCAAATTCAGTTTCTACCAAGAGAAGCCGCGTGCCTGCTTGTATATAGCCATGGCAAACCTGAAAGCATACGGTACCACTACAAGCTTTAGAGTTTTAGAAATACAGTGGTTATATCACAACGGTACCACTACAAGCTTTAGTTTAGAAATATGGTGATTATTATAGGAAATCATGTTTCTAAGTATACCTTTGAAATTGATATGGGAGAAACAACAATTTAATATGAAAATGCTCAAAAGAATGGCAGTGTTGAAACCATTAAAATTTTACAACCTTGTGCTGCAAAAACGTTGAGCCAGTGCATCAAGTTTATTCGTCTTCCATCCATATGACAAAACTAAGAAACAAAAGAGAGCTTCAAAATAGGCTTTCGCACTGCTTTATAAATAAAACCACAATGGCCGAACCGGTAAAATGTGGTGAGGCGAACCTCTTACATAGCAGATCAAAAATAAACAAAGAAAAACACAGAAAACCAAAACTTGCCACCGAGAACAATCAAACGGGACTGAGAAAACACATGAAAGGTTACAAACAAAGATCATGAATAACAATGCATTGAAAGACGTTTATTTGTTTCATATATAGAAAACATAGCATAGTGACATTCAGCTTGTCCCTCATGGAGTAGCAATAAATGCATAGGACACCTTCAAAGTTCATAAGAGTGACTAGATACAAATAGTTCATGAGCAAGCAATATCAACAATATGCATCAATCAATAAGTTTTGGGAGAATGCACATAGAACTAAGAATGGCAACTATGCTCTCTTAATTGGTGCCTAAGAATAGAAAGTGGAGACTCAATATAATGGTGGAAGAAAGGCCCTTCATAAAAGGGAAGCAGGGATTTCAAGTCTCATAAAGAGCTTCCAAAAAATATGGTACTTGTTAGCTTTCAGCTCTCATTGCCCCTATCATAAGCATCTTAAAGTGATTAAGGTTAAAGTGAACAAATTATGGAGTAGATGTTTGACAAAATATAAGTTGGCAATCTCATGTCCCTTGAGTATGAGGGCCGCTCCCCATGCTACTCAACTTTAGTCACCGGTAAGTTCTTGTCATAGTAAGTACATGTGTATCATAGAGAACCGCCAACGGGGTATCCCTTGCACATGATACAGAAGCTATCCCATAATCAAAATGACAAGGCAAGCAGACAATGAGCATCTCAGCAATCTTCTTATTTACCATGGAAAATATAGGGGTTCGTAGCATGGAAAACAAAAAAATTCTACCGCATGCACACAAACAAGCCAAGATCTATCTACTAGATTGTAGCAACGAGTCGATAGAAGTACTCACCCTCGAAGATCTCAAAGCGGTTAACGAGAGCAGATTCTCGTGGGTGATGTAGTCGTACACTTGCCGATCTCAAGATCGCGTAGACGATCCTTCCGGCGTTGTGTTCCGGCAGCGCTTCCGCAATCGGTCACACGTTCGGTACTCGATGAAGACCTTCCTCTCCCTTGTTCCAGCAGGCAGCGGAGGTTGTAGTTCTCCCCTTGCGGTTTCGGCAGCACGACGGCGTGGTGTCGGAAGTAGAGGGAAGATCCCGTAGGGCTTCGCCTAAGCCGGTGCGATTTATGGTGGAATTAGGGTTTCCCGGTAATCTAGGGTTTAGAAGACCGGGAGAGGGAGGAGGTGTCGGCGGCGGCTAGGGCGACGGCGACGAGCCGGCGGCGGCGGCGTGGCGGCTCGGGTGGAGAGGGGCGTGTTCTTGTTGTGTTGGGGCAGCCCTCCCCCTCTATTTATGAGAGGGGGGCATCCTTGGGAGGGGTGGGTTTGAATCCAAACCCAAACCCAAGTTGGATTGAGAAAAGGACTTGTTTCTTCTCCCACTAGGAAACTATTGTTCTAGTTTGACTTTTCAAACTTCCCATTGACTTTCAATTTAGAGCTTTAATTCTCTCTTGGAAATGCCCACACCAAGTGACCTAGGATATGATCCAATCATTCCACTTACCCATGACACATTCATGGACCATTCTCCTTCTGGATCGGTGAACCTTCTAGAACCTCTCCGATGAAAACATCGGAATCTTTTCCGAACTCCGGAATCGGACTTTCCTTATATGAATCTTATTCTCCGGACCATTCCGGATCTCCTCGTGATATCCCGGATCCTATCCGAGACTCCGAACAACATTCGGTATCCCTACTAACATTCCATATCTACTAAACAACATCGAATCCTTAAGTGTGTCTCCCTACGGTTCGTGAATTATGCGAACATAACCGAGACACTTCTCTGATCAATAACTAATAGAAGAATCTGGAAATTCATATGGCTACCACATATTTCTACGATTACTTTGCGATCGAATGAACCACTTACATACGATACCAATTTCCCTTTGTCTCACGATAGTTTAATTATATGAGGTTTTGATCGTCGGTATCTCTGCATACCTAGTTCAACCTCGTTATCGATAAGTACTCTTTACTCGTTCCCGTGATATGTGATCCCTTGTGAGCCAGTCACATGCTTGCAAGCCAATTGGATGACATTCCACCAAGAGGGCCTAGAGTATATCTATCCGTCATATGGATGGACAAATCCCACTCTTGATCCATGTGTCTCAACACATACTTTCCAAACACTCAATGCCACCTTTATAGCCACCCAGTTACGGTGTGGTGTTTGATGTCATCAAAGCATCCTTCCGGTGATGGTGATTAGCATGATCCTTCCGGTGATGGTTCGAGTTGAGGGACTCGAACTTGAAGAAGATCGTGTTGTTTCGTCCTCAGGCAGTTAACTGACCCTGATCCGTCGGGTGAGTCAGACACGCGCATCAACAATCCCTACACACATATATTATTAATACATAATTGCACTCGAAAAATGGAAGAGTCCTCAGTCGAATCTACGATTCGACTGAACACTCGGGGGCTACTAACATGGTCATACCCTACGGGTACGTGACTTCAGCATACCTGGTCCAGCCCAAGGAAGGCCCACAACAGATATACGCTGGCCCACGACGATTTTCGGGTGGCCAAGGCCCATGACGCCTTCGGATCCTTGGAGAGCAAGACTAGCATAGATAGGAAATTCAAAGGGGTAAAACCCTAGAACTTGTAACCGACTAGGACTATGCCCGGGACCTGCCTAAGTCTATATAAAGGCCAGGAGGGCACGTCCTAGATCTCTCGACTCATACTTTCGCACGCACCTCCACGCCAGATCGAATCTGCGCACCCTGTAACCTTCGGTTCCGCCGTAATCAAGAGCAGACAAGCAGGAGTAGGGTTTTCCCTCCGGGGGCCTGAACCTGGGTAAATCTCGTGTCCCCTGGTTTTTTGTCTGTTAACCGTTCCACGATCTCCAGCATCCCCATCTTCTCCAAAACCCAAGTCCATAACAATGGGCATTGATGAGATTAAACCTCGTCAGAAGGAATTAGGTTACTATGTATCAGAAAGCTTATAGCAAACGAACTATTAAAATGACTTGATCTTAATGCTACGCTTATTTATAGGAGTATGTCCATCATACCATTCTCCTAATGATATTATCTCGTGGTGAACAACATCTCAATGTTCATGATCAGGAAACCACGATCATCTATTAACCAACAAGCTAGTATTATAAAGAGGCTTTACTAGGGACTCTAATTCAGTTTACAAATCACACAAGTATTAATGTTTCCGGTTAATACTATTATAGCATGACTATAAACATTTATCATAACCACAAATATATAATAATAACTACTTTTATTATTGCCTCTAGGGCATATCTCCAACAGTCTCCCACTTGCACTAGAGTCATCTAATCTAGATTACATGGTAATATACCGAACACCCATGGCAGTTTGGTGTTGGTCATGTTTTGCCCTCGGGAGAGGTTTAGTCAACGGATCCGCCACATTCAGATCTGTGTGTACTTTGCAAATCTTTATGTCACCATCTTGGACATGCTCTCGAATAGCGTGAAAACGTAGCTTGATATGCTTCAGCTTCTTGTGTGACCTTGGTTCTTGCGCATTGGCTATGGCTCCCATGTTATCACAATATATAGACATTGGGTCTAGCGCACTTGGAACCACACCGAGCTCTGTAATGAACTCCTTCATCCATATCGCCTCGTGTGAAACCTCCGAAGAAGCTATGTATTCCGATTCAGTTGAAGATCTCGCCACAACACTTTGCTTTGCACTCCTCCAGCTAATTGCTGCACCATTCAAAGTAAATACGTATCCAGATTGAGATTTAGAATCATCCGGATCGGTGTTCCAACTAGCATCGGTGTAACCATTAACAACGAGTTGTTCATCACCTCCATAAGAAAGAACCATATCCTTAGTTCTTCTCAAGTACTTAAGGATGTTTTTGACCGCTGTCCAATGATCCACTCCTGGATCACTTTGATATCTGCTAGTCAAACTAACAGCATATGCAATGTCGGGTCTTGTACATAGCATGGCATACATAAGAGATCCTATGGCTGAGGCATAGGGAGTCTTACTCATCCTTTCTCTATCTTCTGCCGTTGCAGGACTTTGAGTTTTCCTCAAGGTCGTATTGGTCAACATGGGCAAGAACCCTTTTTTGCTATCTTCCATTCCAAACCTCTTTAGAACTTTGTCCAAATATGTATTCTATGACAATGATATTAGGCGTCTCGATCTATCTCTATAAATCTTTATGCCTAATATGTAAGCTGCTTCGCCAAGATCTTTCATTGAAAAACTATTATTCAAATAATCCTTGACACTATTAAGAAGGTCTACATCATTCCCAATCAACAATATGTCATCTACATATAGTATTAAGAATGCTACAGAGCTCCCACTCACTTTCTTATAAATACAAGCTTCTCCATAAGTTTGTATAAAACCAAAGCTTTTGATCACCTTATCAAAACATTGATCCCAACTCCCGGATGCTTGCTTCAATCCATAAATGGACCGTTGAAGTTTGCATACCTTGTTAGCATCTTTAGGATCGACAAAACCTTTGGGTTGTGCCATATACAACTCTTCATCAATGTCTCCATTGAGGAACGCCATTTTGACATCCATCTGTCATATCTCATAATCGTAATATGCAGCGATTGCTAACATAATCCTCACAGACTTTAGCTTCGCTACCGGTGAGAAAGTCTCATCGTAGTCAACTCCATGAATTTGTCGAAACCCTTTTGCGACAAGTCGAGCTTTATAGACAGTAACATTACCATCACCATCTGTTTTCTTCTTGAAAATCCATTTATTCTCGACAGACTTCCAGCCATCCGGTAAGTCCACCAAAGTCCATACTTGGTATTCGTACATGGATCCAACCTCGGATTTCATGGCTTCTTGCCATTTATTGGAATCTGGGCTCATCATCGCTTCCTCATATGCCGCAGGGTCATCGGTGTTGTCCACCAACATGACACTCATAACAGGATCATACCAATCAGGAGTGGTATGAGTTCTCGTTGACCTGCGAGGTTCTGTAGTAACTTCAACCGAAGTTTCATGATCAACATCATTAGCTTCCTCTCTTATTGGTGTAGGCGCCACATGAACTACTTCCGGTGCTGCGCTACTCGCAAGTTCGAGAGAAGGTTCAACAACCTCGTCGAGTTCTACTTTCCTTCCAGTCACTTCTTTCGAGAGAAACTCCTTCTCTAGAAAGGATCCATTCTTGGCAACGAAGATTTTGCCCTCGGATCTATGATAGAAGGTATACCCAATAGTTTCCTTCGGGTATCCTATGAAGACGCATTTTTCCTCTTGGGTTCAAGCTTGTCGGGCTGTAACTTCTTTACATAAGCTTCGCAACCCCAAACTTTAAGGAACGACAATTTACGTTTCTTCCCGAACCATAATTCATATGGTGTCGTTTCTACGGATTTTGATGGTGCCCTATTTAAAGTGAATGCGGCTGTTTCTAATGCATAAACCCAAAATGATAGAGGTAAATCTGTAAGTGACATCATAGAACGAACCATATCTAAGAGAGTTCGATTACGACGTTCGGACACACCATTACGTTGTGGTGTTCCTGGTGGTGTCAATTGTGAAAGTATTCCGCATTTCTTCAAATGCTCGCCAAACTCGTAACTTAGATATTCACCTCCACGATCAGATCATAGAAATTTAATCTTTTTGTTATGTTGATTCTCTACCTCACTTTGAAATTCCTTAAACTTCTCAAAAGTTTCGGACTTATGTTTCATGAAATAGATATACCCATATCTACTCAAGTCATCCATGAAGTTAAGAACATAACGATAACCACCGCGCGATGCTACACTCATTGGGCCACACACATCGGTATGTATGATTTCCAATAAGTCCGTAGCTCGCTCCATCATACCAGAAAATGGAGTCTTAGTCATTTTACCCATCAGACATGCTTCGCATCTTTCAAGTGATTCGAAATCAAGTGATTCAAGAAGTCCATCGGAATGGAGTTTCTTCATACGCTTCACTCCAATATGACCAAGACGACAGTGCCACATATAGGTCGTGCTATCGCTCAATTTCAAATGTTTAGCTTCAATGTTATTAATGTGTGTATTACCACAATCGAGATTCAATAAGAATAGACCATCTATCAAAGGTGCATGTGTATAAAACATATTACTCATATAAATCGAACAACCATTATTCTTGGACTTAAACAAGTAACTGTCTCACAATAAACACGATACAGATATAATGTTCATGCTCAACGCAGGCACCAAATAATAATTATTTAAGTATAAAACTAATCCCGATGGTAGATGAAGAGGTAGCGTCCCGACCGTGATCACATGAACCTTTGATCCATTTCCAACGTGCATCGTCACCTCGTTCTTCGCTAGCTTCCGTTTATTTTGCAGCACCTGTTTCGAGTTACAAATATGAGCAACCGAACCAGTATCAAATACCCAGGCACTACTATGAGTACTAGTGAGATACACATCAATAACATGTATATAGGATATACCTTTCTTCTTGATGCTGCCATTCTTCAAATCCGCCAAGTACTTAGGGCAATTCCGCTTCCAGTGACCCTCTTCCTTGCAGTAAAAGCACTCAGTATCAGGCTTAGGCCCAGCCTTGGTCTTCTTCGCCGGCGCGGTAACTTTCTTACCGCCCTTCTTGAAGTTTCCCTTTTTCTTAGACTTGCCTTGCTTCTTGAATTTGGTGGTCTTATTGACCAACAACACTTGGTGCTCTTTCTTGATCTCCACTTATGCAGACTTTAACATGGAGAAGAGTTCGGACAACGACTTGTCCATGTTTTGCATATTGTAGTTCATCACAAAGTTCTTGTAACTTGGTGGTAGTGATTGGAGGACACGATGAATCCCCAAAGCATTAGGAATCACTATACCCAAGCTTTGAAGCTTGCTTGCGTGCCTAGACATCTTAAGAACATGCTCACTAACGAAGCTGCCCTCTTCCATCTTGCAGTTAAAGAACTTTTCAGAAGCCTCATAACTCTCAACTGCCGCGTGAGCCTCAAATATCATTTTGAGTTCACGGACAATATCATGTGGGTCATGGTTCTCAAACCTTTTCTGAAGCTCCGATTCCAAACCATACAAGATAGCACACTGAACTATGGAGTACTGATTCTTCCGAGCGAGGAAAACATTATTTACCTCATCGGTAGCATCAGCTGCAGGCGGGTCAATGTCAACACCCGGATTTTTAATCCCAGATGCCTGTTATGCCATACATCGCAATCCCAGGATTACCATTTTTGCGAGACATAACAAAATTGGATACCACAGTACATCATCCATTACAAACCATACATAAGGTCTTACACAAATAAGGATCTCATGATCCAGTTCTTAATACAACTTCAAGCAGCGGAATACGTAATAATAACGGTAGTGTAGGTGAAGCTCCATCTTCGGGGTCACAGGCAATGCTGACGATGGGAGATGATCCTAGTTGTCGTAACCTTCCTGGGGTCCATCCTCCAGGTACTCCTCTTCATAGTCTGGCCACGGGAATAGCCAGGGACAAAGCCATGGGTACTTTTTAAGTACTCGCAAACTAATACTAACAAGTGACAGGGTTTTTTGATAATAGGACACTAGGCTCGAGGGTTGTTTTGCAAGAAGCCAGATTTATCTCTACTAGTTCAGAAGCAAGAGAAGCTAGTCACAATTTTATAACTCCTAAGTGGGATCTTGTAACTCATGTCACAACTTTTTTGTGGTCAAGTCAAAGTCTCAATTCATTTCACAAGTCATTTTGAAAACATCTGACGGGGGAACAGTATGGCCACTCCAAATGTCCATAACCCCGGACGGGGCTATTCGAATAGTTTGACACTCTTCAGAGATTATACACTTTCACCACAACATTCGATACATCCATCAGGAACAAATCCTGAATTCACCATACACAGTATGCGGATAATCAATCCTAACCTTTCAATTACACGCCCTAGTATAAGCACCTCTCCTGTGAGTTTGGCCTCCCAACCATGACCAACTGTCATCTTGGGTACTGCACAGGTGGAGAATCTTCACAAGGTAGCCTCAGCTCATACCTTGGTCAGGAGGGAACTAATACTAAGGTATATAAGTTTTCAATCAAGCCCTACCCAATCTTCGGGTATTGTGGTTGTACGATAAAATTGGAATGGTATCGCATCCAGACAACCATCAGTTTTATAAAGGGCTAAGGCTCATGCCTCAACATTTTCATCACCAAAATCATGTGGTGTTCGGAAACACATGTCAAAACATCTCAGTAGAATGATCCATCATTCTAAGGTTTTCATAACCATTTTTCCACAAGTATTCCCATCTAAAGTTGATCAAGTTTTATGCTTAGCACTAGTATCTACAAGTGAGGATAAGTACTAATGAGGGGTGGTAAACTAGTGAAGTTTCCACTAAGTACAACCTTATATCTTAGGATGATATCAAGGTTTATAACTTAGGCCAAATTTTATGCTCTTTATGCAACCTTCAAATATATCTTTCTAGAATCTATAAGTCACTTAAGTCAACTCTAAGTTAAAGCTTTGATAAAGAAATAAAGTAGAAAGCTTGCAAATAAAACTAGGATTGGGTTATCAAGTGGGTATGATCACATATGTTTAAGGCATATAGTTGGCATGGTAACAAGCAATGGTTTGTTTGCATATTTGCAAGTATAGGATTGCATAGGTCAACTTGATTAGTAAGGCTTGCTAAAGTAGAGTATCTTGCAAGTGTTAGCTTGCCTTGTGCAGAGCAGTGGTTCAAGTTCTCCTCGGCTTCTTCTTCGTAGAATCCTCCTTCCTCCTCGTATCCTTGGTCGGTACTAGCGTCTATAAATAAATACGATGTACACAATCACCAAACAATACTTAACTACTTGCAATCATCACACAAAAGGGTCCTATAGATGATCTAGCATCATCACTAACGTTACAAGATTAAAGCTTGGTTTAATTCCTTTTATTTTTAGAAAAGTAATTTCTACTCATTGAAAAACTACTTAAGATTTAATATTCTCCAAACCAAACATGGGATCATGTTGACACATGTCATCACCACATATTTTAGTCCATGGGAATGTGATTTTAAGTGGTGTCACAATTTAATAAGGTTTTACCCTTTTATTTTAATTAATTAAAGTGGCTAGAAATGCCTATGTGGCATTCTTTTATTACTTGGTCATTATTTCCATAAGTAAACCTATATATTTTTATATATTCTGAAAGGTATGGTCAAATGTGATTTTTGAGAGTTGGAATCAACTCAAAAGCTATTATGGTTTTAATTTGAAAAATGTTTGAATGCAGAAAAGCTTCTACCTTGTTATTTTTACCAAGGATGATCTACAGGTCCAAATAACTTGAATCCAACGGGCTTGGATTCAGCATTCCCAGAAGCGATACTGGTTGTTTTGCAAAAGCCAGAATTGGTTTCATTCCATTTGGTTCACTGAATCGACCTGGGTTGATTTTTGAAACTGGGTACAGAAGTGTGTTTGAAATAAAATGGAAAAGGTTTAATTCAAATAACTGGGCTGCGCGGGAAGCGATACTGGACCGGCCTGCTAAACACAGTGCTTTCGCGGGCTGTTTAAGTGGCTGTCCCCACGCGTCAGTGAGACGAGCGGGTGCGAAGCGGTATGGGGCAATGTGGTGCGTTCGATCTGGTTCTAATCCAACGGCTGAGGGTCATCATCGACGTTGGGCAACGCCGGCGAGACAGAAACCTAGCGCGGCAGGTGGGGGTCGTTGGGGGCTCACCGGGGCTCAGGCGAGGGTCGGCGAGGTGGGCGAACGAGAAAGTCGACGACGGCGAACCTCCTGGTACCGGCAGCTTCTCCTGGGGCGGCTCCAATAGTTGTCCCCCTTCTCCAGCAGCGGCAGGCTCCGGTGAAATTCCGGCGAAGTGCTGTTCGCCTTGCTCCGGGAACGGGGTGGCACGATCAGTGAAGAGAGGGGAGTGAGATGGTGTGCTCAATTCGGCTAGGGGTGGCCTCTATTTATAGTCGCGACGACGAGACCGTACGGGATGTACAGGCGACGGTGGCGACATGGATACGGGCTGCTAGAGGCATGGTCGTCGGTGGCGATCGCTTGGTGGTCTCCTGGCAATGCTCTACGGCTTTAATGTGCGCATAGGGGCGGTGCGGTTTGGTATGGAACGCGCGATGCAGTGCATGGCAGAGGCGGCATCTTCGACGGCGAGAGGTGGTTGTGCGTCATGAGGAGGCGAATGGGGATGTATGGCGGTCTCCTGGGTCGGTGGCGATCATGCATGCACGCGGCGAGGGCGGCGCGCGGTCCGTGGGCTTCGGTCGAGTGTGGCGCTCTGGCGCATGCTCGGCATGGTTGCTGGCGATCTGGGCGCGGTCCGTGCGTGTGGTCCAGGGTTTGGCAACGCTCGCGGCTGGGACAGGGAGTGGCGGTGGACGGTGGGCTGCCTCCTAGACAAGGTTGGCACGGCTAAATCTCCTCCTAGCTTGATGTCTCCACTGGGGTGGCATGGTGAGCTTCGGCTGTTCACCATTGATGTCATTGCCCAGCTTATAGTGAGTCTAGTGGTTGGTTTAACTTGCTAGATGATCTACTGAGATGGTTGTGAGCTAGAGAGGGAACAAGTTAGGCTTCAATCACTGCTCACAATAGTGTTTAAGATTTTGATGATTTGTCTCTTCAAAGTGTTTGATGAAATAGCCTCAAGAATTCAAGTTTTTAATTTTGAAAAGATTTTTGGTGGGTGTGCTAGGTTGATGCTAGGGAGTCTGCAAATGCTTGGGTTTTGAAAGTAGAGCTTGTTTGAGTGGTATTTGAAAAAGTGGGATCTTTCCATATGAGATAGATTCAATTTTGAACTGTCCTTTAAACTATGCATTTGAATGTTTCTGAATGATCACAAAGTGGGCCTTGATACTTTGTTATGAATACAATCAAGGGGTGCAAAGATCCAGAAAAGTTTCTGTTAAGTTCTGAAAATTTGGGACAGCCAAAGTAGGCATGGGAATTAAATTGGTCAAAATGACCATTCCCTTATTTTATTTGTTTTGATTTACTTGTCTTTGGGAAAAGTGTGGGAAATGTTTAGATGATGTTTATTTCACCTAAGCATCCATTTACAAGCAAAGGAACACACAAACAAGTTGGTTCAAAAGAATTCAAAATGAAATGCATACTCACATGCATGTTTTCATAATTTTATTTAGAAAAGTTTTTGTTAACCCTAATTTGATGATTAGAGTTTCATGATCCAATTTTAGTATTTTTGGGATGTTACAGTCACCCAGCGGTGCATCCAGCACATAGGTCAAATTTCCAGCATTGAGGACAATCCTCAAATTGCGGAACCAATCCGCGAAGTTGCTTCCATTGTTTTTCAACTTTTCTTTCTCTAGGAACGTATTAAAATTAATGGTAGGGGCCGCCATTGATCTACAACATATTTGTAATAGTTTAGACTAAGTTTATAACAAATTGAGTTCTAATTAATAGTTAAATTAATCTAGGTGAACTCCCACTCAAAACAATATCCCTCACATTGTTTTTGTGATCACATGAACCAAATCCACCACATCAAAACCGATCATCACGAGAGTTGATTTAGCTTCAATGGTGAACAATCAACATGTTCATCATATCTACTATATGACTCATGCTTTACCTTTAGGTGATCTGTGTTCCGAGACCATGTCTGTACATGCTAGGCTCGTGTAACATCCCAAAAATACTAAACTTGGATCATCAAACTCTAATCATCAAAATTAGGGTTAACAAAAACTTTTCTAAATAAAAATGAGAAAGCATGCATGTGTGTATGCATTCCAATTTGAATTCTTTTGAACCTCCTTGTTTGTGTGTTTCTTTTCTTGAAAAAGGATTTTTAGGTGAAATAAACATCATCTAAACAATTCCCAAACTTTTCCCAAAGACAAATAAATCAAAACAAAGTTAAATGAGTGAATGGTCATTTTGACCAATTTAACTCCCATGCCTACTTTGGCTGTCCCAAACTTTCAGAACTTAACAGAAACTTGTCTGGATCTTTACACCCCTTGATTGTACTCATAACAAAGTATCAAGGCCCACTTTGTGATCATCCAGAAACATTCAAATGCATAGTTTAAAGGACAGTTCAAAATTGAATTTTTATCATATGAGAAGATCCTACTTTTTCAAAAACCACTCAAACAAGCTCAACTTTCAAAACCCAAGCATCTGCAGACTCACCAGCACCAACCTAGCATACCCACAAAAAATCTTTTCAAAATTCAAAGCTTGAATTCTTGCGGCCATTTCATCAAACACCTTGCAGATACAAATCTTCCAAAATCCAAACACTATTGTGAGCAGTGATTGGAGCCTAACTTGTTCCCTCTCTGGTTGCAACTAGGTTTTAGTAGATCATCTAGCTCATTTGCAAACATCTAGCACCACTTTAAGCTTGGCAATGTCATCAATGGTGAACAGCCGAAGCTCACCATGTCACCCCAGTGTGGAAAGCAAGCTAGGAGAGAAACTAGCCCTGCCAACCTTGTCTAGGACACAGCCCACCGTCCACCGCCCCCTCTCGACCAGCCCTGCCTCGAAGACACCGACCAGAGCACCCAGGAACGCCGCGCCCGTGCCTCTGTCAACCATGCCGATTGTGCGCCAGAGCGCCGCCCTCGACCGATGACCATAGACCGCGCGCCGCCCTCGCCGCGTGCATACACGATCACCACCGACCCAGGAGACCGCCAGACAACCCCGTTCGCCGCCCCATGCCTCACAACCACCGCTCGCCGTCGAAGACGCCGCCTCTGCCGCGCAGAGCATCGCGTGTTCCAGACCAATTGCCACCGCCCCTACGCGCGCATTAAAGCCGTAGAGCATCGCCAGGACACCACCAAGCGATCGCCATCGCCGGCCATGCCTCTAGCAGCCCGTAGCCATGTCGCCACCGTCGCTTGCCCATCCCGTTCGGTCTCGTCGTCGCGACTATAAATAGAGGCCACCCCTAGTCGAATTGAGCACACTCACTCCCCTCTCACCCAGAACCACCCCGCCTCAGTCCCGAAGCAAGGAGAGCAGCACTTCGCCAGAATTTCACTGGAGCCCGCCGCTGCTGGAGAAGAAGGGGGCCAGCGATTGGAGCCGCCCTAGGAGAAGCTGCCGGTACCAGGAGGTTCGTCGTCGTCGACTTCATCGTTCGCCCGCCTCGCCGACCCTCGCCTGAGCCCCGGTGATCCCCCAACGACCCCCACCCGCCGCGTTAGGTTTCAGTCTCGCCGGCGTTGCCCGACGTGGACGACGACCCTCAGTCATTAGATTAGAACAAGATCCCACGGCTCACATTGCCCCATACCGCTTCGCACCCCCTTGTCTCACTGATGCGTGGGGACAGCAACTTAACCAGCCCGCGTAAGCGTTGTGCTTAGCAGGACGGCCCAGTATCGTTTCCCGCGCAGCCCAATGGTTTGAAATTAACCTTTTCCATTTTATTTCAAACACACTTCTGCACCCATTTTCAAAAATCAACCCAGATCGATTCAGTGAACCAAATGGAATGAAATCAATGTTGTTAGAAAGTTCTGGAAATGATGAATCCAAGCCCGTTGGATTCAAGTCATTTGGATCTGTAGAACATCCTTGGTAAAAATAACAAGGCAGAAGCTTTTCTGCATTCAAACATTTTTCAAATTTAAACCATAATAGCTTTTGAGTTGATTACAACTCTCAAAAATCACATTTAACCATACCTTTCAGAATATATAAAAATATATTGGTTTACTTACAGAAATAATGTTTAAGAAATAAAAGAATGCCACATAGGCATTTCTAGTCACTTATTTAATTAAAATAAAAGGGTAAAACCTTATTAAATTGTGAAACCACTTTAAACCACATTCCCATGGACTAATATGTTTGGTTTGATCCCATGTTTGGTTTGGAGAATATTAAATCTTAAGTAGGTTTTCATTGAGTAGAAATTACTTTTCTAAAAATAAAAGGAATTAAACCAAGCTTTAATCTTGTAATGTTAGTGATGATGTTAGATCATCTATAGGACCCTTTTGTGTGATGATTGCAAGTAGTTAAGTATTGTTTGGTGATTGTGTATATCGTATTTATTTATAGACGCTAGTACCAACCAAGGATAAGAGGAGGAAGGAGGATACTACGAAGAAGAAGCCGAGGAGAACTTCAACCACTGCTCTGCACAAGGCAAGCCTTGCTAATCAAGTTGACCTATGCAAGCTTATACTTGCAATTATGCAAGCTAACACTTGCAAGATACTCTACTGATGCAAACAAACCCTTACTTGTTACCATGCTAACTATATGCCTTAAGCATATATGATCATACCCACTTGATACCCAATCCCAGTTTTATTTGCAAGCTTTCTACTGTATTTCTTTATCAAAGCTACTTCCTTGGAGTGTACTTAAGTAACTTGTAGATACTAGAAAGATAATTGAAGGTTGCATAAAGAGCATAAAATTTGGCCTAAGCTAGATAATCTTGATGTCATCCTAAGGCATGAGATTGAACTTAGTTAAAACTCCACTAGTTTACCACCCCTCATTATTGCTTACCCCCATTTGTAGATGCTAGTGCTAAGCATAAAACCTGATCAATGTTAGATGGGAATTACTTGGTGAAAATGGTTATGAAAACCTTAGAATGATGGATCATTCTACTGAGTTGTTTTGACATGTGTTTCCGAACACCAGATGAGTTTGGTGATGAAAATGTTGAGGCATGAGCCTTTGCCCTTTTATAAAACTGATGGTTGTCTGGATGCGATACCATTCCAATTTTACCGTACAACCACAATACTCGAAGATTGGGTAGCGCTTGACTGGAAACTTATATACCTTAGTATTAGTTCCCTCACGGCCAAGGTCTGAGCTGAGTCTACCTTGTGAAGATTGTCCACCTGTGCAGTACCCAAGATGACAGTTGGTCATGGTTGGGAGGCTAAACTCACAGGAGAGGTGCTTATACTAGGGCGTGTAATTGAAAGGTTAGGATTGATTATCCGCATACTGAGTATGGTGAATTCAGGATTTGTTCCTGACGGATGTATCGAATATTGTGGTGAAAGTGTACAGTCTCTGCAGAGTGTCAAACTATTCGAATAGCCGCGTCCGCAGTTATGGACAGTTGGAGTGGCCATACTGTTCCCCCGTCAGATGTTTTCAAAATGACTTGTGAAATAAAGTGAGACTTTGACTTGACCACAACAGGGTTGTGATATGAGATACAAGTTCCCAATTAGGAGTTATAAAATTGTGACTAGCTCCTCTAGCTTCTGAACTTAGTAGAAATAAATCTGGCTTTTGCAAAACAACCGTAGAGATTAGTGTCCTACTACAAAAAAAACCTTCACTTGTTAGTATTAGTTTGCGAGTACTTAAAGAGTACTCATGGCTTTGTCCCTGGCTATTACCGTGGCCAGACTATGAAGAGGAGTACCAGGATGATGGATCCCAGGAAGGTTACGACAACGAGGATCATCTCCCATCGTCAGCATTGCCTGTGACCCTGAAGATGGAGCTTCACCTACACTACCGTTATTATTACGTATTCCGCTGCTTCAGTTGTATTAAGAACTAGATCATGAGATCCTTATTTGTGTAAGACCTTATGTATGGTTTGTAATGGATGATGTACTGTGGTATCCAATTCTGTTATGTCTCGCAAAAATGGTAATCCTAGGATTGCGATGTATGGCATAACAGGCATCTGGGATTAAACATCCGGGTGTTGACAAGTTGGTATCAGAGCCATCCTGACCATAGGAGACCCTATTTAGACTGGACGTTGAATCCAAAAACTTAGTTTCAAAACCAAAGAAAACAAATATTTACAAAAACTTATTCCCATTCTTATCACTTTGATTCTTTCATGAAAATTCATGTTCCTCAAAAACTCTTGCAAAATACATAAAATTTTGACACACTTGATCACTCTACTAACTTACTCATCCTATATTCTTATAGATGGATGTGAAGTACAGCAAGTTTTATCAGTTGGGGAATGGAGGAGACCTTATATTTGAGAGGGATTTGGACCAGCTTTCGGAACTTTTGGAGCGTCCGCACCCCGAGTTCTTCGGAGCTCAGCTCAATGATCAAGGAGGATAAGATCTGCAGTGGCTAATTGTTGCAAGTCTCAGAGGAAAGATTAAACCTCCCACTGCTGAGGGAATTCAGTTTACCTTAAGAGAGAACAACTGGCTCGATGGACTTGCCAGGGCCATGCAGGAAGCTCTTTCCCGTTTGTGTGGGCAGAGTATCAATCAGATCAAGGGAACCCGCTTTGAGTTTTTCCCAAGGCGTGATGCTAATGGACAACCACTGGAAGCCCCATACCACCCCGAAATGAAGACTCAATTGGACCACCTTAGCTTCATGATGTACGATCGTCAGCAAGAATTGGACAATTGCCGTGACTACTCCAACCACAAGTCCGCCATCATCAATACGAAGGATCAAACCATGGCCATGCTAGCAAAGGATCGCAAGTATCGCCGCCGTCAGCTCGACAAGAAGGAGTGCATCATTGCCCGTCTTCACCACCGTATCTCGTCTTTGGAGGAGACCATCCACGAGAGAGACATGCAGTTGGAGGAAAGGGAGAATGCCAGAGAGGATCTTCGTGGAGACCCTTACTCCTATCTCAGCGATGATGATGATTTTCTGGAGGATCAGGCTATGGACTTCTTCACCGATGAGGATGATTTCGCCTTCATCAATGACGACGATGATGATAAGGATGACGACTACACCGACTCCGAGAAGTAGTAGCACTTGAGCACTAGCGTTGTGAGTAGCATTCGGTCCCACTGTATCGTAGTTTCCAGAATGGTGCTTAAAACCATCTGTTTTTCTTGTTTGTGGTGTGTGTTTGTATCGTGTGCTATGAGTGAATGAATGAAAAGCAAGTTGCTAGAAAATCTGAGTCAAACTTTAAAAACTTTTCAAAATCCCAGAACCTTAGAAATTTCCCTCTTTTCTCATGATCTATCTCAATCTTCAGATGCCACGCGGAGGAAGTGGTTCATCCCCGGACCCGATGTTGCAGATCCTGCAAATGTTGGTTTCTGACCGCGAAGCTGAGAGAGCCGAACGTCAAGCCAACCTAGCCACCCTTCAGCAAATAGCTCAGCTGGCCCATAACAACCAAGACCAAGGAAATCAGGACAACCATGGATCTAAGCTCAAAAATTTCCAAAATACCAACCAACCCGTTTTCACTAAGTCGGAAGAGCCCCTAGATGCAGACGATTGGCTGCAAACCATGGAAAATAACCTGGAAGTCGCCGGAGTGGAGGCTAACGAGAAAGTTCTGTTCACCACCCACTATTTAGCCGGAGATGCCAGGGCATGGTGGAACAGTGTTCGTGCAACGACCGGAGGGCAGATGATGACCTGGGAGGAATTCAAGGTCAAGTTCAGCAGAACCCATGTGCTACCAGGTTTGATGAAGAGAATGAGAGATGAGTTCAGAGAACTGGAGCAAGGAAGGATGACCGTGGTGGAATACCGTGACAAATTTTTGTCATTAGCTAGGTATGCCACGGATGAGATCGACACCAAAGCCAAGAAGAAAGAGAGATTCTTGAATGGTATGCACGATGAGATGCAGACTGTGTTAGTCAATATTCCCCTTTGTTGATATTGAAGCCCTTGTCGACTCTGCTATCCAGATGGAAGGAAAGATCAACCAAGCCAATGAGAACCCCAAGCGTCGCATGATGCATCAGCCAGAAACCCATCAAACCCCAAGGTACCGCCCTAACCCATCTCTAGGATTTGCCCCAAGAACAAACAGACCCCCGATGAACCGTCCGACTTATCCCAACCGTGGAAACCCTAGGCCTGGAGGAAATCACAACAACCCCGGCAACCCTAGCCATTTCAACCGTGCCCCACCCAAGTTCAACAACAACAATGCTGCCACCAACACCAACACTGCCCCGAGGACTATAAGTAATGTTGTGCCTGTAGCAGCAAAGGACAAGTCGCAGGTAACTTGTTATGACTGTGGAAATAAGGGTCATACTCCAACGAGTGCCCCAACAAGAATAATGCCGCAACACCCAATACCAATGCCCCAGCTCAGCAGCAGCGTCGTGTTCAGCCAGGAAGAAGGTTTGCCCCAGGGAATTCGCTCAACTGCAATGGCCGTCTTTTTCTCATGCATGCTGAAGAAGCTCAGGAAGCGCCAGACGTCGTGCTGGGTATGTTTTCTATTAATTCAGTACTTGCAAGAGTGTTGTTTGATTATGGTGCATCGCACTCATTTGTCACCGAAGAATTTGCATGCACTAGTAAAATTCAACCAACCAAACTGAAGCATGTTATGATTGTTCAAATTCCCGGATCAACCACCAAGGCTAGGAAAATTTGCAAAGCCGTCCCTATCTGAATCCATGGCATAGATTTGTATGCTAACCTGATAGTACTCAGAACTAAAGGTTTGGAAGTAGTACTAGGAATGGATTGGATGTCCAAACATAAAGGATTGATTGACTATGCCAAGAAAGCCATAACCATGACCAGTACAGCCGGAATATCAGTTGAGCATATATCTGAAACCTTACCTCGTCAATTCAAGTGCAACAAGAGTATAGCCCAACCTACCATTGACCAAGTCCGGATAGTCTGTGAATACCGCGATGTATTTCCAGATGTTTTGCCCGGTATGCCCCCAGATCGGGATATCAAGTTTATCATCGAACTAATCCCCAGAACTGGACCCATAGCCCAGAGACCATATAGTATGAACCCGTCGGAACTAGAAGAACTGAAGAAGGAACTAGATGCCATGTTGGAAATTGGATTGATTCAACCAAGTGCGTCACCATGGAGATCACTTGTGTTGTTTGTGGACAAGAAAGATGGAGGTAACCGTTTGTGTATGGATTATCGGAAGTTGAATGATGCCACCATCAAGAACAAATACCCCTTGCCCAAGATAGAAGATTTGTTTGATCAGTTGACCGGTGCCAAAGTGTTTTCTAAGATTGAACTTAGAACTGGTTATCGTCAACTCAAAATTCGTGCAGAGGATATTCCAAAGACTACCTTTACCACCAGATATGGATTATACGAGTATACAGTCATGTCTTTTGGATTAACCAATGCCCCCGCTTATTTCATGAATCTCATGAATAAGATTTTTATGGACTTCCTGGATAAGTTTGTCGTTGTTTTCATCGATGACATACTGATTTATTACAAATCAGAAGAAGAACATGAGCTACACCAAAGGACCATTCTTGGAACCCTTAGAGAGCATCAGTTGTATGCCAAGTTTAGCAAATGTGAATTCTGGTTACAGGAGGTAGGATTCCTCGGTCACATTGTATCAGCCGGAGGAATTGCCGTTGACCCTGCAAAAGTGAAAGATGTAGAAAATTGGCAAGCCCCAACCACTCAAACCCAAATTCGTGCATTTCTTGGATTGGTGGGATATTACCGCAAGTTCGTAGAAGGATTATCGAGTATCGCCAGACCCATGACCCAATTGCTGAAGAAGGACAAGAAGTTTGAATGGACGGATAAATGTGAAGCGAGTTTTCAAGAACTCAAGAGGAGACTGATTTCATCCCCAATCTTAATCATGCCGGATATCACGAAGCCCTTCGACGCGTATTGTGATGCATCCAAGATCGGTCTCGGATGTGTGCTAATGCAAGAAGGCAAAGTTATATCATATCTATCCCGAAAACTGAAACAACATGAGCAAAATTACCCAACCCATGACCTCGAACTCGCAGACGTAGTTCTAGCCCTGAAGACATGGAGACATTACCTGATGGGAAACCGTTGTGAGATCTATTCGGATCACAAGAGTCTGAAGTATATATTCACTCAGAAGGAGCTGAATATGAGACAGAGAAGATGGATTGAGCTAATCAAGGATTATGATCTGGACATTCACTATTGTAACACCCTCAGAATCGGCCCTATGCAAGTTTTAGCGATTCCCGCCAAACCCGCATAGAAACGATTCAAAGGTGCCCACCAGGCACTTTCGTGCGGGTGGAAAACGAAGTAATATCATTACACAATAGTCCTCGATGAAACCCACAGAACAGACATATACAACACGACTCCATGAGTCAAGAATACAGATATACAGTAAAAAGATCCAAATCACCCTGAAAACGATACAATGTCCGACTACAGACAAGATGCAAATGGGGCTAAGAGCCCTAAAGAATAACCAATGGCGTCCATAACCCTGCCCAGGCCAAGCCGGAAGGGTAACCCTGCTAACGACGTCGATCTCAAAACCTGCTTAAACAAAAGGGGTGCCGACAAAGGGCAAAGGAAAAAGAGAGAGCGGTCAGTACTGAGGCCAGTACACGGCGAGACTAGAATTCGGCGGTCCTCGCCTACATAGGTATGGTGGACTAAAGCGGCAGTGCGGCATGCACTAAACAACCTATAGAGACTCAATACAACTGGCGACTATCAGATATATATAAGAAAGACCTATTTGGATCCAACCTGAAACTACCACCAAACATACCCATCCTGGTATTTCCCCCTCTAGACCAAACGAGGAAGTCAACCGAGGAACTCACATAGTTGGCAGTTTTATTTATTCAGTTATCGTTGCAGCAATTACTAGTCAGGTATAGATAGTCATCCTGATATAATAAGCAGTGAGCACTTTTAGTTAACCATTCCGTTGTAGTTGCGACACTTACTAGTCAGATACAATTAGCATGAGATATCCCAAACCCAGCAATTGTTGGTACTTTTATTTAGTCATTCCGTTGTAGTGAAGCTGATTACTAGTCATATCGGATACAAGTCAAATTATAACAGTAAACTTTAGTTATAGTTGTCTATGATCGAGAACTGTGCTCCAAGTCATCCATAACCGTGGACACGGCTACTCGAAAAGATTTAACCCTGCAGGGGTGCACCAAAGTTTCCACACGCACCTACACCCTTGTTGTCAGATCAGGTAGGTACAAGATCACAAAACATACACCCAACGGTATGTCGACGGGGTTTCGGACACGATGTTTCCCAGACCCAAAGCAAGCACGGGGGGCACCCCACTAAGCTACCTGCAACGAAGTCGGTCGGGCTCCGATACGGACCCAGGGTTTCTAACAATGGCTGTAAACGACTGGGAACCCGAAAGTGTGACTGGGCTTGTCGATACCGCGAAAACATTCCACATTGGTTCCAAAACAGTACAGGCGCTCCACGCGCAATCGTAAATAAAGCGGTAAAGCAGGGCATAAGTACAGGATAGTAATAAAGCCCCAAACTACTTTGTGGCTCCCGGTACAGTACTTTGAAATCAGGTACTAATCGATGGGGGTGCCCACACACCCCACCTATGGTTAGCGCGCTCGATCTCGGAACAGGTGTCAAGAACTCGTGGTCCTAAGGGACACCGGTGAGCGGTTAAAAACCAAATATTGTCTATTACCCACCGGTGCCTCTGCATTTACCTACTTTCACTTATAGTTATTAAACAATAATTAAAGCCATGATCATCTCCAACATAAAGCATCTGGCAGCCTTCCAATAACCGTGGTACTGCACGACACGCAACAGCACTTGAGCAGGCGACTACGACGCGCAAGTCCAACTATCTACCAAACAACACGTAATAGGATGTGTCCAAGGCAATATGAGGCTGCAAGGGATATCACGGGTACGAAAACTAGAGCATCGCAACACAGATAGCAATAGATCAACAGGAGGGAATAAATACTATAAAAATAAGATAGGTAGAAAGGAGGAGATTGCTCGCCTGAAATTATTGTTGAAGGTTCATCCGAAGATCGGGTCGACACTCGTATCAACTCATCGGCCTAATCCGTGAAGAAGCAAAGCACTAGAAAAAACACCGGATGCACTATTTAATGCTACGTCAAAAGATCGAGCATGATGCATGTATGATGTATGGCATGGCAAGGATGCGATGAAATTAGGCAAAATTAAGCGGAACCGGGTCCCGGCAATTAAATAGATGGTTCATGTTGTTTAGATACCCCACAATTTAATTGTTGTCTTATCACGACAAAACATGACATCGGTTCGCTACACAAATTTAAACGGGACCAATATAAGACTAGAAAAGCCCACATATGGTCTCCTTATTTAATTTAGATGATTTGACATAAGACCCCCAAACCACACAAATATATATGCAAGTATGAATGATTTAAATACGATAAGATGTGTGACATATTTAGAAAGTATAGACTAAGGACGGGGTCTCACGGTTTGGATCGGAGTCGAAGAGATGGTCTTCAAATTACACGGGTGGTAGCAGAAGTGGCCAATGTCATGGAAGCTGTCGAAATCGGGATCTCCGGGTCCATAGGATCGTCCTGAGTTGTTACAAAAGTTGACGAAGTAGCTAAAGGAGTACTTGAAACGACCCCCAAAGTAAACAAGCATGTAGCCGAGTCCAAACTCTCATGGACATTTGGTAAAACATGTACCACTCGTCTAAAAACACCTGAGAAAAATGGTGCAGGCGCAGAGTCAAAAATGCAACAAGAGGAGCATCAACAGAACTGGTCAACGGCAAGACATTCGCGCGCTGGACTGCTACTGTCGACCAAGACAAGCATAAGGAAACAAAAATGCAGATTTAGACAGAGTTGATCAAGACGAGCCGCTGGCCAACACGCTGGAAGGAGGCACAACTGACAAGAGCTAAGGATCTCAGGTTGTATACATGTGTTAGTGCGGCTCCGCTGCTCTTACGGCTCAACTTGACAGCGATGTGGAGCATGGCTCCTGGATGCTTTGAAAGTGCAAAGACACAAGACGGGACAAGCTGCTATTGCCCTGCGCACACGGCGACCGAGAGGCGCAGGTGACGGGCAGAGGCTGGAGACCTGGCAGCATTGGGCGCCAAGGGGCGCAACTGGTAGGTCGGCAGCAACTGCTACTACGGCACCTGCGATGGCCAGGGGAACACGGGCCAGGCCAGCATCGATCAGTGGTGTAGTGTTAGGCTCTGTTTGTTTGGGCTATAGCTTTTGAAAAGCAGCTGTGGAGAATCGGCTGTAGAAAGCAGCTGTTGGTAGTAAAGATTTGGTGTTTGGCAGAAGTGCTTTTAATAGTTGATGTTGCTGGTTCTAGGATTGAATTGTCAGTAATGCCCCTGAGTGCAGAATATATTATATAAGTATTGATAATTTAAGAAACACCCCTAAATAACAAGAAATCTGTATATAAATGATAATTCGAAAGGAGTTAGCTAATTCTATCTTTGTAACATAACTAATATGTAAAAGCTAAATTATTTCAATTAACCTACTCCTTCTGATCCATATTAGTTGATTTAAATTTGTCTAGATACAGATATATGTAGCAAGTCTTGACTAGATACATTTATATCTAGATGAATCTAAATCGAATCTAAATTAACTAATATGTATCGAAGGGATTTTTTTTCTAAAATTGCTGTAAAGATATAGAACACTGATTGAAATATTTAGACACTCTAACCAGTTATTCCGAACAGAAAGGCCCACGTCGCCTTGACACTTGAAAGGCAGCAGTTAATGGACGTTAACTCCTCTTCTATTCTTTCGATTTCTTTATTTTTATGTCTTCTATTTTCTCACGTTGACTAATCTTCACGGAGGCCAAGCATGAGCAGCGCCTGGTCATGGCGACGTGGGCGTGCGGGTGGAGCCTGGCATGAGGGGCTCGATACGGCCTCGCATCCCCGAGCAGACCTGCAGTGGTGGTTGCCGGCGGAGGCGGCTCCCTTCCTAGGATTCGCCGGTGGGGACGAGCTCGAGCCCGGGGACGGCAGTCGGCGCCGGTCGTTGACGAGCCTGGGGACGGCGGCGGTCGGAGACGAGATCGATCCCGGAGATTCACCGCCGCCCATGCCTAGGATTCACCGCCCCAGACGTCCCCGCTACCCCAACGGCCAAGCGCCGCCGCCCCCATTCCCAGGCAGCGCCGCCCCATCCGCAGGCGCCACCGACCCCAGACCTCCCTGCCGCCCCTACGGCCAGATGCCGCCGCCCCCAGACCTCCCCTCCGTAGCCCTGTTTGCGAAGCATGGCCAAAGGCGTTCTTTGTGGAAGGGGAAGAAGGCGCGCGACAGTGGCGTTATCGACCGGCCGGCCGGAGGAGCTTGATGAGCCGAATCGGGGGGATTTGGGGAATCGGGGTCTCCTCTGCTGACCTCAGGATGGCAATTATTTTGTAAATTTTTTAAACAACAGAGGGTAGTTCGTCACCTGTAGTCTGGGAAGCTAGCAAAAGCTCGGGAATCAGCTCCGACGCCGCTTCGTCCGCTTCCGAGCTCGTAGTTCATTTTGGCCCCCGTTTTTCATAAGCGCTTTACAAATATTTGGTGTTTGTTTTGCCCTACCGCTTTTTTATCCCAAAAGCTCCAAAAGCAGAAGCAGAAGCCCAAACAAATAGGGTCTTAGACGGCGGAGTGGATCTGGGGCGTGGTTGATCTAGCTAGGGTTACAATTAATGGACGGTTCAGATCTGGGGTGTCTGTTTGTATAAGAACGTGAACATATAATATCGATTTATTTTACAAATAAAAACCTGATTCACTTGAGTTGCTCCAAATCATCATCCTCGCTGCCTGCCGACCACCTGGGTCATGCTCGCCTCTACCGCATGTGCCCACTACCTAATAGCATCTCCACTCCCTACACAGGATCCCAGGGCGTGTTTTTAGTCTGGACGCCGAAAATCGATTCAGTCGCGTTTTTAGGACTCTAGTTTCGTTTGAATTTGGGCTAAGTTTGGTCCGGACTTCCTAGGCCATTCCTAGCATTCCGAGAACGCCGGACGAAGCGAATTCAGCGAAAAAGGAGACGACGAGTCGACCCGCCCAGTCAGCGACGGAAGCCGAGTCGTCGTCATCCTCCCGCTTCGGAACCCCGCGGAGGACCGCCGGACAATAACTGCGCGCCGCTTCAGCCACGCGTCGCTGTAATGCCGCGCCACCGCTGCCTCCTCGGCTCCCGCGATGGACTGACGGGCAATTACTTTCCGCCGTTTCCCCTTTTCCCGTCCTCGTCGCTACACCCCTCCCTCGCCACCCGCCTCGGCCTATAAAAGCCATACCCCTCTCCGGAGCCCTTCACACTCCCTCACAGCTCCTCAGCTCTCCCAACTCCGGCGAACCACACACTCCGACGAGCACACTCCCCCACTTCCCATGGCCGAGCGCTTTCCCGGCGATCACGCGGCGGCGAATGGCTTCGGCCGTCGCACGCTACAGCCGTGGGAGGCGCACATGCTGTATGACGCCGGCTACATGACGCCGCCCGACGTTCGCCTTCCCTCCCGGCTGGAAGGTCAGCGCCGACGGGATACCGATTCCGCTGGTGCCCAAGGACGAAGAAATGGTCGAGGAGATCGGCGGCCATCGTCGGCATGGAAGGCTCGGATCTCGCCGAGGATCCAGGCAATCTGCTCTACTGGGAGCATTTTTTCGCGGACCGGCGGCTCCAGGAGCTTGCTCCGAACAAGGGGCCGTCGGGGTCGCCGCCGAAGCAGAACAACACGGCGTCGCGCCGCCGCTGGTGGAGTGCTTCAGGGCGAACTCTCGTCTCCGTGCTAGAACACATCCACACCAGCAACAATCCCCGCCTCGGCTTCCCCCACAACGCGACACCGGCGAAAGGGCGAGGGCCCGTCCTTTGGCCAATTGGTTGCCGAGGAGGATGGCCAGCCTCTCCTCCTCCTCCGTAGCCTCGGCATCCCGCTCCTCCGGGTCCATGCCTGCGACATCATCGCCTCTACGGTCGATCAAGCATGAGCCGGAGACGCTGGTTCGCTCGCCGCCGAGGACAAGGGCGCACGACATCGTCATCAACGAGCCCCGCGCGCCCTCGCTGCCCACTGAGTGTCTCCGACTTCGCCAGCCGAAGCCAGAGCCTGTCGATTGGGCAGTGCCGGTCGACGAGGACGCCTTCGCCATGAAGATGGCGATGGAGCAGTCCCTGCGGGAGTCGGTGCCGCAGCCATTGGTGGAGCCGTCCTCGCCTGGTCCAGGGCAGACTAGGAGGAAGAGGGTCTCCACATCCAGCGCCAGTAGGAGCTGGCCGAGCGCCAGGCGTGGTCCGGCCGCGTCCTCGCCTACCAGGGCGCCCCACTTGTCGTCCTCGACGACGACGATGCCGACCCCTCCCCCAGCCCTGGAGGTGCGGCGACGCCGGCCAGGGGAGCTCCGGCCCACCACAGCCGCCGAGCGACGACAACGACGAGGCCGATCCCGGCTACACGTCCTTCTACAACAACTTCAGCATGTAGAAGGGGCGTCCGGCATCAGCGGCGGCCTCGACGAGTGCGCGGCCTATTATGTTTTTCTAGTTTTTTTATCTTAATATAGTTTAAATTCGATATAATCCACATATATTCGCCCTCAAATAATAAAATTTGCCTTAATTCGCCCAATTCGGCTGGATTTTATCCAAACGCGAGAACTCGGCCTAGGAACGTGAGTGGGAAACTCGGCGTTACCAGGCCGAAAACGAGTTTCGTCCGTCCATATTTTAATCCGGATTTTGGCCTGGGAACATCCAACGAGTGGGGATTCTCTAAGCTCACCGCCTCGGGTCGGCGCTGCAGAGGACGGGGCGATAGTGGGAAGACTCGAATGGCAGCGGAGGAGGAGAAGGAGAAGGAGGAGAAGGAGGAGACGTCGGTCGATGACTAGCCGACGGAGGATGAGGACATGTAGGTAATACGTCGGAAACGTATTCATATTTTTTGATGCTCCATGCTTGTTTACTATCTACTTTGCTTTGCTTTGTCCACACTTTGAGGTGTTTTATATGTTTTCTGGAATTAACCTATTAACAAGTTGCCACAGTGCCAGTTGTTTGTTTTCTTCTGTTTTGGGTTCCATAAAGACAGAAAATCAATATTCTTGGAATTGGACGAGACAAAAGCCAAAGTCAATATTTTACCGTGGGCAACACGAAGCTAGAATACGAGACGGATGAGGCTCACCAAGGGGTCACACCCCCTGGCCACACAAGTGGGCCCACCCTTCACCTGGGGGGTGCAGCCGCCCTGGTGGCTCCCCTGCCTCGCCTCTTCGCCTATAAGAAGCCCCCAATGTAGAAACCCTAGGCACCCGATCAAAATTCCACGAAACCGTTTGTAGCCACCGCCACCATCATTCCTAGACCGGGAGATCTGAAGTTCTTCCCGGCACCCTACCGGATGGGAGATCATCCTAGAGGCCTTCTCCTTCATCATGCCAGCCTCCGGTATGAAGCGCGAGTAGTTCCACCTTGGACTACGGGTCCATGTAGTAGCTAGATGGTTGTATCTCCTCCTTTGTTCTTTCATGTATAGATCTCGTGAGCTCCATTCATGATCAAGATCTAATCTATTTGTAATCATGCATATTGTGTTTGTGGGGATCCGATGGATATTGAGATTACTATGTCAGATTGATTAATGGTTTTGTCTTATTGATTCTATCATGTTTGTGTTGTTTGTGATCTTGCATGCTCTCCGTTGTTAGTAGCTATCTTTGCCAAGTAGTTGCTAGTGACTCCAAGTGGGGATATTTATGCTCGATAGTGGGTTCATGCCTCTATTTTCCAAGGGAAGTGACAGAAATCTCTTCGGTTGTAGATGTGTTGTTGCCGCTAGGGAGAAAACAACGGTCTCTTGTTCATGGAACAAATGGATTGTTTACCTTACACACTTTGCTTAAAGCAGTTGTCTGTTGCTTGCAACTTAATACTGGAGGGGGTTCGGATGATAATCTGAAGGTGGACTTCTAGTCATAGATGCAGTTGGATGGCGGTCTATGTATATTGTTGTATTGCCCAATCGAATCTCATAGGATCTTTTTGTCTAGTATTGCATTGTTATGCCTTGCTCAGTCCTGTCAATTGCCCTGCTATAATTTGTTTACCCAGCATACCATGTTTGTTTATCTAAGTAGAACACTTCTAGTGAACTATGGACCCCGGTCCAATCTTTACCATTGATACATCTTACACTATTATTGTTTACTTGCTACAAACCATCATCACTTTCCACACCATACAGTTAATCCTTTGTTACAGCAACCGGTGAGATTGACAACCTCACTTCTCGTTGGGGGAAAGTCTTGATCTTGTGTTGTGTAGGTTTCCACGTTGCTTGCAACACTTTTGAGACGTTTCCTTCCTCCTACTAGTTCGATAACCTCGGTTTCTTACTGAGGGAAGACTTGCTGCTGTGCTGTATCATACCTTCCTCTTAGGGTTTACCGACGAAGCGCTCCACGTCAACAAGGAGCCATCAACAAGTTTTCTGGCGCCGTTGTCGGGGAGGCTATGGACGTATTCACAAGGGGATTCCTCCTCAACCTTTCTCTTTACTTTGTTTTTAGTTTGCTTAGTTTCTTTTGCTTGGTTTTGTTTGCCTCTTTTTATCAAAAACTCCAAAAAAATAGTTTACTTTGGTTTGCTTTCTCTTATCAAAAACACAAAAAAATTAGTTCCTGTCCTAGTTGCTATCATGTCTGGTTTTGGTCCAATCTCTGTAACACCTATGGAAGAGATCTTCACTTTTAAGCAAAAAAGTGAAGAGAGTTTCAAAGAAGCTTGGTCTAGAATCTCTGCTTTACAAAGGGAAACTGAGCCTAAGATGATTCTTAGCTTGGTTATTAATAGTTTCTACTGCGGTATTGCTCTTTGTTATAGATATGCTTTGGATGCTGTGGCTGAGAAAGATATTTTTCAATGTACTGAGGGTGAAGCTTTTGATGCCATAAAAAAGTTGATTATAATTTATAATACTCCTGACAAGTATGATTCCTCTTTCATAGATATTTTTGCTAGGTTAAACACTCTTGAGTCCAGTACTGCTGCTTTGAATAGTTGCTATCACACACTTAGGGAGTACCATAATTATGTTCCAATGAATTCTGAGCCTTCAAAGTGGTTTCCCACAATCAAAGTCGTTATAAATAGCACAACTTTTGATGCTCGCTGTGATATCATGTCTGAATTTTGCCTTATGCCTAAAGATATTTATGAGTCTTTGAGTCTTTGGGGACTTTTCAAAGGAGGGAAAAATATCTCTTACCAATAATGCCACTTTATTACCCATTGGAATAGATGAATGTGTGTTTACAAAAATCTCAGGGAAAATGGTGTCTACTGATATCTTGTTATTGAATGTGTAGGCAAAGGACATATTACACTTGGAAGATCCCTACTGAAACACCTTGGAGCTATAATAGATGTGGGAAAAGGCATTATGCATTTTGCTCCTCCAGTAAGCAATCATATTTTCCCTAAAGAAAAGAAGAAAGGTAAGAAAGGTAGGAGCAAGAGCGGTAATGCTTTCTCATTTGAAAATACTTGATTTCTTGCTTCTTGTGCCTAACTTAAAGGCGTTAAAGAAAAGTAGTTTTTGGGAGATAACTCCAAGAGTTTCCTTGAGTCTTTGAAGTTATTACTTCAGTAATGACCTCTTCTTATCCTTTTTGTTTGCTTTTTGTGCCAAGAATGACCTCTAATGAGAGGAAAGTAAGATTTGGGGAGTTTGGTGTCCCAAAACAGATTTCTGTCCTCCACCATAAATATCCGTGAGGAGTCTTTGTAAGTCTGATTTAGCTCAAAATTTACAAATAAATCCCCAAGTATGTTAGATAACTTTCGTTAGTTCAACACTTTTTGATTTGAGCGAAAGAAGGTCTTCGAAAAAATCGGTTGCTACCTGCTGGTCTGTTTTGACAGATTTCTGCCATTATTTGCATTTGCTTCTTATTGATTCCCTTTTGAGTTCTCTTTTGGGAAATTGAGCTTTTTGAAGGAGTTTCTACTATAGCTTGTGTTTTTAGTGAAAAATTTTGCTGTTCCAAAGATAAACCCAAAGGTCTATTATCTTTTGAATACACTAATGTTTCTAATGAAGATTGTGTGAAGTTTTGTATGAAGGAAAAATTTCAGGTGTAGAGAAAGAATGATGTAATGAGATAAATAATGGACAAAAGCTCAAGCTTGGGGATGCCAACCCGGTGTCACCGCAAGAAATATCCAAGAGGTATAGGCCAAAGCTTGCCTTCTTCATCAATAAAAGGCTCATGTCTTTCTAGACACTTCGTTTTTATTATTTCATGCACTATTGTGTTGTTCTTGGAGCGTCTTAGTTTTTGGTTACTTTGCTTAGTTTATTTAGTTTGATTGAATAAAGTAGTTTCGACCCCCGTTCTCGCTATGTTGTTTCAAATAAGTCGATTGGTGTTGGAAAGGAGTAGAAAGTTTTTTCTTGAAAGTGCAAGAGGAGCTTGCACTAACTGTGACTTAGACTTTGGCATGACATGCTAGGTGTTGTTTTGACCATATGCTTAGTGATTATTGCTGTAGCATGTCTTGTTCCAAACAATTGGGATTGCTTAGTGTGCCTTGAAAGAATCATGCGTTGTTTTAGCATACAAAACATAGTATTGTGGTATTCTCCTTTGATGCTATGTTTGGGTTGACTTGGCACATGGTCACACCATGTTATAACTATGAACAAGTCACCATAGCCTCTATGATCATTTAGTTTTTGACTTGTAGTACCACTCTATGCTTTGATTAGTAATGTTTTGTCATGCTGCATGATTATGGCCATTATTGCTCTCTTAGTTGGTCGCTCCCAGTCTTTTACTAGCCTCCAGTTGTATGAGTAAGCTCTACTCATGCATCCAACTCCCAAGAAACCAAGTTATTCCAAAGCGTCAACTATAAATTCCTATGCATGGTGTGTTACACAATTCCAAGTATATTCTTGTTTTATCTATCTTCCAAATTAAACTTGTTATGTGAAAACTTAGTAATTTAAGCTCACACAAACTTGATAGAACACTTTATTTTTCTTTCCCCTAAATAAAATTGAACCATTGTGTCATCTATGTTGTATATGCTTGCACTTATACATTGGAATTAGCAGAACCATGCTATCATGGGGAACGCTTTCAACATTGCACTTGTATATTGTACCTAGTTGATATCATGCTCTTTTGCTTATGGATGTCTTCGATGTGAAATGAAAGGGGATCTTGTAAGTCCATGGAGTTATGTATGTGTGTTAGAGTAACGCCTGGACCGCTATCCTAATCCATTCCTAATCATGGTGGAAACTTGCAGCATCACCATAGTGAGCAATCTATGAAGCTTTATTCTTATATAAAAAAGAGAGAGACATTAAAAAGAGGACAGAGAGAAAAAACACCATTTTCCTGTTGGAGATATGCCCTAGAGGCAATAATAAAAGTAGTTATTATTATATCTTTGTGTTTATGATAAATGTTTACAGTCATGCTATAATAGTATTAACCGGAAACATTAATACTTGTGTGATTTGTAAACTGAATTAGAGTCCCTAGTAAAGCCTCTTTATAATACTAGCTTGTTTCTTAATAGATGATCGTGGTTTCCTGATCATGAACATTGAGATGTTGTTAACAACAAGATCATATCATTAGGAGAATGGTATGATGGACATACTCCTATAAATAAGCGTAGCATTAAGATCAAGTCATTTCAATAGTTCGTTTGCTATAAGCTTTCTGATACATAGTAACCTAATTCCTTCGACCATGAGATCATGCTAATCACCATCACCGGAAGGATGCTTTGATGACATCAAACACCACACCGTAACTGGGTGGCTATAAAGGTTGCATTGAGTGTTTGGAAAGTATGTGTTGAGGCACATGGATCAAGAGTGGGATTTGTCCATCCATATGACAGATAGATATACCCTGGGCCCTCTCGGTGGAATGTCATCCAATTGGCTTGCAAGCATGTGACTGGCTCACAAGGGGTCACATATCACGGGAACGAGAAAATAGTACTTATCGGTAATGAGGCTGAACTAGGTATGCAGAGATACCGACGATTAAAACCTCGGATAAGAAAACTATCGCGAGACAAAGGGAAATTGGTATCGTATGTAAGTGGTTCATTCGATCGCAAAGTAATCGTAGAAATATGTGGGAGCCATATGAATTTCCAGATTCCTCTATTGGTTATTGATTGGAGAAGTGTCTCGGTTATGTCCGCATAATTCACGAACCGTAGGGAGACACACTTAAGGATTAGATGTTGTTTAGTAGATATGGAATGTTAGTAGGGATACTGAATGTTTTTCGGAGTCTCGTATAGGATCCGGGATATCACGAGGATATCCGAAATGGTCCGGAGAATAAGATTCATATAAGGAAAGTCCGATTCCGAAGTTCAGGAAAGATTCCGATGTTTTCATCGGAGAGGTTCTAGAAGGTTTTAGAAGGTTCACCGATCCGGAAGGAGAATGGTCCATGAATGTGTCAAGGGTAAGTGGAATGATTGGATCATATCCTAGGTCACTTGGTGTGGGCATTTGCAAAAGAGAATTATATCTCTAAATTGAAAGTCAAACGGGAAGTTTGAAAAGTCAAACTAGAACAATGGTTTCCTAGTGGGAGAAGAAACAAGTCCTTTTCTCAATCCAACTTGGGTTTGGGTTTGGATTCAAACCCACCCCTCCCAAGGCTGCCCCCTCTCATAAATAGAGGGGGAGGGCTGCCCCAACACAACAAGCACAAGCCCCTCTCCACTCGAGCCGCCGCCGACCCGCCGCCGCTGGCTCGTCGCCGTTGCCCTAGCCGCCGCCGACACCTCCTCCTCCTCCCGGTCTTCTAAACCCTAGATTATCGGGAAACCCTAATTCCACCATAACTCGCACCGGCTTAGGCGAAGCCCTGCGGGATCTTCCCTCTACTTCCGACACCATGCCATCGTGCTGCCAGAACCGTGAGGGGAGAACTACAACCTCCGCTGCCTGCTGGAACAAGGGAGAGGAAGGTCTTCATCGAGTATCGAACGTGTGACCGACTGCGGAAGCGCTGCCGGAACGCAGCGCCGGAAGGATCGTCTACGCAATCTTGAGATCGGCAAGTGTACGACTACATCACCCACGAGAATCTGCTCTCGTTAACCGCTTTGGAATCTTCGAGGGTGAGTACTTCTATCGACTCGTTGCTACAATCTAGTAGATAGATCTTGGCTTGTTTGTGTGCATGCGGTAGAATTTTTTTGTTTTCCATGCTACGAACCCCTACAGTGGTATCAGAGCTGTGTCTATATATAGATATGTTGCACGAGTATAACATAATGGTCATTGTGGGCGGTGGTGCTTTTATTATCAATTGCTTTTTGTGTACTTTGCATCTTGCGGTATGATGGGATGAAGCGTCTCGGGCTAACCTTACATGACATGTTCATGAGACTTGCTCCACGCTTAACATGCAACGTGTATTGCATAAGTGCCTTTGCGGGTGTCTGTCTCTCCCATCATAGTATAGATTCAGTTTACAACGGGCACTTGATAGTTAAAACATCAACGTTGTGGTTCTTGTTCGTAATTTAGAACGACACTTATTGAAAGCCCCAAACCACGTAAAATATGCAAAGAAAATTAGAGGCGTCTAAATTTGTTTTGCAGGGGTGTGCTGTGATGTGATATGGCCATGATTGTGATTATATATGATGTATGCAATGATCCTTATTGTAAGTTGGCAACCGGCAGGAGACTTATGGTTGTTTTTTAAATTCCGTTAAGACCTGCGTGTCTATTCAAAGTAGTTGTAATAGTTGATGCTGGTGAATTACAACCATGAAGCGGCGCCATTGACCTTGACGCCTCACCAGTGATGATGGAGATCATATTCGTGCTTGAAGATGGAGATCGGATGCACAAGAAGAAAGGCCATATCATATCACATATTATGAATTGCATGTGATGTTAATCCTTTTATACATCTTGTATTTCTTAGTTCACAACGGTAGCATTATAAGATGATCCCTCAAGCACACAATTTCAAGTTTTAAAGTGTTCATCCTTAGTAAGCATTGTTGCTAAACCTCGTTGTTTCGAAGCACCACGTGATGATCGGGTGTGTTAGATTCTGCGAGTGTATACAACGTGAGCAGGCCAGATTTGCTCATGCGGAAGCTAAGGTTTGATCTTGACGAGCCGTCAGCACCCGGATTTTTAATCCCAGATGCCTGTTATGCCATACATCGCAATCCCAGGATTACCATTTTTGCGAGACATAACAGAATTGGATACCACAGTACATCATCCATTACAAACCATACATAAGGTCTTACACAAATAAGGATCTCATGATCCAGTTCTTAATACAACTCAAGCTACGGAATACGTAATAATAACGGTAGCGTAGGCGAAGCTCCATCTTCGGAGTCACAGGCAATGCTGACGATGGGAGATGATCCTAGTTGTCGTAACCTTCCTGGGGTCCATCATCCTGGAACTCCTCTTCATAGTCTGGCCACGGGAATAGCCAGGGACAAAGCCATGAGTACTCTTTAAGTACTCGCAAACTAATACTAACAAGTGAAGGGTTTTTTTGTAGTAGGACACTAAGATCTAGGGTTGTTTTGCAAAAGCTAGATTTATTTCTACTAAGTTCAGAAGCTAGAGCAGCTAGTCACAATTTTATAACTCCTAAGTGGGAACTTGTATCTCATATCACAACCCTGATGTGGTCAAGTCAAAGTCTCACTTTATTTCACAAGTCATTTTGAAAACATCTGACGGGGTAACAGTATGGCCACTCCAACTATCCATAACCGTGGTAACGGCTATTCAAATAGTTTGACACTCTGCAGAGATTGTACAATTTCACCACAACATTCGATACATCCGTCAGGAACAAATCCTGAATTCACCATACTCGGTATGCGGATAATCAATCCTAACCTTTCAATTACACGCCCTAGTATAAGAGACTCTCCTGTGAGTTTGGCCTCCCAACCATGAACAACCGTCATCTTGGGTACTGCACAGGTGGACAATCTTCACAAGGTAGCCTCAGCTCAGACCTTGGTCATGAGGGAACTAATACTAAGGTATAAAAGTTTCCAGTCAAGCCCTACCCAATCTTCGGATATTGTGGTTGTACGGTAAAATTGGAATGGTATCGCATCCAGACAACCATCAGTTTTATAAAAGGGCTAAGGCTCATGCCTCAACATTTTCATCACCAAACTCATCTGGTGTTCGGAAACACATGTCAAAACATCTCAGTTGAATGATCCATCATTCTAAGGTTTTCATAACCATTTTCACCAAGTAATTCCCATCTAACGTTGATCAAGTTTTATGCTTAGCACTAGAATCTACAAATGGGGGTAAGAAATAATGAGGGATGGTAAACTAGTGGAGTTTTAACTAAGTTCAGTCTCATGCCTTAGGATGACATCAAGATTATCTAGCTTAGGCCAAATTTTATGCTCTTTATGCAACCTTCAATTATCTTTCTAGTATATACAAGTTACTTAAGTACACTCCAAGGAAGTAGCATTGATAAAGAAATACAGAAGAAAGCTTGCAAATAAAACTAGGATTGGGTATCAAGTGGGTATGATCATATATGCTTAAGGCATATAGTTGGCATGGTAACAAGTAAGGGTTTGTTTGCATCAGTAGAGTATATCGCAAGTGTTATCTTGCATAATTGCAAGTATAAGCTTTCATAGGTCAACTTGATTAGTAAGGCTTGCCTTGTGCAGAGTAGTGGTTGAAGTTCTCCTTGGCTTCTTCTTCGTAGTATCCTCCTTCCTCCTCGTATCCTTGGTCGGTACTAGCGTCTATAAATAAATACGATGTACACAATCACCAAACAATACTTAACTACTTGCAATCATCACACAAAAGGGTTCTATAGATGATCTAACATCATCAATAACATTACAAGATTAAAGCTTGGTTTAATTCCTTTTATTTTTAGAAAAGTAATTTCTACTCATTGAAAAACTACTTACGATTTAATATTCTCCAAACCAAACATGGGATCATGTTGACACATTTCATCACCACATGTTTTAGTCCATGGGAATGTGATTTAAAGTGGTGTCACAATTTAATAAGGTTTTACCCTTTTATTTTAATTAAATAAGTGACTAGAAATGCCTATGTTGCATTCTTTTATTCCTTAAACACTATTTCTGTAAGTAAAGCAATATATTTTTATATATTCTGAAAGGTATGGTGAAATGTGATTTTTGAGAGTTAGAATCAACTCAAAAGCTATTATGGTTTAAATTTGAAAAATGTTTGAATGTAGAAAAGCTTCTGCCTTGTTATTTTTACCAAGGATGATCTATAGATCCAAATGACTTGATCCAATGGGCTTGGATTCAGCATTTCCAGACCTTTCTAACAAAATTGGTTTCATTCCATTTGGTTCACTGAATTGATCTGGGTTGATTTTTGAAACTGGGTGCAGAAGTGTGTTTGAAATAAAATGGAAAAGGTTAATTCCAAACCAATGGGATGCGCGGGAAATGATACTGGGCCGGCCTGCTAAGCACAGCGCTTACGCGGGCTGGTTAAGTTGATGTCCCCACGCGTCAGTGAGACGAGGGGGTGCGAAGCGGTACGAGGCAATGTGAGCCGTGGGATCTTGTTCTAATCTAACGGCTAAGGGTCGTCGTCCACGTCGGGCAACACCGGCGAGATTGAAACCTAACGCGGCAGGTGGGGTTCATTGGGGGCTCACCGGGGCTCAGGAGAGGGTCGGCAAGGCGGGCGAACGACGAAGTCGACGACGACGAACCTCCTGGTACCAGCAGTTTCTCCTAGGGCGGCTCCAATCGCTGGCCCCCTTCTTCTCTAGCAGCGGCAGGCTCCAGTGAAATTCTGGCGAAGTGCTGCTCGCCTTGCTTCGGGACTGAGGCGGGGTGGTTCTGGGTGAGAGGCGAGTGAGATGGTGTGCTCAATTCGGCTGGGGGTGGCCTCTATTTATAGTCGCGACGATGAGACCGAACGGGATGGGCAGGCGACGATGGCGACATGGCTACGGGCTGCTAGAGGCATGGCCGGCAATGGCGATAGCTTGGTGGTCTCCTGGCGATGCTCTACGGCTTTAATGCGCGCGTAGGGGCGGTGGCAATTGGTCTGGAACACGCGATGCTCTGCGCGGCAGAGGCGGCGTCTTCGACGGCGAGCGGTGGCTGTGAGGCATGGGGCGGCGAACGGGGATGTCTGGCGGTCTCCTGGGTCGGTGGTGATCGTGTATGCACGCGGCGAGGGCGGCGCGTGGTCTATGGGCATCGGTCGAGGGCGGCGCTCTGGCGCACGCTCGGCATGGTTGACAGAGGCACGGGCGCGGCATTCCTGGGTGCTCTGGTCGGTGTCTTCGAGGCATGGCTGGTTGAGAGGGGGCGGTGGACGGTGGGATGTGTCCTAGACAAGGTTGGCACGGCTAGTTTCTCTCCTAGCTTGCTGTCCACACTGGGGTGACATGGTGAGCTTCGGCTGTTCACTATTGATGGCATTGCGAAGCTTACAGTGGTGCTACATGTTTTCAAATGAGCTAGATGATCTACTAAAACCTATTTGCAACCAGAGAGGGAACAAGTTAGGCTCCAATCACTGCTCACAATAGTGTTTGGATTTTGGAAGATTTGTATCTGCAAGGTGTTTGATGAAATGGCCGCAAGAATTCAAGTTTTGAATTTTGAAAAGATTTTTTGTGGGTGTGCTAGGTTGGTGCTGGTGAGTCTGCAGATGCTTGGGTTTTGAAAGTTGAGCTTGTTTGAGTGGTTTTTGAAAAAGTGGGATCTTCTCATATGATAAAGATTCAATTTTGAACTGTCCTTTAAACTATGCATTTGAATGTTTCTGGATGATCACAAAGTGGGCCTTGATACTTTGTTATGAGTACAATCAAGGGGTGTAAAGATCCAGACAAGTTTCTGTTAAGTTCTGAAAGTTTGGGACATCCAAAGTAGGCATGGGACTTAAATTGGTCAAAATGACCATTCACTCATTTAGCTTTGTTTTGATTTATTTGTCTTTGGGAAAAGTTTGGGAATTGTTTAGATGATGTTTATTTCACCTAAAAATCCTTTTGCAAGCAAAGAAACACACAAACACGGTGGTTCAAAAGAATTCAAATTGGAATGCATACACACGTGCATGCTTTCTCATTTTTATTTAGAAAAGTTTTTGTTAACCCTAATTTTGATGATTAGAGTTTGATGATCGAAGTTTAGTATTTTTGGGATGTTACAAACCTTCCCCCCTTAAACAAAATCTCGTCCCGAGATTTGAAAAAGGACGAAAAAGATTACCTAGGATTTGAAGAGATCGGGAAACTCTGTCCTGATGTGATCTTCGCGCTCCCAGGTAGCTTCCTCTTCCGTGTGGTTGCTCCACTAAATCTTGAGAAACTTGACGCTTTGGGTTCAGGTAGTTCTAAAAGCTTCTTCCAAAATACGGATGGGTACTTCGGGATATGTTAGGTCATCGTTGATCTCTATGGTCCGATGATCGATGTTCTTGAACACTTCGATCTTCTCTGGAACTTCGAGACACTTGCGAAGTAATGAGATATGGAACACATTGTGCACAGCTGACATCTCTTTGGGTAGTTCCAATTGATACGACACTTCTCCTCGACTGTTCAGAATCTTAAAAGGGCCTATATATCTGGGGGCTATCTTTCCTTTGAGTTGGAAACGCTGCATTCCCTTCAATGGTGACAACTTTAGATAAACAAAATCTCCTATGTTAAAGGCGAGGTCTCTACGTCTCTTGTCGGTGTAACTCTTCTGTCTGGACTAGGCTGTCTTGAGGTGCTCACGAATCTTGTGAACCTTCTCTTCTGCTTCTCGTAGGATGTCGGGTCCGAAAATCTGACTCTCTCCTACTTCCGACCAGTTCAAAGGGGTGCGACACTTCCTTCCGTACATGAATTCAAATGGGGCCATTTGCAAACTAGCTTGATAAATGTTGTTGTATGAAAATTCTGCAAACGGCAGACTGTCTTCCCACTTAGATCCATATTCCAATACATAGGCTCTCAGCATATCTTCGAGTATTTGGTTTACTCGCTCCGTCTGTCCATCGGTCTGAGGGTGATACGTGGTGCTGAAATCTAGGCGGGTTCCTAAACCTTCTTGGACTTTCTTCCAAAATCTCGAGGTAAACTAAGTTCCTCGATCCGATACGATGTTCTTGGGGAGTCCATGCAAACTAACTATCCTAGCGATGTATAACTCCGCTAGCTTTGAACTCTGATATGTGGTCTTGACGGGTAAGAAATGGATGACTTTGGACAATCGGTCCACTATGACCCAGATAGAGTCATTTACCCTACTAGAAGTAGGAAATCCAGTGATAAAGTCCATTCCAACGGAATCCCATTTCCATTCCGGAATCTGCAAGGGTTGCAACAATCCAGCGAGTCTTTGATGTCCTGCCTTGACTCGCTGACATATGTCACACTTGGCGATATAGCTTCCAATTTCTCTCTTCATCTTATGCCACCAAAATTGCTCTTTCAAATCTTGATACATCTTAGTTCCTCTGGGATGGATAGAATAAAGAGTATCATGAGCTTCCTTCAGAATCACTTCTTTTAACTCAGAATCTGCTAGTACACAAAGGCGTCCTTTGTACCACAGAACTACTTCTTCGTCTTCGGTGAATCCGGGTACTTTGCCTGTACCGATACGACGCTTGATTCCATCGATACTAGCATTTCCCTTTTGTGCCTCTTTGACCTGACTAATCAAAGTGGGCTGGAGTTCTATGCTAGCCAAAATCCTTCACTTACTAATTCGATTCGAAGGTCTTCCATCTCTTTGTGCAAGCTTGGTTGTTCCTTCAAAATCATGGAGTTCAAGCGGCACGACAATCTGCTAAGGGCATCTGCTACCACATTGGCTTTACCAGGGTGATAGTTGTAGCATCCCGGGAAAACCACTACTAGAAAATTCACTGCCTGGATGTCTATGCATCATAATGACATCATCATTGCAACATTTGATCAACACTTTTAAAGGCCCGTTTAAAGTTTTAGCTCAAAACTAGACCCATTTAGTCTACTTTGGACTACATAAATATCTCAATCCCCTTATTTCTCTTTCCCATGCCCTAGCCCCAAATCTGAGATCTAGATAAAATCCCCACTCTTTTCTCCAAAATCGATCAACACTTTTCTCTCATGTATTTCCTCCTTGCCGCCGGCGTGCGATTTGTTTTCATGCTCAGATTCTTCCTTTCATCGCCACCTTGTCTCTTCACCAGCAAGATTCCATGGATTCATGCATGTATGTCCCCAGGTTCTCACGTCTCCAATTCCCATCACCAGATCCCATGTTCTTTTGTTATTCAACCTGTAGTGAGCTTAACACTACACCACTGATTGATGCTGGCCTGGCCCGTGTTCCCTGGCCATCGCAGGTGCCGTAGTAGCAGTTGCGGCCGGCCTACCAGTTGCGCCCCTTGGTGCCCAATGCTGCCAGGTCTCCAGCCTCTGCCCGTCACCTGCGCCTCTCGGTCGCCGTGTGCGCAGGGCAATAGCAGCTTGTCCCGTCTTGTGTCTTTGCACTTTCAAAGCATCCAGGAGCCATGCTCCACATCGCCGTCAAGTTGAGCCGTAAGAGCAGCGGAGCCGCACTAACACATGTATACAACCTGAGATCCTTAGCTCCTGTCAGTTGCGCCTCCTTCCAGCGTGTTGGCCAGCGGCTCGTCTTGATCAACTCCGTCTAAATCTGCATTTTTGTTTCCTTATGCTTGTCTTGGTCGATAGTAGTAGTCCAGCGCGCGAATGTCTCGCCGTTGACCAGTTCTGTTGATGCTCCTCTTGTTGCATTTTTGACTCTGCGCCTGCACCATTTTTCTCAGGTGTTTTTAGACGAGTGGGTACATGTTTTACCAAATGTCCATGAGAGTTTGGACTCGGCTACATGCTTGTTTACTTTGGGGGTCGTTTCAAGTACTCCTTTAGCTACTTCGTCAACTTTTGTAACAACTCAGGACGATCCTATGGACCCGGAGATCCCGATTTCGACAGCTTCCATGACATTGGCCACTTCTGCTACCACCCGTGTAATTTGAAGACCATCTCTTCGACTCCGATCCAAACCGTGAGACCCCGTCCTTAGTCTATACTTTCTAAATATGTCACACATCTTATCGTATTTAAATCATTCATACTTGCATATATATATTTGTGTGGTTTGGGGGTCTTATGTCGAATCATCTAAATTAAATAAGGAGACCATATGTGGGCTTTTCTAGTCTTATATTGGTCCCGTTTAAATTTGTGTAGCGAACCGATGCCATGTTTTGTCGTGATAAGAAAACAATTAAATTGTGGGGTATCTAAACAACATGAACCATCTATTTAACTGTCGGGACCCGGTTCCTCTTAATTTTGCCTAATTTCATCGCATCCTTGCCATGCCATACATCATACATGCATCATGCTCGATCTTTTGACGTAGCATTAAATAGTGCATCCGGTGTTTTTCTAGTGCTTTGCTTCTTCACGGATTAGGCTGATGAGTTGATACGAGTGTCGACCCGATCTTCGGATGAACCTTCAACAATAATTTCAGGCGAGCAATCTCCTCCTTTCTACCTATCTTATTTTTATAGTATTTATTCCCTCCTGTTGATCTATTGCTATCTGTGTTGCGATGCTCTAGTTTTCGTACCCGTGATATCCCTTGCAGCCTCATATTGCCTTGGACACATCCTATTACCTGTTGTTTGGTAGATAGTTGGACTTGCGCGTCGTAGTCGCCTGCTCAAGTGTTGTTGCGTGTCGTGCAGTACCACGATTGTTGGAAGGCTGCCAGATGCTTTATGTTGGAGATGATCATGGCTTTAATTATTGTTTAATAACTAAAAGTGAAAGTAGGTAAATGCAGAGGCACCGGTGGGTAATAGACAATATTTGGTTTTTAACCGCTCACTGGTGTCCCGTAGGACCACGAGTTCTTGACACCTGTTCCGAGATGGGGTGTGTGGGCACCCCCATCGATTAGTACCTGATTTCAAAGTACTGTACCGGGGGCCACAAAGTAGTTTGAGGCTTTATTACTATCCTGTACTTATGCCCTGCTTTACCGCTTTATTTACGATTGCGCGTGAAGCGCCTGTACTGTTTTGGAACCAATGTGGAATGTTTTCGCGGTATCGACAAGCCCAGTCACACTTTCGGGTTCCCAGTCGTTTACAGCCATTGTCACAAACCCTGGGTCCGTCTCGAAGCCCGGCCGACTTCGTTGCAAGTAGCTTAGTGGGTGGCCCCCCGTGCTTGCTTTGGGTCTGGGAAACATCGTGTCCGAAACCCCGTCAACATACCGTTGGGTGTATGTTTTGTGATCTTGTACCTACCTGATCTGACAACAAGGGTGTAGGTGCGTGTGGAAACTTTGGTGCACCCCTGCAGGGTTAAATCTTTTCGAGTAGCCGTGTCCGCGGTTATGGACGACTTGGAGCACAGTTCTCGATCATAGACAACTATAACTAAAGTTTACTGTTATAATTTAACTTGTATCCGATATGACTAGTAATCAGCTTCACTACAACGGAATGGCTAAATAAAAGTACCAACAATTGCTGGGTTTGGGATATCTCATGCTAATTGTATCTGACTGGTAAGTGTCGCAACTACAACGGAATGGTTAACTAAAAGTGATCACTGCTTATTATATCAGGATGACTATCTATACCTGACTAGTAATTGCTGCAACGATAATTGAATAAATAAAACTGCCAACTGTGTGAGTTCCTCGGTTGACTTCCTCGTTTGGTCTCGAGGGGGAAATACCAGGATGGGTATGTTTGGTGGTAGTTTCAGGTTGGATCCGAATAGGTCTTTCTTATCCCTATCTGATAGTCGCCAGTTGTATTGAGTCTCTATAGGTTGTTTAGTGCATGCTGCGCTGCCGCTTCAGTCCACCATACCTATGTAGGCGAGGACCGCCGAATTCTAGTCTCGCCGTGTACTGGCCTCAGTACCGACCGCTCTCTCTTTTTCCTTTGCCCTTTGTCGGCACCCCTTTTGTTTAAGCAGGTTTTGAGATCGACGTCGTTAGCAGGGTTACCCTTCCGGCTTGTCCTAGGCAGGGTTATGGACGCCATTGGTTATTCTTCAGGGCTCTTAGCCCCATTTGCATCTTGTCCGTAGTCAGACATTGTATCGTTTTCAGGGTGATTTGGATCTTTGTACTGTATATCTGTATTCTTGACTCATGGAGTCGTGTTGTATATGTCTGTTCTGTGGCTTTCATCGAGGACTATTGTGTAATGATATTACTTCGTTTTCTACCCGCACGAAAGTGCCTGGTGAGCACCTTTGAATCGTTTCTATGCGGGTTTGGCGGGAATCGCTAAAACTTGCATAGGGCCGATCTGAGGGTGTTACAGAGTGGTATCAGAGCTCAGCAGTTGCGATACCCCACTGGTCCAGCCTGTAGGATAACCTAGCTAACGGCCGCTGTAGAGTGTCAAAACTATTTTGGAAAAATCGGTTGGATAGATCTGATTAGGTCTGCTTTTACTCCTTACCCCTCTGCTACTCCCCTCTTACCTTTGCGTGATTTGAATCTGCTCTCTTATCTTTTCTTCGAGTCCAGGAATTCTTGTGGTTGGGTTTCCGTCGTACCTTTAGGGTTTCGCTTCCTCCTCTTGTAACGGTGCTTCTAGATCCGGTCTTTATGCTATCTGATGGACCTTTAATTTGTTGTATCTTTCGGTGGACCGAAATTCACTAAAAAAATTCTTTGTATATTCCGGTGTTCTACTTCGCGATGACCTCTTCTGCATCAGATCTAATAAAAAGCCTACATCACTCCTTTGATTTACGAACCTCGTTTGTCGAGATCTTCAGTCTGAATTCTAAGAGTTGGTTGCATAGTCTGTTGTTCATGTACATAGTAATGCTTTGAGTGCGGGATGGAGTCGCGACCATACCACTACTCTTATCATTCGCTTTTGTACATTGAATGGTGGATCAAGCAATTTTACTCTTTCCACAGAAGTTAGAGGTGGCCTTATCTTTTTGAGACTTTACCTTTGTCTTCTGTTCTCCGCATCACTCTCTCGACGAACGTGAGCAACAACCCTTGTTAGTGGTGTCGCCGATTTCAAGATGAAGAAAGAACCCTTGTTAGTGGTGTCGCAAGGGTCTACACGAAGCAAGAAGATTCAGACCGTCGACCTTCTTCTCATACCTATGAGGCGGATCTCGCGGGCGAGATCCATTGTTAGTGGTGTCGAATTGTAGCATCCCGGAAAAACCACTTCTAGAAAATTCACTGCCTAGATCTCTATGCATCATAATGACATCATCATTGCAACATAATTCATATTTTATTTGTATATTTTAACCTCAAACTATTTTGCTAAAACCTATTTTTATTTACTAACATATCCCTATGGTTTTATTAAACCTATCTCTCTTTTCTTATTTTCAAATTAAAACAAATAATATTTTGGTCCGATACGTGATCATAAATGATTTTCTTATTTGACTAAAATAAAATTAGGCTAAAGGCCCGTTTAAAGTTTTAGACCAAAACTAGACCCATTTAGTCTACTTTGGACTACATAAATATCTCAATCCCCTTCTTTCTCTTTCCCATGCCCTAGCCCCAAATCTGAGATCTAGATAAAATCCCTACTCTTTTCTCCAAAATCGATCAACACTATTCTCTCATGTATTTCCTCCCTGCCGCCAGCGTGCGATTTGTTTTCATGCTCAGATTCTTCCTTGCATCGCCGCCTTGTCTCTTCACCAGCAAGATTCCATGGATTCATGCATGTATGTCCCCAGGTTCTCATGTCTCCAATTCCCATCACCAGATCCCATGTTCTTTTGTTATTCAACCTGTAGTGAGCTTAACACTACACCACTGATCGATGCTGGCCTGGCCCGTGTTCCCTGGCCATCGCAGGTGCCGTAGTAGCAGTTGCGGCCGGCCTACCAGTTGCGCCCCTTGGTGCCCAATTCTGCCAGGTCTCCAGCCTCTGCCCGTCACCTGCGCCTCTCGGTCGCCGTGTGCGCACGGCAATAGCAGCTTGTCTCGTCTTGTGTCTTTGAACTTTCAAAGCATCCAGGAGCCATGCTCCACATCGCCGTCAAGTTGAGCCGTAAGAGCAGCGGAGCCGCACTAACACATGTATACAACCTGAGATCCTTAGTTCTTGTCAGTTGCGCCTCCTTCCAGCGTGTTGGCCAGCGGCTCGTCTTGATCAACTCCGTCTAAATCTGCATTTTTGTTTCCTTATGCTTGTCTTGGTCGACAGTAGCAGTCCAGCGCGCGAATGTCTCGCCGTTGACCAGTTCTGTTGATGCTCCTCTTGTTGCATTTTTGACTCTGCGCCTGCACCATTTTTCTCAGGTGTTTTTAGACGAGTGGTACATGTTTTACCAAATGTCCATGAGAGTTTGGAATCGGCTACATGCTTGTTTACTTTGGGGGTCGTTTCAAGTACTCCTTTAGCTACTTTGTCAACTTTTGTAACAACTCAGGACGATCCTATGCACCCGGAGATCCCGATTTCGACAGCTTCCATGACATTGGCCACTTCTGCTACCACCCGTGTAATTTGAAGACCATTTCTTCGACTCCGATCCAAACCGTGAGACCCCGTCCTTAGTCTATACTTTCTAAATATGTCACACATCTTATCGTATTTAAATCATTCATACTTGCATATATATTTGTGTGGTTTGGGGGTCTTATGTCGAATCATCTAAATTAAATAAGGAGACCATATGTGGGCTTTTCTAGTCTTATATTGGTCCCGTTTAAATTTGTGTAGCGAACCGATGCCATGTTTTGTCGTGATAAGACAACAATTAAATTGTGGGGTATCTAAACAACATGAACCATCTATTTAATTGTCGGGACCCGGTTCCGCTTAATTTTGCCTAATTTCATCGCATCCTTGCCATGCCATACATCATACATGCATCATGCTCGATCTTTTGACGTAGCATTAAATAGTGTATCCGGTGTTTTTCTAGTGCTTTGCTTCTTCACGGATTAGGCCGATTAGTTGATACGAGTGTCGACCCGATCTTCGGATGAACCTTTAACAATAATTTCAGGCGAGCAATCTTCTCCTTTCTACCTATCTTATTTTTATAGTATTTATTCCCTGCTGTTGATCTATTGCTATCTGTGTTGCGATGCTCTAGTTTTCGTACCCGTGATATCCCTTGCAGCCTCATATTGCCTTGGACACATCCTATTACCTGTTGTTTGGTAGATAGTTGGACTTGCGCGTCGTAGTCGCCTGCTCAAGTGCTGTTGCGTGTCGTGCAGTACCACGGTTATTGGAAGGCTGCCAGATGCTTTATGTTGGAGATGATCATGGCTTTAATTATTGTTTAATAACTAAAAGTGAAAGTAGGTAAATGCAGAGGCACCGGTGGGTAATAGACAATATTTGGTTTTTAACCGCTCACTGGTGTCCCGTAGGACCACGAGTTCTTGACACCTGTTCCGAGATCGAGCGCGCTAACCACAGGTGGGGTGTGTGGGCACCCCCATCGATTAGTACCTGATTTCAAAGTACTGTACCGGGGGCCACAAAGTAGTTTGGGGCTTTATTACTATCCTGTACTTATGCCCTGCTTTACCACTTTATTTACGATTGCGCGTGGAGCGCCTGTACTGTTTTGGAACCAATGTGGAATGTTTTCGCGGTATCGACAAGCCCAGTCACACTTTCGGGTTCCCAAGCGGTGCGCAGTTATTGTCCGGCGGTCCTCCGCGGGGTTCCGAAGCGGGAGGATGACGACGACTCGGCTTCCGTCGCTGACTGGGCGGGTCGACTCGTCGTCTCCTTTTTCGCTGAATTCGCTTCGTCCGTCGTTCCCGGAATGCTAGGAATAGCGTGGGAAGTCCGGACCAAACTTAGCCCAAATTCAAACGAAACTAGAGTCGTAAAAACGCGACTGAATCGATTTTCGGCGTCCAGACTAAAAACACGCCCTGGGATCCTGTGTAGGGAGTGGAGATGCTATTAGGTAGTGGGCACATGCGGTAGAGGCGAGCATGACCCAGGTGGTCGGCAGGCAGCGAGGATGATGATTTGGAGCAACTCAAGTGAATCAGGTTTTTATTTGTAAAATAAATCGATATTATATGTTCACGTTCTTATACAAACAGACACCCCAGATCTAAACCGTCCATTAATTGTAACCCTAGCTAGATCAACCACGCCCCAGATCCACTCCGACGTCTAAGACCCTGTTTGTTTGGGCTTCTGCTTCTGCTTTTGGAGCTTTTAGGATAAAAAAACGGTAGGGCAAAACAAACACCAAATATTTGTAAAGCGCTTGTGAAAAGCGGGGGGCCAAAATGAACTACGAGCTCGGAAGCGGACGAAGCGGCGTCGGAGCTGATTCCCGAGCTTTTGCTAGCTTTCCAGACTACAGGTGACGAACTACCCTCCGTTGTTTAAAAAATTTACAAAATAATTGCCATCCTGAGGTCAGCAGAGGAGACCCCGATTCCCCAAATCCCCCCGATTCGGCTCATCAAGCTCCTCCGGCCGGCCGGTCGATAACGCCACTGTCGCGCGCCTTCTTCCCCTTCCACCAAGAACGCCTTTGGCCATGCTTCGCAAACAGGGCTACGGAGGGGAGGTCTGGGGGCGGCGGCATCTGGCCGTAGGGGCGGCAGGGAGGTCTGGGGTCGGTGGCGCCTGCGGATGGGGCGGCGCTGCCTGGGAATGGGGGCGGCGGCGCTTGGCCGTTGGGGTAGCGGGGACGTCTGGGGCGGTGAATCCTAGGCATGGGTGGCGGTGAATCTCCGGGATCGATCTCGTCTCCGACCGCCGCCGTCCCCAGGCTCGTCAACGACCGGCGCCGACTGCCGTCCCCGGGCTCGAGCTCGTCCCCACCGGCGAATCCTAGGAAGGGAGCCGCCTCCGCCGGCAACCACCACTGCAGGTCTGCTCGGGGATGCGAGGCCGTATCGAGCCCCTCATGCCAGGCTCCACCCGCACGCCCACGTCGCCAGGACCAGGCGCTGCTCATGCTTGGCCTCCGTGAAGATTAGTCAACGTGAGAAAATAGAAGACATAAAAATAAAGAAATCGAAAGAATAGAAGAGGAGTTAACGTCCATTAACTGCTGCCTTTCAAGTGTCAAGGCGACGTGGGCCTTTCTGTTCGGAATAACTGGTTAGAGTGTCTAAATATTTCAATCAGTGTTCTATATCTTTACAGCAATTTTAGAAAAAAAATCCCTTCGATACATATTAGTTAATTTAGATTCGATTTAGATTCGTCTAGATATAAATGTATCTAGTCAAGACTTGCTACATATATTTGTATCTAGACAAATTTAAATCAACTAATATGGATCAGAAGGAGTAGGTTAATTGAAATAATTTAGCTTTTACATATTAGTTATGTTAAAAAGATAGAATTAGCTAACTCCGTTCGAATTATCATTTATATACAGATTTCTTGTTATTTAGGGGTATTTCTTAAATTATCAATACTTATATAATATATTCTGCCTCAGGGGCATTACTGACAATTCAATCCTAGAACCAGCAACACCAACTATTAAAAGCACTTCTGTCAAACACCAAATCTTTACTACCAACAACTGCTTTCTACAGTCGATTCTCCACAGCTGCTTTTCAAAAGCTATAGCCCAAACAAACAGAGCTGGAACCGATCCCGTATATCCAAGCCAATGACTTTACGGGGCGTCATCCAGGTCGGGTGCGAGTTCTTCATCGTTGCCGCGGCCGGCGGCTCCGCCTTCTACTTCGTCAAGGGCGCCCTGCGCAGCTCCTCCAAGGGCGGCGGCCGCCTCGCCGGCAGTGTCCAGGAGGTCATCTCCAACGGACCCCGCGTCTGTCGCTGGGCGGCCTGGTTCGGCGTCATGACAGCCATCAAGGCCGGCATGGTGCGGTCGCGCCAAGTGCAGGACCCCTTGAACTTTGCTGCCGCGTGGGGCGGCGCCAACGCCCTCTTCTCGGTGCATCGGGGGCCTCGCGCCGCCGCACGCGAGGGGCTCAAGGGCGCCGCCTACAGCGCGGTCACGGGCTTCACCGTCGGCGGCCTCATAGTCGTCTTGCTCCAACCGCCGGAAAGCACCTGCTGTTAGTTTACTATACTTGCCTGAATAATGAAACTACTCTCCGCTGCACTGCAGCATTGAGTATTTGTACGGTATATACATCTAGCTAGCGATTTTCGTTTTCTGCCGAGTCAAGCTGCAAGTATAAAATAACCCGTGTACTTTCTATTGTAATCTTTACAGTGACAGGTTGGTTTCAGTGTACTTCTAGGGCTAGACATAATAAAGCTCGTAACCGGCACTCGTTTAACTTGGCTCGTTTCATTAACAAAACATAGCCAAGTAATGAGTTTTGCTCTTTTTTTTTGAGAATTCAGCCACTTTATTGATCAAATATAGTCAATACAAAGTTTGTCCAGGATAAAATCTGGAACAACACGGAAACAACAACTATCAAACCGTTCCGCTCGACGAGCCAAGTAATGGGCTGAATTATTACAGACACGATAAACATGACGAAAAGACACCGAAAAAGCTGATGCGACGATGGATTTAATATCCTCAATAACGACACCAACCAGCGATCTATCCCTCGATGAAGAACCAATGCGCTGAAGAACTGAAAGGCAATCTGAAACCAAGATGAAACTGTCCAAATTTTCTTCCCGGGCGAGGATGACTGCACTACTAATAGCAAGTGCTTCAGCAATTTCCGGCTCCGTGACCTGATCAACTAACTCGCTGCGTGCAGCGAGAAAATCACCATTGTGGCTCCTGATCATGATGCCTATCCCCATCTTGGACGAAAAGACGCGAACAAAGCTACATCAACATTCACGACAGCCGTTCCAATTGGCGGCGGAGACCATTGTCGAGGAGGAGAGGTCTCACGCCTTTGGACGGACGGTGGCTTCAATAGATGCAGCAGAATCAACTCGATGTATGCCTTTATCTGTTCAGCAAGGTTGTTAGGGTGTTTCCTCTCTCCTCCATGTCTGACGCCATTCCATGCTTCCCAGACATGCCACACCGTAACAGTCAGAGTGATCACCACTCGATCATTAGCTTTCTCAAGGAAGTTCAGAACCCATGATTTTGGGTCAGTGAAACACTTCCGTTTGAGATGAACAGGGAAAGTCTTCTTCACATTTCTCCAGACCTCCGCTGCGTAAGAACATAAAAGGAGAACATGCGCCGCCTGTTCCTCCCTCTGACAGAAGTTGCAGTCGTGCGCAGCTGGAATATTGCGGATTCGAAGTTGGGTGCCACCCGGAAGGCAGTCATGAGCTAACCTCCATAAAGTAATTTTCATCTTCCCCGGGGCTTTAATGTTCTACAGCTTCTTCCAAACTTTCGAATCCTTGTTCAGATCGGCCTGCAAGCCTCGGGTAGACAGGCTACGCCGCACAACAAAATCTTGCACTCTTGCAAAATTATACGCAGACTTAACAGAATACGTACCATGTTTCTTGAGAGGCCAGGAAGGGAAATCTGCACCTCCATGTCTGCTAAGGGGGATTTGGAGAATTTTGGATGTAGTAGCCTCGTCAAAAAAATATCTGATCACTTCTTCCTCCCAGCATCCATTGTCGGCTATCAACATACTAGCACATGCATCCTGGGGTAGATCATGCAGGGGCTGGATTCTCTCAGGATGCAAGCCCGGGATCCAGTTGTCTCTGAGAATATTTGTGGTATCACCATTTCCGATGCCCCATCTAATCCCCTGTTGTAGCAGCTCCCTACCAAAGAGAATGCTTCGCCAGGTATAAGAAGACGAGCGAGGTCGAGACGCAGTCCAGAAACTACCATCAGGATAGTAACGTCCCTTCAGCACCCTGGCGCAAAGAGAATCCGGCTCAGTCAGTAACCTCCAGCCCTGACGACCCAGCATAGCTTTGTTCAACAGGAGTAGGTCGCGAAAACCCATCCCCCCCGAGGATTTCGGGGTGGAAATTCATTCCCACGATCTCCAATGCAACTTTTTATGTCCATCCTCTACACCCCACCAGAAGTCAGCCATCGATCTCCGAAGTGAAGTACTGGTGGCCACCGGAAGAATGAAGCAGCTCATAACATATGTGGCTATTGCTTGCACCACCGCTTTGAGGAAAACTTCTTTACCAGCTCGAGAGAGTGGTCTGTCTGAGCAAGAGTTAATGCGCTTCCAAGCTCTGTCAGGGAGAAATTGGAAGCACCCAATCGGAGACCGCCCCACATCAGTCGGTAGCCCAAGATATGAGTCCTGTAGGGCTTCATTGTGAATCCCAAGCCGGTCCATAACACTGTTCTTCAGAATCAACTCGCAATTGTTTCCAAAGAAAATAGTGGATTTGTCATGGTTGATCTTCCGCCCTGATCCATCACAATAAATTTCCAGGGTAGAAACCAGAGCATCCACACTTCTCTGATCACTCTTGGCGAAGAAAATGTTGTCATCTACAAAGAGAAGGTGAGATATCGGTGGGCCAAGCCGGCCATTGCGAATGCCTTGCAGCTGTCCAGACACCTCCCGCTCAAGCAATAAACAAGACAAACCCTCTGTATATAACAGGAACAGATAGGGACTAATGGGGTCCCCTTGTCGAATGCCTCTAGTAGGAATCACCGGCTGTGTCAGTTCACCATTTACCTTGACCGCGTAGCGTACACGAGTGACACACCTCATCACCGACTCAATCCAGGGAACTGTGAAACCTAGCTTCAGCAGACATCCCTGGAGATAACTCTACTCGACTCTATCGTATGCTTTCATCATATCGATTTTCAGAGTGAAAAAGGGTTTCTTCATTCGTTGCTTTCGAATGGTATGAAGGCATTCGTGGGCAATCAATGCATTATCCGTAATAAGCCGCCCAGGAACAAAAGCACTCTGGTGTTCCGAGATGATACTTGGAAGAAAAACTTTCAGCCTGTTAGCAAGCACCTTAGAAGCAAGCTTGTAAAGAACGTTGCATAGACTTATAGGCTGGAAATTCTTGAGGTTTTCAGGGTTGTTTACCTTCGGAATCAGGACAACCACAGAGTCACAAAGCCCCTCTGGAATCATCTCCCCATTAAAGAAACCTCTCACGGCCATACAGATCTCCATCTTAACGAGATCCCAATGAGTCTGATAGAAGAGCGTCGGGAAACCATCAGGACCCGGTGCCTTTGTAGGACCCATCTAAAAGAGTGTTGTTCTGATCTCCTCATCCGTGTAGGGATTGCACAGGTCAGCGTTCATATCATCTGTGACCTTGCCCTTGATCGCATCCAACACCAGATCAGTACCAACACACGGTTCAGATGAGAAAAGGTTGTCATAGAATTTCTGAACTCTGATCTTAATCTCGGCAATATCTGAGAATCTCGAGCCATCCTCTCTGATCAGCCCTTTGATTTTGTTGGTTCGCCTCTGAGCCGAGGCACATGCATGAAAAAAGGAGGTATTGATATCCCCTTCCTTCAGCCAATCAACCCGAGATCTTTGTCTCGCCATGATCTCTTCTCTTTCGAACATCTCACACAGGTTGCGTTCAATGTCCTTAATCTCCTCCGCATCATGATCCCATGGCGACAACCGGAGAAATTTCAACCGACTTTCCAGTTGTTTTATTTCCTTTTGCACCGAGCCGAAGGAGTCCACACTCCATTGGCAAAGAGAAGCTCCGACCCTTTGAAGCTTGGTCCATGTGTTCTGCAGCGAAAAACTCTCGGTCGATTTGTCCGTCCAGGCCCTTTCCAACATCGGTTTGTAATCAGGTGACCTCAACCAGGCCGCCTCGTATCGGAAGCCCACCTTCACAGGTCGATCAAGGCTCTTGTCAGAACTTTTCTTCAGATCGATGAAGATAGCAAAATGGTCAGAGGTGGTGGTAATAACATTCTCCACCATGAAATCATCAAAGAGTTGCACGAACTCTCCATTTGCCAGCCCTCTATCCAGACGAACGCGAACATTACTATCATTCTCCTGCTTGTTAGTCCAAGTGAACGCTGGGCCGGAGTAACCCATGTTGGATAGGTCGCAATCCTCCAAACACTCTCTGAACAAACGCATCCGAGTGTTAGACCGATTACTAGAGCCAAAATGCTCATCGTACGAGAGAACCTCGTTGAAATCCCCGCAGCAGATCCAAGGACCCGACCACAGATTACTCATGTTGCGCAAGAGCTGCCAGAACTCATGCCTTTTTCCCTCCGAGGTTCTCCATACACACAGGATACACGCCATGATTGGCCAGATTCAGCAGTTACGATCACATCAATGCAGTTTTTGTTTGATCCTCTCAACAAAACTGAATAGGGTTGCATCCAAAACAAAACGAGGCCTCCGCTCTAGCCCTCACTACTCACGCTCACACTTCCAGTATAGCCCAGCGACCACATAAATCTCTGGGCACGAGTCTCCTTCATCTTCGTTTCTGAAAGAAAAAGGAGCTTATGTCTATACTTCTTGACGAGCCAGCGTAGCTCGCTCACCTTCGCGTCCGACCCAAGACCGCGACAATTCCACATAAGGATACTCATTGTGCTTGGCGGGGCTGTTCAACAGCCTCCGCCCGATCCGCCGATAGATCAATAGATTCCGAACTCCTCTGTTTCTTACAGGAACCATTGTTCCTCCTCACACCATTATCAGCCTGATGCAGAGCATCCTCCGAACCATTGGCCGGGGCATTGGTAATCGCAAGGACAGGAGTCTTAGGTTGGTACACTTGTTTTCTCTTCATTCCCGTTGTCCGAGCCTTCTCATCCCCAGCCACTTTATCTGCACCCGCAGCCGCCTGATTCTCAACTCCACCTGTAGACGCCTGCTTCTTGGCCCGCATCTTGCGGGGCTTGGCTGGAGAAGTAACCTCTCCTTGTTTTTTAAAACCCCCAGGGCGCTGCGTACCTGAACCCTGTCCCGAGTTCGATCCATGCCCCGACATTGAGCGTGATTCCTTCCATCTAGGATCAGGAACACGGATTCTATCTCCATCCCAGGGCAATTTGCCCAACTCATCTCTCCCTGTAGGTGTAGGACATGTAATTGAAGAATGCCCTAGCAACCCACAGGAGAAACAAAAAACTGGTAGCTTCTCATACCTGACCTCATAATAGACAGTACGCATCAGGCTCAAAGACTCCACTGCCACCCACTGCATCAGAGGTTCAAACACATCCACGTTAATGCTTGCTCGCAGATACTCACCCCATGCACGTCCTTTCTCATCCACCTCAATTCTTTCCACTTTGCCAATCATGCCAGCTAGCGGACCACCTCTCTCTGAATTCATCAGAGAAAAGGGTAGACCATAGATCCGTACCCACAACAGAAGTGTGTCAAAAACAATATCAACTGGCATTACCTTCGGATCAAACCTCTTCAAAAGGATTGCATGCCGATTGATCACCCAGGGCGATCCATTGATAACTCGCTGCATATCATTCTTTGACTCAAATTCTGCCAGAAAGAGATTTGGCCCCATTGGGTGCACCATCATACCCTGCGGGTTTCCCCAGGCCGGCCTCAACACGGCCTTGATCGTTTCCACATGCAGAGTGTTGGGGGCCAGCACCTTACCCACAAGCGCCCACTTCGGGCAGTTGATCATCTCCTCAGCTGAATTGTCAAGAACAAACTTCTTGGACTCCTTAGAGGTGATCTTGAGACGTCCCATCATGGCCTCCACACCCTCAGCACCACTCAAGGATGGATCTTGCATGGGCGAAGTTCCCCCCGAGGCTCTTTCTCCCGCCGCCGACGGGAACACCGGAATAGACTCCCGCCCAGCCGCCAAACCACCCTTCCCCTTTGAGATCCGATCATCCGCCATCATAACAGCACAACCGATCTGGTTAAAACACGCCGCCAAGGGTGGGAAACAAACCAGGTTTGCCCCTTGATCACCCCGAACGAAAGTGAGAAACCAAGCTCAGGAGCGCGCCGATACGGAGGAAGAGATCGCAAGATCGGGGGAAGGCAAAGGAAGATGCGAGATTGAGAGAGATCTCTCTGTCGCACCAAAACCAGCCCAAAACCCTAAAAATCGCCTATCGCCAGAGCGGTACGCGGAAACCCTAGGGAATAGACATTCCTCTAGGCCGTGGGCTATTGAGTTTTGCTCGTTATGGCCACATAACCGTGTAAGAAAACACCTAATCCTTCTTTCTAAATCCTGATTCTTCGGACAGCACACTGATACATGTATGCATTGCCTACTATGACTAATAGATTTATGTATGCTTAGCCAACATTTTCTTAATGAGCAACCATCAGCTTAACGAGTTGCTGAGTCTTAACGAGCTGAGCCGAGCAGCTTTTTAGTCCAGCTTACTACGGTCCGTCTTCATCCCGAGTCTTCATATAGGAGTACTAAATTTGGTTTTTCCTGTCATGTTCAGAAACGAATTTTTTAAAAACATACTGTAGTAGATATTACTTCCTCCGATCCATATTAGTTGACTCAAATTTGCTTAGATTTAGATAAATCTAGACACTATTTAGTATATAGGTTCATCTAAATTTTGATAAATCCAAGTCAAGTAATATGGATCGGAGTGAGTATCTAAAAAAGTGTGTGAGAGGTTGTTGCACTCCTAAAGCAATGGCTGGTTTAGGGGTGCTGAACTTGAATAATATGGATATCAGCCTTTTGTGTAAATGAGTTATGGAAATTGGAAAATAATAAATATGATACCTCGCAAGAACTTTTGAGGGAAAAATATCTCAGAAAACAAACTCTAACACATGCAACAAATAGGAAAGGTGTTCCACGCTTTTGGTCAGGACCCATGAGTGTTAAACGCCGTTTCTATGCACGTTGTAACCCTGCAGTAGGGGTGGGCAGAAAAACCGATAACCAAAAACCAATCCTGAAAAGATCGAGACCGAAACCGAATAGACTAAGATTGAAAGGACCGATCAAAAAATTGGGTAGCAAATTTTGTAGACCGAATTTTATTCGGTTAATTCGGTCATTAGTTCTTGGTAACCGAATAGACCGAATATTAGGTGAGAGTTGACGAGGTTTAATCTCGTCAATGTCCATTGTTATGAGCTTGGGTTTCGGAGAAGATGGAGATGCTGGAGATCGCGGAACGGTTAGCAAATAAGCAACACGGTGACATGGGGTTTACCCAGGTTCAGGCCCCGGAAGGAAAACCCTACTCCTGCTTGTCTGCTCTTGATTACGGCGGAACCGAAGGTTACAAGGGTGTGCAGATGCAATCTGGCGTGGAGGTGTATATGCGGTGGTATGAAGTGTCCTCCTCGTCGTGTCCTCCTAGCCTTTATATAGATATAGGTAGGTCTCGGGCACAGATCAAGTCGGTTACAGGTTTTAGGGTTTGCCTCTTTGAATATTCTATCTATTCTAGTCTTGCTCTCCAAGGATCCGAAAGCGTCATGGGTCCGGGCCACCCGAAAGTCTTTATGGGTCGGCGTATATTCCTGTGGGCCTTCCTTAGGCTAGACCAGGTATGCTAAGGTCGTGTACCCGTAGGGTATAACCATGTCAGTAGCCCCCGAGTGTTTAGTCGAATCGTAGATTCGGCTGAGGACTCTTCAATCCTTCGGGTGCAGCTATCTCTATTTGTTTAGAGAATGATTTGAGTATATAGGGATTGTTGATGCGTGTGTCTGACTCTTCCGACGGATCAGGGTCAGTTAACTGTATTAGGACAAAACAACACGATCTTCTTCAGATTCGAGTCCCTCGACTCGAACCCGGAACATATGCTGGCGTAATTCGACTCAGGCCACTGAGGATTTACATGAGTGGAATTCCAGTAAATTTTAAATGATGTACCCAACGCGTCCGTCGGGATTTTTCATCGCGCCTGTTGGCACGGATTCTTACTAGCAGAGCGCAGTCGTGTGTGTTGCCAGACCATTAGATGATATCTGTAGGCCTTATCTTTATGTCACAGACATAGCATCCGAATGTTTATCACCGCGGAGGTGTTTCGGGTGGCCAAGGAGGATGTTGCTCACTTAGCGTTTAATTGGGGCAGAGTTGCCGAAATTTTTTTGCATGCTAATCCGAAGGATCGCAGTCGAAGAATTCATAGGGTGCGCGACCAGCGCTCCCTATGGGAATAGCCACCGAGTGTCTGTTCGAGTCGTAGACTCGAGCGGAGACTTTAGTTCAGCTATTGCTTACTTCAGGTCCGTAGGACACAAATTTTTTCGGATGCTTGAATCAATTCTCCCTATGGGAGTAGCCCCCGAGTCCGTAGTGGAGTCGTAGACTCGACGTAGGACTCGAAGAAATAGTTTAGCGGTGTAGTACCTTAATCATACTTCGGGTGCGCGGCCAGCGCTCCTAGGAGTTGAAGGGTTTCGCGGCATAGTAAATCAAAATTTTCTGCGGATGCGAACAGAGGGAAAGCCAAGATCTAATCTAGGAGATGCAAACAACGAGAGAGATTGGATTAGATCTTCATACCCTTGAAGATTCGCACAGCGGAACGTTCGTCGGAACGTGGGTGATGTAGTCGTACTCGCTTCTCCTCCTCGCGATCCGATCCGATCTAGCACCACAAGTGGCGGTGCCTCCGTGAGATGCACACGTGCAGCACCTCGACGTCTCCTCCTTCCTTGGTCCAGCAAGTATGGTGGAGAGACGGATTGGATCTACAACATGACGGCGTGGTGTATATGGTGGAGAATTTATGCAGCAGGGCTTCGCCTACAAACAGTCGGGAGGGAGAGAGGAAGGGCGGCTAGGATTGGAGGGGAAGGTGTGTGGGGTTGGTGCGCCCCCACCCCTCTTTATATAGAGGGGGCGCAGCCCTAGCCCCTCCCCCAAGCCCAAACCGGCGGCCCCAAAGGATAAGGAGTGGGGGGCAAGGAAACCCCCCTTCTAGAAGGTCTATCTCGAGTTTAAACCTCTCTTGGCCGGCTGGGCCCTATGGGGCCTTGTGCCCCTGGCCCAATGCGGCCAGGGCACTCCCTCATAGGCCTATGCCCCCTCCCGGAAGGTGGGGCCACGTTGGTCCCCTTCCGGAAGGTTCTAGAAGCTTCCGGTACAATACCGATTAACCCGGAACAATTCCGAACTCCAAAAACTGCACTGCTTTATATGAATCTTATTATCCGGACCACTCCGGAACCTCTCGTGATGTCTCGGATCCCATCCGAGACTCCGAAAAAAACTCATAAACCAATTATCCAATCTATCCTAGCGTCGAGACACGTTAAGTGTGTGACCCTGCGGGTTCGAGAATATGCAGACATGATCTTCTATCAATAATCAACAGCGGGGTCTGGGCACCCATATTGACTCCCACACATTCATCGATGATCATATCAGATGAACCACGATGCCAGGATTCAATCAATCCCATATATATATTCCCTTCGTCTCGCGATATTTCACTTGCCCGAGATTTGATCGTCGGTACCGTCATACCTAGTTCAATCTCGTTCACAGCAAGTACTTTACTCGTTCCGTAATCCGATATCACTTTGTGATTAACTCCTTAACCACATGCTTGCAAGCGGTGTTGATATCGATTACCGAGTGGGCCCGAAGTATATCTCTCCGACTTGGGAGGGACAAATCCCATCTCGATACATACAACCCAACAGATACTTTCCGATCACCTGAGAGACACCTTTATGATCACCCTCTCATAGGATGACGTTTGATGACCTCAAAGCTTTCTTCCGATACCAGGGAGTTGTATTATCTCATGGTCTAAGGAATACAATATTTGATATAAGAAAAGCTTCGCAAAGACGAACACGATGACACGATCTAATTGCTTCGCTTAGTTTGGGTCTGTCCACCATATCATTCTCCCAATGATGTGATCTCATTATTAATTGACAACTCATGTCCATGGTTAGGAAATCTTAACCATCATTAATCAATGAGCTAGTCCATAGAGACGCACTAGGGACACGGTGTTGTTCACAAACCACACAAGTATTAAAGTTTCCGCTTAATACAATTCTAGCATGGAATATAAACATTATCATGAACAAGAATTATAATAACAACATCTTTATTATTGTCTCTAGGGCATAATTCCAACAGTCTCCCACTTGCATTAGAGTCAATAATCTAGTTTACATTTGGCAACAATCTCACACCCATGGCACTGAGGTGTTGATCATGTTTTACACGTGGAAGAGGTTTAGTCAATGGATCCGCGACATTCAGATCTGTATGTACTTTGCTAATCTTCAGATCTCCATCTGCTATATAATCTCGGATTATATGAAACTTGCGGTTGATATGCTTGGTCTTTGGATGATATCTTGGTTCCTTAGCGAGTGCTATGGCGCCAGTGTTGTCACACAATATCTCCAGTGGGTCCAATGCACTTGGAACCACGCCAAGCTCAGTGATGAAGTTTCTGATCCAAACTCCTTCACTTGACGCTTCTGCAGCAACCATGTATTCCGCTTCTACTGTAGATCCCGCGATCACGCTTTGCTTGCAGCCTCTCCAGCTCACAGCTCCTCCATTCAAAATATAAACGTATCCTGTCTGAGATTTAGAATCATCCTTGTCGGTGTCGAAACTAGCGTCGATGTAACCTTTTACGACGAGCTGTTCATCACCCCCATAGACTAAAAACATTTCTTTAGTCCTGTTTAGGTACTTTAGGATGTTCTTCACGGCTGTCCAGTGTTCCACTCCTGGATCACTTTGATACCTGCTCGTCAAACTAAGAGCATTGGACACATCCGGTCTAGTACACAACATGGCATACATGATAGAACCTATGGCCGAGGCATAAGGCACTTTGCTCATAGCTTCCCTATCATTTACCGTAGCTGGACACTGATCCTTGCTCAATATCTTACCTGGCAACATAGGCACTGAACCTTTCTTTGCCTTATCCATTCTGAACCTTTTCAGAACTTTGTCTAGGTATGTACTCTGGCTTAAAGCTATCAGGCGTCTTTGTCTATCTCTATAGATTTTGATGCCCAATATATAAGCAGCTTCACCTAGGTCTTTCATTGAAAAACACTTGTTCAAATAACTCTTCACATCGTTAAGCATGTTAATGTCATTTCCAATAATCAATATGTCATCAACATATAGTACCAGAAATGTCACCGAGCTCCCACTCACTTTCTTGTAGATACAAGCTTCGTAGCAATTTGGAACAAATCCAAAGCTCTTGATCACTTGATCAAAACGAAGGTTCCAACTCCGAGATGCTTGCTTCAGTCCATAAATGGAACGCTGAAGTTTGCATACTTTATCAGCATCCTTAGGATCGACAAAACCTTTGGGTTGCATCATATACAACTCTTCATCAATGTTGCCATTGAGGAAAGCAGTCTTGACATCCATCTGCCATATTTCATAATCATGAAACGCAGCAATTGCTAATAAAATCCGAATGGACTTAAACATCACTATGGGAGAGAAAGTCTCATCGTAGTCAACACCTTGAACTTGTCGAAAACCTTTCGCGACAAGCCGTGCTTTATAGACAGTAACATTACCATCCGCGTCCGTTTTCTTCTTGAAAATCCATTTGCACTCAACGGCCTTTCGGTCGCTAGGAGGGTCCACCAAAGTCCATACTAGGTTTTCGCTCATGGATCCTAATTCGGATTTCATGGCTTCTAGCCATTTCTCAGAGTCTAGGCTCATCATCGCTTCCTCATAGTTCGTAGGTTCACTGTCTTCTACCAACAAGACAGTCAAGACAGGGTTGCCGTACCACTCAGGAGGGGCACGCGACCTTGTCGACCTGTGACGTTCAGTAGCAGCATCGTCCGAAGCTTCATGATCCTTGTCATTAGCTTCCTCTATCGTTGGTGCAGGCGGCACTGGAACAATTTCAGGTGCTGCGCTACTCTCCAACTCAAGAGAAGGTTTAATAACCTCGTCTAGCTCTACTTTCCTCTCACTCACTTCTTTCGAGAGAAACTCCTTCTCAAGAAAGGAACCGTTCTTTGCGACAAACACTTTGCCTTCGGTTCTGTGATAGAAGGTATACCCAATAGTTTCCTTAGGGTATCCTATGAAGACGCATTTCTCCTCTTTGGGTTCGAGCTTATCCGGCATCAATTTCTTGACGTAAGCTTCGCATCCCCAAACTTTGAGAAACGACAACTTAGGTTTAGCACCAAACCACAGTTCATACGGTGTCGTCTCAACGGATTTAGATGGAGCCCTATTTAAAGTGAATGCATCGGTTTCTAATGCATAACCCCAAAATGATAACGGAAAATCAGTAAGAGACATCATCGATCGGACCATATCTAATAGGGTTCGGTTCCAGCGTTCAGACACACCATTGCGCTGTGGTGCTGGGTGGCGTGAGTTGCGAAACGATTCCGCTTGCTTTAAGATGCTTGAGAAAATCATAACTCAAATATTCGCCTCCACGATCGGATCGTAGAAACTTAATCTTTCTATTACGATGGTTCTCCACTTCATTCTGAAATTCTTTGAACTTTTCAAACGTTTCAGATTTATGTTTCATTAAATAGATATACCCATATCTACTTAAGTCATCGGAAAACGTGAGAAAGTAGCGATATCCACCGCGCGTCGAAACACTCATCGGTCCGCATACATCGGTATGTATGATTTCCAACAAGTGCGTTGCCCGCTCCATCATACCGGAGAACGGGATTTTGATCATCTTGCCCATGAGGCATGGTTCACATGTGTCAAATGATTCAAAATCAAGAGACTCCAAAAGTCCATCAGAATGGAGTTTCTTCATGTGTTTTACACCAATATGACCTAGACGACAGTGCCACAAATAAGTAGTATTATCACTATCTACTTTGCATCTCTTAGCCTCAATGTTATGGATGTGTGTTTCATCCCTTTCGAGATTTACAAGAAATAAACCATTCACAATAGGTGCATGACCATAAAATATGTTACTCATATAAATAGAACAACCATTATTCTCCGATTTAAATGAATAATCGTCTTGCAATAAACAAGATCTAGAAATAATGTTCATGCTCAACGCAGGCACATAATAACACTTATTAAGGTTTAAAACTAATCCCGAAGGTAAAACTAAGGAGAGCGTGCCGACGGCCATCACATCAACTCTTGATCCGTTGCCAACGCGCATCGTCACCTCATCCCTCGTAAGCCGCCGTCTATTCCGTAGCTCCTGTTTCGAGTTACAAATATTAGCAACTGAACCGGTATCAAATACCCAGGCACTACAACGAGGGCTAGTAAGGAAAACATCAATAACATGTATATCAAATATACCTTTGATGGTGCCAGCCTTCTTGTCCGCTAAGTACTTCGGACAGTTGCGCTTCCAGTGACCCTTGTCCTTGCAATAGAATCACTCAGTGTCCGGCTTAGGACCAGACTTGAGCTTCTTCTCAGCAGGGGCAGTGCGCTTGCCGCCGCCCTTCTTGAAGGGCTTATTTGCTCCCTTACCTTTCTTAAAGGTGGGCTTGTTGACCATCAACACATTATTATCCTTTTTGATGTCCACTTCCACGGCCTTCAGCTTTGCGAAGAGCTTGGTGATCGTATCAGTGGAACCAATCTGATTATGAGTCACTACAAAACTTTTGTAGCTGGGAGGGAGTGATTGCAGAACCCTGTCAATCTTGAGCTCCTCTGGAATCGTGCATTCCAGTTGCTCAAGGCATTGAGTGTAGCCCGTCATCTTAATGGCGTGCTCACTAACGGAACTCCCTTCCTCCATCTTGCAGTTAAAGAACTTCTCAGAGATCTCATATCTCTCAGAACGGGCCTGAGTCTGAAACATGGGTTTCAGCTCTTCGAGAATCTCAAAGGGCCCGGGATACTCTTCAAAACAATTTTGAAGTTCCGGTTCCATAGCAAACAACATGGTGCTCTTAATCACACCATAATCATCTTTGCGCGACTGATAGACAGCTTTCTCATCAGCCGGCGCAGTTGCAGCAGGGGGGTCACCTAATGCTTTCCCAAGGACATAGTCCTTTTGACCGCCAGAGAGAATGATTCTTAGATTGCGGAACCAATTGGTGAAGTTAGACCCATTGTTTCTAAGCTTTTCCTTCTCAGCGAAAACGTTGAAGTTGAAGTTGGACTTAGCCATTTGATCTACAGTATTGCAAGTACAAATATGACTATGTTCATGATAACTAGTTCAACTTTTAATCAAATTACTAGATGAACTCCCACTAAATTCAACATCCCTCAAGTTGTTTAGTGAACACGATCCAAATTCACCACACCTAATCCGATCATCACGAGAAGAGATGTGGTTTCAATGGTGGACAACGAAGTGTCGATCATATCATTCATATGACTCATGCTTAACCTTTCGGTTCATGTGTTCCGAGGCCATGTCTGTACATGCTAGGCTCATCAAGTTAGACCCAAGTATTTCCGCGTGTGCAAAACTGGCTTGCACCCGTTGTATGTGAGCGTAGAGTCTATAGCACCCGATCATCACGTGATGCTTGGACACGACGAACTTTCGCAACGGTGCATACTTGGAGAGAACACAGTTTTTATCTTGATCTTTAAGTGAGGAATCATCTTATAATGCTACCGTCGCGATCTAAGCATAATAAGATACATAAAAGGATAAACATCACATGCATATAACTTTATGTGACATGGTATAGCCAATCTTCGCGCAATGATCTCCATCTTGTGCGTTCCGGCATGATCTCCATCACTCCACCATGATTGCCTCCACCACGAATAGCAACTACAACTATTGCTAACTACTTAGCGATAAAGTGAAACTATTACATGGCGTATAAGAAGTTGACACACATGTCATACACAATTATAAAGACAACCATATGGCTCCTGCCGGTTCTGTACTCATCGACATGCAAGTCGTGAAACATTACAAAACATGATCGTCGCATACATATACACATCACATCTTGGGCCATACCATATCACAGAAAACACTCCCTGCAAAAACAAGTTAGACGCCTCTACTTTGTTGTTGCATGTTTTACGTGGCTTATGGGAGTAGATGCTAAGAATGATTCTTACCTACGGAAAGCCACAACGGTGATATTATGGTTGCCAAACTCCGGTGTTAATCCCATGACAACTATAGTGAGAGAAACTGGCATCCACCAGCCGCATGTGTGGAACAAGCCACACGTCAAGTGCGGAGCCGGTCTCGCGAACGACGTCGCGTAAGGTTGGCCTGGACCGCTTCAATCTCACTATCACGCGTCATAAGAGGAAAACAAACAAGAGGCTTGCAACAGAAAACATCAACGCCCGCAACAACCATGTTGCGTTCTACTCGTGAAACACATCTACGCATAGATCTAGCTCTGATACCACTGAAGGGTTTCGCGGCATAGTAAATCAAAATTTTCTACGGATGCGAACAGAGGGAAAGCCAAGATCTAATCTAGGAGATGCAAACAACGAGAGAGATTGGATTAGATCTTCATACCCTTGAAGATTCGCACAGCGGAACGTTCGTTGGAACGTGGGTGATGTAGTCGTACTCGCTTCTCCTCCTCGCGATCCGATCCGATCTAGCACCACAAGTGGCGGTGCCTCCGTGAGATGCACACGTGCAGTACCTCGACGTCTCCTCCTTCCTCGGTCCAGCAAGTATGGTGGAGAGACGGATTGGATCTACAACACGACGGCGTGGTGTATATAGTGGAGAATTTCTGCAGCAGGGCTTCGCCTACAAACAGTCGGGAGGGAGAGAGGAAGGGCAGCAGGGCGGCTAGGGTTGGAGGGGAAGGTGTGTGGGGTTGGTGCGCCCCCACCCCTCTTTATATAGAGGGGGGAGCAGCCCTAGCCCCTCCCCCAAGCCCAAACCGGCGGCCCCAAAGGATAAGGAGTGGGGGGCAAGGAAACCCCCCCTTCTAGAAGGTCTATCTCGAGTTTAAACCTCTCTTGGCCGGCTGGGCCCTATGGGGCCTTGTGCCCCTGGCCCAATGCGTCCAGGGCACTCACTCATAGGCCCATGCCCCCTCCCAGAAGGTGGGGCCACGTTGGTCCCCTTCCGGAAGGTTCTAGAAGCTTCCGGTACAATACCGATTAACCCGAAACAATTCCGAACTCCAAAAACTGCACTGCCTTATATGAATCTTATTCTTCGGACCACTACGGAACCTCTCGTGATGTACCGGATCCCATCCGAGACTCCGAACAAAAACTCATAAACCAATTATCCAATCTATCCTAGCGTCGAGACACGTTAAGTGTGTGACCCTGCGGGTTCGAGAATATGCAGACATGATCTTCTATCACTAATCAACAGCGGGGTCTGGGCACCCATATTGACTCCCACACATTCATCGATGATCATATCGGATGAACCACGATGCCAGGATTCAATCAATCCCATATATATATTCCCTTCGTCTCGCGATATTTTACTTGCCCGAGATTTGATCGTCGGTACCGTCATACCTAGTTCAATCTCGTTCACAGCAAGTACTTTACTCGTTCCGTAATCCGATATCACTTTGTGATTAACTCCTTAACCACATGCTTGCAAGCGGTGTTGATATCTATTACCGAGTGGGCCCGAAGTATATCTCTCCGACTTGGGAGGGACAAATCCCATCTCGATACATACAACCCAACAGATACTTTCCGATCACCTGAGAGACACCTTTATGATCACCCTCTCATAGGATGACGTTTGATGACCTCAAAGCTTTCTTCCGATACCAGGGAGTTGTATTATCTCATGGTCTAAGGAATACAATATTTGACATAAGAAAAGCTTCGCAAAGACGAACACGATGACACGATCTAATTGCTTCACTTAGTTTGGGTCTGTCCACCATATCATTCTCCCAATGATGTGATCTCATTATTAATTGACAACTCATGTCCATGGTTAGGAAACCTTAACCATCATTAATCAATGAGCTAGTCCATAGAGGCGTACTAGGGACACGGTGTTGTTCACAAACCACACAAGTATTAAAGTTTCCGCTTAATACAATTCTAGCATGGAATATAAACATTATCATGAACAAGAATTATAATAATAACATCTTTATTATTGCCTCTAGGGCATAATTCCAACAGGAGTAGCCCCCGAGTAGTTACTCGAATCGTAGATTCGGGTGAATACTTTAGTTGTGTAGTCGAAGATTTGTAACCGTTGCTAGTATAGCCTTGATGACGTTAGTGCGGACGATCGGTGACCTTAAGCGTCTGCGGTGCCAGAGGTGACGTGACTGGACGAACATGGGTCCCACCTTCTGACTTTGAATTGACTGGTCACGCGCGGCGTGGAGATAATTACGGTGTCGCCTCAGTGCGTAGTGGACGGCGTGTGAGCGACGGTTAGCTGCTGTGTTGACACGTGGACAATTGGATTTGGATGTTTGCTTTAGGGCTTCCGGATGAACGGTCACTATGCGTCGTCTTCGTCCTTATAATCAGTGGAGGAAAAAAATGTTTTCACCGCAGCCATTCTCGTTTCACTGCTTCCACCTTCTTGAGCTTTCCTCGCCGCACGCTGGAAGTTCTTCGATACTTCCCATCTTGGCTCATACGTTCACACCGTCGCCATCACCGCACTGTAATGGGGAAACCAAAGAAGGCCTCCACCACAGTTGGTACCAGTGCTGCTCCCGGCGGCAAGAAGGGTACCGCCGCTACTCGCGTCACCGATGGTGGCTGGCGGCAATCGGAGACGCCGAGGGCGATCTCCGCAAGCTCCGTGAGCGTGGTCTGATCCCGCGAGAGAAAGAGGCCGTCAAGATTCCCGATGACGAGGTAATTCCCCGTCCTCCCGCTGGGTTTCGGGTCATGTTTGTCGCTTTTATCCTTCGAGGCCTTTCTCTCCCGGTCCACGATTTTCTCCGTGGATTGCTTTTTTTTCTACGGCATCCAACTCCATCATCTTTCGCCAAATTCTCTTCTTCATATCGCCTGCTTCATCACCTTCTGCGAGTGCTGGCTCGGTATCGAGCCGCACTTTGGCCTCTTTCGGAAGCTCTATTCCGTGAAGAGGCAATCTGGCTCTGATGGCGTTTATCCCATCGACGGCTGCATCATTTCCCTGAAATTCAAATTTATCTTCTTTTATTTTTCTATGTCTGAGTCTGTCCAGTACTAGCGGAGGCGATGGTTTTATATCCGCGACTCCACAGTGGACGGGCAAAACTTTGGCCTTGCTCCTTTCGATCCCTCCTAGAAAATCCAGCCGAAGAGGTCCTGGAAGAACCACATCTTGGATGGTGAGGTGGCGGAGATAGAGGAGCTCTATCATCGGGTGGATGACCTTCAGGTGATTCCGGATAAAGAGGTGAACGGTGTGGATATCATCCGCACCTTCCTCAAAGCCCATTGTTATGAGCTTGGGTTTTGGAGAAGATGGGGATGCTGGAGATCGCGGAACGGTTAGCAAACAAGCAACACGGGGACACGAGGTTTACCCAGGTTCAGGCCCCCGGAGGGAAAACCCTACTCCTGCTTGTCTGCTCTTGATTACGGCGGAACCGAAGGTTACAGGGATGCGCAGATGCAATCTGGCGTGGAGGTGTGTATGCAGTGGTATGAAGTGTCCTCCTCGTCGTGCCCTCCTAGCCTTTATATAGAGATAGGCAGGTCCCGGGCACAGATCGAGTCGGTTACAGGTTTTAGGGTTTGCCTCTTTGAATATTCTATCTATTCTAGTCTTGCTCTCCAAGGATCCGAAGGCGTCATGGGCCCGGGCCACCCGAAAGTCTTCATGAGCCGGCGCATATTCCCGTGGGCCTTCCTTGGGCTGGACCAGGTATGCTAAGGTCGTGTACCCGTAGGTATAACCATGTCAAGAGTGGCGTAGTTCCAAAGGCCTAGTTGCTCATAACTATAGATTTATCTTCCTCAACTAAGCCAAATTTAGTATTATTGAATGTTAGTTTTCACAAGATAATATGACTATATGAAGTGTATTTTATATTCAAATTACAACTTACATAGTACCAAATGGTTTACCAAATATTATCGAACTTTTGTATTAATATCTACTACACAATTCGGTCATGACCAAAACCGAATCCGAATTAGTAAAAATAACAAGTAACTTTTGGTCTTTATTTGTTTGAAGACCGATTTCAAAATAGATCGATATGCAAAGACCGAATTTTCGGTCATGACCGAACGCCCACTTAATACTCAGTTTGCAAACTCAAGAATCTTGTAAATTTTATAGGACTCTGGAAAACATGTACAATTAGAGGGAATTGTTATAATTTGCACAAGATAAATGCATATTGTTTAATCTGGAAAAATAAATTACTTACAGACATTAAGACTTTTTTTTGCTTGGCCCATTATTTAGGGGAGAATTTTGACCAAACAAATTCAAAAGAGGACTGAGAAGGTGATACTCGTTGTATATTCTGTGCAGCGGACGAAAACATTTATGTATCACTTATTTATTTTCAGTGTGTGTGGGTGTGTGTGGGGGCGGATGGGGGGATGGGATTATTCAATGTGCTAAAATTCTGTGACAACCGGCAGATATTTTCAACAAGATGAATGGATGGCCTCCGATCAGAATGTATAAGAGCATCTTAAGCCGGATACCGCATATCGGTTGACCCGCAAATTTTTGCGTCGACATGTGGTACTGAGATCTAAAAGTAAATATTTTTGCCGTTTTCTGCAAAACGGACTGTTCGTCCCGCATATATTCATAACGGGGGGCTCGGAAGCGGTAAACTGCATCCTCTTTCTCCCATTCCCCATGCGCAGAATCCTGCCCGAGCTCGCGCCGCTGACATCGATTCTGCTGCCGTCCGTCGCCCCAGCTCAAATCGACGCCGCCCACCGCCGTATCAGCCCTCCCCGCACCCATGGCCGGCCAGTCTTGCCGCAACGTGTCCAGCCGTGGCGACGCTTCTCCGTGCCTCGGCGGGAGATCGAGCGGCCGAGCTCGCGCGCCAGCGGTCTCCGTGGAGGAGGCCGCGCGTGCTCGCAGAGCTCTGGCCCACAGCCGCACTTCGTCGCCAGCTTGGGCTGACTTCGGGCTTTTCGGCCCCGGCCGCAACTACGTGGAGGCGGGCGGATCTCGCGCGGCCGCGCCCGCCGTCCAGGCGCCGCAGCCAGCTCTGGCTGCCGCTCCCGCGCACGCTCTCTCTCCGCCGCGTGTGGCCCATGTGGTCGCCAATTCCGACGACTCCGGCGACAGCGCATCCACGGAGGACGACGACGTCCGTGAGGCGATGTTTAATTCGCTCGGGATGATCGTCTCTGATGTGTGGGACCGTGCCAAGCGCTGTCGCGTTGAGCGTGACGTGGAGCAGCGCGAGGTCCACCGTCAGATGAGTCGCACCCTGCACGAGTACCAGGCACGCCTCGGTTTCTTCGTCGTGGACTACTCCAACGACTCCAACTACTCCGATAGCGAGTAGGCGCGGTGTAACATCCTAGCATTTAGAAACTAACAAATGGTAGATTTAGGAAATTGTGCATATGCACGCATTCATCTGCAAAATGTGGGTAAATTTTTTCGCCAAATAAAAACTTAAAGTGATCAGAGTTTCTTTCACTCTCTAAGTTTAGAAATAGCTTTGGAGAGTGATCGTTATAAATTTTAACATGATCTTTATGAAATAGTGTGTTTTGGGGAAAGGAATTTAAATTCAAACTTGAAATTTGAGTTCATATTTTAAAAGCTAAGAATTATGATTTAGTGATATTATTTAATCAAGATATAATATATAGTAATAGAAACTCTCAATAAGAAATACAATTAAACAAATGAATATTTATTTCATATATTTATTTCATGAATAAGTTACAAAAAGTAACTCATTAAGTCAATAAAGAATCCTTACAGACAAGAAATTACAAAAAAAGAGGAATATTTACATATTAATAAACTATTACACATTTCTTACAAAATGATGAAATAAAAATTACAAAGGCAGTGATCTGTCTAAAGGTAAACCTATACTAATCTTGAATCTTCAAAGCTTGTACCTGCAAAACAAGGAATAAACAAAAAAAGGAAAATTGAAGGTTAAGTTATTAATTTTTACTATCAGTAGAGAGCAGTGAGTTGCACTGCTCAACTTTACATCATTGAGTAAATCCTTTAGGGGGAAGTTTCACCAATATGAAAGAATTCAATCTTTCATAACAAATAAGCCACAAGTCAAAAGATCACAGCAAGTAAAGGGGCAAGTTTCACCAGGCAGATTAATAGTAACAAGATCAAAAGGTAGAACACCTCATTGAGCATATCCACAACCATACATTAGACACACAAATAGCTCGGTCACCTAACTGCATGGGTGTGCTGTCGACACAGTCCCAGCAGTTCAAACCAGCAAAAGGACCAAGCACGGCCGTGGGCAAGCACTAGTGCACCTCTCCATTTCTCACACCACACAAGAACAACCAGCCTAGCCAAAGCCAAGCAAACAAGCCAACAAAACTTCATACCATATCAAACCAAACATCACCAGATGGTGACATAAGGAGGGGTAGAATTAGGTGGACAGCAAGGCCACACCATAGGATTTAGGAGGAGCAGGCTTGATCAAGGCCAAGCATAGGAACTAGGGGAAACAAGAACAGCACCAGGAGGTGAAGGACAGGATCAAGCCAGCAACACCACCAACACAACAACCCACTACAATCATCAGTTTTGTGGTGAGTGTCATAAACATCCACATGATCTGTTCATCTCATCCAAACAGAAATATGTGTTGTTTCATAAGACAGCCTCTCAATGATCACCCAAGTGGGGTGAACCTATCCTAGAGGATTTCAAGTATAAAGGTCAAAAACAAACTCTAACAAACACACCAAAATCTCAGACCAGCCTCATAGATTTGGTGTTACCAAAAAGGGAAACTTATATGTTCTATCTTCTATTCTTATAAGATCTGGGCACATCTCCAAGAAAGAGTAGCACCTCAGATCTTATAAGCTACAAACAAATCAATTAATTTAACCAACTAGGATCCAAGATCCAATAAGTAACTATGATGCCTTAACCAACTTTGGAAGTGACAGCAACACAGGAACCTAGTTCCTAGAGCCTCAGACCAGCATCATAGGCATAAACATTAAGTGAACTTTTCAACTTATCATTAAGCATCTATCAAGTCTCAAGTACTAACCATAAGTAAAGCTAGCAAGAAGATCAACTTGTGCACCATTCTAAGATGGTTTCACAAGAAATGATCCTACAGCTAAGCCAACCAGATAGTCTAGCTTTCATAAATAAACTAGCAGACCAATACATATCATTTCCCTGAGACCATACACAGAGATCAGTTAATATATCAACTTATCTCCAAAGAATCATCAGACTTTAATAATAATTAAGCCCAGTCTATGGAGGAACATACAAGCAAATACTCACTGGTGCAGTGGATCATCACTGATAGTATTACTGTCGGTATCAAGATACTGACAGAAGATGAACACACTAAGCAACCATGTTACTAATCAGAGGCAACACAATGAGCCACTAGCATCAAATCAACACTAGCATCAGATCAACATTAGCCTTAGACCAACAACGGCATCACATAACCAAAGGATGACAACAAGCACTGAGGTGCAGAGAATAAAATATTCACTGAGCATCACTACCAGATCATAGCATCAATTCACAAGCACAAAGGGATGAACCTAGAACCAGGGATGAACCCTAGAATCAGTGCAACACCTAAATATACATTGGCCAATAGATACCCACAGAGGTACTCGAGGTAGCCAGAGGCACGAGTGATCATAGAGGCACAACTCACTGATGGTCCTCGCTGAAGAATTGAAGAGGAAGCAGAGGGGCCGACGAGCTCGTGGCGGCACGGTAAGCACCCCAGAGGGTGCTGCAACCCGCACTAGCCACGGCGGAGGCCACCGCAGCACACAAGGGAGCACAAGCACTGCACATCACCACGGGAGCATCGGCGGTGGCGGTAGCAACACCATTCCCAAACACTAGGGTTCGGGAAGGGGGCCTAGCCTGGCCATAGGAGGGTCCCAGGATCAAATCGAGGCGAATAAGATGAAGTAGCATGGTCGACAACCTCGCCCTGCACCATGGCAGCGGCCAGGAAGTACCACGGCGGCGGCCAGAGCACGGCGGCGGCGCCAGTGACCACGGGGTCAAGGAGGAGAGGAAGTGAGGTCGAGAGAGAGAGATAGATGGAATGGGCCAATAGGGCCAGAGCCCTTCGGGGTGCCCTTTTGGTCAGGTCACTTGGGCCAAATTGGCCCAATAAGCCCAATAGGGCTAGCCCAAAACTTAAAAGAAAAGTTTTAATATTAAATGCCCAAAATACCCTAGAGTTAAATAAAATTCTAGAAAATATAATAGAAGTCTAAAAATTACAAAAAATATACTTTTGGATTCATAATAGCCCAACCTATTTAAATAAATTCAGAAATAATTTTTATGAATATAATTTTAGACAAGAATTTTATGATATATATATTCCTTATGGAATTTTATAAAATTATAGAAAGAGGATAAAAATAAATAAAAATCACTTTTATTATATATTATTATTGTAGTATTTTAGAAAAATACTAAATAAATATTTGAAGTTATAAAAAGAAATTGTTTTATTTAGTTGTTAAATCTTAAAAGAATTATTAAATAATTAAATATAAGAATTGATATTAATTTTTCTAAAAATAAAGTATTATCATATAAAGTGGTAAATAGGATATTCAATAAATATTAAAGATTATTTTTGAATGAAATCCTTTATTATAATTTAAAGGAAGTCTTGGAACTAAAATAATGGGTAAAACAAACAAAGAAAACAAATGATAAATAATGCATTACTTTACTATGCATATTCATTTTGCTTCTTTAAATATTGTCCTTACCAGGCAATAATGATGTTTTGTAGACATAGAAGCTCAAGGTCCAGTGCAAGCATCCGACTTCACTACCTTGCAATCACAAGGCAAGTTCATCACTTGCTCATGTGCTTTGAAGAGTCATTATCAAAGTATTTGCAAATTGTGTGTTATCATCTATGTTTCAAGGAAAGAAAATATTATTTTCTCAAGTAAATAAATTGTTGATATCATCCTAAGTGATGATATAATGAAGCAATAGAACTTAGATTTCTATTTGCAACAATGATGATCAACTAGGAACTTAACAACCCATGACATCAGTGATTCTAGCGCCGTATATCACGCATTAACCATGAGATTTGGAATGGGATGGAGAAGTCAGCTGTATCTTCTTCCTCTCGCATGTAGCCGGATGTGCAGGTCGTGGCTGTTATCCTTCTAGCATGCATATTAATTGGTAATTCGTAGAGGATATGCAGCATATGGGTGGGAACCTTCATCGTCCCACGATAGTTCTAGCATCTAACGGTTTGTACAAACCATTGCCGTAATTCAATGGGTGGGCATGGTGTACACCAAGGAGGCATGCGAGGTCGCAAAGGGGGCAGTGATTGGCTTGGATCACCTACTGGGCCCCACATCATGGAATTGTGGACGGGAAAGTACGCCTGGTTGTGCAACAAGGAGTTGATCTCTCATGGGTAAAGTAACGCACCTCTGCAGAGTGTAAAAACTATAACTTGTTACTCCCTGTTCCGGGAAGGAGCTACGAACGCGTCAGGAAAGGAACTCCATGAAAGTTCTGGTAAACAAGTGAAGGCTGATGGGCATAGATTTTAATAATAAAATATATCTTTGAAGAAAGATTTACGAAAATTGCATAGTGCCAAGGACTTATAGTCCGAGGTGGTACATAGAGCATCAAACTTCCCACCTGCATATAATGAACTTGCTGGGTAACGCTGTTACTCACCTTTTCCTTTGATCCCCTGCTTAGACTCTGAGGATCCCAAAGACACTCCAATGTATGCAGCAGAATGTCAAGATGATGTCTTCTACGAGGAGCCTGACCTGTCAGGTGGTGTTGAAGGAGTGGATTACGAGATCTGATATGGAGTAGATGGCAACAAATCAGCTTAGTTGCTCTAATTATTAGTAATCAACAGAGCCGAGCAGCATAAACTCTATATAATAAGCTGTTGAGCTCAACTTCTAGTTGGAGTTGTTACTTTTAAATCTTTCGCTGAAACACTTAATATTTGGTTTGTAAGTTGAATCCTTTGAATTCTTGAACTTCTGGTATTGTAATTATAATAATGAGTGTATGTTTGTAATATGAACCCGCAATGTTTCTGTTGTACCACTCTAAGGGATGTGATATTTACGGAACGGTGTTATGTGGATATCATGTCAACGACTATAGTGTACTACTCATGCAGTGGTATGCTGGGTCACAGCACACGGCGCTGCGACAACAAGCTCCCGTGAGTAGTTACCGTCGGTAGGGTTAGGTCTGCGCTAGGGTTTGCATCGATGCCGCATTGGCATCAATTTGTTGTGTAAATATGATGATCATAAGATAAAAATATCCCCCTATGTATGAACTTGTGATCGATTTGGCGTCAAACTGTTTTTTTTTCAAATTTGGAGTATTTGATTCAGTACCGGTTCTACGCCGATAAATTTGATACCACAAAAGTGATCTGCGGTAACTACAAACCATTTTTACAGTACAAGCATCTAGGGTATCTGCTAGAGATGCTCTGATAATCGGAATGTCAAATTGATGGCACATTGTCCTTTTGTGGGTCTGACCAAGTAGAACATGATGATGTGAAGAACAACACGGAAAGAGGAATATACCGGGAGTGCGATCTGGTTACAACGATCAAAATACCACACTCATCATCGGATAATGTATCAATGAATTCATTCTACAAAAACTCAATGGAGATATCCGCCATGATCTAAACATCAAAATATAACTCAATCTATATAATTATATATACTTCCATGCTAAATCAAAGAGACTTATTATAGATCGAAGGTAGTATCGAGTAATCACAAGTATGGAGAAGCCAAAAGTGTAGAGACAATGAATGATGTAGGCTGCACCGTGAGGTACAACATCTGGTGCAGAAGTTCCCCCACCCCGCTGACGATATTTCCCTCCTAAGTGCATCTTCACCGGATCAACCCAACCTGTCCGAGCGCGTCCGAACGCGTTCACGCAGACGCTTGGCACGTGCGCGGCGCCCCAGCGGCACGACCCATCTGGACTGACGCATCCGATTTCACCCATCCGTGCACCAAATCTGGGCAACGGTTGCATCGGTCCAGACGCGTGCGGACGGAAGGCGTGTTCTGCCCGCGCGTGCCACTGGCCCATCCATCAGCCACCCCTTAGCGCGGAATTGATTCAGACACGGGCAGCGGCACCGATTTAGACGCAACCGTGGCAGCGATTCAGAGGCGCCAGCAAAAGGTGACTGACGGCAGCCTGTGTCATCAATGACGAAGAGACGGCACACTGACTGACTGGACGCCGCCTGCATTCCCGCACTGGCATTGATGACAAAAGAGCGGAAACCTGCATGTGTTCACGAGCGAAGGGATATTTAACCCCGCGCCCGTCGGTGTCGCACTCCTCACCTCTCGCCATCACAACCCTAGCAGCAGCCGCCTCCCCCAACAATGAAGACGCTATCATGGCTGAAGAAGGGGAGGAGCAAAGACGACCACAAGGCGTCCTCTTCTATCAGCCAGCGCTCCTGCCTACCGACCTTCCTTTGCATCGCATCCTTTCCGTCTCTACTGAGGCCAGAGGAGTACAGGAGCCGCCCCGTGGGGGACTACCCGCCACCACGAGAGTGAAGGGAATATGCCCGAGAGGCAATAATAAAATGGTTATTATCTTATTCCTTGTTTATGATAAATGTTTATTTCTCATGCTATAAGTATGTTAATTGGAAACTTTAATACATGTGTGGTTAATAAATAGATAAAAGTTCCTAGTTATGCCTCTCATATAAACTACCTCGTTGATTAACAAGATGATCAAGGTTTTCTGATTATGTACATTTGATGTTGTTAATAACAAGGTCAGAGCATTGGTGGAATAATATGATAAACACTCATCCGAAGTATAGTAATACGATCAAAGTCATTATGTTTACATTGCTATAATAAGTTCTACAAAGTAACCATAATCCTTAGACCATGAGATCATGTTAATTGCTAACAGCGGAAGAGTATTTTGATAACATCAAACGTCACACCGTAACAGGGTGACTATAAAGGTGGGTTTGGGGTACTCCGAAAGTGTTATGTTGAGTCTCATGGATCAAGAGTGAGATTTTTCCATCCCGATGATGGAGAGATATACTCTGAGACCTCTCGGTGATATCACATTGACATAGTTTGCAAGCAAGTGATAAGATCACTAGAATGTTATATCATGGGAACGAGAAAAGAGTACTTATCGGTAACGAGATTAAACTAGGTATGGGGATACAGATGATCGAATCTCGGACATGTAATATATCGTGAGACAAAAGGGATTTAATTACGACATTAAATGTTCACACGATCACAGGAGTCATCGTTGAATGTGGTGGAATCAGTACGTATCTTCAGGTCCCGCTGCTGATTATTGATTGGAGAGGTCTCGATCATGTCTGCATTATTCGCGAACCATAGGGTAACAACTTAAGGGATACCGATATCATTTGGAGCAAATAAGATGCAAATAAAATGAAAGCGCTGGAATTATTTCAATAGACACCGAAATTGTTTTGGGTGAAATTGGTTCTGCATGTGATATTGACATGTTACAAGGGGTTTTATGTGAATGTTTTTTAATTAAATTAATTAACAAAATTCTGAATAAAAAATAAAATAGTTTTATTAATTGAGAGATACATCAATTTTGGTGGAACATTAATGCATGTGAGTGGAGGTGTGGTTATGTGACTAGGAGCTCCACTCACATGGATGAGTAAGAGGTGGGGGCACCCACCATGGCCACCACGCCATGGCCTTGGGGCTTCCTCTCACCTATAAAAGGTTTCCTTCTCCTCCTCTCACACCACACCTCCTCGTGAAGGATCTCTCTCCCCCTCTAGATTATTCCCCATGGCCTCGGACTAGGGAGGTACATGTTCCTGATGGATTTTTCTGGAAGGATTTGCTACTTCCACTGCTTCACTGGAGCGAGGACTCGGAGGTTGTTGGGTACCAGACGTGTGTGCGATCATGGATGCACCACTGCTTTGTGGTGCTGGACTTCATCACGATCTTGTGATCGGCAAGTGAATGAATACATCATCCACGAGATCAACTCTCATAACGCTTTGTCGATCTTCGAGAGTAAGTTCTCTATGGATGTATATCCACCCATTGCTTGTATCATGATAGATAAATCTTGGTGCTTAGTTGTTCATATCATAGGAAATTTTTTGTTTTCTATGCTGTGAACTCAATAGTGGTGTCAGGGCCGGATCTATGTGTAGATACTTGTATGGGTAGAACACATAGTAGTATATGGGCGTTGATGATCATGTTATTGCATTCTCTTGTGTACTTTGGATATTAATGGCATAGTGGGATGAAGTGGCCTGGACTAACTTTACATGTCCTCGCATATGATACTTGTTTCATGTTTGACATGCAACTGTTTTGCATAAGTGGATAGCGTGTCTCTGTCTCTCCCACTATAGTTAATATCTGATTTACAACGGGTTGCTAATAATTTAATAATCATCGTAGTGGTTCCATGTTCGTAGGTAAGAATGATTCTATCTTCGAAAGCCCTAAACCACGTAAAACATAGAAAGGATAAATTAGAAGCATCTAGTTTAGTTGCTGTTGGGAAATTGTTATGATATGGTAATTTTATGATTTGAAGTATGGTTTGGTACTCTTGGAAATTATAACATACCAAAGTGTAAGTTCCATAGACCTTGGCCTTACACATATGGGAATGATGAAGATCATACCACAATGCACAAGATAGTGATCAAGTGCAGGAGCCATATCATATCACTTTTTGCATATGATGTTTGTTTGCATCTTATTTTTCTTGTATGTCACTTTAGTAGCATTATAAGATGATCCCTCATTTAAAATATCAAGACAAAAATGTGTTCTTCCTTTAGTATGCACTGTTAAGAAAGTTTGTCGTTTCGAGACAACACGTGATGATCGGGTGTGATAGACTCTATGTTCGCATACAACATGTGCAAGACAGTTTTACACAGGCGTATACTAAGGTTCTTACTTGGCGAGCCTAGCATGTACAGAAATGGCCTCAGAACACGAATCGAAAGGTAAAGCATGAGTTGTATAGTTGATATGATGCCCATATTGATGCTCGCCTTTGAAGTTGCACCAATTCACGTGATGATCGTTCTTGGTGTAGTCAATATGGTTCATGTAATCACCAAAACGACTCGAGGGATGTTGGTTTTGAGTGGGAGTTTAAATAGTAATATGATTAAAGTTAAACTCAGTTTATCATAAAATAAATCATAGTGAATTTGTATAGTTTGTTGTAGTCATTAGCATTCGTTTACTACCTTACACTTAGTTATAATTGAGATAATAGAACTATAGATTTCTGGATATTTACTTTACGAACTGGTATCGTATTGTTTTGAGTGTCAATATTAAGTTTAAAAGTTCTATTGCAAACTTTCAGCAAACTTCGTTTACTCCATGAAGTTTAATAAGTAGTATTAAATCAAGAGTAACAATTCCAGTGTTAGTATCTAAGTATCATGTTTGCCTCCATGATCCTTGCTATTCAAAAGTTGTTTTAGTATCAAGGTTATCTAGGAGCTGAAAAAATTGTTTCAGAAACCTTCATGTGTGGAAGATATTGTTATATCTGAAACAATATTTTTGTTGCAATGTGATAGAGTATAATACAAGTTATTGTATGAGAATTTGCGAAGCTTGGAGACACTAGGTGACCTAATCCTTCAAAAGGTTTTTCGGAAGTAACATTATACTCGCGATTCTCCTTTATAAGCTATAGTATCTTTGATCATGAAAGTTGGCATGATAAGGATGAATAGAAGATGTTGGTAAAATGTTTACTACTCTAAAACAATACTAAAGAATGGATTTTTGAAAGAAGGCCAAACATTTGATGATGGTGATCCACTTCAAAGTGCAAGTCCAAAGGTATTAGTATTTGACTATACATGCTTTGGAAGATGTGTCATGTGTATGGCGCCACTATTGATGTTGATAGATTCTTTTAAAACAAAAGGAAATATTGAAAGAGAATCTATAAAATATTTGGCAGAAAAGAAAAGGTTGGAAATGTCTAGCTTAGGTATATAGATGATATACATGTTATGGTTGTATTATTTGCTTATTAAACAATGTGGTTCTTGGGTATTGGATACCGAATTTGTTGGTGTGAAGTGTCATATAGAACAATACAATTCATGAATTGCAATGGCCTAAGTAACTAGCAAGAGAATATGTGATGATGTTCATAAAAAACAAATAAAGTGTTGTTGTGTTTCTCATTGACATCAAAGCTTGCCTTCAAGATTTGTTTTAATAATTGTTATTTTGTTCAGGTATTATGAGAAAAAAGGTTGTTCAAATAATTACTGTATTCCATATAAGATGGCTGATATAAAAGTCTAGTTGGAGAAATCATTTCCATAAAAACTAATGCTAAAAATGTTGCAAGACAAATGATTGAAAGATCACTTATGAAGTGACATCGTCGTTTAAATTATATTGGAAAGAAAACATGTAGAAACTCCATGTTGATGGATGATACGTCGTAAACGTATCTATAATTTTTGATGCTCCATGCTTGTCTTGTGTCGACTTTCTTATGTTTTGTCTACACTTTGAGGTATATTTATACACTTTCTGGAACTAACCTATTGACAAGATGCCGCAGTGCCAGTTGCCTATTTTCTGCTGTTTTTGGTTTCAGAAAGGCTAAAAATGAATATTCTCGGAATTGGACGGGACAAAAGCCAATCTTCCTATTTTCCCGGAGCAATATGGAAACGCGAAGTAGAGACGGAGTAGGGCACCAGGTCAGCCACACCTGGTGGTGGCGCCACCAGGGGGTGTGGGCCCCTTGGCTGCCTCCTTGCGTTGCCCTTTCACCTATAAGAAGCCCCCAATGAGAAAACACTGAATCATCCAGCATACATCCACAAAAACTTCTGTAGCGCCGCCGCCACCGAAGGGGAGATTCGGGGGGGACAGAAGTCTCTGTTCCGGCACCCTGCCAGGACGGAGAAGTGCCCCGGAGCCATCTCCATCGATCTCCACCACCATCTCCATCGATCTCCATCGCCATATTAATCACCGTTGTTGATTCCCATGATGAGAAGGGAGTAGTTCTTCCTCGAGGCTAGGGGCTCTACCGATAGCTGTGTTCATCTCTCTCTCTATGCATGATCATCAGCTTTGTAATCAAGTAGATCTACTTTTCTACTCAAGTGCTTTAATAGATCTCTGCTCTCCCCACGTGTGTGAAAGTGATAGCATGCACGCTGTGGTAGCACTTAGGCTAGAGTCTACATAAATACTCAAGTACTTCAATAGATCTCTGCTCTCCCCACGTGTGTGAAAGTGACAGCGTGCACGCCGTGGTGGCACTTAGGCTAGAGTTTATAAATATTTATCATGAGTATATTTGGAGTTGGATGTCTTATGAAATTGTGGTGTTTGTTGGAACCATCTAGCGCTCAAGGTGGCAGTGTCGAGTTATCTAGATGGGGAAGGCGGATTTTGAGGAGTGTTGTTACATCCCTACCATGGATTAGAGTGTCCAACCGGAGAGTAGTTCAGAGTAGTATCATGAAGAGGATATATTTATATGAGAGAGTGTTCACTAGTGAAATTATGATCCCTAGGCCTTGTTTCTAAGCATTGAAACACCATTTTCATCTAGATATGTTACATGTTTGCTTGCTTCCATCTTTTTGCCTTTAGTATTTTCCTCCCCGTCAGAAGCTCTTTTCTGGCACCGTTACCACTTATAATCATCCATACCACTTGTATTTTACTACTCTTTTCCGAACTAGTGCACCTATACACCTAACAAGTGTATTGGGTGTGCTGGGGACACAAGAGACTTCTTGTATCTTGATTGCAGGGTAGCTTGAGAGGGATACCTTTGACTACTTCCTTCCTGAGTTCGATAAACCTTGGGTAATCCACTGTAAGATCCCTCCCTTTATAAAGGTAAGGATCCCTGTGATTGCAATGCTAGTCCCTGGATCAATGCTAGCATCCACAGTTTAAGATGAAGTACACAGAAACAAAGGTCATTATTACATATCATTCCAGAGACAAACATAGTCTTTTACAAACTCCATGGCCACATGCCTAATACAAGAGTTCGAATATATAATAAGATAAATAAGTCTTCATCTTCATGTGCCATAGGCAAGCATGTGGAGTGTAGACTCATAACCCCTAATCATCATCAGAATAACCTGCAACATCACAAGTTACAGCCACAGTGGGTCAATACATTGGAATAGTATTGGCAAGTGATACCTTAGTAGAATATTGGTAGACTAGATACTATATGCATTTTGGCTAAGTTTAGCTTAGTCTTGCTTTGCTCAAAATAGGTTTTACCTATTAGTTGAAAACACTAAGTTTTTCTTTGACAAAACTTTCCCAAGGAAACACCAACGGAAATTGGTGAACCTTCACCCTTGTTCACCCACAATTTTTAACTTAGAAATTGGGATGAGGAGATTCTTGATAGCTTCCATGTCTTGATTCTCAAGTTGTCCAATACCAGGGACATGGCTAAGTACTTAGATTCTTCCATCTGCAGAGGTTGTGCCCTTTCCCCACAAGACTTTATTTTCACCAAGACAGGACCTTTCAGAAGCCTTCCCTTATACCAAATGGATGCGCTCCAACCTATCATCCCACTACCACCAACTGTCCAAATGGCTAAGTTATTGCAACCTATATGATCCAGGCAGAGCCCATAATGCCATGTGGCTGTACTAGAAGCTTCTTAACATTTGGCCTCTCAAATCTCTTTGTTCCTGGTTGGCTTTCCACAAGTGAGATACACAAGGTAAGCCATAGAAATGGTCCTTGTGTAACCACTCAACATAACCCATTCTTTCCATTCCACCCAGGTGTTTCATTCACTTAGTTGTTTTATTAAGCAAAAACATAGTCCAAAGACTTAGAAATATTTACTCATAGCATGAATATATAACCACCCTTGGTTGCTACCAGCTAGGCTAAGCATGGAATAGATAAGCATCTTAACTTAGAAATTTCTAGCAATTCTACAACTACTAGGATTTCCCAAGCATAGCATATAGATCAAAAATATTCATGCAAGTCTAGCAAAATATTTCTAGTGCATAGTTGAAAACATAGGAATAAAATCATGAAGCACCACTTGCCTTGGTAGTTTGGGGATTAGCAACAATCCTCACAGTCACAATCACTATTTGCACCAAAATCTACTCATAAAATAATGGCACAAAATCACATACACAATTTATACAAGCAAAAATACATGAATGTATGCAATATGCCATGTGATGATTTTCTACACCAAACAAGACAAGTGCACATTACTGAATCATAAACAAGTACAAAACAATCTAAATAAACTTTATTTGAATAACAATACATTTTCTAAATAATTACTATACTCAAATTATGCCTACAAATGTTTATGCAAAAACAACCATTTTAGCAGAGGCAAAACATTAAACACATTGCATAAACAGAAAGGTTTTTCTCTCCTGATTCCAATGATATAAAATTTGTCAAATTTGGACATGGGGATCAAAAGTTATGAATTAAACAAGTTTGACATCTAATAGATCTAAATCCAGATTTTTTAAATTCAAATCCTAGCCACGCGGTGCTTCCTGATTGGAAAATACCGCTTCACTCAGGATCACGCTTCCGCGCCGTTGGATAAATATAGATCCAACGCGCCAGATCTAAAGAAAACGGTTCGCTCCAGATCTAATCTAAACCCTTCGATACAGATCTAACGACGTGTGTTGTTTTGACCAAAGAGTGGCGGCGGGAATGGTTGGCGCGGCGGCTGCGCGTCTGCCGGCGATGTTCCGGCGAAACCAGAGGGGCAGGGGGTCGGGCGTGTGCTTACTGAGACCGCGAGAACGTGGAGATGCTCAACTTGCAGACGGACAGGGTCGGGGCGCTCGGACACGGCAGCACGAGCTCGTCGGAGTTCGTCTGAGCGTAGGGTGCTCACTGTCGAAGTCGAAGACGACGTACTGGGGCACAAGGATTCAAACGGAGAACGTTAACGGATGCGCGAGGCACTGGCGAACATGATTGCGTGAACCAGAGGCAGAGGGGAACATAGGGCTCACCGGAATGGCTCGTCGGAGTTGAGTCAAGCTTCGGCCGTTTCCAGATGTCGACGAGGGCGACGACCTAGGGCGTTTCAGGATGAAATGAAAGCATGAGAAGATGCACGATATGATTGTGAAGCAACTTGCATAGACCAGAAGGCAAGGGGCGATCGATACTCACCGTGATGGCTCGTCGGAGTCTCTCGGTACAGCGGCAGTGCAACTCGAATTGCCGGCAGCCTGGTGGCGAGGAGAGTGTGCAGTGTGGGGGGAAATGAGCGGAGAGGGGAGGGGATATTATAGCCGGAGAAGGGGCGGAGATTACGCACGCATTCATCGCCAATTAAGTGGATTAAAATCGCGGCAGTGAAGGGGGAAGAAATGGGCGGCGACAATGTCTGCTCGCGGAATTTGGGGAAGAAGGAGCTGACGTGGAGAGGGTCCACTGATCAGTGTCTGCGGGGTGGGTCTGTGCCGCGTGAGAGAAGGAGGGAAAATCCCCGGGTGGGCTTGCTGGGCTGTGTTTGCTGATGGGCCAAAAGTCTGGCGCCGACCCTTTTCTAATTCTTTCTCTTTTTCTATTTTCTGTTTGATTTTCCAGGAATAAAATTCAAACAAAACCAAAAGTAAATGAATTCAAATCCTTTCTAGATTTTTGTAAAGTGCAACCTTCATACTTTTGGGCATAAAACCAAGTGGTCTCTCTGTACTTGCTTGGTCCCTTTGAATAATCAAAATAATCAGTGCCATAGCACTTGATTTGAATAAATTTTGAAGAGGGTTTCAAAACCATATTTGTTTTGTAGATTTTTATCCAAACTCCAACATTCAACCAAAAAAAATGAGAGCAAGCAAGGCTTGGTTTAAAACAAATAATCTCTCATTGGAGAGTAGCATTGGATCAATGCTTTGCCTACATAAAATATTAGCACTTAGTGCTTCTGATTACTTGAAATGAGTTTGATATCTAGTCCCTAAATGATATCCATGCATGGATGATATGCAATCTTTGAAAACATGATTTTAGGGATGTTACAAATCTAACCCCCTTAAGGTGAATCTCGCCCTCAAGATTCGGGTTGGCTAGCAAATAGGTGAGGGTGGTCTTTCCGAACACCATCTTCTCTTTCCCATGTTGCTTCTTCTTCGGAATGATGGTTCCATTGAACTTTGCAGAATTTGATAGTCTTAGTCTGAGTAACTCTTTGTGCAGTCTCAAGAATCTTGATAGGTTTCTCCTCATAAGTGAGGTCACTCTCCAATTGAACCTCTTCCAAAGGTATAGTATCCTTCAAAGAAGTCTCCTCCATTTCTGGATGGCATTTCTTAAGCTGACTCACATGAAACACATTGTGGACGGCAGACAATGATTCTGGCAATTCAATCTCATAAGCTACTTCTCCTTTACGACTCAGAATCTTGAATGGTCCAACATATCTTGGGGCCAATTTTCCTTTGACTCCAAATCTCTTCACTCCACGAAGTGGTGACACTCTAAGATAAGCTCTATCACCCACTTCATAGGTGTCTTCTCTATGCTTAGGATCTGCGTAGCTCTTCTGTCAGGACTGTGCTATCTTCAACCTATCCTTAACTAGCTTGACTTTCTCTTCAGCCTCTTTGATTAGTTCTGGTCTGAACAAACTTCTTTCTCCCAAACCATTCCATAGCAATGGGGTGGTACACTTTCTCCCATAGAGAAACTCAAATGGTGCCATCTCAATACTGGCTTGATAGCTATATATTGTAAGAGAATTCTGCGTAAGGCAGACTTTCATCCCAACTGGCTCCATAGTCTAGGGCACATGCCCTCAACATATCTTCAAGAATCTGGTTGGTCCTTTCTGTTTGTCCATCAGTTTGAGGGTGAAAAGCAGTGCTGAATTCCAACCTCGTTCCCAATGACTCATGTAGTTGCCTCCAAAAATGAGAAGTGAATTGAGTTCCCCTATCAGACACAATACTCTTGGGTACTCCATGTAGACATACAATTCTACTCATATAGATCTTTGCTAACTTAGCACTTGTATAAGTTGTCTTCATGGGTATGAAATGAGCTACTTTAGTTAGGCGATCCACTACTACCCAAATAGAATCATTTCCTGACCGGGTCCTTGGCAATCCGGTAATGAAATCCATACCAATCTTGTCCCACTTCCAATTAGGAATGGGTAGTGGTTGTAACAATCCTGCTGGTTTCTGGTGTTCCGCTTTCACTCTGCTACACACATCACACAAAGCAATATGTTCGGCGATGTCTTTCTTGAGATTATTCCACCAAAATCTTTCTTTCATATCCATGTACATTTTGGTGTTACCCGGATGAATGGAATATGGTGAGTTGTGGGCTTGTTTTAAAATCAGTTTCCGAAGCTCCGGATCTTGTGGAACATAGATACGTTTTCCATACCATAAAGTACCCTGTTCATCTTCATGGAATCCTTTGGCTTTTCCCTTGCCAATCTTTTCCTTAATCTCTTCAATTTCCTTATCTGTCTTTTGGGCTTATTTGATCCTGTCCAACAAAGTGGGTTGAACATCCAAGGAAATGAGATGTCCCTCAGGCACAATCTCCAATCCGAGATCTCTAAATTGGGTACACAGATCATCCGGCAATTCTCCCTTAGTAAGGCCATTCACAAAAACCTTACGGCTTAGAGCATCCGCTACAACATTTGCTTTACCGGGGTGGTATTGCAAACTCAAGTCATAGTCCTTGATGAGTTCTAGCCATCTTATTTGTCTCATGTTAATTTCTTTCTGGGTGAAGATATACTTCAAACTTTTGTGATCTGTGAATACTTCACATCGCTTTCCCAAAAGATAATGTATCCATGTTTTGAGTGCATGGACAACAGAGGCTAACTCTAAATCATGAGTAGGGTAATTTATCTCATGAGTTTTGAGTTGTCTCGAGGCATAAGCCACAACTTTCCCTTCTTGCATAAGTACTGCACCTAATCCATGATGAGATGCATCACAATACACTTGGAAGTCCTTCTCCAAATCTGGCAGACATAAGACTGGTGCCGTCACTAGTCTCTTCTTCAATTCTTGAAAACTGAGTTCACATCCCTCAGACCAAGCAAATTTCTTGTCTTTATTTATCAATTCTGTCATTGGCTTAGCTATCTTGGAGAAATTATCAATGAACCTTCTGTAGTATCCTGCCAAGCCAAGGAAGCTACGAATCTCTTTCACTGACTTAGGAGATTCCCATTCAGTTACAGCTGAAACTTTAGCAGGATCAACTGCTACACCATCTCCTGACACAACGTGTCCAAGAAATCCAACTTCATTCAACCAAAACTCACACTTGCTGAATTTGGCATACAGCTTATGCTCTCTAAGCTTCTCAAGTATTAAACACAAATGTCCTTCATGCTCTTCTTTGATCTTGGAATAGATCAAAATGTCATCAATGAAAACGATAACAAATTTGTCCAGGAATTCCATGAACACCTTGTTCATCATATTCATGAAATAGGCTGGTGCATTGGTCAAACCAAATGGCATCACGGTGTATTCATACAATCCATACCTAGTGGTGAAAGCTGTCTTAGGTATGTCTTGTTCCCTTATCTTAAGCTAAAAGTATCCTGATCGGAGGTCAATCTTTGAGAACACACAGGCTCCTTCTAGCTGATCAAACAAGTCATTGATTCTAGGCAAAGGGTATTTGTTCTTGATAGTCACCTCATTAAGTGAATGGTAATCTATGCATAACCTTTGACTTCTATCTTTCTTTTCCACAAACAAAACTGGTGCTCCCCAAGATGAAGAACTTGGTTGAATAAATCCTTTCTGCAACTGTTCTCCAAGTTGTTTCTTGAGTTCTTTCAACTCATCAACTGACATCTTGTACGGTCTTTTTGCTATTGGTCCAGATCCTGGTAGAAAATCAATAAGAAACTCCACATCTCTATCTGGTGGCATTCCCGACAATTCTTCCGGAAACACATCCGGATATTCACTCACAATTGGCACGGTGCCTATGCTAACCCCCTTAAGAGAATTAAGCTTACTCCCTTTCGATTCAAAATTGGACTTGAATCTTATCCATTTCTTTTCTGGGGTTGTGAGTGCAACAGTTCGGTTGGCACAATCTAGTACTCCTTCATACTTGGTCATCCAATCCATTCCCAAAATTACATCCAGTCATTGGGAATCTAAGATTATCGGACTCACTGGAAACTTATGCTTTCCAAACTCTATTACTAGATCCCGGCATCCAAGACTTACTATCATATCTCCACCTAGAGAACTTACTTTTATTGGACACCCAATGTTTTCGGTTGAGAACCCATTTCTATCAACAAATGCTTTTGATATTAATGAATGTGATGCACCAGTATCAAAAAGAACAAGTGCTAGAATAGAATTGAGTTTGAACTTTATAGCAACAGCATCAGGTTCCTCATAGATCTCTTCCACATTAATGTGGTTCACCTGTCCCTTTTGGAAAGGGTTGGGCTTGTTGGGTCCTTCAACTTTCTTTTTTGGGCATTCATTTGCATAATGCCCCATCTTCTTGCACTTGAAACATTCAACCTGACTAAGATCCTTCTTGACAGGCTGGCTTCCACTACCACTTCCATTGTGGTGGCTCTTATATCCACTCTTGTGATTCTTGTACTTGTCATTGTAATGACTACGATGGTGTTTGTTGTCATGATGACGGTTGTGGTTGTGGTGCTTGTTATACTTTCCATGCTTGTGGGATCCAGAATTCCCACTGTCATCATAATGGAAACGCTTGTGAGACGATCCCGAGCTGTGCTTATCAGAGTGTTTTCTCTTCCTGCTTTCAACTTGTTTCATCTTTCTCTCCAAAATAGCAGCCTTGTCACAAAGAGACTGGTATGTGGGAACATAGGCCACAGCTAACTGCAGGTTCAATTCATCATTCAATCCTTGAAGGAATTTCTCCTTCCTCTTAGCATCAGTGTCAACTTCATCCGGTGCATAACGCGCCAGATTGTTGAACTCCTCAATATACCTTGCCACGCTGCGGTGGCGCTGCTTCAGATTATGAAACTCTTTCTTCTTCAAACTCATCACTCCGGATGAGATGTGAGCGGTACGGAAACCATCTTCAAAGATTGCCCATGTCACATCTGCAATGGGAGTGGTGATCTGGAAGTTATCCCACCAAGTGGTTGCTGGTCCCTCTAACAAGTGTGCTGCAAATCTGACTTTCTCTTCATCAGTACAGCCAACAGTTACCAAATCCTTGTTCACAGAGCGTAGCCAATCATTGGCCACCATAGGAACAGTAGTTCCTAAGAACTTTGCTGGCCTCAGTCTAAAGAACCTGGTAAGCATGTCAAAACCCGGCGGGTTATTCTGATTGTTGTTGTTGTTATTATTGTTGTTGTTGTTGTTGTTGTTGTTGTTGTTCTGGTTCTGTATAAACGTGGTCATCATCTGCATCAACTGAGTCTGAGCTGTCATCATCTACTGCATCTCGGGGGTGATGTTGTTGTTGTTAGGGTTGGGATTGGCACGTCGGGGATGCATCTGTGGTTTTCAATAGAGATAAGAATGAGATACCCATAGATGCTAACATGCACAATACATCACATAAACAATCACCAAACATGCATCATAGTAGTAAAAGTTCAACAACAAAGACAACAAGTTTTTGAAAAGTAAACACACCAATAGCAAGCCATCCACATGTTGGATGGTCATTGCGACTCAATAATCAAAAGTATGATAAATAACGGTAAATGAGTAGTCATCACTACTCCTCTGCATCAACCTCCTCATCAACAAGTGTAAGACCTGCATTCTCCATAGCGGTCCTGTACTCCTCGACATTGGTGGTCAAGGTCTCTATTTTGGCCTTGAGAGCCCTCTTCTGTGAACGAAGCCTCTCAATCACACCTTGTTGATGCTCGAGCTCGAAGTCCTTGGCCTCTAGTTCTGCAGTCATGTCTTGAATCCTCTTGTTCCTATCTTGGACTCTCTTCTCTTGACTCTTGAACTTTCTATCCTGACTCTCAAACTTGGTCTCCATTTCTTTGACTATCTCATCTTGCTCCGCGAAGAGCTTGTCCTTCTCACGCAGCTGCACCTGGAGTTCGTCATTGCTGAGCATGACGTTGGTCCTATCAGTATCTAGGTGCCTAATAAGAACCTCTAAGTCCTGGAGGTATAGACGAATCTGCTCTGCCGTCTCTCTCGAAGCATCCTCGAAGTCAATGGCCTCACCATCCTCATCACGTCTACCAAAGGCGTGGAAGTGAGTACCTCTAATCTCTCTAGAGTGTCTCCCTAGTAAACGTCCAAGCAAATCCTGCATGACTACCTCTAGGCCTCTCTCCTTGTCATCATGCATGAGCTTGAAGATAATTGCCTCCGTGGTAGGCTCAGTCTGGCGTCCTGGTTGATTAACCTTGAAGCCCCAAAGGTCTTTCCTCTCAAACTTGGTGAGGGGAAGCATCATGATGGTAGGAAGTGGGAGATTGAGCAAACTAGTGAGCTCAATAATACGAGTGCCAAAACGAGTTCCCTTGAACTCTTCAGCCGTGCTGATAGTGACATTAGGCATCTATTTTATAAGATAGAAAAAGTTAGAATCAACATACATATAGATGAATCACAAGACAAGGCATCACATGCATATCTTTGACAATCAAAACATTCAAGTCATGGCATACATAAAACCATTACAAGCATCCAAGGTTCAACTTATTTTAAACAACATTTGGGGAAATAAAATGATAAGTGTGGTGGTCCAACTAACGAAGTACGTTACAATCCCATCTCACTTGCTAAGTTGGCTAACAGGGCATCTCTAGAGGCAATCTGTCGATCTTGATCACATGACTCAATGGCTAAGTCTATGATGTCCTCTCTTAAATGTTGGTTGGTAGCCTCTAACTCTTGGGTATGCTTCTTTTCTTCCCTAAGGTCATTCTGGGTGTTTAGCATTCTGCACTTGATTCTATCACCAAGCTCTTTGATGGCCTTCCAAGCTGCATCCCTTGTTGAATCAAAGAATGTGGTGTGCATCACTGAGTTGGTGACCATGCAGAATCCTAAGTCCTTATGGTTGTCTTCCTTGTTTTTATACAAGTGAAGTTGCACCCACCAGTATTCAACTCCTTCATCCATCACAGGAAAACCTTTGTACACAGCTGCACCATGTATTCCCATGGCAACCATGAGGTCCTTGAGAGCCTTGGGGAATTCTGTCTCACATTCCAAAGTCATAGTCATGAGTGGTCCCTTCCTCACGGCTTCGTTGATGGATTTCATCTACAAATAGATATGAGAAAGAAGATTAGAAAAGTTTACGAGAAGAAAAGACAAGTGTGGAAGTTGTTGAAAATTTTTCCTTAGTGGTTTCCAATCCTAGGGTCATAATCCTACAGGCAACACAGTGCTCTGATACCATCGGTAAGATCCCTCCCTTTATAAAGGTAAGGATCCCTGTGATTGCAATGCTAGTCCCTGGATCAATGCTAGCATCCACAGTTTAAGATGAAGTACACGGAAACAAAGGTCATTATTACATATCATTCCAGAGACAAACATAGTCTTTTACAAACTCCATGGCCACAGGCCTAATACAAGAGTTCAAATATATAATAAGATAAATAAGTCTTCATCTTCATGTGCCACAGGCAAGCATGTTGAGTGTAGACTCATAACCCCTAATCATTATCAGAATAACCTGCAACATCACAAGTTACAGCCACAGTGGGTCAATACATTGGAATAGTATTGGCAAGTGATACCTTAGTAGAATATTGGTAGACTAGATACTATATGCATTTTGGCTAAGTGTAGTTTAGGCTTGCTTTGCTCAAAATAGGTTTTACCTATTAGTTGAAAACACTAAGTTTTTCTTTGACAAAACTTTCCCAAGGAAACACCAATGGAAATTGGTGAACCTTCACCCTTGTTCACCCACAAGTTTTAACTTAGAAATTGGGATGAGGAGATTCTTGATAGCTTCCATGTCTTGATGCTCAAGTTGTCCAATACCAGGGACATGGCTAAGTACTTAGATTCTTCCGTCTGCAGAGGTTGTGCACTTTCCCCACAAGACTTGATTTTCACCAAGACAGGACCTTTCAGAAGCCTTCCCTTAGACCAAATGGACGCGCTCCAACCTATCATCCCACTACCACCAACTGTCCAAATGGCTAAGTTACTGCAACCTATATGATCTAGGCAGAGCCCATAATGCCATGTGGCTGCACTAGAAGCTTCTTAACATTTGGCCTCTCAAATACCTTTGTTACTAGGTGGCTTTCCACAAGTGAGATACACAAGGTAAGCCATAGATATGGGACTTGTGTAACCACTCAACATAACCCATTCTTTCCATTCCACCTAGGTGTTTATTCACATAGTTGTTTTATTAAGCAAAAACATAGTCCAAAGACTTAGAAATATTTACTCATAGCATGAATATATAACCACCCTTGGTTGCTACCAGCTAGGCTAAGCATGGCATAGATAAGCATCTTAACTTATAAATTTCTAGCAATTCTACAACTACTAGGATTTCCCAAGCATAGCATATAGATCAAAAATATTCATGCAAGTCTAGCAAAATATTTCTAGTGCATAGTTGAAAACATAGGAATAAAATCATGAAGCACCACTTGCCTTGGTAGTTTGGGGATTAGCAACAATCCTCACAGTCACAATCACTATTTGCACCAAAATCTACTCATAAAATAATGGCACAAAATCACATACACAATTTATACAAGCAAAAATACATGAATGTATGCAATATGCCATGTGATGATTTTCTACACCAAACAAGACAAGTGCACATTACTGAATCATAAACAAGTACAAAACAATCTAAATAAACTTTATTTGAATAACAATACATTTTCCAAATAATTACTATACTCAAATTATGCCTACAAATGTTTATGCAAAAACAACCATTTTAGCAGAGGCAAAACATTAAACACATTGCATAAACAGAAAGGTTTTTCTCTCCTGATTCCAATGATATAAAATTTGTCAAATTTGGACGTGGGGACCAAAAGTTATGAATTAAACAAGTTTGACATCTAATAGATCTAAATCCAGATTTTTTAAATTCAAATCCTAGCCACGCGGCGCTTCCTGATTGGAAAATACCGCTTCACTCAGGATCACGCTTCCGCTCTAGATCTAATCTAAACCCTTCGATACAGATCTAACGGTGTGTGCTGTTTTGACCAAAGAGTGGCGGCGGGAATGGTTGGCGCGGCGGCTGCGCGTCTGCCAGCGATGTTCCAGCGAAACCAGAGGGAAAGGGGGTCGGGCGTGTGCTTACTGAGACCGCGGGAACGTGGAGATGCTCAACTTGCAGACGGACAGGGTCGGGGCGCTCGGACACGGCAGCAGGAGCTCGTCGGAGTTCGTCTGAGCGTAGGGTGCTCACTGTCGAAGTCGAAGACGACGTACTGGGGCACAAGGATTCAAACGGAGAACATTAACGGATGCGCGAGGCACTGGCGAACATGATTGCATGAACCATAGGCAGAGGGGAACACAGGGCTCATCGGAATGGCTCGTCGGAGTTGAGTCAAGCTTCGGCCGTTTCCAGATGTCGATGAGGGCGACGACCTAGGGCGATTCAGGATGAAATGAAAGCATGAGAAGATGGGCGAGATGATTGCGAAGCAAATCGCATAGACCAGAAGGCAAGGGGCGCTCGATACTCACAGTGATGGCTCGCCGGAGTCTCTCGGTACAGCTGCGGTGCAACTCGAATTGCCGGCAGCCTGGTGGCGAGGAGAGTGTGCAGTGTGGGGGGAAATGAGCGGAGAAGGGAGGGATCTTATAGCCGAACCAAGGGCGGAGATTACACACGCATTCATCACCAATTAAGTGGATTAAAATCACGGCAGTGAAGGGGGAAGAAACGGGCGGCGGCGACGTCTGCGCGCGGAATTTGGGGAAGAAGGAGCTGACGTGGAGAGGGTCCACTGATCAGTGTCTGCGGGGTGGGTCTGTGCCGCGTGAGAGAAGGAGGGAAAATCCCCGGGTGGGCTTGCTGGGCTGCGTTTGCTGATGGTCCAAAAGTCTGGCGCCGGCCCTTTTCTAATTCTTTCTCTTTTTCTATTTTTTGTTTGATTTTCCAGGAATCAAATTCAAACATAACCAAAAGTAAATGAATTCAAATCCTTTCTGGATTTTTGTTAAGTGTAACCTTCATACTTTTGGGCATAAAACCAAGTGGTCTCTCTATACTTGCTTGGTCCCTTTGAATAATCAAAATAATCAGTGCCATAGCACTTGATTTGAATAAATTTTGAAGAGGGTTTCAAAACCATATTTGTTTTGTAGATTTTTATCCAAATTCCAACATTCAACCAAAAAAACATGATAGCAAGCAAGGCTTGGTTTAAAACAAATAATCTCTCATTGGAGAGTAGCATTGGATCAATGCTTTGTCTACATAAAATATTAGCACTTAGTGCTTCTGATTACTTGAAATGAGTTTGATATCTGGTCCCTAAATGATATGCATGCATGGATGATATGCAATCTTTGAAAACATGATTTTAGGGATGTTACATCCACCTAAGGGAAACTTTGTTCTGTTCTACAAACCTCTGCACTTGGAGGCCCAACAACTGTCTACAAGAATAGAAATGCGTAGACATCAATGGAATTTTGGAGTCTTTGATTTTGATCAACTGACGCTTGTGAGAGTTTCCTAGAGATAATTGAAACTCAGTTCATAGGCCAAGGAGGAACAGATGACTAACTTATTGGAAATTTTGCATCTTGATGTATATAGTCCATTATGTGTAGCCATGAGTGGTGGATCTTTCAACTTCATATGCTTTCTCCAGAAATTTGAGTGAATATATTTGTATATTTACTTAATAAGGAAGAAGTGTGAAATATTTTAAAATGTACTTTCAAGATGAAGTGGAAAATCATTGTAACAAGAAAATAAAGAATTTATGATTGTATCATAAAGGAAGATATTTGTATTACAAGTTTAGCAAAACACCTAAGATTTTAAGAATCGTTCCATGGATTTGCATTTTCCAATAAACCATGCGAGTATGGAGTATTCAAGAGATGAAATCAAACCTTGTTTGACATGGTAAGATAAAAGGTTTCATTTATAAAACTACCATTATATTTTAAAGATTAAAGCTTTAGAGACTACTGCTTTTACACAGAAAAGAGCGTCATCATGATCCATTGAAATGACACCATATGAGTTATGGTTTAGGATACAACCTGAATTGTCTTTTCTTAAATTTTGCTATGCTAGGCATAAGTAAAATGTTTACAACCAAAGTCGGATAAGAACGTCTTTGTAGGTTATCCCAAAGAAACAGCTGGGTATTCCTCCATAACACTGTAGACAAAAGAGTTTGCCACTTTGAACGTAAAGTTTCTTGAGAAGGAATTTTTCGCAAAAGTTAAGTGGGAGGATAATAGACTTTGATTAGGTTGATGAACCTAAGCAATATGTGCTAAGTAGCGTAGCATCGGAAAGTTTCCCGGAGTCAGCCATAATGCTCATGGCTTGCATGATTACAAAGGTTGTGATCTCTGAGATTTGAGCTTCTATTGAACCGAGTAGGTCGCGTGACAATCAAATAGTAAGATTTGAAGAACAAGTCATTATTGTTTTGATAATGATGAACCGACTACATGCAAACAAGCGATGATGGGAGCTGACTCCATCAAATGACTAGAAGTCATAAAGAATCTGTGATAGTTTCCATACACAAGAAATCAAGTTTTTGAACTTGTAAGACCCTCTAGAAATGTGTAAAGTCTATCGGTCGTATTCGGATCTATAAAGAAACAGACATGGATGTTTCAAATATATGAAATAGTCTACATGTCAGAAAAGAGTTTAATAAAATGTTCAAGGAGTTGACCATGAAAATATTTGATCTTTCATAGCGGTATTTAGTCTGGACGAATTATTATAGCAACCACTACATATAATTTTGGTATATGGTAGTTGAACAAACAAAACAAAGTTCTTCTAATAGAATGGTTACCTAGGACATGTACATGACATGATTCAAAGGGTTTTATTTATTCAATGGATGCTAAAAAAGGGCATGCAAACTTCAATGGTTGAAGTAAGCATCGTGGAGTTGGAATCTTCATAGTGATGAAACTATTAAAAGGTTTAATTTCATTAGAGACAATGAAGATGTTTGCATTGGCAATAAATTAAGTGGGAGCGCTGCGACATATTTCTAATACATTATGTAGAAGACATCTTTTTGATTGAAAATGATGTATCTTTTATTGACACAGGTTAAGAATTTAATTAAAATTTGATTTCAATAAAAGACTTGGGCAAAACTAGAATATTAAGCATCAATGTCTATATGGATAGTTTGAGGAGCTAATATGGTCGTGCTAGATGTACATATATGAGATATTGAATGAGTTCAATATGGAAACAACAAGAAAGGTTCTTGTCGCATGGAAAGGGTTGAATCAAGATTCAAGTGTATCGACACTTGCTAAGTGAAATAAGATTCAAGTGTTTTGACACTTGGTGAATGAAATCACATGAATATTTTGGTTAGTCATATATACCGTGATATGTACACATACATATATTTCCTATGCTCTAAATGCTATGATCATATACCAGGATGACTCATAAGATGATTATTGGATCATAGTGAGGATATTATTATGATATTTGGAAGAACTAAGAATATATTTATGTAGAGGTGACAAACAGTTACAAATATTTCATTGTAAAGTGTTACATTGATACTAGTTTTGTCATAAATTACAAGTTAAGTTTATCTCAATTTAAACTATGGGTGGAACAATCTAATGTAAAGGAAGTTCTATGATGTATTTAGATGAGTTCCAAAGTTAATACATTATGACGGATACTATAACAAAAGGCTAAGTATATGACTGCTATTATAGCAGCAAAGGAGGGCATTTGTGTTAATTAGTTTATTATCAAACTAGGTGTGGTTCACAGTAGGCTACTATTTTGAAGATATATTGTACGACAATAATATCAACATGTTTTAACCTAAAGGAACTAAAGGTCTCACCAAATGACTAAATTTATACAATGCCATCTCATTTAAGAATGAGTGATGCGTAGAGACGCAAAGAAATTCAAATACACATGGACCTAAAAGTGTCAGATCCAGAGATTATGTTTACCACTAGCAAACGCGTATATACAACACCAAAAAGCCATATGTGTTGAATGCGCAATTTTACAAACTAGATTATTGACTCTAGTGTAAGTGGGAGACTGAAGGGAATATGACTGAGAGGAAATAATAAACTGGTTATTATATTATTCCTTATTTATGATAAATGTTTATTTCTCATGCTATAATTGTGTTAATTGGAAACGGTAATACATGTGTGGTTAATAAACATATAAGAGTTCCTAGTTATGCCTCTCATATAAACTAGTTCGTTGATTAACAAGATAATCAAGGTTTCTTGATCATGGACATTGGATGTAGTTAATAACGGTGTCACAACATTGGTGGAATGATGTGATGAACACTCAACCGAAGTATAGTAATACGATCAAAGTCATTATGTTTACATTGCTATAATAAGTCCTACGAAGTAACTCTAATCCTTAGACCATGATATCATGTTAATTGTTAACACCGGAGAGTACTTTGATAACATCAAACGTCACACCGTAACAGGGTGACTATAAAGGTGGATTTGGGTACTCCAAAAGTGTTATGTTGAGCCTCATGGATCAAGAGTATGATTTGTCCATCTCGATGATGGAGAGATATACTCTAGGCCCTCTCGGTGATATCACATTGACATAGCTTGCAAGCAAGTGATAAGATCACTAGAATGTTATATCATGGGAACAATAAAAGAGTACTTGTCGGTAACGAGATTAAACTAGGTATGGGGATATCTATGATCGAATCTTTGACATGTAATATATCATGAGACAAAAGGATTTAGTTACAACGTTAAAGGTTCACATGATCACTGGATTTATCGTTGAATGTGTGGGAATCGGTACAGATCTCCAGGTCCCGTTGATAATTATTGATCAGAGAGGGTTCTTGATCATGTATGCATTATTCGTGAACCTTAGGGTGACACACTTAAGGGATATTGACACCATTTGGAGCAAATAAGATGCCAGAGAAATAAAATGAAAATGCTGGAATTATTTCAATGGACACCGAAATTGTTTTACGTGAAATTGTTGAAATTGGTTTTACATGTGATATTGAAATGTTGCAAGGGGTTTTATGTGAATGTTTATTAATTAAAGTAATTAACAAAATTCTGAATAAAATAAATAAAATAATTTTATTAATTGAGAGATACATTAATTTTGGTGGAAAATTAATCCATGTGAGTGGACATGTGAGTGGAGGTATGCTTATGTGAGTGGGAGCTCCACCCACATGAATGAGGAAGAGGTGGGGCACCACCATGGCCACAAATCCATGGCCTTGGGGCTGCCCCCCTCACCTACTCCTCGTGAAGGATCTCTACCCCTCTAGATTATTCCCCATGGCCTCAGACTAGCGAGGTACATGTTCCTGGTGGATTTTTCTAGAAGGATTTGCTACTTCCGCTTCTTCGCTGGAGCGAGGACTCGGAGGTTGTCGGGTATCATACGTGTGTGCGATCATGAATACACCACTACTTTGCGGTGCTAGGACTTTATGACAACCTTGAGATTCGCAAGTGAACGACTACATCATCCACGAGATCAAATCCCATAACACTTTGTCGATCTTTGAAGATAATTTCTCTATGGATGTATATCCACCCGTTGTTTATTTGTTCATAAATTTGTTTTCTATGTTGCGAACCCAATAGGGAGCGCCACGGCAGGCGATACTTTCGCGTTGCGGAGTGCGAGCGCCGATGGAGGGAGGGGCATCTCCCTCCCCACTGGCTAGCACCTCAATCGGGACCGTGTCCCGGTGCCGACCGTGCCCAAGAAGGGAAAAGGGCTAAAGGAGGAGATCCATCGCCAGATTAGCAACATCCCGCGGCGATGCGGTGGGAGAGAGGATACTAGAGTGAGGAATTTTGGATAAAGTTCCTCGAGTGGGAGCACAAGGCGCGACGCGCGACCACCGTCCATGACGAATTGCAGCCAGGGCAGGTCTACCCTGTCCCTACCATCGACTCGGATGACGAGGAGTCCTTCAGCCACTCTGACGCTAAGCTCGGCAGCAACGATGATGATGTCCAGGAGGATGACGATATCATTGTCAAGCAGGAGGCGTTGTACGGCATTGCCCCGAATCTGCCCCCGGAGTACCGTGAGATCCTTGTGAGGGGCTACGACGACGACACCTTCACCAAGCAGGCCATTGTAACCAGTGCGCGGGAGAAGGATGCCCTATGGGCGGCTACCAAGAAGCCGTCCAGCTCACCGGCCTGGTGGCGCAGGCGAACGCCATGCTGCATCCATAGCCTCTGTTGCCAGGGTCGGCGCCACACATCGTTCTGGATATGGGGATGAAGCTGGCGCACCTCCACCACCGCATGGGGCCACCGGCGGCGTGGCCTGGGCAGGTGATCGACCCCCCACGCCCGTGCCCGCTCCCACCCTACCACCACCCAACCTCTGGACCCTGTCGGAGTACATCGACCTTGGCCCCTAGATGAACGCGGCGGCACCAGCGAGCGAAGATTGGTAGCTAGGGTTAGGGCTAGTTTAATTTCGTTTTAAATTATGAATATAGATTACATATGAAATGTATGAGCTTTTTCAAATTTTAGTGCGAATTATTTTTGTTTGAATTTGGAAAAAACGGCCTCACCCTGTTTTACCAAGCGCGGACAAATGGGTCATGCCGCTGGGCGCGGCTGACCAAACAGGCCGGACCCCGACCCAAAAGCAACCGCGACCCGACCCAAATGGATAGAAACTGACCGTTTGGGGCCGCTGGTTGGGTCGGTCCGATGGAGATGCCCTAAAAAGTATGGTGCTAGGAAGAATAACACGACAACAACGAATATCCTCTGAGGAGCGCCGCCAGCAACAAGGAGTTATGCCGGATGGAACTGCTGCGGGTTGGGCAACACCATGGAAGTGCATGAGCTGCGTGATTTTGTACTCCATGTTTCCCCCACCATCGAGTTTAAACCGCTAATTTGGTCATCCCTACCGAGTCTGGCCTGGGTGCTTTAAGTGTCATGCGAGTGCACACCAATGCCCCTCCATGGGCAATCAAATGAACAATATTTGCATCAAGTTAGCCTATTTGTAGAGGATATGGACAACCAGTCAGACCATTAGGGTGTGTTTGGTAGCCAGGACAACCTGAATATTCTCCCATCATCCCGTGTTTTGTTGTTTGGTAGGTCAGGTTATCTCCATCGGCAGTGCCCACATCGGGTGAAAATGGCTCCTCGGTCCTGCCCGGTTGTGAAGCTCAAATCGAGCTTTGCAACTCAGCAGTGCTGAGTCCATCCCGCATCTGTGACGTGGCCACTCCAGCCTGATAGGGGTTGAGTCCCCGCACTCGCATCCCCCCCGCCCGCAGCGACACGAATCGTCTCTATCCCTGTCAAACTTCCAACACCTAGGTCCCCGTCGAACACCATTGTCACTGACCCCATCCCCATCCCCGTCGACCTCTCCACCATTCCCATCGAGCTCCACCATCCCTGGCAAGCTGGTGACGCCTCTTCCTGCCTCATGCAAGCTCATAGGTGCGGCGACACGCATCGAGTCTAAGCTCGATCTCCGGGTGGCGAGGTAGGAGGATCTCTTCATCCTTGTGGCAATGGCACGTGGGGTGGTGGCAGGGCTCCTCTTGCCGGCAGTGGCACCTGCGAAATTTGAGAACCCAGTTTCTTTTTATCTTGTTAGCCAAGGACCTAATTGTTGTTCAATAACGCCTGGCCTAGCTCATGTCAACCAACTGTGAGATCTTTTATTATGTCCCATATTACTTGTCACACATTTAGGCAAAATATTGCCTGAAATTGGTCTAGGTTGATGCTAGGTCTCTGTTTTTGTTTAGACTTTTTATGGTGTCTTCTTCAGGAAGTTAAGGCGGCAGCTACGTCCTGAAGTTAGAATAAGATCCTCCCCATCCTATCCTCGCTTTGCTGGTGCGTCTAGCATCAATGGAGGGCGTGCGAAAGTCGTGTGTCTGGCAAATCTCTTAGGATTCAATCATTTTTCGTATTCGCTTGTGTGATTTGAGGTTAGTATTCTTTGATCTATGTTTGTCATCTTCGGAATGGTTTCTGCTTGTAACATCCCATCATTTGAGCTTATAAATAGGCTGAGATCAGGTGTGTGCATTGCATTCATGCATAGAAAATCTGGATTATTTTCGCGCTTTTTAATAAAACTTTTCAAAGTCATTGAAGCTTATCTTAACTTCATGGAACTGAAGTAGATCATCAAGTTGATTGCGATAAGTTTCAATGTGACCTTTGCTAAAACCTTATTTTGGGTAAAGATAATTTGATCTATTGGCAGATCAAATAGAATAAAATAAATCCACAACACATTACTTAAGGATGCATACTTAATCTTCTCGAGATTATATCAAGATATTCTTTACAACAAAACCTGAATTCCAAATCAAGTATATAATCTAAGTAAAGAAACTTAATAACTAAACATTGATAAATATGATTACCATAGTTATTCCTACCATGAGCATCATGGTAGTTCCTAAACACTAACTCATTGCCACAAATAGAGTAAGAAGGATGTTAAGCCAAGACCATTCCCCACATATCCTTATTATCGTATTAATAGATGGCATTCCTATTTAACCAAGTCCTAGTGTCAACTGATCATCAATGTTGAGTAACCAATTCCTGACCGAGCACTTATTGACCTTTAGACCTTGACCTATTATATTGACATTCCTAAGTCCTAAACTAAATTGATAAGGAGAAGTAACTAGTTATGTTAGAGTGTGACATCATCATTGGGATGAGATCCTTAGTGGATATCAAACCATTTGATGTTGGAGGAGTTAACTCATTCCTGAGTTAAATAGAAGAAGCATCTAAACCTAAGAGTTAAGCTAGTAATTAAGAAGTTACAAGAAAGCTAGTAATGATAAGTACCAAAGCATAATCTTTTTAATCCAAGAAGGTACAACCATAAGATAAGCTTCATTCACAAGATAAACTCTATAAAGAGACCAGTACAAGCCTACTACTTAGTTGAGGATAGATCCTGACTAGACAATTAGAAGTCTAAGTTTAGTGTACTTAATGGATAGTGGTCATTATTGTCAATTCACTTAAGGATAATCGACTAGGTGTTGAAGAGTTGATATTAGTAGTCCAAGACAGGCTAAACCTTAGTTATTCAAATCCTCTAGCTTGATCATGAGAAGTCAAGCTAGTGCATGATGAAGATTGGAACATGAGCTGTATAGAGTAGTTGAAGGCATAGTGTTTTGATCAAGCATATACAAGGACAATCCTGTATCACGAGGAATAGTACCATAACTCTTATAGAGTGTTGGTATCACCTGTAATAAGTGAAGATTGTAGCCTTGCAAGCCTTGGAAGTAGATGGAAGAAGAACGTGAAGGGTATTGATTAAAGAAGATGGAAATAACTACATTGATGAATTCATCAAGGGTAGCTAATAAATGAAAGTGATATACTAGAATACGAATGGAGAATGATTGAAGTTGAAGTGACATGAACATATCATCATATGATGATGGCTATGGTTAAGTCAGATGACTGGCTTATTCAGGAAGATATGTTCCCTGTGAATAAGTTGAGGGATTTATGCCAAGTATATCTAGGAAAGGAATTCCTTAACTAAGGCCCAAGCTTGATGAATTATTAAAGATAGGAATCCTTGAGAAATCTTTAACCAAGAATATATCAAGTCATGACAATTCCCAAGTCTAGGTCATCATACTAAAACCTAAAGTTAAGTTACTAGATAATTTTAAGAACATATTTTATTATAAATCATATTAGAAGGCTAATATCTATGTTTACCTAGTTTTGGATATCATCCATAACTATAAGTCAAGATTCTCAAACCGTACTCTCTAGCAAGATCAAAGAAATATTATGAGTGCAAGAAATCCTCTAGAAAATATAAGAGATACTCCCTTTGATCCAGTTTATTAGGCACGCACGTAGTTTAAGAAAATCTTTGACCATTAATTTTGACCAATAAAATATGCAATATATGTCCCAAAAAATATACCATTGGAAACTAATTTTGAAGATGAATCCAATGATATAATTTTTATGATATATAATGTAAAATTTAATGATTAAAATTAATTGTCAAAGTTGTTCTTAAACTACTTGCGTGCCCAATAAACCGGACCGAGGAAGTACATGGGAATAGAAACCCTCACAAGATAGCAATCATTGCATGGCATGTGAGTTATAAGTGTCACCTAAGTAATATTTACTACAAATCATTGCATGATAAAGTTATATTCAAAGTTAAACCACACATAAAATGGTGTTGAGTCATTATACTAAATGCTAATGTGGATTCACCCCCAATATATCAAGTGAAATCATTATTACAAATAGCTTAACAAGAAAAGTGTATAAAGCTATATCACATAAAATTTTTAAACTATTTATGATAGTAAAGCTATTCCCTATTTTGAAATGGCTACCAAAATATTTCTATGGTAATTTTTAAACAGTAAAATTATGTGAGTAGAAAATAGAGGTGATCACAATTTTAGAAATTACCAAATTTAAAACATTATAATGTATTAAATAGTTAATACTAAATTCCATATCTAAAACTGTTATTAATAATTTAATTCATTTTAGTCATTTATAAACACATTGTTAATGAATTAAGAAAACCATGTTTCATAAAAAATTAGATAATAAACCAAAACCCTAAAACTTAAGTCCTATTTATTCTTATTACATATGTACATTTCTTAAAAAAATGTTGATATTTGAAAATAACAAAAAGTATAAAAACCCTTTATAAGAATGAACCCTAAAATAATTAGAATATTTACACAAGCTTTTAGTATTTTAAATCTTATAGAAACTTTAGTTGAAAAAGGTTTTGGAAAAGAATGTTTAATAGCAACAAAAATAGGAAAGAAAAAGACCCACACTGTCAAGGTCCAGCCCGTGGCCCATTATCCTAGCACCTATCTGTCGTCGTGAGGAGTAGTCGCGGCTTCTTCGCTCAATCCGCAACGGCCAAACACCGTCCCAAGCAGAGGTACCGCTTCATCTTGTCTACCTCGCTTCACAAGCAGCTCTCTCGAAGCTCCGTCGCCGCCCGATGTCGCCACCATCGTCAGCCATGCTTTGCAATGGCCGTAGTTGTCCTGGAGTAGGATAAGACCCCCCACGAAGTCCTGGTTCATCCTCATCCTCTCATTCTCGTCCTTCCGACCTCCCTCTCTCTGGCCCAGGAGTCGTAACCCTGGACATTGTCGGTTGTGATAGCTCGTCGATGCTCGTGACCTCCTCAATCCTAGGTAAGAGTCTCATCGTCTCCTCCATGCTCTCCTCGACCTTCCTCTGCAAGTGAATCGATCTGATGGATCCGGAGGCGACCGAATTGATCTCACCTTCTCAATCTCCGGTCGATCTTGATACGTTGGAAACGTATCTATAATTTTTTATGCTCCATGCTTGTTTAGTATCTACTTTGCTTTACTTGTCTACACTTTGAGGTGCTTTTTACATGTTTTCTGGTACTAACCTATTAACAAGTTGCAACAGTGCCAGATACCTGTTTTCTGCTATTTTTGGTTTCAGAAAAGTTAGTAAAGAAATATTCTCGGAATTGGACGGGACAAACGCCAAAGTCAATAACTTTCCTTGGGGAACAAGAAGTCCAGAGGAGAGACGGAGAAGCTGGCCAGGGAGGCCAAACACCCCCCCCCCCCAGGCGCGGGGTCAGGTGGACCCGCGCCTGGGTAGGGTTTGCCTACCCTGGTCGCCTCCCGAACTCCCCCTTCGCCTATAAGAAGCCCCCGACACAGAAACTATCGATACAAGATCAGAAATCCACGAAACCATCTATAGCCGCCGCCACCATCGTCCCTTGATAGGGGGATCTGAAGTTCTTCCCGGCACCCTGCCGGAGGGGAGATCATCCCGAAGGCCTTCTCTCCGGTATGATTCGTGAGTAGTTCCACCTTGGACTATGGGTCCATGTAGTTGCTATATGGTTGTATCTCCTCCTTTGTGCTTTCATGTATAGATCTTGTGAGATCCATTCATGATCAAGATCTAATCTATTTGTAATCATGCATGTTGTGTTTATGGGGATCCGATGGATATTGAGATTATTATGTTGGTTTGATTAATGGTTCTATCTTTATGATTCTATCATGTCTGTGTTGTTTGTGATCTTGCATGCTCTCCATTGCTAGTGGTTATCTTGGCAAAGTAGTTGCTAGTGACTCCAAGAGGGAGTATTTATGCTCGATAGTGGGTTCATGCCTCTAGTTTCCAAGGGAAGTTGCAGAAATATCTTCGGTTGTAGATGTGTTGTTGCAACTAGGGAGAAAACAACGGTCCCTTGTTCATGGAACATGTGGATTGTTTACCTTACACACTTTGCTTAAAGCAGTTGTCTGTTACTTGCAACTTAATACTGGAGGGGGTACGGATGATAACATGAAGGTGGACTTCTAGTCATAGATGCAGTTGGATTACGGTCTATGTATATTGTTGTATTGCCCAATCAACCTCACAAGATCTTTCTAGCTAGTAATTGCATTGTTATGCCTTGCTTAGTTCCTGTCAATTGCCCCGTTGTAATTTGTTTACCCTTCATGCCATGTTGTTTAGCTAAGGAGAGCACCTCTAGTGAACTATGGACCCCGGTCCAATCTTTACCATTGATACATCTTCAACTGTTACTTGTTTACTTACTGCAAACCATTACCTTCCACATCATACGTTTAATCCTTTGTTACAGCAAACCGGTGAGCTTGACAACCTCACTGATTCGTTGGGGCAAAGTCTTGAGTTTGTGTTGTGCAGGTACCCACGTTGCTTCCAACACATGTGTGACGTTTCCTTCCTCCTTCTAGTTCGATAACCTTGGTTTCTACTGAGGGAAATCTTGCTGTTGTACTCTTTATACCTTGCTCTTGGGGTTTCCAACGAAGCACTCTTCCTCCCTGTTGAGTGTAGCATCAGATCTCCGTCGTGTTTTCCTTGCTGCTGCAGGCCACCACAAGTCGCTTCGTCAAGCTTCTCAGCATCCCGGTGACCATCCATGTACTCTAGTGCCCTTTTCCATCTCTGTTTCGCTCTCTGTCAGTCCCGTGTCATAGCGCCACTGTCCGTCGTCGCAGTCGAGTATCATAGCCGATGCTTCACTTGATCGAACACACATGAAACCACACATGAAACCACTTCCCAGAAACATCTTACGTCGTCTCCGGCAGTACTCCGACGAGGTTCTCCGGCAAGCCTCCGTAGTGTCTAGGTGGTGTCGACATGGTGCCGCGTAGGATACCAACGTGGCCACATCACTCTGAAGACATCTTGTAGAGTTAGCCACAGTGAAAAACAACCACACCACATGTTGTCGTTAGGGTGACGTCAGCTTGACCTAATAAATTGTTTTAATCATTTTAGAAAATCTAGAGCATGAAATAACATTATAAATTCAATAGCGTTTGTTTTATAATTCAGAAAAATATGTATTATATATCAAAATCTCTAGAAAAAAAGATCTATCAATTAAACCTATTATCCTATTTTATTAAACAAGTTAAATTAAAATATATTATTATTTAGTAATTATTTTATTAAGAATAAATTGTAGAAAGAGATATTTTATTCATTTTAAATCATAAAAATATAAATAATATATCAAAAATTTCAGAAACATAAAATCTACAATTTAAAACTATTATTATATATTTTTAAGTAAATATTAAAAGGTTTTACTATTTATCTTATTTTATATAAGTAATTAAACTTAGACAATTCATATTTTGTTATTTATAAATCATAAAAATACATATAGTATACCCAAATGATAACAAAAATAATAACTACAAGTTAAAAATATAATAATACATTTTTATGTAAATATAAATTAATACTCTAATAACTTGAATTTAAACCTATTTCCTTAATTCATAATTCATAAAAGGATATAAAAAGTTGCTAATATTTCTAATACTTTCCATTAAAAGTCTAATAATATTATTAGTGTTAAGTATTGCTAGTGTGAAGTTAAAATAATTCCAAAACATCTTAAATGTGTTTTCTTAATTATCATTCTAAAATAAGTGTATATTAATTTTCCAAAAGGATTAAATTCATTTATAAAACCATCAAAAATAGTATTATTAACTTACTAAATGTTATCACCATCATTTCTTTTACAAGTAATAATTTCACTCAAAATCTAAGAGTAATTCTAAAATAGTTTAAGCAACACAATTTTTGTGTTATAAATTTTACCCACTAACTATTAAATAGATAAATGATTCCATCCAATTATAATGTTAAGAAAACACTACTCAAATAGAAGTATTACTACTCTTAATTAATATCTAGGAAGCCTTATGAAGTGAACAAATTATAATATCGTATAATATCAAGGATAGACAAGTATTAAGTATATGCAACCCACTTAACTTAATGTTTCTTTCATAATAACACGGGTTAAGAGAAAACCATAGGGGTTCCTATTCATCAAGTTAAATTACTTTACTTTGTAAAGTATTCTTTTCTTCAAAAATTATTCTTCTAAGATATCTTAAAAATAATCCTTAAGCATTTCTGTAAATGCTCAATAGAATAACAAATCTTTAAATAAGAAGTCTTTTGAAAGTCATTCAACACTTGGGTGTTCTATTATTATATGTTACTTTATTATACTTACATGTTGTTTCACACACTCTCACAAGCCTTAATAAGAAGCACATGTGTGAAACAAATCTAAAAGGGCAACACATTCTAAAGAAACCATTTCTAGTTTCCAAACCCTATATCATCAACATTTATTCCTTGGATTCGGGTTTATCAAATTGCATTACATTGCTTATGCATAATAGCAGCTTGCTTCTTTAAACAGTAGTACTAATCGGACCAATAATGTTGTTTTCAGGTATTGGATCTTCTATTGTCTTAAAGACCGTGATTGCATAATCTTGTAATCACAAAAGGCAAGTTCACACTTGCTCATGTCCTTTGTTTTTTCTATCAAGTATTTGCAAATCCAATGTTGTCATCACCTGCATTTCAAAAAGGTCATAAAACACTATCTTCATAATGATATGATTATGTGTTATTTACCATATGGTAATAACCTACTATTACAGTTCTGGTGGTAAAGGAACATAATACCTAGGATTTAACAACCAATGTTGCAAGTGATTCTTGTGCCCTATAATATGTGTTAACCATAAGACTTGGAATGGGACGGTAAAGTCATCTAGATCTTCTTCCTTTCGCATGCCATGGAAAATGTTATGGGTGTTGTGTAAGTTGCAGATCATTGGTAAAGACGTTTATTCGGGGGAAGCCTACCTTGGATCTAGGCATATAAAAGGCAGATTTATAGTGTTTATGGTTGTCGTGCATATCAGACTAAGGAAAGTGGTATTACCGGGGGAAAGTCTACCTTGAGTTCTAATAGTACAACAATTGCAGTTATGCAGGGTCATGAAGAAGGGTAGCGAATGGCTTGGATCTTAGACTAGGCCTCATACCAAGGAAGTGTGAACGAGATTCACGGCCCGGATGTGCAACAAGTCTAAGATATCTTATGGTAAAGTAACACACATCTGTAGAGTGTACAAAACTGTGACATGTTACTTCATGTTCCGGGAAGGAGCTACGAGCGCAGCAGGAAAGGAACTCCACGAAGTTCTATTAAACCTGTGAAGGCTGACGGACATAGTTTTTCAGAATAAAAGCAGCCTTTGAAGAAATGTTTATAAAAACCTGCATAACCTACGAACTATGGTCTATGGATGTACATAGTGCATCTGAAAGGGCATGGATGCCCCCATGTGTGGTTTTGGTAATTAATGACAATATCTATGGACGTGTAAATTGAGTTCCACTTGTAGGTTTGTACATTGGCATCGCTTGGGCCATGTGTTGGTATCAAAGATGAAGAAATGGAGAAGGATGATAAGAAATGTCCAAGGGCTATGTTACCATTGGAATCATGAAGAAAGAAGGAGCTTGAAGGTTGATCAAGACAAGTGCAAATAGTTGAATCTCGTTGGATCAACTCTCAAGAAGGGATGAAGAAGGGAAAGCTCAAGATGCGCCAACTCTAGAAGATCTCATGCTTGATGATTCCCATCCTCGGTGGTCATGGAGTGATGAAGACAAGTTCAAAGAAGAGGTTTCCCCATGGAGTATGGGGAAGAAATTTGCAAGTCTTCATCAAGCAAGAGGGAGCGAGAGCAAACAATAAAGGTGTTCCATCTTGATAAGAACAAGACGGTCTACATCAAGTTCAAGTGGAATGCTCAAGGCGAAGGTATGATCTTGATAGGGATTCTTTTTGTCGGTCTCGTGTTGTTAGTTGGGAGACCGGGTTTAGGATAGATAACCGTACTATCAAGAGGGGCTCTCGAGTGAGTGTCTTGATCGCGTCGTTTGGAGAGAGCTCAAACCCTTGCATACATAGCATCATATTTCTTGGTTGTTAGTTGGATCTTGTCCATGAGAGGATCTAGAGATTGTGGTTCTCATCATAACAAGCTCTAGTTCATCACATAAGGTTTTCCCTTGCATATCTTATTGCAGTTTTTGATCTTGTGAGTTTTTCGGCTCCACACTTTGGGAGATACATCACATATATATTCATGGTATTTTATCCCTTGGTGATACCCAATATTTCGTTATCTTTCCAACAAAATTAGTTTCATCTCATTTGGAGTTCGGATGCAAAAGTTATTGCAGTTTTGGTTTCTCGAGTTTCCTTGACCGGAAGTTCCGGCTGGCCATCGGTAGTACCTCTAGGGCATTTTGCCACCGGTAGTTCTGGTGGAATTTCTGGTCCTTCTTCCGCTCAACTTCTGTATCCTATCCGTCTGGTTGGTCTAATTTAGCGGAATCTGGACAAGAAGTTCCACTAGAAATACCGCCCGGGCCTTATTGCCGCCGGTAGTACCGATTGAAATTCCGGCTCCACTTCCGCTCATGTACTGTAACCTCGTTGTTTTATGTGCTCTATTTATCAGATCTTTGGTCAGAATTTTTGGCGGTGGTACCAGTCTCAGGGGAAGTTCCGGGTGGACCGGTGGAAGTTTTGGCCAGGGTCATTTTTCCATCTCTCACATCACAGCTTTCTGACCACTGGCTGGGTGCCACCGGAAGTTCCGGCTTCCCACCAAAAGTTCTGGCATGGGTCGTTAATTCCCAAACTGTCAGATCTGGGAGCCCTTTAAAAGGGGCACCTCTTTCCCTTCATTAAAAAGGCCCTTTTCTTGGTTCTTGGATTTCTCTCTCTCCTCCATTGTTGACCTTGAAGATATTTCCCTATCCCCTTTCCCTTCCTATAATTCTTGCATCTTTTTGAGGGATTTGAGGGAGGAGATCTATATCTACAATCCCCCAAACCAAATCCCTTCTTTATGAAGGAATCATTGGGATCTAGATCTTGGAGAATTTTGTCTCCTCTTGTGTTCTTCCTCCCTTATTCCCCCAATAGCTTTTGTAGCTTGTTGCAATTTGGGAGTGAAGTACTTTCCCTTGCATTTTTTCATAGGTTTGAGTTCTCCATGGAGATTCGGTGAATCCAAGCTTGTGGGCTTGTTTCTCTTGGGTTCTTGGAATCCTAGACGGTTGTGGTTGGTGTGTTGACTTCTTATGGCCTCCATTGTGGAGTGGCCTCAAGCTTGTGGCATGTTGTGGCTTTGATTCATTTTGTGGATTTGTTGTTGGGAGCCTCCAATTGACTTGTGGAGATATCCCCAACCTTGTACGGGTTTTGGTGACCGCCCTCAAGTGTCCCTTAGTGGATCGTGAGTAGGCCTTTGTGGCGAGCTCACGGGAGAATAGGGTGATCCTTTTGTGGCATCGATGTGTTGTGTGCCTTCGCATCTTGTGTTGAGTCCTTGTGTGGTGTTGGGTGAGCATCGAGCCACCACACCTCAAGGTGAGCCATTTGTGGCATTCAAGGAGCATTGCACCATCGCACCTCTCTAACAAAGACGTAGCTTCTTTGGAAGTGAACTTCGGGATAAAAATCATTGTCTCCGTGTCCATCAGTTATCTCTCAACCGAGCCTTTTACTTATGCATTTTACTTTGTGATAGCCATCATGCTTGAAGTATTTTACCTTGCTATCACCTTATTGCTTGTATTGCTTAGCATAAGTTGTTGGTGCACTTAACTGAACCTAGTAGTTATGTTTTGTGCTCAATAAATTAAACGTTAGTTTTTATTTCGCATTTATTTGAGCCTAAATCGTAATATTTTTAAAAGCCTATTCACCCCCCCTCTAGGCGACATACATTGCAATTTCAGCATCAAACACTCCTTTTTAGTGAAATTTTTGAATACGCTCGTACTCAACCATATCTTCTTAACCCTTTCTAAATTCTAAAATCGATGAAGACGTCGTCAACATCAACAGACTCTTAAAGGAATCATCATTAAAAGCTCAAGCCCTTCAATAACGTCAATGGATACATTATATTCATCAACTGAAGTGAAGACAGAGTTGCTAAATAGATAGGGGTATAATATCTAGCCAAAGAACCTACTTCTGTAGAGCAATGCAATAGCAGCATTTTCAAGCCAGTTAGTTTAGATGCTAGTCTATTAGTATGATAGTTATGAGTTGTTATTTCTGGTTCTTCTTTGTAAGAAGTTGATTTCTCTCTCTATAACCTAGAGTGTTCTCTGAATATTTTGTAAAGAGTTGAGTTGTAACCTACAATCATGTTTCTGTTGTATCACTCTGAGAGATATAATACTAGTGGAACGTTGTTTCATTGGTGTTATGTAAACGACTATAGTGTACTACATCATGCAATGGTATGATGGGTCACTGCACTTCTCTGGTGTGCTGGTTCTTTAGGACATAGCACGACGACTTTACGTCCGTCTACTACAACAAGCTCTATGTTGGTGTGTTATTGATGCATCATAGGGAGACCCCAAGAGCAAGGTGTGATGAGCACAGCAGCAAGTTTTCCCTCAGTAAGAAACCGAGGTTATCGAACCAGTAGGAGGAAGGAAATGACTCAAAGGTGTTGCTACGAACTTGGATAACTGCACAACACAAACTCAAGACTTTGCTCCAACGAACAGTGAGGTTGTCAATCTCATCGGTTGTTGTAACAAAGGATTAACTATATGGTGTGGAAGGTAACAGTGGTTTGCAACAGGTAAACAGTAATAGTGGAAGATGTATCAATGGTAAAGATTGGACCGGGGTCCATAGTTCACTAGAGGTTCTCTCCTTAATAAACAAACATGGCATGCTGGGTAAACAAATTACAACAGGGCAATTGACAGGACTGAGCAAGGCATAACAATGCAATACTAGACATTCATGATCCTATGAGATTCGATTGGGCAATACAACAAGATAGATAGACCACCATCCAATGGCATCTATGACTACAAATCCACCTTCAGGTTATCATCCCAACATCCTCCAGTATTAAGTTGCAAGCAACAGATAACTGCTTTAAGAAAAGTGTGTAAGGTAAACAATCCACTTGTTCCATGAAAAAGAGACCATTGTTTTCTCCCTAGTGGCAACAACACATCTACAACCTTAGAGATTTATGTCACTTACCTTAGATGAAATAGAGGCATGAACCCACTATCTAGCATAAATACCCCCTCTTGGAGTCACTAGCATCTACTTGGCCAAGATAGCTACTAGAAACAGAGAGCATGCAAGATCACAAACAACACAAACATGATATAATCAATAAGACAAAACCATTAATCAATCTGACATAATAATCCCAATATCCATTGGATCCTCGCAAACACAACATGCATGATTACAAATAGATGATCTTGATCATGAACGGAGCTCACAAGATCTAAACATGATAGCACAAAGGAGGAGATACAACCATCTAGCTACTACATGGATCCGTAGTCTAAAGTGGAATTACTCACGCTTCATACCGGAGGTTGGCATGATGAAGAAGAAGGCCTCCAGGATGATCTCCCCTCCAGCAGGGTGCAGGGATAAGCTTCAGATCCCCCCTCCAATCTAGGGATGATGGTGGCGGCGGCTACATACGGTTTCGTGGAATATTGATCGGGCGCTTAGGGTTTCTGCATCGGGGGTGTTTATAGGCGAAGAGGCGAGGCAGGGGCGTCCAGGGTGGTCACACACCCCCAGGCGTGGCTAGAGTTAGCCCGCGCCGCTAGGGGGTGTGGCCCCTGGTGCCTCCCCTCCGTCTCGTATTCTGGCTCCGTGTTCCCCACGGTAAAATATTGACTTTGGCTTTTGTCCCGTCCAATTCCAAGAATATTGATTTTCTGCCTTTCTGGAACCAAAAACATAAGAAAACATGCAACTGGAACTGTGGCATCTTGTTAATAGGTTAGTACCAGAAAACATATAAAGACACCTCAAAGTGTAGACAAAGCAAAGAAAAGTAGATACTAAACAAGCATGCATGGAACATCAAAAATTATAGATATGTTTCCAACGTATTAAGCATCCCCAAGCTTAACTCCTTCTCGTCCTCGAGTAGGTAAGTGATAACAAGAATAATTTTTTAGGTGACATGCACCATCAAAATCAAGATCAAACCATTTGCAAGCATTGAAAGCTGGGATCAAAGAACTCTAAATATGAGCATGAAAGATGGAGTTCTAACAGTAAGACAAAGTAACTATGCATGCAACATGAAATGCTACAAACAAAGATAATGAATAACATGCATTGAAGAATGTTTGTTTGTTTCACATACAGAAAACATGGCATAGTGGCATTCAGCTTGTCCCTCATGGAGTAGCAAATAGATGCATAGGACACCTTCAAAGTTCATAAGAGTGACTAGATACAAATAGCACAAGAGCAAGTAATATCTACAATATGCATCAATCAATAAGTTTTGGGAGAATGCACATAGAACTAAGAATGGCTACTATGCTCTCTTAACTGGTGCCTAAGGATAGAAGGTGAAGACTCAGTATAATGGTGGAAGAAAGGCCCTTCATAAAGGGAAGCGGGGATTTCAAGTATGAAATAGAGCTTCCAAAAATTATGGTACTTGTTATCTTTCAGCTCTCATTGCCCCTATCATAAGCATCTTGAAGTGATTAAGGTTAAAGTGAACAAACTATGGAGTATATGCTTGACAAAGTATAAGTTGGCAATCTCATGTCCCTTGAATATGAGGGTCGCACCTCATGCTACTCAACTTTGGTCACCTGTAAGTTCTTGTCATAGTAAGTACATGTGTATCATATAGAACCTGTTGGAGATATGCCCTAGAGGCAATAATAAATGTAGTTATTATTATATCTTTGTGTTTATGATAAATGTTTACATTCATGCTATAATAGTATTAACAAGGAAACATTGATACTTGTGTGATTTGTAAACTTAATTTGAAGTCCCTAGTATAGCCTCTATACTTCACTAGCTTGTTGGTTGATAGATGATTGTGGTTTCCCTATCATGAACATTGAGATGTTATCAACAACAAGATCATATCGTTAGGAGAATGATATGGTGGACATACTCCTATAGATAAGCGTAGCATAAAGATCAAGTCATTTCAATAGTTCAATTGCTATATGCTTTCTGATACATAGTAACCTAATTCCTTCGACCATGAGATCATGCATATCACCTTTACCGGATGGATGCTTTGATAACATCAAACACCACACCATAACTGGGTGGCTATAAAGGTGGCATTGAGTGTTCGGAAAGTATTGGTTGAGACACATGGATCAAGAGTGGGATTTGTCCATCCATATGACGGATAGATATACTCTGGGACCTCTCGGTGGAATGTCATCCAATTAGCTTGCAAGCATGTGACTGGCTCACAAGGGATCACATATCACGGGAACGAGAAAAGAGTACTTATCGGTAACGAGGTTGAACTAGGTATGCAGAGATACCGACGATCATGACCTCGGATAAGTAAACTATCGTGAGACAAAGGGAAATTGGTATCGTATGTAAGTGGTTCATTCGATCGCAAAGTAATCGTAGAAATATGTGGGAGCCATATGAATTTCCAGATTCCTCTATTGGTTATTGTTCGGAGAAGTGTCTCGATCATGTCCGCATAATTCACGAACCGTAGGGAGACACACTTAAGGATTCGACGTTGTTTGAGTAGTTATGGTATTATGAGAAAGAGACCGAATGTTGTTCGGAGTCTCGGATGGGATCCGGGATATCACGAGGTGATCCGGAATGGTCCGGAGAATAAGATTCATATAAGGAAAGTCCCGTTTCGGAGTTCGGAAATGATTCCGGTGTTTTCATCGGGAATGTTCTAGAAGGTTCCGGAATGTCCGACACTCCGGGGGGGAAGGGGTACATGAATGTGTCATTACATATTGGAATGATTGCATCATGTACTAAGTGTTCTCGCTGTTCCAAATAAAGGATTAAATTGAATCCTAAACTGAAAAGTCAAATAGCAAGTTTGAAAAGTCAAACGGCTAAAACAGGAAAGAGAGGGAAAGAGGAAAGAGGGGGCAAAACCGAGTTGGGGAGGGAATCCCTCCTCCAACCGGCGGCGCCTCCACCAGGCCGAGTTGGGGAGGGACTCCCCTCCCTCCCCTGGCGCGCCGGCCCCCTCCACCTATAAAAGGAGGGGCAGGGCCTCCTCCTCTAGACACACAAGTTCCTATCCTCTAATCTAAATCCTAGCCCTAGACTCCGGTTTAGAGCCGTTTTGGTTTAGAGCTTCTAATTGCCCTAGCCTTCGGATTAGAGCCTTCTAATTGGTGTGTCTAAACCCTAGACCACTAATAGTTCTCTCTCATACTCCACCATACTCGCTCCGACTTAAGGCGAAGCCCTGCGGGATCTCCCCTCTACTTCCGGTACCACGCCGTTGTGCTGCCGGAATCGCGAGGAGAGTGCTACAACCTCCGCTGCCTGCTGGAACAAGGGAGAGGAAGGTCTTCATCGAGTACCGAACGTGTGACCGACTGCGGGAGTGCTGCCAGAACGCAGCGCCGGAAGGATCGTCTACGCGATCTTGAGATCGGGAAGAGTACGACTACATCACCCACGAGAATCCGCTCTCGTTAAACACTTTGGAATCTTCGAGGGTAAGTTATTCCATCGACTCGTTGCTACAATCTAGTAGATAGATCTTGGCTTGTTTGTTTGTATGCGATAGAAAATTTTTGTTTTCCATGCTACGAAACCCTAGAGTGGTATCAGAGCCGTGTCTATATGTAGATCTGTTGCACGAGTAGAACACAATGGTCATTGTGGGCGTTGATGCTTTTATTGTCGATTGCTTCTTGTGTACTTTTCATCTTGCGGTATGTTGGGATGAAGCGGCCCGGGCTAACCTTACATGACATCGTTCATGAGACTTGCTCCACGCTTGACATGCAACTTGTATTGCATAAGTGGCTTTGCGGGTGCCTGTTTCTCCTAGCATAGTTAAGATCCAATTTACAACGGGTGATTAACAATACTAGTATCAATGTTGTGGTTCATGTTCGTAAGTTAGAACGACACTTATAGAAAGCCCCAAACCACGTAAAACATGCAAAGAAAGTAGAGGCGTCTAACTTTGTTTTGCAGGGGTGTGCAGTGATGTGATATGGCCATGATTGTGATTTTGATGTATGCAATGTTCCTTATTGTAAGTTGGCAACCGGCAGGAGCCATATGGTTGTCTTTAATTTATGTTAAGACCCGCGTGTCTATTCAAAGTAGTTGTAATAGTTGAAGCCGGTGGACGACAACCATGGATAGGCGTCATTGACCTTGATGCAATGCCGGTGATGATGGAGATCATGTTCGTGCTTGAAGATGGAGATCGGAAGCACAAAAAAGAAAGGCCATATCATATCACATATATATATTGAATTGCATGTGATGTTAATCCTTTATGCATCTTGTATTGCTTAGTAGACGACGGTAGCATTATAAGATGATCCCTCATGCACATGAATTTCAAGTCATAGAGTGTTCACCCTTAGTTAGCACCGTTGCTAAAACTTGTTGTTTCGAAGCACCACGTGATGATAGGGTGTGTTAGATTCTGCAAGTGTATACAATGTGAGCAAGCCAGATTTGCTCATGCGGAAACTAAGGTTTGATCTTGATGAGCTTAGCATGTACAGACATGGTCTCGGAACACGGATCACCGAAAGGTAAAGCATGAATCATATAGTAGATATGATGAACATGACGATTGTTCGCCATTGAAACTATATCAACTCTCATGATGATCGGTGTTGATATGGTGGATTTGTTTCGTGTGATCACTAAAACAATGTGAGGGATATTGTTTTGAGTGGAAGTTCACCTAGATTAACTTTATTAATTAATTTGAACTCAATTTGTCATAAACTTAGTCTAAACTATTGCAAATATGTCGTAGATCAATGGCAGCCCCTACCATCAATTTTAATGCATTCCTAGAGAAAGAAAAGTTGAAAAACAATGGAAGAAACTTCGTGGATTGGTTCCGCAATTTGAGGATTGTCCTCACAGCTGGTAATTTGACCTATGTGCTGGATGCACCGCTGGGTGACCCACCTGCAGATGATGCTCCCGATGAAGTAAAGAATGTTTACCTTGCTCGGAAGAATCAGTACTCCATAGTTCAGTGTGCTATCTTGTATGGTTTGGAATCGGAGCTTCAGAAAAGGTTTTGAGACTCATGCGGCAATTGAAAGCTATGAGGCTTCTGAAAAGTTCTTTAACTGCAAGATGGAAGATGGCAGCTCCGTCAGTGAGCATGTGCTTAAGATGTCTGGGCACGCAAACAAACTTCAAAGCTTGGGTATAGTGATTCCTAATGCTTTGGGGATTTACCGTGTCCTCCAATCACTACCACCAAGTTACAAGAACTTTGTGATGAACTACAACATGCAGAACATGAACAAGACGTTGCCAGAACTCTTTGCCATGTTGAAATCTGCAGAAGTGGAGATCAAGAAAGAGCACCAAGTGTTGTTGGTCAATAAGACCACCAAATTCAAGAAAGGCAAGTCTAAGCAAAAGGGACACTTCAAGAAGGGTGGTAAGAAAGTTACCACGCCAGCGAAGAAGACCAAGGCTGGACCTAAGCCTGATACTGAGTGCTTTTACTACAAGGGAGAAGGTCACTGGAAGCGGAATTGCCCAAAGTACTTGGCGGATTTGAAGAACGGCAACATCAAGAAGAAAGGTATATCTGATATACATGTTATTGATGTGTATCTCACTAGTACTCGGGTACTGGTTCGGTTGCTCATATTTGTAACTCGAAACAGGTGCTGCAGAATAAACGGAAGCTAGCGAAGAACGAGGTGACGATGCGCGTGGGAAATGGATCAAAGGTTAATGTGATCGCGGTCGGCACGCTACCCCTTCATCTACCATCAGGATTAGTTTTATACTTAAATAATTGTTATTTGGTGCCTGCGTTGAGCATGAACATTATATCGGGATCTTGTTTATTGCGAGACGGTTACTTGTTTAAGTCCGAGAATAATGGTTGTTCGATTTATATGAGTAATATGTTTTATGCACATGCACCTTTGATAGATGGTCTATTCTTATTGAATCTCGATAGTGGAAATACACATATCAACAACATTGAGGCTAAACGTTTGAAATCAAGCGATAATTCGACCTATATGTGGCACTGTCGTCTTGGTCACATTGGAGTGAAACGTATGAAGAAACTCCATTCCGATGGACTTCTTGAATCACTTGATTTTGAATCACTTGAAAGATGTGAAGCATGTCTGATGGGAAAAATGACTAAGACTCCATTTTCTGGTATGATGGAGCGAGCTACGGACTTATTGGAAATCATACATACCGATGTGTGTGGTCCAATGAGTGTAGCATCGCGCGGTGGTTATCGTTATGTTCTTACCTTCACGGATGACTTGAGTAGATATGGGTATATCTATTTCATGAAACATAAGTCCGAAACTTTCGAGAAGTTTAAGGAGTTTCAAAGTGAGGTAGAGAATCAACGTAACAAGAAGATTAAATTTCTACGTTCTGGTCGTGGAGGTGAATATCTAAGTTACGAGTTTGGCGAGCATTTGAAGAAATGCGGAATACTTTCACAATTGACACCGCCGGGAACACCACAGCGTAATGGTGTGTCCGAACGTCGTAATCGAACTCTCTTAGATATGGTTCATTCTATGATGTCACTTACAGATTTACCGCTATCATTTTGGGGTTATGCATTAGAAACAGCCGCATTCACTTTAAATAGGGCACCATCTAAATCCGTTGAAACGACACCGTATGAATTATGGTTTGGGAAGAAACCTAAATTGTCGTTCCTTAAAGTTTGGGGATGCGAAGCCTATGTAAAGAAGTTACAGCCGGATAAGCTTGAACCCAAAGCGGAAAAATGCGTCTTCATAGGATACCCGAAGGAAACTATTGGGTATACCTTCTATCATAGATCCAAAGGCAAAATCTTTGTTGCCAAGAATGGATCCTTTCTAGAGAAGGAATTTCTCTCGAAAGAAGTGACTGGAAGGAAAGTAGAACTCGATGAGGTTGTCGAACCTTCTCTCAAAATTGCGAGTAGCGCAGCACCGGAAGAAGTTCCTGTGGTGCCTGCACCAATAAGAGAGGAAGCTAATGATGGTGATCATGAAACTTCGGTTGAAGTTACTACAGAGCCTCGGAGGTCAACGAGAACTCGTACCACTCCAGATTGGTATAATTCCGTTATGAATGTCATGTTGGTGGACAACACTGATGACCCCGAGACATATGAGGAAGCGATGATGAGCCCAGATTCCAATAAATGGCAAGAGCCATGAAATCCGAGATTGGATCCATGTACGAAAACCAAGTATGGACTTTGGTGGACTTACAGGATGGCCGGAAGGCTGTCGAGAACAAATGGATTTTCAAGAAGAAAACAGATGCTGATGGTAATGTTACTGTCTATAAAGCTCGACTTGTCGCAAAAGGGTTTCGACAAATTCAAGGAGTTGACTACGATGAGACTTTCTCACCAGTAGCGAAGCTAAAGTCTGTAAGGATTATGTTAGCAATCGCTGCATATTATGATTATGAGATATGGCAGATGGATGTCAAAACAGCATTCCTCAATGGAGATATTGATGAAGAGTTGTATATGATGCAACCCAAAGGTTTTGTCGATCCTAAAGATGCTAACAAGGTATGCAAACTTCAACGGTCCATCTATGGATTGAAGCAAGCATCCCGAAGTTGGAATCAACGTTTTGATAAGGTAATCAAAAGTTTTGGTTTTATACAAACTTATGGAGAAGCTTGTATTTACAAGAAAGTGAGTGGGAGCTCTGTAGCATTCTTAATACTATATGTGGATGACATATTGTTGATTGGGAATGATGTAGACCTTCTTAATAGTGTCAAAGAATATTTGAATAATAGTTTTTCAATGAAGGATCTTGGCGAAGCAGCTTACATATTAGGCATAAAGATTTATAGAGATAGATCGAAACGCCAAATATCATTGTCACAGAGTACATATTTGGACAAAGTTCTAAAGAGGTTTGGAATGGAAGAAAGCAAGAAAGGGTTCTTGCCCATGTTGCCCAATACGACCTTGAGTAAAACTCAAAGTCCGACATCGGCAGAAGATAGAGAAAGGATGAGTAAGACTCCCTATGCCTCAGCCATAGGATCTCTAATGTATGCCATGCTATGTACTAGACCCGACATTGCATATGCTGTTAGTTTAACTAGCAGATATCAAAGTGATCCAGGAGTGGATCATTGGACAGCGGTCAAAAACATCCTTAAGTACTTGAGAAGAACTAAGGATATGGTTCTTTCTTATGGAGGTGATGAACAGCTCGTTGTTAACGGTTACACCGATGCTAGTTGGAACACCGATCCGGATGATTCTAAATCACAATCCGGATACGTATTTATTTTGAATGGTGCAGTAGTTAGCTGGAGGAGTGCAAAGCAAAGCGTTGTGGCGAGATCTTCAACTGAATCGGAATACATTGCTGCTTCGGAGGCTTCACAAGAAGCGATATGGATGAAAGAGTTCACTACAGATCTGGGTGTGGTTCCTAGTGCGCTGGACCCAATGTCTATCTACTGTGATAACATGGGCGCCATAGCCAATGTGCAAGAACCAAGGTCACACAAGAAGCTGAAGCACATCAAGCTACGTTTTCACGCTATTCGAGAACATATCCAGGATGGGGATATAAAGATTTGCAAAGTACACACAGATCTGAATGTGGCGGATCCGTTGACTAAACCTCTCCCGAGGGCAAAACATGACCAACACCAAACTGCCATGGGTGTTCGGTATATTACCATGTAATCTAGATTAGATGACTCTAGTGCAAGTGGGAGACTGTTGGAGATATGCCCTAGAGGCAATAATAAATGTAGTTATTATTATATCTTTGTGTTTATGATAAATGTTTACATTCATGCTATAATAGTATTAACAAGGAAACATTGATACTTGTGTGATTTGTAAACTTAATTTGAAGTCCCTAGTATAGCCTCTATACTTCACTAGCTTGTTGGTTGATAGATGATTGTGGTTTCCCTATCATGAACATTGAGATGTTATCAACAACAAGATCATATCGTTAGGAGAATGATATGGTGGACATACTCCTATAGATAAGCGTAGCATAAAGATCAAGTCATTTCAATAGTTCAATTGTTATATGCTTTCTGATACATAGTAACCTAATTCCTTCGACCATGAGATCATGCATATCACCTTTACCGGATGGATGCTTTGATGACATCAAACACCACACCGTAACTGGGTGGCTATAAAGGTGGCATTGAGTGTTCGGAAAGTATTGGTTGAGACACATGGATCAAGAGTGGGATTTGTCCATCCATATGACGGATAGATATACTCTGGGCCCTCTCGGTGGAATGTCATCCAATTAGCTTGCAAGCATGTGACTGGCTCACAAGGGATCACATATCACGGGAACGAGAAAAGAGTACTTATCGGTAACGAGGTTGAACTAGGTATGCAGAGATACCGACGATCATGACCTCGGATAAGTAAACTATCGTGAGACAAAGGGAAATTGGTATCGTATGTAAGTGGTTCATTCGATCGCAAAGTAATCGTAGAAATATGTGGGAGCCATATGAATTTCCAGATTCCTCTATTGGTTATTGTTCGGAGAAGTGTCTCGATCATGTCCGCATAATTCACGAACCGTAGGGAGACACACTTAAGGATTCGACGTTGTTTGAGTAGTTATGGTATTATGAGAAAGAGACCGAATGTTGTTCGGAGTCTCGGATGGGATCCGGGATATCACGAGGTGATCCAGAATGGTCCGGAGAATAAGATTCATATAAGGAAAGTCCCGTTTCGGAGTTCGGAAATGATTCCGGTGTTTTCATCGGGAATGTTCTAGAAGGTTCCAGAATGTCCGGCACTCCGGGGGGGAAGGGGTACATGAATGTGTCATTACATATTGGAATGATTGCATCATGTACTAAGTGTTCTCGCTGTTCCAAATAAAGGATTAAATTGAATCCTAAACTGAAAAGTCAAATAGCAAGTTTGAAAAGTCAAACGGCTAAAACAGGAAAGAGAGGGAAAGAGGAAAGAGGGGGAAAAACCGAGTTGGGGAGGGAATCCCTCCTCCAACCGGTGGCGCCTCCACCAGGCCGAGTTGGGGAGGGACTCCCCTCCCTCCCCTGGCGCGCCGGCCCCCTCCACCTATAAAAGGAGGGGCATGGCCTCCTCCTCTAGACACACAAGTTCCTATCCTCTAATCTAAATCCTAGCCCTAGACTCCGGTTTAGAGCCGTTTTGGTTTAGAGCTTCTAATTGCCCTAGCCTTCGGATTAGAGCCTTCGAATTGGTGTGTCTAAACCCTAGACCACTAATAGTTCTCTCTCATACTCCACCATACTCGCTCCGGCTTAAGGCGAAACCCTGCGGGATCTCCCCTCTACTTCCGGTACCACGCCGTTGTGCTGCCGGAATCGCGAGGAGAGTGCTACAACCTCTGCTGCCTGCTAGAACAAGGGAGAGGAAGGTCTTCGTCGAGTACCGAATGTGTGACCGACTGCGGGAGTGCTGCCGGAACGCAGCGCCGGAAGGATCGTCTACGCGATCTTGAGATCGGGAAGAGTACGACTACATCACCCACGAGAATCCGCTCTCGTTAAACACTTTGGAATCTTCGAGGGTAAGTTATTCCATCGACTCGTTGCTACAATCTAGTAGATAGATCTTGGCTTGTTTGTTTGTATGCGATAGAAATTTTTTGTTTTCCATGCTACGAAACCCTAGAGAACCTCCAACGGGGTACCCCTTGCACATGATACAGGAGTCATCCCATAATCAAAATGACAAGGCAAGCAGACAATAAGCATCTCAGCAATCTTCTTATTTACCATGGGAAAATGGTGTTTTTTCTCTCTTTCCTCTTTTTTATATGTCTCTCTTTTTTATAAGAAGAAAGCTTTATAGATGTCATTATGGTGATGCTGCAAGTTTCCACCATGATTAGGCATGGCTTAGGCTAGCGGCCCAGGCGTTTCTCTAACACACATACATAACTCCATGGACTTACAAGCTCCCTTTTATTTCACACCAGCGACATCCATAGACAAAAGAGCATGATACCAACTGTGTACAAAGTACAAGTGCAATGTTGAAAGCGTTCCCCGTGACAGCACGGTTCTGCTAATTCCAACGTATAAGTGCAAGCATATAGAACATAGATGACACAATGGTTCAAGTTTATTAGGGGAAAGAAAAATAAAGTGTGCCATCAAGTTTGTGAGAGATTTAATCACTAAGTTTTCACATAACAAAATACTTTTTAATTGGAAGATAGATGAAAACAAGAATATACTTGGAATGGTGTAACACACCATGCATAGGAATTTATAGTGGACACTTTGGAATAACTTGGTTTCTTGGAAGTTGGATGCATGAGTAGAGTTTACTCAATACAAGTGGAGGCTAGCAAAAGACTGGGAGCAACCAACTAAGATAGCAATAATGGCCATAATCATGCAGAGCGACAAAACATTACTAATCAAAGCATAAAGTGGTACTACAAGTCAAGGACTAAATGATCATAGAGGCTATGGTGACTTGTTCATAGTCATAACATGGTGTGAGAATGTGCCAAGTTAACCCAAACAAAGCATCAAAGGAGAATACCACAATACTATGCTTTTGTATGCTAAAACAACGCATGATTCCTTCAAGGCAGACTAAGCAATCCCAATTGTTTGGAACTAGTCATGCTACAGCAATAATCACTAAGAATAAGGTCAAAACAACACCTATCATGACGTGATAAAGTCTAAGTCACAGTCAAAGCAAGCTCCTTCTTGTACTACTGAGTAAGAACTTACTACTCCTCTCCAACACCAATCAACTTATTTGCAACAACACAGCGGGAACGGGGGTCCAAACTACTTTATTCAAGCAAACTAGCCAAACCAAACAAAAACTAAAACGCTCCAAGAACAACACAACTTGTGCATGAAACAATAAAAACGAAGTGTCTAGAAAGACCTGAGGTTTTTATTGATGAAGAAGGGGATGCCTTGGGCATCCCCAAGCTTTGACTCTTGTACCTATTGAACATTTCTTGGGGTGACATGGGGTGGAATCCCCAATCTTGAGCTTTTGTCCATTCTTCATCTCATTACATCATTCTCTCTCTACACCTGAAATTTTTCCTTCATATAAAACATCACACAGTCTTCATTAGCAACATTAGTGTATACAAAAGATAATAGACCCTTCGATTTAGCTTTATAACAGAAAAACTTTCACTAAAAACATAAGATACTATAGAAAATCTCTCAAAAAGCTCAATTTCCAAAAAAGAATCCAAAAAGGAATCAATAAGAGGCAAATGCAAATAGTGGCAGAAATCTGTCAAAACAGACCAGCAGGTAGAAACCGATTTTTTCAAAGACCCTATGTTGCTCAAATCAAAACATGTTGAACTAACGAAAGTTAGATAACATACTGGGAGATTTATTGACAAAATATTAGCTCAATCCTACTTACATAGATTCCCCACGAATTTTTATGGTGGATCACAAAAATCTGTTTCGGGACAGCAACTCCCCAAATCTTACTTCCCTCTCATTAGAGGTTATTCTTGGCACAAAAAGCAAACAAAAAAGATAAGGAGAGGTCATTACTGAAGTAATAACTTCCAAGACTCAATAAAACTCTTGGTTTATCTCCCAACAAGTACTTTTCTTTAACGCCTTTAAGTTAGGCACAACAAGCAAGAATCAAGTATTTTCAAATGAATAATTAAGATCAAACCTTGCTTTCAAAGGAGGAGCAAAAAGAAATTCATATATCCTCATGGGGAAGTGTTAAATACCTTTCTTGAATGGAAATTGATATTTAATAGTGCCTTCTTTCATATCAATAATGGCACCAACAGTTCTAAGAAAAGGTCTTCCCAAAGTAATAGGAAAATAAGCATTGTATTCAACATCCACAACATAGAAATCAATAGGGACATAAGCATTTTTAACCATAATAAGAACATCATTAACACTCCCCATGAGTTTCTTCTTAGCATTATCATTAAGTGGGACATCCAAATAACAACCTTCCAAAGGTGGCAAATCAAGCATTTCATAAATCTTTCTAGGCATAATAGAGACACTAGAACCAAGGTCACATCAAGCCTTGAGATCAAAGTCATTCACTTGCATATTAATAATGGGTTCCCAACTATCTTCTACTTTCCTAGGAATAGAGGCTTTGTGTTTCAACTTCTCTTCCTTAATTTTAATAAGAGCATATGTAATGTGTTTGGTGAAAGCCACATTCATATCACTAGCATCAGGACTTCTAGCAAGCTTTTGTAGGAACATAATAACTTCAGAAATATTGCAACCATCAAGATCAAAATCAAACTTAGCATCAACTAGTTGTAGGCTCATTGGGTTTAGGCATTGTGGTAGGAGGAATAGGGACTTCTTGTGGTTTAGTGGCATTCATATTGGTGGTGGTGATAGTGCACACACTATTGCTTCTAGCAGTTTCAACTTCTCTCTCCCACTTGGCATGTAGTTGGGCTAACCGTCTTACATTTTCATCAACAGTAACTTGTATGGCGTGAGTAGAAGCAAAGGTACTTTCCAAAGTTTCAGGTTTAGCAGCCATTTTATTAATCAAAGAGGACTGTGCTTCATACAAAGAGGAAATATTTTTATCAGCACTCAAATTTTTTGACTGTAAAATAAGAATTTCTCTATTAAAATTCTCAAGCTGATGACTAATATTTTTCAAGATAGCAGATTGTTCTTCCATAGTTTTGGTGAATATCTTGTTTTGCTCATATTGCATCTGCATAAAGTTTTTAGTGGATCTTTCAACTTCTAGAATCCTATCTTCACTAGGCATTCCAGATCTACCATGATAAGTATTGCCATTATTAGGAGGATAAGGCCTATAGTTATTACCATAAGCATTGTTACCAAAATTATTGTTTCTAATGAATTTAAAATCAACTTGCTCTTCTTAAGCAACAAAAGAGGCTAAGGGAACATTATTAGGATCTAAAGGAGCTTTCCCATTAAAAAGCATAGCCATGATAACATCAATCTTACCACTCAAAGAGGAGGTTTCTTTAACAGAATTTACCTTCTTACCATGTGGAGCTCTCTCAGTGTGCCATTCAGAATAATTAACCATCATATTATTAAGGAGTTTTGTTGCAGCACCCAAGGTGATGGTCATAAAGGTACCTCCAGCAGCTGAATCCAACAGTTTTTTTGAAGAGAAGTTCAAACCTGCATAAAAAGTCTGGATAATCATCCAAGCAGTAAGTCCATGAGTGGGACAATTCTTAACCAAAGATTTCATTCTTTCCCAAGCCTGAGCAACATGTTCATTATCAACTTGTTTAAATTTCATAATACCACTTCTCATAGATATAATCTTAGCAGGAGGATATTATTTTCCGATAAAAGCATCTTTGCACTTAATCCAAGAATCAATAGTATTTCTAGCCAAGGATAGCAACCATTATTTAGCTTTTCCTCTCAAGGAGAAAGGAAACAACTTGAGATTAATAATATCTCCATCTACATCCTTATAGTTTTGCATCTCACAAAGTTCAACAAATTTATTGAGGTGGGCAGCAGCATCATCAGAACTAGCACCAGAAAATTGCTCTCATCACAAGATTCAACACAGCAGGCTTAATTTCATAAAAGGTAGCATCAGGAGCAGGTGGAGCAATAGGAGTACTTAGGAAATCATTGTTGTTTGTGCTAGTGAAGTCACACAACTTGGTGTTCTCAGCAGAGTTCATTTTGGCAAAAGTGGAGCAAGCCAACAGCAGCAGCAACTAGAGCGGGAACTAATTTTTTTGTTTGTTTTTTATAAGAGAAATCAAACCAAACTAAACTAATTTTTTGGAGTTTTTGATAAAAAGAGGCAACCAAAACCAAGCGAAATAAACTAAGCAAAACAAAAACAAATTAAAGAGAAAGGTTGTGAAGAACTCCCCTTGTGAAGACGTCCTTAGCCTCCCGGCAACGGCGCCAGAAAATCTTATTGGCGTGTTATTGACTCCTTGTTGGGAGACCCCAATAGCAAGGTGTGATGAGCACAGCAGCAAGTTTTCCCTCAGTAAGAAACCGAGGTTATCGAACCAGTAGGAGGAAGGAAACGACTCAAAGGTGTTGCTAGCAACTTGGAGACCTGCACAACATAAACTCAAGACTTTGCCCCAATGAACAGTGAGGTTGTCAATCTCACCGGTTGCTGTAACAAAGGATTAACTGTATGGTGTGGAAGGTAATAGTGGTTTGCAACAGGTAAACAGTAATAGTGGAAGATGTATCAATGGTAAAGATTGGACTGGGATCCATAGTTCACTAGAGGTGTTCTCCTTAAGAAACAAGCATGGCATGCTAGGTAAACAAATTACAACGGGGTAATTGACAGGATTGAGCAAGGCATGACAATGCAATACTAGACATTCATGATCCTATGAGATTCGATTGGGAAATACAACAAGATACATAGACCGCCATCCAACTACATCTATGACTAGAAATCCACCTTTAGGTTATCATCCGAACCCCCTCCAGTATTAAGTTGCAAGCAACAGATAACTGCTTTAAGAAAAGTGTGTAAGGTAAACAATCCACTTGTTCCATGAACAAGAGACCATTGTTTTCTGCCTAGTGGCAACAACACATCTACAACCTTAGAGATTTTTGTCACTTCCCTTAGATTAATTAGAGGCATGAACCCACTATCTAGCATAAATACCCCCTCTTGGAGTCACTAGCATCTACTTGTCCAAGATAGCTACTAGAAACGGAGAGCATGCAAGATCAAAAACAACACAGACATGATAGAATCAATAAGACAAAACCATTAATCAATCTGACATAATAATCTCAATATCCATCGGATCCCCGCAAACACAACATGCATGATTACAAATAGATGATCTTGATCATGAATGGAGCTCACATGATCTAAGCATGGTAGCACAAAGGAGGAGATACAACCATCTAGCTACTACATCGACCCGTAGTCTAAAGTGGAACTGCTCACGCTTCATACCGGAGGCTGGCATGATGAAGAAGAAGGCCTCCAGGATAATCTCCCCTCTAGCAGGGTGCTAGGAAGAGCTTCAGATCCCCCCGATCTAGGGACGATGGTGGTGGCGGCTACATACAATTTCACGGAATATTGATCGGGCCCTTAGGGTTTCTGCATCGGGGGGTCTTTATAGGCGAAGAGGCGAGGCAGGGGCGGCCAGGGTGGTCACACCCCCCAGGCGCGACTAGGGTTAGACCGCGCCTGAAAGAACATGTGGGCCCCCATGTGTGGTTTTGGTAATTAATGACAATCTTTATGGACTAATGTGTGTATTAAGTTGTACTTGTAGGAATTGTCCATTGGCTTCGCTTGGAGCATGTGTTGGCTTCAAGGTCGATGAAATAAGAATAATATGTGTTGTGCATGATCAAAATGAGACACCTATAGAAGATCTTATGTTTGATGCTTGCCATCCTCGGTGATGATGGTTCGATGATGTGGAATCAAGAAAGGCGTTCCATCTTGAGAAGGTCAAGTTAGTCTATATCGAGCTCAAGTGGAATGCTCAAGGCAAAGGTATAATCTTGATAGGTTTTCCCTTTTGCCGGTCTCGTATTGTGTGTGGGATACCGGGTTTAGCATAGATAGCCGTACTATCAAGAGGGGCTCTCGAATGAGTAACTCGATCACATCGTTCGGAGAGAGATCAAACCTTTGCATACTTGCATCATCGTATTTGGTTGTTATTTGGTCTTATTCATGAGATGATATAGAGCTTGTGGTTATCTCCATAACAAGCTCTTGTTCATCAAAATCGGATATTCCATCTATATCTTGTTGCAATTTTGATCTTGACAGCTTTCCGGTTTCTCACCAAGTGAGGTATATCACATCATTGCACATGTCATCCTCTTTCCAACGCAATTGGAATTGGGTCAATAGGAGCTCCCAATCAAAAGTTATCGCAGATTGAATTTTGTCTGTTATTCGGTTTAAAAAGAAAAAAGAGAAAGTTGTCTTCTGGGCCGTCCCATACTACCGGGCCTAGTACCGGACGAGCCTGGCGCGCGCAGCCCACTACTATCTGGCCCGGTTGCTGCGTCCGGTCCTACCAGACCGGTCCGGTAGTACTGTCCGGGTGGGCTGGTACTACGGGCCGGCCCATCCAGCTCGCCCAACCTGCTGGCTGCCCCTCCACTCCCGAGCCGCGCTGGCCCACTCCCACGCACCATCCCCGCGCCCCGCTGCCAGCCCATCCACTCGCGTCGCGTGCCCGTGCGCTTCCTTGTGTCACGCCGCCGTACGCTCGCTGCGCGCGCGTGCCGCGCTGACCGCATGGGCACCTTCCTCACTCGTGCCCCGCGCGCTGCTGCCGCTTGCCTGCCTGCTAGCCCCGCCTATCCCCACTCGCCAGCTCACACGCCTGCGGCCCCGCGCGCTGCCGCGATTTCTAATGCCGCTTTGCCCGCGCGCGCGTTGCTGTGGCCCCGCACTGGCCTGCAATGGACCCGCTTTCTCTCTCCCGCGCACGCGCACTCGCCCATTGCTCGCTCACTGCTTGGCTGCCAGGTAACCGGTACTACCGGATCAGACAGAAAAATGCACCAAACGGCTAGATTTTTGGGGCTCCTATTTAAGGCTTTGCCCATTTTCAGTTTAGGTTGCTTCTTCCTCTTCTATTAGGCTAAGCATTGTTCACACTTTCTCTAGATCTTGAAGCTTGCCTAATCTTTTCCCTCTGATCATTCTTGCCCATATTTGAGTGGAAGAGAGAGGAGAGCTAGATCCATGTTTTGACCTAACTGATTCATCTCTTTGTGAGTGCATCTTTGGGGATCTAGATTTTGGGAGATTTTGTGTCTCTCTTTGATTCCTCCTCTCTTGTTCCCCCAATAGCTTTAGTAGCTTTGTTGGAACTTGAGAGTGAGGGATTTGAGCACCTTTGTGGTGTTCTTGCCATTTGCATTTGGTGCATCGGTTTGAGTTCTCCTCGGAGGATTTGGTTCGTGTGACTCTTTGGAGCTTGTCCCTTTTGGGTTCTTGGAACCCTAGACGGTTTTGTGGCCTTGGTGGCATTGTGGCCTTGGTGGAGTTTGTTTAGGCCTTTGGTGGCGTTTGTTGGGAGCCTCCAATTAAATTGTGGAGAAGTGCCCCAACCTTGTGAGAGGTTCTGGTTGCCACCGACAAGTGCACTGATAGTGGAAGCATGGATCGATACCATTGGGGTGAGATTCACCGGAGAATAAGGGAGGCCTTTTGTGGCGTAGGTGGTTAGATACCACCCCCTCTCCAAACGAGACGTACTCCATGTTGGGAGGAACTCGGTAAAATATCGTCGTCCCCGCATGCCTCGGTTATCTCTATATCCGAGCTCTTTACTTATGCACTTTACATTGTGATAGCCTTCGTGCTTGAAGTAATATATATCTTGCTATCACATTGTTGCTTGTATTGCTTAGCATAAGTAATATATACATGAGCAAAACATGATCAGCACCTTAATGCCATGGGTGTTAGATTGTTGCCAGATGTAAACTAGATTATTGACTCTAGTGCAAGTGGGAGACTGTTGGAATTATGACCTAGAGGCAATGATAAAGATGTTATTGTTATAATTCTTGTTCATGATAAAGTTTATATTCCATGCTAGAATTGTATTAAGCGGAAACTTTGATACTTGTGTGGTTTATGAACAACACCGTGTCCCTAGTACGCCTCTATGGACTAGCTCATTGATTAATGAAGGTTGAAGGTTTCCTAACCATAGACATGAGTTGTCGATTAATAATGAGATCATGTCATTAGGAGAATGATATGATGGACAGACCCAAATTAAGCAGAGCAATTAGATCGTGTCATCGTGTTCATCTTTGTGAAGCTTTTTCTTCTGTCAAGTATTGTATTCCTTAGACCATGAGATAATACAACTCCCTGGTATCGTAAGAAAGCTTTGAGGTCATCAAACATCATCCTATGTGAGGGTGATCATAAAGGTGTCGCTCAGGTGATCGGAAAGTACTTGTTGGGTTGTATGTATTGAGATAGAATTTGTCCCTCCCGAGTCGGAGAGATATACTTCGGGCCCACTCGGTAATCGATATCAACACCGCTTGAAAGCACGTGGTTAAGGAGTTAATCACAAAGTGATATCGGATTATGGAACGAGTAAAGTACTTGCTGTGAACGAGATTGAACTAGGTATGTCGATACCAACGATCGAATCTCGGGCAAGTAAAATATCGCGTGACGAAGGGAATACATATATGGGATTAATTGAATCCTGGCATCGTGGTTCATCCGATATGATCATCGATGAATATGTGGGAGTAAATATGGGTTTCCAGATCCCGTTGTTGATTATTGATAGAAGATCATGTCTGCATATTCTCGAACCCGTAGGGTCACACACTTAACTTGCCTCGACGCTAGGATAGAATGGATAATTGGTTTATGAGTTTTTGTTCGGAGTCTCGGATGAGATCCAAGACATCACGAGAGGTTCCGGAATGGTCCGGAGAATAAGATTCATATAAAGGAAAGCAGTTTTTGGATTTCGGAATCGTTTCGGAGTATTCAGTATTGTACCAGAAGGTTCTAGAAGGTTCCAGAGTGGGACAAACGTGGGCCCACTTGTCGGGGGCCTGCGTGGGCCTAAGGGGTAGTTCCCTGGCCGCATTGGGCCAGGGGCACAAGGCCCCAAAGGCCCAGCCGGCCAGCCTAGGGGAAACCCTAGGGCAGATCTTCTAGAAGGAGGGGGGAAACTTGCCCCCCACTCCAACCCTTGGGGCCGCCGCCCTAGGGCTTGGAGGAGGGGCCAAGGGGGGCGGCCAGCCCCCTATATAAATATTGCAGGGGTGCACCCTCCCCCTCCCACTCCTCCAACCCTAGCTGCCGTCCTGCTGCCCTCCACCTCTCTCTCTCTCTCTCCCGACTGCGTGTAGGCGAAGCCCTGTCGCAGAAACTCTCCACCATAGCACCACGCCGTCGTGCTGCAGATCCAATCCATCTCTCCACCCCACTTGCTGGACCAAGGAAGGAGGATACGTCGCGGCACCGTACGTGTGCATCTCTTGGAGGCGCCGTCACTTGCGGCGTTGGATCGGATTGGATCGTGAGGAGGAGAAGGCTAGTTCGACTACATCAACCACGTTCTGTTGAACGTTTCCGCTGTGCGATTTCTTCAAGGGTATGAAGATATCATCTATCTATCTCATTGATTGCATATCCTAGATTATATCTTGGCTTTCTTGTTCGCATCCATAGAATTTTTTTGATTTACTATGCTTCGAAACCCTTTAGTGGTATCAGAGCTAGATCTATGCGTAGATGTGTTTCACGAGTAGAACGCAACATGCTTGTTGCGGGCGTTGATGTTTTCTGTTGCAAGCCTCTTGTTGTGTATTTCTTATGGCGCCGCATAGTGAGATCGAAGCGGTCCAGGCCAACTTTACGCGACCTCGTTCTGGAGATCGGCTCCGCACTTGACGTGTGGCTTATTCCACACATGCGGCTGGTGGATGCCAGTTTCTCTCACTATAGTAGTCATGGGATTTACACCAGATGTTAGCAACCATATCACCGTTGTGGTTTTCCGTAGGTAAGAATCGTTCTTAGCTTGTTACTCCCATAAGCCACGTAAAACATGCAACAGCAAAGTAGAGGCGTCTAACTTGTTTTGGTAGGGAGTGTTTTGTGATATGGTATGGCCCAACACATGATGTGTATGTTATATGCAATGATCATGTTTTGTAATATTTCACGACTTGCATGTCGATGATTTCACAACCGGCAGGAGCCATATGGTTGTCTTTATAATTGTGTATGACCAGTGTGTCAACTTCTTATACGGCATGTAATAGCTTTACTTTATCGCTAAGTAGTTAGCAATAGTTGTAGTTGCTATTCGTGGTGGAGGAAATCATGATGGAGGGATGGAGATCATGCTGGTGCGCACAAGATGGAGATCATTGCGCGGAGATTGGCCATACCATGTCACATAAAATTATATGCATGTGATGTTTATCCTTTTATGTATCTTATTATGCTTAGATCGCGACGGTAGCATGATTTTCCTCACTTAAAGATCAAGATAAAATTGTGTTCTCCCCATGTATGCACCGTTGTGAAAGTTCGTCGTGTTCAAGCACCTCGTGATGATCGGGTGCTATAAACTCTATGTTCACATACAACGGGTGCAAGCCAGTTTTGCACACGCGGAAATACCTTGGTTTGACTTGACGATCCTAGCATGTACAGACATGGCCTCGGAACACACGAACCGAAAGGTTAAGCATGAGTCATATGAATGATATGATCGACACTTTGTTGTCCACCATTGAAACCACATCTCTTCTCGTGAAGATCGGATTAGGTGTGGTGAATTTGGATCGTGTTCACTAAACAACTTGAGGGATGTTGAATTTAGTGGGAGTTCATCTAGTAATTTGATTAAGTTGAACTAGTTATCATGAACATAATCTAAATTGTATTTGCAAAATTTGTAGATCAAATGGCTAAGTCCAACTTCAACTTCAACGTTTTTGCTGAGAAAGAAAATCTTAAGAATAATGGGTCTAACTTCACCAACTGGTTCCGCAATCTGAGAATCATTCTCGCTGGCGGACAAAAGGACTATGTCCTTGAGAAAGCGCTAGGTGACGCCCCTGCTATTGATGCGCCGGCTGATGAAAAAGTTGTTTATCAGTCAAGCAAAGATGATTATGGAGTGATTAAGAGTACCATGTTGTTTGCTATGGAACCGGACCTTCAAAATCATTTTGAGGAGTTCGCCGGGCCCTTTGAGATACTTGAGGAACTGAAAACCATGTTTTAGACTCAGGCCCGTTCTGAGATATATGAGATCTCTGAGAAGTTCTTTAACTGCAAGATGGAGGAAGGGAGTTCCATTAGTGAGCACACCATTAAGATGTCGGGCTACACTCAACATCTTGAGCAACTGGACTGCAAGATTCCAGAAGAGCTCAAGATTGACAGAGTTCTACAATCACTCCCTCCTAGCTACAAAGGTTTTGTAGTTACTCACAATCAAATTGGTTCCACTGATACGATCACTGAGCTCTTCGCTAAGCTGAAAGCTACGGAGGTGGACATCAAGAAAGATAATCATGTGTTGATGGTCAACAAGACCCCTAGCTTTAAGAAAGGTAAGGGTGCAAAGAAATCCTTCAAGAAAGGCAGCGACAAGCGCGTTGACCCTGCTGAGAAGAAGCTCAAGTCTGAACCTAAGCCGGACACTGAGTGCTTCTATTGCAAGGACAAGGGTCACTGGAAGCGCAACTGTCCGAAGTACTTAGCGGACAAGAAGGCTGGCACCATTAAAGGTATATTTGATATACATGTTATTGATGTTTACCTTACTAGCGCTCGTTGTAGTGCCTGGGTATTTGATACTGGTTCAGCTGCTAATATTTGTAACTCGAAACAGGAGCTACGGAATAGATGACGGCTGGCAAGGGATGAGGTGACAATGCGCGTTGGCAATGGATCAAAAGTTGATGTGATGGCCGTCGGCACGCTCTCCTTAGTTTTACCTTCGGGATTAGTTTTAAACCTTAATAAGTGTTATTATGTGCCTGCGTTGAGCATGAACATCATATCTGGATCGTTTTTATTGCAAGACGGTTATTCATTTAAATCGGAGAATAATGGTTGTTCTATTTACATGAATAACATCTTTTATGGTCATGCACCTGTTGTGAATGGTTTATTTCTTCTGAATCTCGAAAGCAATGAAACGCACATCCATAACATTGAGGCTAAGATATGCAAAGTAGATAGTGATAATCCAACTTATTTGTGGCACTGCCGTCTAGGTCATATTGGTGTAAAACACATGAAGAAACTCCATTCTAATGGACTTTTGGAGTCTCTTGATTTTGAACCATTTGACACGTGCGAGCCATGCCTCATGGGCAAGATGATCAAAACCCCGTTCTCCGGAATAATGGAGCGAGCAACGGACTTGTTGGAAATCATACATACCGATGTATGCGGACCAATGAGTGTTTCGACGCGCGGTGGATATCGCTATTTTCTCACTTTTACTGATGACTTAAGTAGATATGGGTATATCTATTTAATGAAACATAAATCTGAAACGTTTGAAAAGTTCAAGGAATTTCATAACGAAGTGGAAAACCATCGTAACAGGAAAATTAAATTTCTACGATCCGATCGTGGAGGTGAATATTTGAGTTATGATTTTCTCACGCATCTTAAAGCAAGCGGAATCGTTTCGCAACTCACGCCACCCGGAACACCACAGCGCAATGGTGTGTCTGAACGCCAGAATCGAAGTCTATTAGATATGGTACGATCAATGATGTCTCTTACAGATTTGCGTTATCATTTTGGGGTTATGCATTAGAAACCGCTGCATTCACTTTAAATAGGGCACCATCTAAATCCGTTGAGACGACACCATATGAACTGTGGTTTGGTGCTAAACCTAAGTTTTCATTTCTTAAAGTTTGGGGATGCGAAGCTTACATCAAGAAGTTGATGCCGGACAAGCTCGAACCCAAAGCGGAGAAATGCGTCTTCATAGGATACCCTAAGGAAACGATTGGGTATACCTTATACCATAGATCTGAAGGCAAAGTGTTTGTCACAAAGAACGGATCCTTTCTTGAGAAGGAGTTTCTCTCGAAAGAAGTGAGTGGGAGGAAGGTAGAGCTAGACGAGGTTATTGAACCTTCTCTCGAGTTGGAGAGTAGCATAGCACCTGAAATTGTTCCAGTGCCGTCTGCACCAACAAGGGAGGAAGCTAATGACGAGGATCATGAAACTTCGAACGATGCTACTACTGAACTTCGCAGGTCGACAAGGTCACGTGCCACTCCTGAATGGTACGGCAACCCTGTCTCAACCGTCTTGTTGTTAGACAACAGTGAACCTGCGAATTATGAGGAAGCAATGATGAGCCCAGACTCTGAGAAATGGCTAGAGGCCATGAAATCCGAATGGGATCCATGAGCGAAAACCAAGTATGGACTTTGGTGGACCCTCCTAGCGACCGTAAGGCAGTTGAGTGCAAATGGATTTTCAAGAAGAAAACGGACGCGGGTGGTAATGTTACTGTCTATAAAGCTCGAATTGTCGCAAAAGGGTTTCGGGAAGTTCAAGGTGTTGACTACGATGAGACTTTCTCTCCCGTAGCGATGTTTAAGTCCATTCGGATTTTATTAGCAATTGCTGCATTTCATGATTATGAAATATGGAAGATGGATGTCAAGACTGCGTTCCTTAATGGCAACATTGATGAAGAGTTGTATATGATGCAGCCCGAAGATTTTGTCGATCCTAAGGATGCCGATAAGGTGTGCAAACTTCAGCGTTCCATTTATGGACTGAAGCAAGCATCTCGGAGTTGGAACCTTTGTTTTGATCAAGTGATCAAGAGTTTTGGATTTGTTCCAAATTGCTACGAAGCTTGTATCTACAAGAAGGTGAGTGGGAGCTCAGTGACATTTTTAGTACTATATGTGGATGACATATTGATTATTGGAAATGACATTGGTATGCTTAACGATGTGAAGAGTTATTTGAATAAATGTTTTTCAATGAAAGACCTAGGAGAAGCTGCTTATATATTAGCATCAAAATCTATAGAGATAGACAAAGACGCCTAATAGCTTTAAGCCAAAGTACATATCTAGACACAGTTCTGAAAAGGTTCAGAATGGATAAAGCAAAGAAAGGTTCATTGCCCATGTTGTCAGGTAAGATATTTAGCAAAGCTCGGTGTCCAGCTACGGTAACAGATAGATATACTATGAGCAAAGTGCCATATGCCTCGGCCATAGGTTCTATTATGTATGCCATGCTATGTACTAGACCGGATGTGTCCAATGATCTTAGTTTGACGAGCAGATACCAAAGTGATCCAGGAGTGGAACACTGGACAGCCATAAAGAACATCCTAAAGTATTTAAATAGGAGTAAAGAAATGTTCTTGGTCTATGGAGGTGATGAGTAGCTCGTCGTAAAAGGTTATGTCGACGCTAGTTTCGACACCGACCCGGATGATTATAAATCTCAGACAGGATATGTTTATATTTTGAATGGAGGCGCTGTGAGCTGGAGAAGCTGCAAGCAAAGCGTGATCGCGGGATCTACAACGGAAGAGGAATACATGGCTGCTTTAGAAGCGTCAAGGGAAGGAGTTTGGATCAGGAACTTCATCACTGAGCTTGGTGTGGTTCCAAGTGCCTTGGACCCACTGGAGATATTGTGCGACAACATTGGCGCCATAGCACTGGCTAAGGAACCAAGATATCATCCAAAGACCAAGCACATCAACCGCCATTTTCATATAATTCGAGATTATATAGCAGATGGAGATCTGAAGATTAGCAAAGTACACACGGATCTGAATGTCGTAGATCCATTGACTAAACCTCTTCCACGAGAAAAACATGATCAGCACCTTAATGCCATGGGTGTTAGATTGTTGCCAGATGTAAACTAGATTATTGACTCTAGTGCAAGTGGAAGACTGTTGGAATTATGCCCTAGAGGCAATAATAAAGATGTTATTGTTATAATTCTTGTTCATGATAAAGTTTATATTCCATGCTAGAATTGTATTAAGCGGAAACTTTGATACTTCTGTGGTTTATGAACAACACTGTGTCCCTAGTACGCCTCTATGGACTAGCTCATTGATTAATGATGGTTAAAGGTTTCCTAACCATAGAAATGAGTTGTCGATTAATAATGAGATCATGTCATTAGGAGAATGATATGATGGACAGACCCAAATTAAGCAGAGCAACTAGATAGTGTCATCGTGTTCATCTTTGCGAAGCTTTTTCTTATGTCAAGTATTGTATTCCTTAGACCATGAGATAATACAACTCCCTGGTATCGAAAGAAAGCTTTGAGGTCATCAAACATCATCCTATGTGAGGGTGATCATAAAGGTGTCTCTCAGGTGATCGGAAAGTACTTGTTGGGTTGTATGTATCGAGATGGAATTTGTCCCTCCCGAGTCGGAGAGATATACTTCGGGCCCACTCGGTAATCGATATCAACACCGCTTGCAAGCACATGGTTAAGGAGTTAATCACAAAGTGATATCGGATTACGGAACGAGTAAAGTACTTGCTGTGAACGAGATTGAACTAGGTATGCCGATACCAAAGATCGAATCTCGGGCAAGTAAAATATCGCGTGACGAAGGGAATACATATATGGGATTAATTGAATCCTGGCATCGTGGCTCATCCGATATGATCATCGATGAATATGTGGGAGTCAATATGGGTTTACAGATCCCGCTGTTGATTATTGATAGAAGATCATGTCTGCATATTCTCGAACCCGTAGGGTCACACACTTAACGTGCATCGACGCTAGGATAGAATGGATAATTGGTTTATGAGTTTTTTTCAGAGTCTCGGATGAGATCCAGGACATCACGAGAGGTTCCGGAATGGTCCGGAGAATAAGATTCATATAAAGGAAAGCAGTTTTTGGATTTCGGAATCGTTTTGGAGTATTCGTTATTGTACCAGAAGGTTCTAGAAGGTTCCAGAGTGGGACCAACGTGGGGCCACTTATCGGGGGCCTGCGTGGGCCTAAGGGGAAGTGCCCTGGACTCATTGGGCCAGGGGCACAAGGCCCCAAAGGGCCAGCCGGCCAGCCTAGGGGAAACCCTAGGGGAGATCTTCTAGAAGGAGGGGGGAAACTTGCCCCCCACTCCAACCCTTGGGGCCGCCGCCCTAGGGCTTGGAGGAGGGGCCAAGGGGGCCGGCCATCCCCCTATATAAAGAGGGCAGGGGCGCACCCTCCCCCTCCCACTCCTCCAACCCTAACCGCCGTCCTGCTGCCCTCCACCTCTCTCTCTCTCTCTCTCTCTCTCTCCCGACTGCGTGTAGGCGAAGCCCTGCCGCGGAAACTCTCCACCATAGCACCACGCCGTCGTGCTGCAGATCCAATCCTTCTCTCCACCCCACTTGCTAGACCAAGGAAGGAGGAGACGTCGCGGCACCGTACGTGTGCATCTCTCGGAGGTGCCGTCACTTGCAGCGTTGGATCGGATCGGATCGCGAGGAGGAGAAGGCTAGTTCAACTACATCAATCACGTTCTGTTGAATATTTCCGCTGTGCGATTTATTCAAGGGTATGAAGATCTCATCTTCTCTCGTTGATTGCATCTCCTAGATTAGATCTTGGCTTTCTTGTTCGCATCCGTAGAATTTTTTTGATTTACTATGCTTTGAAACCCTTCACTTTTAGTGTGTAGGTTCGGAGTGAACCATACACTTAAAGACTTATAGTTACATCCATTTCATAAAAGCTAAAATATTTTATATTATGAAACGGAGGGAGTACATATAAGTACACAACGAGCTCACATCGTAGATTTTTTTATTGAACAAAGTGAGGCATTGGGGGCACCAATTTCATTCATCTCATAGGCAAGTTACATTGTTTATTACATATCTGGAGACCGGCTATGGTGGTGGTGCTTGTCATGGTGGCATGGCAGGAGGATCCAGATGTCACGGTGTGCGGCAGCTCCGACTACCCCAACAATAAGGGTCAAGCTCATCCTGCTCTGCAATAGTTGTAGTTGCTTCTTCCCCTCTCTCTGGCCGGTCTTCACTATAAGAAATATGTTGACTAATGACCTTTCCTTAACGACTATGGTTTTTTGTCATAGATCTATGACCATTTTGACACAAATGGTCGTAGGCCATTTGGGTGGGTCCAAACCTGATAACTACGACCTTTTTTGTCGGTATGTTCATAATTTTCTAGCATAAAAAAGGTCATGAATGGATAGCACTGGTTTATAGCCTTATATTTAGCTTACTACAACCAATTTAAATGGTCATAATAATTGATTCATGGTGTATTAAAATGACTAGTGGTCCACCTTAGCAACTTTATCTACGCTTCATTTCCATGTGTCAACTTCTGCTGACATGTCTGCACACATATCATGTACGCGTGCCACCTGTCATACAGACTAGTCAACTATTGACCAGACACGTGGACACCCACCACCGACATGCTACATAGACAAAAATAAATCATCATTTATTCAAGCAAAAACCTAGGTAACAACGGGGTTCAAACCTGCGACCTCAACCATTTGACTAAACCTCCACACCTAACCACCAACCCACCTCATTATTTGTTTGCAACAACACCGCATAATACCTAAGTATAAAAACAAACTATGACGAGCAAACCAAATAAACAAAAATGGCGCCTTCTCTTGATTAGATAAGTCGTCGGCCTATCCCATTCTCATCCCTTTGTTACTTGGTTGATGTCCAATGCAATGCATTGCTATTGTTTGAAGTCCCTATATGATATGGAAGATAATCATTATGGTTTGAATTGCTTCTATTTTCTCAGTAGCAGCTTTTACTTAGGAGTTTTAGACCATAACATGTTATATTATGCTGGAATCTTGCTTGGACAATATGATATTCATATTATGTAGACATATGTATCACTTTACTTATGGTGTCATGACTCGTTATCCTCGGTTCAATTGATGAAAGACTAATCCAAAGTAGAAATTCAACTAGGAGAAGTTAAAATTAGCCAGGACATATGTTATTCTTTTTCAATGTGCAGATGATTTGCATTAGTCGGTCATTGGTTAGGAACTGTGGTGATCTTTTGTTGCTCGGGTTATCTGAACCTGGCTTCCATTATGATGTGAAAACTGGTATTTTACCCTTTGAGCTAATCTGTAGGTACCCTAGTAGGGATTCAGCGCATCCCAAGGTATTTCTGGGCCAGCTGATAACCCTTATCAACACAGTAAACATTACTGTAGGTTACAAGAACTAAAGGCTAAAGAAATCGGGTGAAGAGTGAAGTCCTACTCACGAAGAAAACAGTAGTAGATAGCGTTGAGGGCTAGGGTATCAGTGTATGTGTGATTTGAACCAGTGTAGATCCGATTTGAACAATTGTATATGTGAGCTTGTATATGTGTAATTTGAATAAGTGTATATGTGTGATTTGAACCAGTGTATATGTGAACCTTGAAAATATTATAATCGACTTATTATGGCTATTATCGAAAGAATTTCATATATTGTTGGTTCTGATTAAATTAGTTGATTAATTAATGTATTTTTGTTAAATAATCGAACCTAACATGTGGGACTAGCAGTAAAACAAAACTGACATGAGGGTTATGCTAATAACTGGAACCCATCTGACTAGTAGGAACATCTTAAATTAAAAGGTCAAAAATAAATATAAATTGTGTGTAAACGGGCTAAGGCCTAGAAAAATATATGGACTGAAATGCCAAATTTGTAAAATAAAAAGGCTAAAATTGTTGAGCTTGGCCCACATAGAGCGCCTTATTGGATTGGGCTAAATTCGATCTACAAGCATTGCCACGTAGGATTGGCTTACGTGGAGGCTTACGTGGACATTCTAGATAGCCGGTGATCAAACCATCTATATTGGACATACTAGTATATGACCAATTCACAGGAAAGGTCTTTATAGTCCGTTAGTGACTCTCAGGTTTGACCATGTGTTTTTGGTCACAAGAAGGTCATAAAATAGAGAACAATGACCATTCAGTGACCGATATGGAGGGTCGCAAATTAGCATATTTCTTGTAGTGCGTGGTGGCGGCGGGAGACGGTGGGGAGCGCGACTGACGGCGACTGCTTGGTGGCGACGGTGGGAAAGCATCGAAGCTATGTTCAAGAAGAACTTATGGAGTTTATCATCAGCAGTAATTCATCGATGGGCTTAGATCGTTGTCCTGCTGCTGAATTTCATGGCCGAAGGGCGGCCACTCCGAGCTCTAGCACTGCGGACATGCTGGCGTCATCTCTACCTCTTCCTCTAGGCCATCGTGCCATCAAGGAGGATCTTCATGAGATCTATTGTAGCGCTCATCACCTTGTCGTCACCAAGTGGTATAGTCCCCAGATACGACGAGTGCGACCGCGATGACGGTAGTGAAGGACCTGGTCATGTTTCTAGAAATAGTTGTAGGGTCCTTTGATGTAAAAATGTAGGAATGTGTTGCAGATCACGTTTCCAGTGCGAGAAAAAACATGCGCATAACAGAGAGAAGAAAATCATATTGTAAATTGGAAAAATTATTTGCGTAGGAAATACGAACTTAAAAACATTTGGATTGATCAGTCTAGGTTCGTTGTTTGCATCGAGCTACAGTTCTACTTAGCTAGATCCACATACCCTAACCCTACCCCTACCAGGGAGTTTTGTATAACTGTTAAGGTCATACAAAAAGCTCCCCCGACCCCTCCGTCGCAATTTGTCTATTCCACCGCTCCAACCAAAAAGCTATGCGAGCAATCCATGGCTGGCAGGCACAACAACGAAAGATTAGGCTTCTCTAGGGAGACTAGAGGGTCTGGAAGATGCTCCAGCTCACCCACGAGTCACTACAAGAAAATCGTCTTTTACAATGGACGATTTTCGTGGTTGGAGACCCGTTTTTCGTGGTTGAAAAGTCTTCTACGAGGATGCCCTTCGTGGTAAAAGCCATGTCACAAATGAATCTACCATGGTTTTTTCCGACCATGGCAGATCGCACCCTTCAGCCACGAAAACTTGTTTCCTTATAGACATGTTCGTCAACCGCGTTGACTGCTGACGTCATGCAAACTGTCATGTGGCGAACGCTGTTAACAGCCAGTTACCGTCGTTAACTATCATGGAAACCATGGTAGAAGCCAGGCCCAGCCAAGGCCTGCTAATTATTAAGTGGGCCGGTCCATTACGAGAGACCAATAGGAAAACGGCTCATTACTGTTTTGTCCTCAATGTTTAAAATGGACCCATTTGTGCAGCCGACTGCGGCTCGTAAACTTTCAGACATGGTATTGTTTTAGCCAAAGAAGGCCCGCCTTGGCTCAATACTGCATGGCCCATTAGCGGCCTACGCAAAGTCGGGTCGATGATGTTAAGGCTTGCGGTCGGCCTGTCACTATTCTTACAACCCATCGTGGGCCACCCACTAACGGTCCTTCTTTGAGAAGGTTCGTTACTGTTCTGTCCCATAAGCGGCCCACTAAAATTCTGGTTTGTTACTGTTCTGGCCTGATAAGTTTTCGGCATGTTACTATTCTGACCTAGTAAATTTTTCAGCCAGTTACTATTCTGACCTGCTACAGTTCTGGCCCCTTTGCTGCCCCGGCCTGTTAGTGTTCTGGCCCGTTATTATTCTGGTCTTTTACTGTTTTCGCCTTTTACGATTGTGGACATTTTACTGTCCTGGCCTATTACAATTTTATTGTTTTGGCATGTTGTTGTTTTGGCATGTTACTATTTTGGCTTGTTACTGTTTTGGCATATTACTGTTGTATCCTGTTACTGTTATTAGAGCACGCCTGTGGGTCGGCCAGTAAGTTGAGATTTTAGAAATAAAAAAATCAATGTTTACTCAGGAAATGATTATTTAAACTTTTAAATGAAGAAGGGGTATGGCCAGAGTTACTAAAAAAACAAATACCTTCATTCTAAAACCTTATCTCAAGTACAAGCACAATCTTTAGATTGAGCTTTCTGAAAAGGCTTGATGCGTGTAAAAGAAGAATTCTTTGCTAGAGGTTTTTTTAGGTTAATAATGATCATCATACTAGTTTTTGGGAAGACACGTGGCTAGAAAAGTCTCCATTAGCTTCTCAGTATCCATCTCTTTAAAATATTATGCAAAGAAAATAACTTCCAGTCATACAAGTCTTATCTAATAACCCTCTAAACATCACTTTCCGTAGAAACTTAACTCGAACTTCATGATCAAGATGGCTACACTTAGTAAACCGGATAATCATTTTGGAGAAAGGAAAGATCGTTTTAAATGGGGTGTGACACAATCGGGAGCTTTGATGGTTAAATCAATGTATTTAGACTTAATGGATGGACACACAAGGTTTTTCCATAAATACATTTGAAAAATTAAGGTACCATTAAAGATTAGAATTTTTATGTGATTCTTAAATCAAAAAAATCCTGTTGACAGAAGATATTTTTGCCAAACAGAATTGGCATGGAAATCAGAAATGTATTTTTTTAATTGCTTGTTTGCAGAAATTATACGACATGTTGTTCATATGGATTTTTAATCCGTAGGTGCGGCTGCCATTTTGACAATAGAATCTCATGTTGATGCATTGGAGATCTTTGCTAGTTGCTTTCTTTAGATGGCCGATTCATATGGCCATTTTTTGTTCGTGATCCATGAGTATGATCATTTTACTATTTTATTGATTTCATCAATAAAGACTGTATACATCAATCGATGCAGAGGCAACACCCCATTTCAGAAGAAAAAATATATCACCTGCATGAAGAATATTACTCCCTCAGTCCCGGTTTACAATTCTCTAGATCCTAGGCGTTCTCTGATTGATTTATTTTAGTATGGAGAAGACACATGCATGAAAAAAAGAGCCAGCAAAATATTCATATTTGTTTAAACATTGTGCATGCAAGTATTTTGTTCTTTTCACGCTAGAGTAATTATAGAGATTGGGATTGCATGATTTACAAATTATGTTCTTTAAACCGAGAGTAGGAAAGATGCTAAGAGCATCTCCACTCGCCTACCCAGGACGCCGATCCGAACGCCGAATTTAGGTCCGGACGCCGAAAATCGGCCCAATTGCGTACCGAGGAACCTGCTTTTGGTCGGATTTGGGCCACCAATTTTGGTCCGGACTACCCAGATTCCCGGATACGCCCTAAAAACACCGAACGCGGCGAAATAACGTAGGCGCATGGACCCGCCGAGTCAGCTACGAAAGCCAAGTCGTCGTCATCCTCGGAACCACGCGGCGACCGCCGGACATTAACCGCCCATCTCGGCCACGCGTCGCCAAATTGCCGCCGTCTCGGCTCCCGCGACGGACACTAACTTCTCGTTGTTTCCCCCTTTTTCCGCCCTCGCCGCTACACCTCTCCCGCCCATCTTGGCCTATATAAGCCGTATCTCTCGCCGGAGTTCCTCACACTCTCTCACAGCTCCCCCAGCTTGAACTCCGGCGAACACTCTCTCACAGCTCCCCTCCCACAGCCATGGCCGAGCGATACCCTGGCGATGGTGCGGCGGCGAACGGTTTCGGCCGGCGCACCCTCCAGGCTTCGGAGGCACGCCTGCTCTACGAGGCCAGCTATATGGCGCCGCCGGCTATAGAGGCATCTGCAAGAAATTAGCACTACAGCCTTGTATAATGATACTGAAGATGACGGAACCTGGGGATACTGGCATATTAATCTACTCCAGCTATATGGGCACAACTGCTGCGGTTATGGCGGTGCTATTCCAGCAATAGCTTCCGGTTGCAACCAAATATACCCTTGTAGCACAAAATTTGGATTTACATGTCAAAACTCAAGGGCAATGCTCGAAAAAGGATTGGATCAAAATAAAGTGGAGAGGTGCCCTTTATTGGCATCTGGGTATGACTAAAGATGCCACAGGCGCATGTTCATCTACATGAGATGCATCTTTTAACTGTACAAGCTGGGGCTGCGGTTGCCAAGCCCAGCGAGTTTCGGCAGGCCGGTTGTATATTCAGCTAGGCTGTAGCCCCTCTCGACCTTTTCAGCTTCAAGGGGAAACTCTTCGAGAGTCTGAAAAAATACAGATGTCAAAAAGGATGCTGGACACATAAGTTGAAAAGGACATTTAGGAGAAAAGTAATACCCTATGTGCCTGTTCAAGAACTTGGAGTGTTTCTTGAATACGCTGTCGTCTGATAAGTACTTCATCTGTTTCCCTCAGCATTTCATCAAGTAGGTTCTCTCTACACATCAGATGATCATTTTAGAATAGTTCTTTCAGATGATAATCTGAATTGTAAGATTGAGCTGCTCACTAGCAAGTACAAAAACCAAATGCAACTCACCTGTACAGTTTCCGAATTAAAACGTTATGGAGCTCCCGCTTTGTGTGGTTCACCTAAGTAAAAAAGATCAGTCAAGCACCAGCACCAATACAACAACTACATCGCAAGTTACTCCCTCTGTTTCATAATATAAGATGTTTTAGCTTTGTGAAATGAGAGTATCTAGACCTCTTTTGGTGTGTAGGTTCACTCCTAGTCACTCCGAACCTACACACTAAAAGAAGTCTAGATACACTTCTTTCACAAAGCTAAAACATCTTATGAAACAGAGGAAGTACATTCCAACTACAACATTGACTAACAAGCAATTTTACATGGCTGGCACAATGACTAGTGTTGCCTGAAACCTTTTAGCAACAATATTTTAGTCCATGCAAGACTATATTAACTAGGAACAGAAGGAAATGGTAAGTTCTATCATGAGAAGATGTTGAAGGCCGTCGCTAAAATGTCCATGTTTCAGATATACTAGCAATATTACATGGGATATACATCTACAGCAGGAATTATATATCATCACACCCACAAGTAATTGATACATCCCAGTTTTCATTGATAATTCAACCTTCAACATTGGAGGTATGAATTTTTAAATCTCTCTGACAACTGGAGCCAAGAATAACAAATAAGAGAGTCCCAAGTCAAGTATAAATATAATGAAAATGCACCAATAAGTAGATAGTCAATATGGTACCCTTTACAGGGACCACCACTTGTAGAAGATAAACGTACCAGAAAGTGCATTATAGCTTTCGGAACTGCATCCTCAATACTCTTTCTGACAATGTCATAGTAAGATTTGATCAATAGCTTCACGATTGCTATCTCTGTTCTGTCCTGGTCAGTCTTGTTTTCTGATGGCTTCAAGGTGATGGGTGGCTAGTACAAATAAGGACGACAATTGGAGATAAGATATTAAAACTGGAGGAATTCCAAATTCCAAAGCTCACTTCTGATAGCAAATTTTACCTCTCTTAACCGAATCATAGAGTATAAGCTATTTAGGCTGTGAACTCGCGGACCTGACATGCTTGACAAACTCCCACCATCCAGAGAGTTACCCTTCTGGCCTCCACCTGTGTGTCATAGAAGTATAAGCTATGTAAGCTATTTAGTAACTGCAAATCACATTTTTTATACCAGATGTCAGATGATAGCCCAATAATATTATCTCCTTACATATGAAAACTTGGACAGAACCATTTAACATATTATAATTTCAAGGTATTAAATACTTCAATATAATGTATTGCAGTTACTAAACACTGAGGCAAGTTAGGATTTTTTGGGCCAAAGATTAAAATATGTATGAGGATGTGCCCCTAGAGTACTCCTTAAGTACGTCAAAATGGGTGGTCGATGACTCCACAGCAGTGACGCTCTAACGCATGCCCTAATGGATGGTGTTCAAGACAAGAAACTATCTGGATGACCATTACTCCACTAATCCAATATTATTTCCATGGTCCGCTCGTTTGCCCATGCAGGAGACTTGATTCACCTTTCCTCAGCCATCAAGAGTTTGCTAGCATGGTTGCAGGCCACATTGCCAACAAAATCTATATATTTTTACAAAATGACTAACCTCGCCTGGCAAGGCTAGGATTTTCCTTGCCTTGGACCCAAACATACTCTGTGTCAATATCTGAAATGGCAAGTAAAAGAGGATGGAGGTAGTATGTCAGAAATCAGGTAGTTATATTGGAAATCCAATCTCATCACTTAGCAAAAAGGACGGATCAAAGTTCCCAACCGAACGGTATTCACATCATATAGAAGTGACTAAATTTGGAATGTCATACTACAGTTCAAAACTTGATCATCAGAAGATTTTCTTTTTATCTTTGTTTGGTATGAATTTGTGCCAAGAAGGATTCAAATTGCAAGCATTAACCTGTCAGATCAGCTAGGGTTAAGGGCAGGTTATAACAGCCAGGCACCACCAGTGACTAGTAAAATTCGTGTTAAACCACAATGGGGCAAACCATGTAGGAGTTGGGCAAAATTCCACCTCTCGACATCAAATGTGGCTATTTTCTTCTAAACGAAAAGAAAAAGATGGTAGTATGAATATCGGTGGTGCATCTATGCATGGCTACTAGCAAATCCCATATATGTCCAAGTTTGATCGGTGTCCTGGCTGCTCAACGCCTGGCCTGGAGCTTCCTGGGAGCTGCCTGAATATTATTTTGTTGCATCCTGGAGAAGCCTGTGTAAGGATGACCTAGATCAACCAGCACCTTAGTTATCCTGCGTTCCTGACCCAGGTCTTTAAAGTTCAGGACATGTGTTTCAGCTGGAGGCTGATCCACGATACCTGTATGCCAGCCATACCAGTAACCAGACAGGAAACGGGAACTACCTCTTAGACAGATTACTCACCATAGGATACAAATGATCATACTTTATAGTATATAATATGTAATTGGTTAAAATATGAAATGAAATGAGCTGTCAGGAAAGCATGACTCAATGCAGTATCATACGAAAAGAATCATTATGCCCTAATAAAGAATAAGAATGCCATGCCTGAAGTGGAATAAAATAAGCAGTCAACTAAGTGGAACCAAGGACATTGTTCTTGCAGAAGATACAATTACAAAATCCCCAAAGCAGGAAAAAAATGCAGATCACAGCTACATGGGTTTACCTGCATCTGTATCAGGCTGAAATCTCTGTCCAGCAAAAAACACAGGACAAAAAATAAAGTTGTATAAAAATGTTAATACCATCTTAGAACACATCTAAAAACCAAAGTTGACAATAACAAGATATCACTTGAAATCTGCTAACCTGCTCAGCAGTTGCTCCTCTGGTAGCATCTCTTGCAAAAACGGCACGTGACTTTTGACCGCTTTCAGATTTGAGTTGTATATTGTTCTCAATAGAAGATTTTAACTGCAGCTGAGAACTTATAGCAATACCATCCTGCAATAAAGGAAGTGGAAAAAAGGCAGTAATACTTTTTGCCAGAGTCTAACCAAAATCAAATGAGCTTAGCAACCAATTATATATGTTGATGCATGTCAAGTACCATCTTATAGTAGTCTACACTTAGATTATTGGTTAAAATACACATGCTGATTCTTTGCTAAATCCACCAAACTTGGTGTCCCGAATTGATTTATAGCCTATATAATTTGATGGCTAATATTTACTAGAAACTTGACATGTGACGTACACATTTCTCGCAATATATATTGCATGGGGAAAACAGAGTGGAGATTTGGTGCACATGGGCACCAGTGATCCCATTTTATAAAAAAACGAAAATCATGTGTTGTGAGGACCTAAATAGTGAATATTCATAATTTACCTCTCATAAACAAAGCTGAAAATTCATGTTATCTCTCTTTTTCTAATGATGTGAATTTGACATGCATGATCACAGTATGTGATCTGTCAAGATTTTGACACAGAACTATCAAAGCTACGGAAGAATTGTGTATAAATTCAGTAACTTCCATCTACATTGATTTCAGAGTTACCATACGATTTGACCTACTCCCATCTACAGCCCACTCACCCCCATCGTACTTCTTTATGTTACTCAGGAAATAGATCCTGCAACATGAAATCTGAGGTGGAAAAAGTGGTACCTTATGAGCCGATAGTGAAGTTGGTCCTCTCAAAGGTAGACCTTCGTGCTTAGCAAGTTCAACAACCTTGCTGCCTCCAACAAAGCTTGAATGTGATGTATTTATGTAATCCATCTGTAGAAAGATTTGTATCATTGCATACAAGAAAACAGACACAAAAGATATGTCGAGAAGTGCTTTTTTATATCCAGAAGAGAGACACAAAAGAAATATTAAAATGAAGTTATATGCACAACTGCATAACAAACCTAGAGGCTTGTTAACATGTATCGGGAACTCCATTATGAATTAGCAGTCCACATTCCACAAAATTCAAAAACAAATATGGGCTCAAGCTCCTAAATCATAATAACCTAAACTTATTCCTTGCTAATGACAAATGAAGATCTCATTTCAGAGAATACTAACAGAAGGGAAAAAAAGATACACTGTTATATGTAGTCAACACTCAGCGGTGTTTAAAACTGAACTTTCCAATAAAAGCAGACATAACCAACTTTCTATAGAACACTCAAGAAGGATCGTACAGCTTTGGACCAATAGAGGAGAGAAACCAGTACAGTGGGACACTTAAACCAGAGTGCTCGGTCACAGGTTGCTGCAGCCACACAGTTAATAAACCAACTTCTTTGCAAAGCATATGCAATAGTGCAACAAAGCAAATTTCAGTATGAAAGAAGCCCATCATTTAATGGTTACTTTCAGTTGGAAACCAGGATTGAGGAAAGTAGAAGCTCCAAAAACTAAACTCCATTGCCAGAGTAATCCAATTATTACCTACTATTGGCAGATATAAACCCATAAAACTAAATACTTACCTCCATTTCAATAATATGGGTTATCATAGTTTCTGCAGGTCGAAGACCATCTCTCAAGAAATTACTAACTGATTCACCCATCCGCCTTTTAAGAATTGGGTATTTCTGCAGCTCACTGGTTAAGCAACCATGGCTGATCTGCATTATTCAGGATTCCTTATAAGCAACTTTATTAGATTTTCAAAAGAAATAAAAGAGTTATGAGTACATACTTTGACTAACTCATCATAGATAAATTTAGCGCACTGAAGACTTGGATCAAGCAAACGGCCAATCTGCCTTCGTACAAGAATCTCAAAAGGCACCTAAAATTTAACAGGAAAACACATACTTGAGCATGGATGAGTTAGGTAAAAACATGAATTGGAATTAAAAAATATTTTTATGCAGAGAGGAAATAACAAAATTTGACAAGGAAGGATTGCATCATCCAGACAAAATTAAACCTCTGGCAGAAACATAGCACCCTTTGGACCGCCAGAATTCTGTATGCTCGTGCGGATATCTTCATCGCTTATGTTCTTGCAAGGGTCGACTTCCTGCATATAAGAGTAAGTAACTAAGAAATTTGTCACAAAACAAAGCAAAAAGGAATAATGTGAACAACAACATGAAGCAGGTGAAAATTACAACACATACTGTTACTAAAATTATGGGAATACAAAATGTAGTTTGTAACTACATGCAGCTACATTAGATGATAATGTTACACTGAAACAGGGTTAACTGTTTCTGCCCAGAAATTAAACTGTTCAGGAGAAGATTTACTAGTGTATGACAGGACAATTTTTTTCTCTGCACCCTGTTGATATAGGGAACATAAAATATATCAAAAGAAATGCAATTATGGAGAGCAAAATTCTTCTTGAAGGAGTGGATCACATGGATATTCTGTGGGTGAGAACTTGGCAATGACTGCATACAGGATATTAAATTGTAACAACAAATTCGCGAATAAAAAGAGGATATCAGCACCAAAGAATGAAGCCATTGCATAAAATTCAAAGCGCTGATTTAATCTACTCCCTCCGACCCATATTAGTTGACTTCGATTTATTAAAATTTAGATGAACCTATATACTAAATAGTGTCTAGATTCATCTAAATCTAGACAAATTTGAGTCAACTAATATGGGTCGGAGGGAGTACAATGATAGAAATTTATGTTCGCTGTGAATATACTTTTTATTTGTTTAGTTACCACTGGAGATCAGCTTATGACTTGAAATTTCAGTAAAAGTATCATCTTCCATCTTTTTATTTAGGGGATAATTGCTCTCGTGGTGCGCATTAAAACCACTTTAACTCGCATAGTGCTCCTAAAATATGCACCATTCAGTACCCCATCAATGACCATACGATGTAAACCTAGATCCTTTGAATTTCTCTTTATTTAGATGAAGCATGACAATGTGAGTGGTATTTTTGCAAACTACTACAGTTTCTGGTAGTGTTGAGATCAATTTTCTCTTTACTTAGAAATTTCATTGACGCATAGTGAACCGTTATTAGATGGACACATGTCTGCTATGCAAATATTTAAGGTTATTTTTTGCAAACCTCCAAGCTCTTGACAAAAATGGACTGAAAAATGTAGTGAATTCTTGCTCCACCAGAAAGCTGATCTGTTGACACTTTATTTTTGCCCTCCACCATTGAAGAAAAGGCTGAAAACAGGAAATTTAATAGAATAATAGTACTAACATTGGAAAAACATAGCTTTGATAAAATTAAACAGGCAGATTGAAAAGAAGCCAGACAAGCTGAGTGAAAATCTCTTCACGTAAGAGGTTCTTAGTAATTATTCTCGAGTCTAAATTGCCATTCAATTCAAAGAGTCACATAAAGATAAACAGAAATAAGAAAATGTTTTCTAGACAGTTTAGATAATTCAAATATACCAGTACTTTTTCAGCGTTTTGACATAATTACTAAATGGGACTAAAAAGGATTGTCTGCATCACTATAACAGAGATTATATTTCTACAAATGGTAAACAAATATAATTTAGTTCCATAAGGTTTTACAGCGAATAGAATTATGGAACAGGTTATTCTTCTTTACCTTCACAATATTTTCCCAATATGTTCAGTAGTTTAACTCCCTGACCAGCCTGCATGTATCAAAGACCAGAAAAGCAGGGTTGAGAGGTAAGAAAAGTCACTAGAAACAAAACAACATGCACGCAAAATAAGAGAAGACCAGGTAAATATATGGTTATAGAAAAGAACACACAATAGGGAGCCACATGAGATGTGTCATTATGCGGTTCGACAAAGGATGACATAAGAGTGATTATCTTGGCAATGCATATAACGAACTAGAATCTAGAAACATATGCAGTTAATGCATAGCAGCAATACAAGACAATTGCATCATAAAGCAACTATTAACAACGTAGTCCCTACGTTCTCTTTTAATCTACATTCTAGACCAAATTTTTGTTCCATATTAATCTACATTCTACTACCTCCATTCCAAAATGTAAGCCTTTCTAGCAGTTGTGTAACGGAGGTGGTAGCTTTTAGTCAACAAAACCACAGAAAAAGAAGTGGTCCTGCTCTCTCTATTGGATGTCATTATTTTCAATGTAGCTCAGATTGGCTGTTTACATATATAAGTAGTACTAAAAAATGCAGTACTAGTTTGTCTGACTTTTTCTAGGATGTAGACTAAAAGAGAACAGATGGAGTATATACATATGGAGGTATCTATATGTAATTACCGTTGATTCTGCAGTATCACCATAAGCAGCATGTTCCTTTGCAACTGCTACCAACTGAGCATTTATTCGAGATTTCAAACCTGGAAGCATATCTGTAATGTGCTTTAGTAGAATCTGCAAATAAGAGCCAAGAGTTGCATTAATGAGTTGCACAGATAAAATATCATTAGAAAATATATTAATACCATTTGTGGAAACATCATGAAAGGTGCCCATACATACTGCATTAATACATATGGCAGAAGTTGCAAACTTGTTCAGCAAGGCTTCCATTAGTAGCTATACAAAGAGTATTAGTTTTATTGACCACACTGGTTTTCACTAAATTACTCTCTCAGTTCCTTGCTAAAATCCTAAAACTTGAGGTTTCAGCTTAATCATGAAAAATCATTCTTTGACCCTCTATAATGCAGTAAACTGGGACTAATTAATTCTAAGATCAAATTATTGTCTGAGATACTTCTCCTGGAAGTTCGTTCGGGGTATTATTGACAAATGAAGTAAAGAGAGACCACCTACATAAAAAAGAGTACAAGGGCAAAGTACAAAAATAAATATTTAACGGCAATAGGTCAATACCATATTTAACTTCTTGGCTAATTGAGGAACACCACAGCATTGTGAAAGACCGTTATAAGCCTGTCAAAACAAAAATAGAGCTAAATACAATCAGCCATAGCTTTAAGAAAATATGCCTAATTCACAATGGATGGTACTGCTGTGAGAAAAATATAAGTTCTGGGCATACAGGTAGAGTTGAGAAAAACTTCTCCTCAAAGGCAAGTGCATCTTTAATGCTTCGGTTAAAGTTGATGTCCTGTAGGAATCATCCAATTGTTAGAAGTGATAACAAATAATTTAGAAGTTTAGGCAGTAGTATTTTCATCAACTGATAAGATTCAAGTTACATAACCAATAGAATCAACTACCAACGCATACTACAAATCAAGAAATTGAGAAATATAAGAGTACATGTGTTTTCTTATGCACTGTTCTATTGTGGTTGCCGACATAAACCTTGCACTAGATGACAGAAAAGAGAAGTCGGGACAGGAAATTCAAAATGACAGACAAAATTATTAGGATCATAGTTTTGCCTAAGAATATACCTCTTGGCTGCGATTCACAATGCCTACATAACCAAGCTTGAGGGGAATCACATTTCCCAGTAAAAAGTTACGAGCATCAGTGCCCCTGTCCATGATGTCCAGCTATGGCCATCGAAGAAAGATTTAATTAGTGATCATTAAGTAAGCTAAGAATTTTGCTGTTTGTGTAAAGCACATTAATACCTTTGTGATAACACCAATTGTCCGAGATCCTGTCACATATATACAGCAAACAGTTAAAGGTTTACACTTCTTAACTTGCTTTCCACCACAAGGAAATTCACAATCAATTCTTTAATAGAGTTGCTTAAGTACCATCAGGATCACCAAGCCTTGCCAGTTGAAGCGCATCAGAATTAGCTAAATCTGCATTTGCGGGTGAGACAGCCAAGATAATGCAGCTTGGATGCTTAATGTATTGCATGATCATTGTTCTTATTCTTGACTCAATATCACTAGGCTGATCTCCGACTGGAACCCTTGTTATTCCAGGGAGGTCAACCAAGGTGATGTCAATGACATTCGGCGAGAAGATCTTTAGACGAATCTGTTTCTCGGAAACCCCTTTGTTACCTCCAGCTTCTTTGTCAGTTTCCGACTGAAAGTAGTCAATATTTCATCTCGTGAGAACATTATGAAGGTATTGAATTAGTGAATAGCATAATATCAAATGTAATTTGAGAGGTGCTACAAATGGGAAGAGTGCAATATAACCAAATATGACGAGTAAAAAAAAATATCAGTGTCACATATTTCATAAGTTCATACCAAGTTGCAGATAAGATGGCATATAAACCAATACCTTTGTTCCAAAATATATGATATTCTAGAAAGTGTCTGGTCAAACTTCTAAACCTCTGACCACTAATTGCTAGAAAACTACTTGGACTTGTTAGGCAAAAACCATACATTCAGATTTGTCATGAAATATAATTTCACAATATAATATATTTCATAATTTTTACTTACATATTTGTACAAATATTAATGGTCAAAGTTGCTCAATTGAGACTGCAGAATCCAAAATACAATATGTATGCCAAGCACACTGTAAACACTCAACAGATTAATGATGATGTAGGATGGGGGGCAGAGCATCAACACTTCAACAGCACTATGAAGAAGGTTACATGCTCACTGAATAGCTGATCAAGCACATACCGCTGAAGTACCCAACCACCAAGTGTGCAACCTTGCAAGATCCCCCAAGATAGGATAAGCATGTAAGCACATGACAAACTCTCCTAAGTGTTCCATAAAGGCAGCATTTCTGAATTTCAAGAATGTACTTAAATCTTATATGACTCTCTCACATGTTAATCAGCTAATGTCTAATTGACTTCAGCATTTGAGCATATACTATAGCTAACAAGCATCAGTAAGTAAATTGTGTAACTGACTGCTAGTGAACAAGCAAATCAAGTCTGGTGTTCTAGGACTGCATACTGATATTTATAGGTTACTTGCACCTTGCGAAATGGTCCCCTGAGTTGGAAAAAGGAACAAAAACTGCCTTCAAACTTTGACCTTGGTGCTGATCTTCCCACCATACAGGAATAATTATATGCTCCTTAAGGTCCATAGCTGATGCTAAAAGTGCATGATTCACAGTATGTGCTACGAAGTTTAAGGAACAGTTATTTTCAGAAAATAAACTGGTGTCAAGATAAACATTGACTGATTAAAATGTAGCCCATGATATCGGCCAATGCTAGCGCAGAGGTAAAACATTACGTTAGCACACTACTCCATCCACAAATTACACAAACTGCAAATTGCGTATAATTTTAGTACAGTAGTACCCTTACACGAATTACTATCCTTGTTTAAGTCGTGGAATTGGCAAACAGAAATTGCTTACACACTACGAGCAGCAAACAAGCAAAGGTACAGAAATCACTAAGACGGGGGCACGGTTTCTAAGTATCCAGCACCAGCATTACAGCAAACATATAGCCTGCACTCCGAATACACGCCTGAGACCGAGACACTCGTTTCAAGCCTCCAGCAAAAGCAAGCATATCTCCTGCACGCACCAAACAAGCAAAGCTACAGCAATCGCAGAGAGAAACTGACCTGGATCTCGCGCTTGATGTGCTCGAAATTGTCGAATCGGCGGCCGGGGGCGTGGAGGAACTCGCCCCACTCCTCGGGGGCCGAGTGCCGCACGAGCTGGAGCACGAGGGGCCGGCGCGTGCAGATTTCGGGGCCCCTCGGGAGGAAGTCGCGGCCGACGAGCGCCTCCAGCACACTCGACTTGCCGCTGCTCTGCCCTCCGATCGCCGCCACCTGTGGCAGCTCCACGCCGGCGGCGGCGTCGCCATCCAGCCGCGCCATGATGTCCTGCAGCCTGTTGACGAGCGGGATCACTGCTTGCCCCACTGTCGCCGGTTGCGCCGCCGCAGCGGCCGCAGCCGAGTCCGCCATCGCCGCCGACAGCGTTGGGTTTTGGGAGACGAGAGAGAAACTCGTAGGGCTTTTTTCCTCTCTTTTCCCCTTTCGCTGGGTTTTTTGTGTGGACGTGTGGTTCGCGTGAGGGTCCTGTCCTGACTTGCGATGGAATTCGCTGTTTCCAAATTTTGAATCGCGAGGAAAATGGCATATGCGGGGGTTTCTCTGACAAATAGGGATTTTCCTTTTTTGTCAGCAGAGATTCTTTCCGCTTCACAGAAACAGAGAAATCAACCTGTGTGCTCCAAACGTTTGAAAAAGACTCGGAGTGCTAGGTTTGAATATTCGGATACTGAAATAAAGTATTCATCCTTATACAGATCCATGTATAATATTATCATATACTCTCTCCATTCTAAAATATTATAAGAGCTCGTTTGGCATCCAGGTATTCATTTCATTTGTCATCCAGGTATCCATTTCAGAAATGAAATGAATACATGGATTCATTTTATTTATATCATGATTCCAAAAACACCCACATGTTTGGTTGTCGCCGGAATTTGAAAATGACAGGTTTAAGATAGGAATCAGGTTTACACATGGCGATATTTCAGTGGATTTGCCAAATAAAATGACGGCCCAATTCCATGCCAATCAAACAGCATATGGACGGAATTGCAAAATGAATTTCAGGGTTTCATGCAGAAATGATGGATACCAAACGACCTCAGATATTTTAGCCTTTTTCTAAAACACATCTATCTAGACTCATTTTAGAGCGTAGATTTGTCGTTCTGCTCCGAACCTACACACTAAAGAAATGTTTAGATACATGTGTCCAAGAAAAAACCTAAAATGTCTTATATTTTAAAACGGAAGAAGTATATAATAATTGTCGTATTGCATCAACATGACTATTGACAAAACAATTTGAAGCACTAGCATTTCTTCAGCTTATCGGTAATCGAATATGTATCCTAAATTTTCTATTCGTAAGAGAAATAAATAATTCTTTCCTCGAGCACCTTCTTTGACGACTCCTATCCCTAAATATACAAATATAGTATTCCGATCCTACAACGTCAGTTCCTCATCCTCATCTGAATATAGATTTTTGAGAGGCAGATACAAAATAAGGGATTTGGAAGATAAGGATCACAAGTGGGCAGAGACTTCCCCTCTCGCGACTGATGTGCACCTTGTTGAGAAGATGCCAACGGAGCCCTATCGTGGCCTCTTTGTTGCAGTTGCCGCTCTTGGAGATGAGAAAGGATGGGTGCAGATGAGTCGTGGTCGTCGCCCCGGCTGCGAGCCACCCTCTTTGCTTCACAAGGAGGGTCTCGAGCATAGTCTCGCCTTAAAGCGTTGGCCCGAGGGAGATGCTTTCGATTCCCCATGCGTGACCATCATGTCAACACATGACGTGAGCCCTTTAGATGCATTTGTCGTCGTTCTGGTCATTGAGAGCGATTCTGTCGTGCGCACTTTCATGCAGCTTGTTATCGTACTCCGAACACTCGTTCTTGTTCTCCGGTCGCTCGTGCTCCTTGCCCGTAGATCCACTCTCTGTCCGATGACTCCCAAGTGTAGGAGCTTTAGTTGTAGTATCCTTCATAGAAAAGGTTGTCGAATCCACGAGCAGCTGAAGGTATTGATTAGCAAATTCAACAAATAAAATAATAAAAGATGCAACATTTTTAGGTTTTTGTCTTATGGTTTACAGTAAATTAATAACAAGAAAGTAAATTACTCCCTCCAACCCATATTAGTTGACTCAACCTTTTCTAGATTTATACGTATATAGTTAAGTATCTAGTCTAGATACATCTGTATCTAGACAAAGTTGAGCCAACTAATATGGATCGGAAGGAGTACAAGAATGTAAATACCCAATCCTCTAAGTGTATAAGAGGACAAGCTTGAGTGTGTAGGTGGAGACGTCTCCCAGAAAGGCATCTCTCAAGTGCAATAGCAGAAAAAGGGCATAGCAAGGGAGCTTGATTAATGATTCCTTTTTTGTCATCCGTTTGGTGTGTCTTTTTTGCGGTGTGGTGCTCTTGGTATCGTCAGTTTGCACATAGTAGGTTGAGAGTGCTTGTCGGTTTAGATGTTACATGCTTTATTTGTCGTTCTTTTGTGGTTTTATTATAGCGGTTTTCACTCGGTTTTTTCTAGTATGTTTTTTGTTAATTATTTTTAATCAATAGCTTGTGACACAACTTTTGCCCACGTTTCAAAGAAAAAAGGGCAGTACTACGCGTCCCCCGGGGGATATTTGCCCCGGATCCCCCGGGTCGACAGCGCGACACGTGTTCCAGAAACAACACTTCCTCCCGCTTTTGCTATAAATGACCCGATTTTGCTATATAATGTCCTGCTTTTGCTACATGTAGTAAAAAACGGTTCGTCCCCCAAAAAAAATAGACTGGACCTCGCCGGAGATTTCGCCGAAGACCTCACCGGCGACCGTATAGCAAAAAAGTTGTGCTAATGTAGCATATCCGACCTCGCCGGAGACTCGCCGGAGGTTTTGCCGGTGGACCTCATCGAAGACTGTGTAGCAAAAAAATTATGCTTGTGTAGCAAAACCATAAAACATATGTAGCAAATAAAATTTCCTATTGTAGCATCCAACCTCGTCGAAGACCTCGCCGAAGATTTTATAGCAAACCATACATACTATTGTAGCAAAATAAAAAAGCCTTTGTAGCAAAAAAAAATTATAGCAAAAAACGACGCTGCACATAGCACCGCCAGAGGTCTCGTAGCTCCACCGCCGGCCGCATATAGCAAAACCAAAGCTCGCTTGTAGCACTGCCACCGACTGCAGGTAGCACGTGTAGTCAACCTTGGAAGCGGCGGTGATTGCCAGGGGACTCCGGCAAAGGTGGGCGACGTGAGCTGTTTGGACAGAGCACGACGGGAGGTGCAGCGGCGACGACGACGCGAAGCAATCAGCGGGACAGAGCACGGCGACACGGATGCGATAGGCACAACTGGGTGGCGCGTGCGAGCTAGCGAGGAAAATAAATACGAAAGCAACAGCAGAAAATCGAGCGAGAAAATAGCAGCAACAGTAGGCATGTAAGGCAAGGCCATAGAACAGCTGTGCGCATACGAGGAAGACAAGGCCAAATGCCCACGCGCATGCGGCAGCCGTGCACCTAAGCAGGGATAAAATCACGCGATCCTCGGGGGAGTATCATTTTCCAAATTTTCTTAGGGCTTGTTTGATTCAAAGGATTTGTAAGACACAGGAATAGGAAAAGTGTAGGAATAGAATGCCATGACATTTAGAATCCTATAGGAATGAAAAATGCAGGAATCGATAAGATAAGCTGTTTGATTGCACCGTAGAAAAAATGCAGGAAATTTTATAGGGTTTAGGTACATGTTATAGTTGTCATAGACATGAAGAAAATTTTCCAAGAGGTCTCACCTCTTGTTAGAAATCCTATAAGATTATAGTGTAGGAAAGCCATGCATAGGATTTTTAAAGGATTTATTCCTTTGAAACAAACACACCCTATTGAAAAAATTCCTATGGATAGAAATCCTGTAGAATTTCTTTGAAAATCCTTTAAATCAAACGTGCCCTTAGACCTTTTCCAAACAGTTCACCATTTTATCCGAACTCCACGCTCTCGTCGGCGCCGTCGCAGGCTCGCACAGCCCACATCGGACGCCCGACGGCGTCACATCGACATCCCAATCCCCACCAAACACCGCTCATGGCCACCTCTGCCTCCGCCCTCATCCTTCCCCGCCTCCCTATTTCGCCACCAATGCCAGCGCGGGCTTCGCCGGCAACGACGATGACGAGGAGGAGGACCAGGCCCCTCCGCGCCGCGTGCGCCTACGCGCTCCAGGAGGGCCAGTCCCGCCGTTCCCACCGCCTGCCCTGCGGCCTCGACCTCGAGGTCATCGCTCAGCACCCGCCTGCTCCGGCACCGACCCCTGGAAGGAGCGAGCGGCCGCCGCTGGTGTTCGTGCACGGTAGCTTCCACGCGGCCTGGTGCTGGGCGGAGCGCTGGCTGCCCTTCTTCTCCCGCGCCGGATTCCCCTGCTTCGCCCTCAGCCTCCGCGCGCAGGTAGCTAGCTAGCCAGGCATGCATGCATTTAGGCCGCTTGTTGAATTGCGCTGCCGGTGGTGGTGTTAACTGTGGATCAATAAAAGGAAAACCAACCAGTGAGTCTGCGCCCTCAGATGAATTCGGACAATTCGATGGTGGATGCCATCAGTGGTCATGCTATCCCATAAACCAACAACTAAAATGTTCCGTAACCTACACAACATAGTGTGTTTTAATGAAAACCTCTGGTGATGATCTCATGGAGTGAACTGGGAGCAATTGTGACTTGTGAGCATTTTTCCAAGATACATATAATGCATTTCTTATCGAAGTGTCACAACTTAAATTGATATATGATGTGTTGCAGGGTGAAAGCAGCATTCCGTCTGAGGCAGTGGCTGGCACACTTGAGGTATTTGCAAAATTGAGGGGCATTCAAATAATAATATCTATTTCGTAGTAATTTATGTTTCTGTGACCCTAGACGTGCTCTCAAGCATACATCATCAGAAAAGTTGTAAATAATGCAGCATTTCACTCATTCACCGTAACATTCGACACTAATTGTCTCATACTGTATTTCTTTATCTCGTTAGAGTCAGCCCAATGTGTGATTGACTTGCAGTAGACACATACCGGTGATATTGCTGATTTCATTCGAAAGGAGGTTCCTTCCCCACCTATACTAATTGGGCATTCATTTGGTGGCTTGATTGTGCAGCAGTATATATCATGCCTACAAGGTATGCTCTCTCGAATGGTACATTCTTGCAGTATGTATGTTACTCGGCAGTGTTCTTGCGATGCTCAGCATGTTTATACTTCAACTTCGTGTTGACAAATAAATCTGATGCTTTGGAAAGAAAATAGTTCTGAATACGAACCCGACAATATCAATTATCACATAATTCTTACTGTTGAACCAATTGTTAGTTGTTCATCAAAGGTAAGTCGGAATAAGATGGATGTTTTACATAAATCAACAGAGCAAGTATTACATAAGAAATGGTCCTTCTGGATAGATTTTTATTATTCCAGAAAAGAACTTATGACATATATGAGCCTAGTACAAAAGCAGATAAATTTCCCCCAAATTACCAAACCAAAAGACATCCGGACCGAGTATTCATTGCCTAACCTTCTCCAATCCAAGTCTTACTTTTGCATCTCCATAACTCTGTTCTTGCTCATTCTCAGTGGAGGGGGGGGGGGGGGGGGGGGGGGGGTTCTCAGCGCTACAGGGTGCAGCTGAAGCCTGCTTCATTCTTAGCTGCCACGGCACCTGTGGTGGGTCATCATACCAAAAGGAAAATGGCAAGAAGGCTTCAGCTGCACCTCAATGAAGCGGGTGTTCAGTTCCATGAGCCATGGATTCGAACTTGGGTACTCTGGGATGAATATCAACGAGTGCAAGATTAGCAGATTTTGCAGCAGTCTGGAACTTGATTACTGTATGATGAGGGGTACTTGTTTGTCGATATTTTTATGGGGCAACACAAACATAAGCATAACACACACACACACATGGGAAAAGTATTCAACCGTTTCGCATTTACAAATGTGCAAAGGCTACCTTGTATATATCAATGTTGTGCTTTCTTACAACTACTTATTGGTCATAATACTCATGTTAATTAGTAAATTATAGTCCTTGATCTCCTATTGCACTCCCTTGTTTGTATGTTCAGTATTACCATCCACAGTTTGCTTATGAGTAATGATTGTCTCAGTTTTTTTATGGGAAGTAATGTTTGTCTCTTCATTTACACTGAAGCCATTACATGCCACCTTTTCTATTACAGATTCAGAACCTCTTCATCCAAAGCTTTCTGGTGCTATTCTTGTGTGTTCTGTGCCTCCCTCAGGAAACAGGTATTCAGATTGTTGTTTGCTACTACACATTCACCGTCTCATCGTACTGTTATTATGATGTAACTCATTTATATCATCCTCCAGTGGGTTGGTGTGGCGTTACCTTTTGACTAAACCAATTGCTGCTGTCAAGGTAAACTAAACTACAATTTTATCCTTTTCCTCGAGTTTTATCTTCCAGCCGTCTCATATTTCAGTGCGATATTGAGGTGCCCTGCATCTGCAATTTTTTTGTCTGTCGTTTACTTTAGCACCTATGTGGATGTTATGCTCTGTTTCCTGTTACAGATGTGAAATGCCTTGAACATTCACTTACCATACAATCAGCTATCATTTTCTTTTCAAGTACCTTCAAAGTTATCCTAATAAGGAGTGCTTGTTAATTATATAGCATCAAGCTCTGACAAACTTAGTGAAGCTTCACTTTGGCTATGCTTGTACGAACCACCATGCATGTTGGGAGTCATTTCTTCACCTTGTACAATAGGCTTGAACTCCCTATACTTCACTAGTCTTTAGTTTAGTTTGGATGCATTTGCTGATACACAATTTATTAGACCTGAGTTATCCCATCCATATTTTTTTATGTTCTTTCCTTCTCTTTACAAGTTAATTTTAATTGTTTCCTGTTTATAAACAGTGAATTGATATGAATGTCACAGTGTCATCCATACACTGAGGTGTGATCATACACTTACATTCACATGCTTCAAACTAGGAATGATCTATTCATGTATCTCTTTAAGCCTTCAGTGTTGAATACTATTTATGTACGTAGATTTGCTACACCCGCGTACGTGAAACTGTATTCATCTTGCTGTCAGGTTACACTCAGCTTGGCTGCAAAAGCATATGCAAAATCATTGCCTCTCTGTAAGGAAACATTTTTCTCATCACAAATGGATGATGAACTTGTCCTGAGGTATTTATCGCTGCCATGTGATTTACATTTCATGCCTAACATTTTGAATATACGAATATAAACTTGCCCATAAAAAGGATTACATACTCGAACTTAAATGCCATAGGGGTTGGTGTACTGTTGCAATCCATTGCTGATTCTCCAGCTTACAGAAGCCATTTTGCAGTCTAAATATTTCTTTTCTTATCATGGCATTAACAACAACATCTACGACAACATCTTGTAGGTACCAAGATCTAATGAAGGAAAGCTCGAAGTTGCCACTATTTGACTTAAGAAAACTTAATGCATCATTGCCTGTCCCTTCTGCAACAAATGGTACATTAGAAGTTCTTGTCATGGGTGCCAGAAACGATTTCATTGTTGTGAGTGAACCCATCCCCCAAACAAATGCCGAAACAAATTCTCCATTTCTCGTTCTCTAAACGTTTGCATTATGTAGGATGCGGAAGGGCTTTCTGAAACTGCAAGAGTCTACAATGTGCAACCTGTCTGTGTGGAAGGGGTAGCACATGATATGATGTTAGATTGCTCGTGGGAGAAAGGAGCTGAGACAATCCTATCGTGGTTAGATGAACTCGCAACGCGACCAGTTTAGTGTTATCTTCATCTGGTAGATTTGCCATCTTGGAGCTCTTATTCTTGGATCTTTGTAGTGTATAAACCTTGTGTTATCGGCAGCTTCTAGTAAATGCTCTGTAGTTGCTTTGCGTGCTTACTATGTAGCATGCCGTAAAACTTGAGAGGCTGGATAGTAGTACTGATACTGATTTTGTTGGAAAGAGAGTACTCCCTCCGTTTCAAAATATAAGACGTTTTAGGTTTGTGAAGAAAATGAATCTAGACTTTTTTTAGTGTACTAAAAAAAGTCTAGATTCATTTTCTTCACAAACCTAAAACGTCTTATATTTTGAAACAGAGCTCAAAAGTAAAATTTTCATTTTGTGGAACAATTCGAAGTCTTTTGGTTGCTGAAACTTAATTGAGAGCCTTCTGTGAATAAGCTCTGGCCATAATAGAAGGGCTTAAAACTAAAGAGTGCCATCAACATTTAGGCGTTTAAATTGGGATATTAACCCAAATAAAATACTTATAACTTAACTTTGTTTAGATACGAATGCGATGTAACCACGTTGCCACAAAAAAATCAGTTGTGAAATTTTTAGACACGTTTCAGAAAATGATCAGGTATGTCCATTTTCGCCGCAGACATCAAACCTATTTGGCGCGGCCCGTGGCGACAGAGCTATTCTGATCGAAACCTTCGCGTCCACGCGGCACGTTTCCTCGGGCTGCAGCCTGCAGGCACCCAGCAGTGCAGCACCATCCGCCTCTCGTCCCCACTACGGCCGGCGGCCTCCAGAAACCAGCCGATTCCCACTCCCAAAATCCGTCTCCGCCTTGGCCGGCAAAAGACTGACACGCGCGCACCGCGCCGCGCGGCTAGTTTCCACGCTCATCTCTACTCTAGCCCGCTCTATCCACTTCCCGCTCCACCGAAATGCCGCTCCTCCCAGCCCCACCCCCCTCCACCGCCACGCTGATGCCCCGCCTCCACCTCCGCCTCCCGCCCCCGCTCCCCCACAGCTTCCTCCTCCTCCGCCACCCGCGCCTCCTCCTCCCCGCGGCGGCGGCGGCGGCGGCGGCAGCCTCCCCGCCCCCCGACGCGCTCCTCCCGAGCCAGGCCACGGGCCTCGTCGCGGCCTCCCAGGCCAACTTCATGCGCGTCATCGTGGCCTCCACCGCCCCGGGGCTCGAGCAGCACCAGGGGGCCGACCTGCTCTGCGTCGTCCGCGCGCTGCTCAAGAAGATCCGACGCCGTGTGCTCGTCGGGGACAGGGTGCTCGTCGGGGCCGTCGACTGGACCGACCGCCGCGGGATGATCGAGGACGTATTCGAGCGACGCAGCGAGGTGGCCGACCCGCCAGTCGCCAATGTCGACCGCCTCGTCCTGCTCTTCTCGCTGGACCAGCCGCAGCCTGAGCCCGCCACGCTCACCAGGTTCCTCGTCGACGCCGAGTCCGCGGGGATACCTTTCGTGCTTGTCTTCAACAAGGTCGAGCTCGTCGACCAACAGGTATTACTCGGCTGCAGCAAGAATTTCTATTTCAGTTCTACTGTATCATAATTTGGGTCTGAAGTTAACGTGTCCCGCACTATTTTGAAGCAGCATAACACAAATCATGATTAATGTGGTCGAGTTTGATGCATAATTGCATGGTTACGTTTCAGGTAGTATCAATGCCCTATTTAGTGCAAACTTACTCATCAGTGACGAGACTGTCAGTGCAATTTGGCAGTACTCAGTTTCGCAGCTTCAACTATTAGTAAATATATGGTAAATAAAACCTACATAGCTACTTAGTCACTCGAGGTACTTACCTGCATCTATTTAATCTTGAGATGGTTCACAATGGAAGAAGGTCTTCAACTCCAGCTCGTTGGCTTGTTCTTTTGTAACTTAGATTAATCACTTAAATTAATTGGGGGTAAGTAGTAATTATTACGGACTAAACATATATCGACCAACTCTTGAATTGCTCGCTAAACAGTTACTCATTTCTGCAGTGTGGTGTAAATTAGCGATTATAGTGTAGTGCAATGCACTGGAGTTGTGAGGAGTGGATAAGTACATAAATATATGTGCTCATTCAGTAGTTTGTTGTGTGGTTCTCAATAAAGTCGGAAGAACAAAGCATTAAGGTGCTACAACCACAAGAACGCCGGGTTCTCTGGTCCGTACAACATACAACTAATTCGATTCATCAAAGGGATTTGTGTCTCAATGAAGGCAGAATTCAGGTTAAGAGGCTACCTGACATACAACAGATAAAATGAACAAGACACAGTTCCCTGGGTCCATAAAACATACAACTAATTTGATTGTCTTGCGACAGACAGTGTGAACATTGCAGATGCTCCTTTTGGTGCACAAAGCAGCACGCCAGCACCTGTGTGATGCCCGGTAATGATAAATTCTAATTATGGCCATTAGTCTCAGTGCCATCATGGGTAAAAAACATACATTCAAGTTAATTTCTCTCTTATTTTGATACTCCCCCTTACTAAAAAGGATGCCGGAGAGTTTTCCAGAATCGCATGTATCTATAAACTAAAGCGCGTCTATATAAATGTGAATCTAGACAAATCTACGACATCCTTTTTAGGACGGAGGGAGTATTAGGTGTCTGAAAAGATCAACATCATACATTCACACTTTTTGTTCCCCTCGCTGAAGTGCGAGTTTGAGCGTTTAGATGTGCAATTGGCAGTTCACTATATCTTAGTATTGGCCCAATTTATATTTGAGCGGCTTTGCTGATACTATATAAATGGGTTTTTTGCAGACCATTTCTTACTGGAGAGACAGGTTGAAGAGCTGGGGTTACGATCCACTCTTTCTAAGTGTTAATCAGAATTCTGGATTAGGTGCTCTTGAAGAGATGTTGGAAGGACAGACAACTGTAGTTGTTGGTCCAAGCGGTGTTGGCAAGTCCAGTCTGATTAATGCCTTGAGATGCAACCAAAATATTTCAGAAGAAGATCCAATACATCAACTTGTTGAGCAGGTGACTGTTATATCATTTCAAATTCCACGTAACCCCTGGTTGTCATCAGTTTCACGTAACCAGAGGTTTAGCCGATACTTTCACTTAGAGTGAATTTCACTTTTTACCCCATAGCTTACTATCTGTGACAATAATTGCCCCATTTAGCAGCAATTCATCCAACTTACCCCATTTACTGAAACTTGAGACCAATTTTTATCTCTTTTACATTTTAGATGTGTTCTTTTGGGTAGGACACGGTCGTCAAGTCTATGCAGCGTGTCAGTGTTTTTCTCCTAATTTCGTTTCCTAATCACTTGTAACCCTGAAAGGTTTGTTAGCACAATTTTTTGTGTGGGTTATCAGCACAAGTAGTATTTGCCCGATCAGTTATGATCCTGAAAGGTTTTCCAGCACAATGGCAAAGCAAGGGAGTTGTTCCATCGTGTGTCCGACTCTGAGCAATAGACGTCTATAATCCCTTATTTCCCTAGGTGTTACTGGATCTGTTTCCCTAGAAAACAATATGAACTAGATACAGGTGATGACGTGCATGTCAATATTTGTAATACCAACATTTTAGTATTCATTGAAAATCAGCTCGTAAACATGGCCAATACCAGACTTGTTTCTCAGTCAGGTCTGAAGGAACCAGCACTCCTGGCTCCATGAGCAATAGGCTCAAGGCAAAGCTAGCCCTGGGAACATGTTTAAAATTCGCATTCCAAGGGAACAGCTAGGACGTCATATAATCCATGACCAAAGCTAGCCCTGTTTGTCAACATTAATCTGATTACCCACTACTCCCTCCGTCCCAAAATGTAAGGCGTCTAAGATTAGTTAAAAATCAAATTCTACTAACTTTGACCAAATATTTAGGAAAGAATATCTACATCTACAATATTGAATGGACGCATTGAGAAAATAGACATTACGCTGAATCTATTGATATTGATTCAGTACTGTAGGTGTTCATATTTTTGTGTATAAACTTGGTCAAACTTACAAAATATTGACTTTTGACTAATCTTAGGCGCCTTACATTTTGGGATGGAGGGAGTATTTAAGAGTGCTTGAATACGCTCCCAATGTGGCACACAACATAGACCACACTTTCAAAATTTATAAGGGGTAAAATTTGGCACAAGTTTCATTAAATGGGGTAAGCAGGATGAACTATAGTTAAATGGGTTAATTGTTGTCACAAATGGTAAACTAGGGGATAAAATATAGAATTCACTCTTTCACTTAATCACATGTATTAGTACTGTTTGTTGTTTTTTCCCAGCATATGGCATAGCTATGTCCGATGGGGTGTTTCAATGGCACATATGTATCTTTTTTTTTTCGAAAAGGGGAATGAAACCCCGGCCTCTGCATCGGTTGATGCACACAGCCTTTATTAGAACATCATCATCCAACATTCATCATTCTATCGCAGTTACAATTCATGGGTCACTTAAAGTTGATACATGGATCAACCAGCGAAACAAAAGAAGAAAAAAGGCATTACACATTTTGTATGCGATTAAGCTGCCGCCAGTATGATTGGCTGAATATGTGGTGCACGACCATCAGCAAATGGCTGCACCCAGTAGCCATAATATCCCGCTGGTCTTGGGGGAGTAGGAACGCCCAAAGCTGCACCCAATGTGCCATCATATGGATAACCTGCAAAAAATTAAAAGTTTTTGTTTTGTTAAAGATAATGTCATTTCTGCATCTCCAAATAGACCAACATAAGGCAGAAACACCAATGCGAATTCTAGCCTTAGATGTTTTGTCAACTCCATTCAACCAATTTCCAAACATGTGTGTTATATCAGTTGGAGGGGGTAGATCATAGGCAAAATTGACAATACGCCACACAAACGCGCAAAAGGACATGAAATAAATAAATGTTCTATGGTTTCCTGCACCCCACAAAAACAACACTTGGTACATCCTACCCAATTCCTTTTAGCTAGGTTATCTTTAGTAAGAAGCACTTTGTGGTGAAGGAACCACATAATTTTTTTAATCTTAAGCGGGATCTTTAATTTCCAAAGATATTTCCGAAGGAAAACCGTATGATCGTTCATAAGATCCTCATACATGGATTTAACTGAGAACACCCCAGACGAAGTTAAGTTCCATACAAACTTATCTTGTTCATCGGACGATAGCTGAACCATCATAAGTCTTTGGCATAAAAGAAGCCAATCATTCCACTTATTACCAGTAAGTACTCTCCTAAAACCAATGTTCAGCGGTACTTGAGCTAAAACTTGTGCTACAGTAACATTATTCCGATGCACAATATTGTATAATGATGGATATTGCTGCGCTAATGGTGTATCTCCTAACCATGTATCCTCCCAAAACCTAGTGTTTACACCGTCCCCTACCTTGAAATGACCTCTAGCAAAGAACTCTGTCTTTACCCGCATTAGTCCTTTCCAAAATGGAGAATCCATCAGCTTTGCTTGGACTTCAGACAAAGTTTTCTGACTTAGATATTTATTATTAAGCAGTTGTTGCCATACACCTTCTTCATTCATTAATTTGAAAAGCCATTTACTTAGTAAACATCTATTCTTAAGTAGGTATCTGATATGGTATTCATGATTAATTCTAACATGTAAATTTATTGATATGGAAATATGGTATTAAGTTGGTCTAGCTTGTGGAATTGGAGGTGAAGCATACAGAAGCTAGTGCATTGCTATCTGTTTTATGTGGACGCAGTAGTCATTTTCTTCATACCTTTGATATTGTATTGAATTACCTGTATTTGACATGTTTAATTAGTTTTTCCATTGTTGCGAGGTTTTGCAACCTATTTGTTGAAATCTGTCTTAATGTGGGCACTGAAGTCCCTTGCTTGTGCACATTGTTTCCAGAATAGTAAATGGTTTGGTGAGCAACGTGTTGGAACTGTGTCCAAGAAAAGTGGCAAAGGAAAGCACACCACACGTCATGTTTCATTGCTTCCAATTGTTGATGGAGGTTTCCTTGCTGATACTCCTGGATTTAATCAGCCTAGCCTGATGAAACTGACCAAACAGGGTCTTGCAGAAACTTTCCCTGAGGTTTGTTCACTCGATGCTCTGTTGTTATAATTACTTTATTTAATTCCAGTATCTGTGCATGAACAAATGTACTCTGTGAAGGCTACACTATAGTTTGTTATGACATTTGTATAATTGTGTACTAATTTTTATATCCAGATAAGAAGGATGCTTGAAGAAAATGAGCCCTCTCAGTGCTTATTTAATGACTGTGCTCACATTGGTGAACGTGGCTGTGTTGTCAAAGGTGACTGGGAAAGATACCCATACTATCTGCAGTTGCTTGATGAGATCAAAGTTAGAGAATCCTTTCAGTTACGAACATTTGGAACTAAAAGAGAAAGTGATGTCAGGTAATTTGTGTTTCCTTTATGAGAATTATTATGCACACTAGTAACTAGATGCATATGCCCTTTCTTCTCTGGTATTAGTCTGTGGCTTCTACTTTTCAAAAGAGTTCCAACAAATATCCTGTAGCATATCAACCAAATAAATCCGAATGTTTGGTGGACAGGTTAGTTTTTTCAGTTTGGGAAGGTTTAATGCATTATGATGAATGAAATCTACCCTAGGCCAGGAGGCCCTTGGTTACATATTTGGTACAGATATGATTAACATGTGACAGTCATTTCCTGATTCTGGTGGCAGCAATTGCTTTTGTTTACAGAGAAATAGTCATCCTCTCTATGTGCTGAACCTTTCTTATGCGCAATCATGTGGTCGTTCCATTTGCTTAGGTTCCATACATACTACAGAGTACATCCGTTTCATTACAACTGTCCCTGGCCTGGGAACACTTCGTTTAAAAATATCTATCAATTGACGGAATTAAGACTAGTTAATGGAATGTTTTCACCCTACTCCCTCCGACCCATATTAATTGACTTGGATTTGTCAAAATTTGAATGAATCTAGACACTATTTAGTATATAGGTTCATCCAAAATTTGACAAATCAAAGTCAATTAATATGGGCCGGAGGGAGTACTTTAATGCTTTGGAAAAGGTTAAGTAACTGTACGATGCCAATTCATAAGGGTATGCGTGGTCTTTTGTCATCAACATTTTCTTATTTTAGAAATATATGTTAATGTACTACTCCCTCCGACCTTTTAGTGCTAGATACATCCGAATCTAGACAAATCTGAGTCTATTAATTTGAATAGGAGGGAGTACTATAAAACATCATATTGACAGATTTGTCTTAAGAAGTGTTTCCTGCGTAACGAAGTTCCTACTCTTTATGGATGCTAAATTGTATGTGTGCTAACAATGCAAACATGCCCATATTGCTTCAGATACAAAACAGGTACCATGGGTGTGAAACAAGCCGAGCCTCGCCTTCAACTGAAAAAGCACAGGAGGGTGTCCAGGAAGAGATTGAACCAATCGCTTCTCGACGATATTGATGCTGAAATGGATGACCCTGACGATGACTATCAGTTCGGTGTTAGCCGACGTGCTGGCAAACAGTGAAGCCGATTGCTACCTGATCTAACAAACTCTAGACAGTGTCAAGAAGCAAACTATGGATGATGTACATAGCTGGCTTTCTACCACCGCGTCCTTAACTCTACTGAAGTAACAAAGTTTTGCAAATAGAGATGTGTAGACAAGGGAACTATAGCAATTCGCTCCAGATGTTGACGGTCAGTACTTGTTTCTGTATGACAAAACAGCAAGAAGAAGAAAGTAAGCTGAGCAAAGAAGCAAAAAAATGTCAATCTCTCTCAATGGCGCTCTGAACTTTTATAAGGTATCTGTGTATAGTCAAATTTTTAGGAAGTATCCAATTACTGCTGGGACTAGTTCCTTGCTCGGCTCACACTGGACCTTGGACCAACAGTGATGTAAAATTATCGAGCTGGGATTTTCAAATGTCATGCTTGAGCTTCCACGAAACTTCTAGGCAGTTTTCAAAAACTCTGGATGATGTGTCTGAACAGTATTTAGACCGAGGATTATAAGATAAGAGGAAGAATGTGAGATTATGCGAACCAAAGGTCCATTAGGATGGGCTATTCATGGGTGTGGACGCAGTCACAGACCAGACTGGCACATGCTTTGTTAATTACTCTTATGTTTACGATATCAACTTGTTATTTAAATAGGCAGATAAGTTGACATGAGAAAATACATAAGGCAGGATTCGGGAGTCCTGGATGCCTATAGGCCTCAACTAGAGTTACCGAAAAAGGAACTGCGCGCCGTGTCCAATGATATAACGGTCAGAGAGATCAACGTCAGTTACCCCTTTTAACGACCTGTAGTTTGGTTGGTAAGAACAATATATCACCAGGTTTGAGTCATCTTTACATTGACCATTATGACCAATCGTCCATCCCGTGTAGAAGATTAGATTATACGTGGCTCGAGTCAAGAAATGTGATGCAGGGCTGGAGTTGGTACAATGTTCTAAATGTTAATGGTCACTAATCTGACCATTTCGAATAGTATTTGACAGCATCAGGAATCTAATGGAAGGCATTATCTTGACAAGCAGCAAAGACGGGACAAACCTTTCATTATACATATTGCGTGTTGATTATGATCGCCGCTAGTTTGGTCAGAAGTCAGTTTGTATTTCAATTAGTACAAAAATACATGGTAACCACCCAGGGAATCTTGTGCATTGTTTTTTGTCAGCCGTGCAATGGCCAAGAGATAAGACTTCTTTTTTTTGGAAATGGAAGAGATAAGACTTGTTTCATATTGCGCAGCTTGCACTTGTAGACATCGGGAGCAGGTGTTTCTATGAATTCTGCAAGATTCTAGATAAGCTGAGACCCATTACTGGCTAATAATCTCGCGGAGAAACTGATCTGTAACATTTCAGAAGAGGGTAATAAGCTGTTCCAAACATGGCCAGTTTACAGTAACTTCAAGGGTCGACTTAGGTTTCATGCTGGATGTAGTAAAGTCTTACAAATGTCTTCAACATGAAACCTATATTGCTAAAATGGGCATGTCTGTTCCTTTAAATCTAGAAGAATAGGAGGGATATCATCTTCTTATCAAGTTCGGCAGGACTCTACTATCAAGGCTACATATAATGCTTTTTTATACAGTGTTCACTTAGTGGTTCAGATCAATTTGCGTCGTCGTACTATATGTGCAGGTTCTTAGACACTTTGTGAGCAGAAGGGGCCGCCAAGACTTGTTAAGGACATATCCAGTCCAGTAGTGTCAAATCATCACCGGTTAGCGACTGACATTTCGGTTAAATCCTTCTTGGAGATGTACTGAGTGTTATGTTTACTTTTGTACGACAAATTTTGATTGGTTAAGACAAAGATTCTATACTAACAACTACTCTACTAGTACTTAATTCATATGGCGTAAAATTAATATCGTCAAATTCGCATTTAAACTATTTTCTTGTGGTTTTATAATTAGAGTAAATTACACCAAAACACACCTTCTAGGAATGCTGTAACGAAAATGTACACCTTCAAGGGATTTTGTAGTACATAATCTTCCCCCTAGACTAATTGAGTGAAGATCTGCGATGACGATGGTTAGCTAACTGATTGAAGATCTAGACAAGGGCCCTGCATGTCATTGACTACCAAGATGACTTGGTTTGTCGTTGGCTTGAGCCAGCTGGGCAAGCCAAATAGTAATGTTTTGCTCAAAATATGTGGATAGAAATCTTACTATTACTAAAAAGGTTCAAAATATTCATGTAAATAAAACTAGCCATTAAGGAGTTCTATTTTTTTTCAAAGTTCACCCAATTTTGAATGGAATTTTTGAACTGTAATTTTTAAAAGTCTATGAAAGAAAATGAGGTTCTTTGAGTATTCTGGGAATTCCAGATCATTCTGCCTTGCCATTTAGGGTTTTTTGTTGCTTTACAAATTTATGACAAATTTGAAGTGAAATTTGAACTATACATAACAAATTCAAAAACTACTACTAAATCAGACCCACTCTTAGTATTCTTGGTAGTTCATTTTTCCCACCCATTTAGGATTTTTGATATTTCGCAGTAATTGTGTCCAAGTTTGAAGAGAAATTTTTCCTAGACATTTAGATTTTTCTCGGCTCAGTTAAGATCTCAAGCCCCCGTGACCCGAATAAAGGTTATTTATTCCAATGACAAGTGGACCCCTATTAGATGTCTGGTCAATTAGCTAAATATTTCTGTTACAAGGATATATGTTAACCATTAGCCATGGAGTTCGGGTTATGCATGGAGGTGTAGTTTTTTGTTATATTGGCCCTTGAAGGTGAGTTGGTGCATTTTACTATTTGTATTACACAAACAACATATCAACATAGAAATTGTTTATCAAAATATATTTAACCAGTAAAAGCGTGCCCTAAACATGAAACATACAAATTACTACATTAAGTTCAGCATGCCCATCGGGATGGAGGATCTCCCTGCGCACCATGGACCATGGTGAAGGAAATTCTTAGGCCACTCATTGACATCCCTCACAGATCACCAAATTTAAGATTTCTAGCTACCGAATCATGAATTATCATCTATAGAGATAGTTCCTCCATATTATCTTTTTCTTTGAAACTTAATCAAAAAATCCCATAAACTGAAGTGAATACACATAAATCCAACCCTTTTGAACAAACATCTAGGTCTCCTTTTCTTTTCGTAAATTGGCAAGAGCGTGTAATTTCATTAAGAAGAAACATGAATGCAATGAGACAACTGTAGGGTAGCGGAACAAACAATAAATACCACTAACACAACTGCATGTGGACTACTAACTCCTCCAAAACATAGTGCAATGCAATCCTTAGAATAAATTCCTAAAGGTTTCAATCCTACGAATAAACGACTACACAATATGTTCTTTTTTATGTTTGAATGCAAAAGAAAGCCAAGCCATTGCATGTGTTAGTAGTCCATGTCTAATTGGCTTGCATGGTTGTTGGAGACTTCAATAACTCAACCAACAAGAGGATTAGGAGACAATATTTATTTATTTTAATTTTCTTGGTATATGAGATTTTGTAAAGTGGCACCATAAACAAAAAACAGAGGGAGTAGAAAAAAAATCCTAAGGATCAACATCCTCCCAAGTTCCTATGGAACTCCTTTGAATCAAATTTTTCGATTCCTACGTGTAGGACAGAGGCAAACCACAATGCATGTGCAAGTGATGGTACCCATGTAGTTAGTATAGAAGCGTTCTTTGTTGGATTTAGGCCCTCTTTGATTTGTAGGCTTATCAAAATGTAGGATTGGAGTGGTATGTCCTCTTGAATCCCGTAGTATTAGAAAAATGTAGGAACTTAGATCAACAAGTGTTTGATATATGCCACCGTGAAAATAAAGGAACTATACCAAGAGGTTTTAGTGGATGGAAAATCCCCCCAAAATAGAGTGCAAAGAAATATTTAGGAAGAATTACTAAGAGTTTCAATCACGCAAATAGAATGATCACCATAGGAAAAAAATATCAAGGATTTGAAACCTCCTAGCATCCTCTGAAATTCCCTTGAACCGGAGGAGCCGTTATGATTATGTGATTAAAACAACACACGTCTGAATTTTTCTATGTTGTTTCAAGCATCTGTTTTACATGTGAATTCTTATCTGATCTTTTTTATGTTTTTCTTATTGCTGCATTTTTTTTTTACAATCATGTGAAATCAAAGAAGCCCTAGCTAGGTTTGATATGGGTTAGCACTCAACAGGGTCTGCGTTGTGAAGTGTCTGAACCAATACCATCCAAAATAGCAGAAGTCCCAGAATAATTAATAACCATGTGGTGCCCACTTCAACAAAAACAACTAGAGCACAAAAGATGCCTGACCTCATCTGGCTAACCATTTCGTTTGGGGGAAAGAGACAACCAGAAGAACTTGCACCAGGAGGCATTCACAAACAAAAGAAGAGAACTCGCGCAAACAAATGCTTACAAAACTGTGTCCTACTCTACTAAAGCAGTAGTGCCACTCCTGCCGTTCTAAACAAAAAGGGCATAAAAAGGACAGGATAAAAAGACAAAGAAAAGCACGTACGCCACGTCATGAGATGATGATTGGGTCCATATATGGTTTTCTAGCTCCTCCCCAGAAGCTACGATTATTTACATACTAAAATCGGACAGCCACTGCGGATTAACTAATGGAAAACGTATGCAAGAACAGGTAAGCCGCACAGAGCGAGGCTGTGTACCGAACGCACGACGCCAGCATCGCGTGTGGACTGTGGAGATAGGTTTTCCACGAATTGATTAAGCAGCCACGTTCCTGCCCGTGGCCGTGCGCCCTGGCCACGGGCACGGCACGCACCGGCGCAATCCGTGGCCGTGGGCGGAGGCGGGCAGCGGCTGGGCGCCGGAACGCGAATACGCGGCCGCGTGAGCTGCCACTTGGGCTTCCTTCCCGCTTAAGGTAGCATTATCTTTCACCGAGATACCGATAGTTTACTGGCCAGAGATCGAGATCGACCGGGCGAGGTGAAGGTTGCATCTATCTATCTCGGTGAAAGGGAAACTAGACAGACATACAGCGATGTGTTTCTGGGCAGATTTCATGCGTGCCGATGATCGAGCTTCCATCGAAACGACAACACGCAAGTCGTCTGGAATGTTGGCATCAAGTACAGTAGTTAAGTGAACTGGGAGGAGTTCACTCAACTCCCAGTGTGCCAGCGCGCAGCCGACCGTTTCAGATATTTGACAGGCTCGTCCCCTAGCGCATGCCATGCAAGTGACGGCGACACCGTACTATGTCGCTCTCTGTTCTATAACACCCTGTAAAACACCATTTTATTTACCACAAGACACGTAGTAGAACGGGTGGGATGGTATACTATTACTGCTACAGAACAAATGTGAATAACATTGAGCTAATTTGCCTCGGTAAACCACACATTGGTATAAGTGTTGGCACTCATTTTGGAAAGGCAGCCCATCAGTGTGTGACACATGAATTGGGTGAGAAACACTCAAAAATTCTACTTGGAGAGTTATTATTTCTCATTGAAGGGACATTATACTCACTGCATCGAGTCAAGCCATGAGCAGACTCGATGGCCGATTACACTAGCGCTTAGAGGTGACTCGGAGATTGATATGCGAAGGATTTCGCTAAGACGCATTTGTAGATGACAAACTCGTCTGTTTTAAATTAATAAAGCCGAAGAGCAGCAGGGTAGTACAAAGTTCAACAAGCAAAAAAGGGTCCAAAAGGACTCATGTTGTGCTCTTGTCCAGGCGAACAAGTTTGCTTCTTGAGTATGGTGACCCAGCACACCACTGCATGTTGTTGTGTGTAAGTCATTCTTATAAGACTCATGGGTGGTATGGTCGGATTGTTCCCGGTACCGTTATCCGAGTTGTGGTTTCTCTGTGCATCTAACTTCTGATCCAGTCGCATGGAGTGAAAATATTTGATGAGCGGAGAGCGAGTTATCTCCTCTATAACTTCTGGTGCTCGTTTTATCCTCTCCCCTAGACTTCCAGGTGATATGCCTTGATGTGTTCAACGAGCGGCCCGATGTTTACGGATTCATCGGGGGCCGAGGGGAAAGGCGGAAGACGCGAAGAACACAACGAAGAACACACACATGGAGATAAATAGTAAGGCAAACCCGTAGAATCGATCCCAGCAATAAACCCCTCAATGGAGCAACCTTCGGAACTCGAAAGACAAGCCAACGCCCACTCTAATTGAAAACATTTTTTTCTTACCGGACGGTCCACCGATCCAACAGAACCCTAGTAATGAAGAACATAAAACAATAGAACACGGAGGACGATTGACACTACTAGAACATGGGAAAAGGGTAACTGCGCGAAGATCTCGAATCATCTCCATAGGAGTTCCATACGAGGAGGAAAGGAGCATAGCTCTCTCTAATTCATCATCAATTGTAAATATCTGATCTAAGCCATAGGGGCTATTAATAGTACCATGGGCGAAGGGGAAGGTGGGAGGAATATTTCAGGGCATCAAACTAGTCTCTGTGCGCAGACAGTGTATTCTGGTGGTAAGTCCGGTGGCACCTGGTGTGGCACCGGTGTGGATCGGCGGTCCAGTCTGTTTGAGTTTGGCAACACTGGTTTGGTTTCGGTTTTGCCGAACCGGTGTACCGATGACCATTTCGGTGGGTCTCCGGTTTGGGATGGGTTCTGCCGAGGCTGGCGTCGGTTCGGCTAGTCCATTTCAGCGCCCAATGTGCCGGTTTGGTCCGCGGGTTTCCCAGCTTCTTTCATCTTTGCTTCCATGCTTCTTGCTTGGTAATCTTGGCTCCTTGATCATCCTTGGTGTCTCCTCTTGGCATCTTGATCATGGGTATGGTCCTAGTCATAAAATGGGTGATAGGTTCAAGTAGCATCCCATTCAAGTGAGGGTCAACAGATGAAAAGCGATGGAAGAAATTCACCTTAGGTGTGTTGGTTGAAGTAGCATGACTTGGTTGCATGGTGGTTGACGTATTATGGGCAGCATCATCTCCCCTGCTTGAAAAAGACTCATCCTCGACTCTAAGATCTCATCACCATGTATAGGAGGAGATAATCCCTTGGCCTTATACTTGCATGTGGTTGTTTCTCCGGGGTCAAAGCCATGTGCATTGTTGTCAAACAGCTTGTAGTCTTTCTTGTCTTCATGTTGTTGTGGTAGATCATGTCGAGGTGCCTTGGAGGTGGTTCCTTTGCTTGAGTACCTTGCAAACCGACAACAAAGAGAGAGAAGTGTATGAAGGATTGTTAGCATGGGTCACACTCAAATCACTCTTCTCACTTTAGTGGCATCCGACATGGCACTCCTAGTTTTTCCACACAATTTGGGTCCGTGGCTCTCACTCACTTGTATGTGGTTCACTCTCTCACCACTCATCTCAGAAGGATCCTTCTCTTGTTGTATATTTGGTAAGCTTCATGAATTATCAGCAATGATTTTGCTTGGTGTCATAGGACGGAGCACAAATGTGTTGTTTTTTTTAACTTGAAGGAGTAGTGGTTGGTGAGGACATCATGTATGACTCCTCTATCAAATTTCCATGATATTCCAAGAAACATGTGACACACCGTCATTGGCACTACATCACACTCGATGGTGTCTTCATATGGACCAATCCTGAAAGAGACTTGGACTTTGTACTTGATCTTGAAGGTTCCATTTGTCACTAAGACATTGTACATGATAGGGATGGGGTTGCTATTGGAGATATGACCACGAGGCAATAATAAAAGGAGTTATTATTATATGTTTTTGTTTATGATAAATGTTTACATTCATGCTATAATTGTATTAACCAGAAACATTAATACTTGTTAAACTAGCTTGTTGGTTAATAGATGATCATGGTTTCCTGATCATGAATATTGAGATGTTATTAACAACAAGATCATATCATTAGGAGAATGATGTGATGGACATACTCCTATAGTTAAGCGTAACATAAGATCAAGTCATTTCAATAGTTTGTTTGCTATAAGCTTTCAGATACATAGTAACCTAAATCCTTCGACCATGAGATCATGTTAATCACCATCACCGGATGGATGGTTTGATGACATCAAACACCACTTCATAATTGGGTGGTTATAAAGGTGGCATTGAGTATTCAGAAAGTATGTGTTGAGGCACATGGATCAAGAGTGGGATTTGTCCATCCATATGACGAATAGATATACTTTGGGCCCTCTCAGTGGAATTTCATCCAATTAGCTTGCAAGCATGTGACTGGATCACAAGGGATCACATATCACAAGAACGAGTAAAGAGTACTTAGCGGTAACAAGGTTGAACTAGGTATGCAGAGATACCGACGATCAAACCTCAGATAAGTAAAGTATCGCGAGACAAAGGGAAATCGGTATCGTATGTAAATGCTTCATTAGATCATGAAGTAATCATAGAAATATGTGGGAGCCATATGAATTTCCAGATTCCTCTATTGGTTATTGATCGAAGAAGAGTCTCGATCATGTCTGCATTATTCACGAACCATAGGGAGACACACTTAAGGATTCGATGTTGTTTAGTAGATATGGAATGTGAGTAAGAGAATGTTCTTCGGAGTCTCGGATTGGATCCAGGACATCACGAGGATATCCGAAGGATAAGATTCACATAAGGAAAGTCTAATTCTGGAGTTCAGGAATGGTTTCAGTGTTTTCACCGGAATGTTCTAGAAGGGTCTAGAAGGTCCACCGATCCGGAGTGGGAAGGGTACATGGATGTGTCATGACAAAGTGGAATGGTTGTATTATGTCCTAGGTCACTTGGCTGGGCAATGGGAAGAGAGAAATCAAACTCTAGTTTGAAAGTCGAACGCCAATTTGAAAAGTCAAATCCCAACATGGTTGCCTAGTGGAGGGAGGGAAGGAATCCTACCTAGGGGAGGATTCCTCCCTCCCCTTGCCACCGACCTAGTAGAGGAGTTGGGGGAGGACTCCCCTCCCCCCAAACTGCCTCTCCCACCTATATAAGGAGGGGTAGGGCGCCCCTACCCCTCACACACCTAAACCCTAGCCGCCCGCCGCCCCCTCTCTAGTTGTCGCCGCCTAGGGCTCCTCCAAGTCGCCGCTTAGGGCTTGCCCTAGCCGCCGGGTTCCACCACCTCACCTCGGCCCTTTAACCATATATTGTTTAGGCCCTCTTCTACTCCACCATACCCGCTTAGGCTTAGGAGAAGCCCTGCGGGATTTCCCCTCTACTTCCACCACCACGCTGCCGTGCTGCTGGAATCGCGAGGAGAGATATACAACCTCCGCTTCCTGCTGGAACAAGGGATAGGAAGGTCTTCATCGAGTACCGAACGTGTGACCGACTATGGGAGCGCTGCCGGAACGCGGCGGTGGAAGGATCGTCTACACGATCTTGAGATCGGCAAGTGAACGACCACATCACCCACGAGAATCGGATCTCGTTAACCGCTTTCGAATCTTCGAGGGTTAGTACTCTATCAACTCGTTGCACCGATCTAGTAGATTATATCTTAGCTTGTGTGTGTTCATGCGGTAGAATTTTTTTGTTTTCCATGCTACGAACCCCTTCAGTGGTATCAGAGCCGTGTCTATGTGTAGATCTATTGCACGAGTATAACACAATGGTTATTGTGGGCGTTGATGCTTTTGTTTTCGATTGCTTCTTGTGTACTTTGCATCTTGCGGGATGGTGGGATGAAGCGGCCTTGGCTAACCTTACATGACATCGTTCATGAGACTTGCTCCATGCTCGACATGCAACTTGTATTGCATAAGTGGATTTGCGGGTGCCTGTCTCTCCCACCATAGTGAAGATTCAATTTACAACTGGCACTTGACAATAATTGTATCAACGTTGTGATTCTTGTTCGTAAGTTAGAACGGTTCTTATTCAAAATCTCCAAACCACATAAAATATGCAAATAAAATTAGAGGCGTCTAACTTTGTTTTGCAGGGGTGTGATGTGATGGGATATGGCCATGATTGTGATTATATATGATGTATGCAATGATACTTATTGTAAGTTGGAAACCGACAGGAGCCTTATGGTTGTCTTTTAATTTCATTAAGACATGTGTGTCTATTATTCAAAGTAGTTGTAATAGTTGATGCTGGTGGACGACAACCATGGAGCGGCGACATTGACCTAGATACTACGCTGGTGATGATGGAGATCATGTTCGTGCTTGAAGATGGAGATCGAAAGCAAAAGAAGAAAGGCCATATCATATCACATATTATGAATTGCATGTGATCTTAATCCTTTTATGCATCTTGTATTGCTTAGATCGCGACGATAGGATTATAAGATGATCCCTCTCACAAAATATCAAGTAATAAAGTGTTCGTCCTTAGTAGGCACCGTTGCTAAGACTCGTCATTTCAAAGCGCCACGTGATGATCGGGTGTGATAGATTCTACGTGTGCATACAACGGGAGCCAGCCAGATTTGCTCATGTGGATACTAAGGTTAACCTTGACGAGCCTAGCATGTACATACATGGTCTTAGAACACGGAATACCGGAAGGTAAAGCATGAGTCATATAGTAGATATGATGAACATGTTGATTGTTCGCCTTTGAAACTACATCATCTCTCATGATAATCTGACTTGATGTAGTGGATTTGGTTCGTGTGATCACTAAAACAATGAGAGGGATATTGTTTTGAGTGGGAGTTCACCTAGTTATTTTAGGTATTAAATTGAACTCAATTTGTCATAAACTTAGTCTAAACTATTGCAAATATGTTGTAGATCATGGCGGCCCCTACCATCAATTTTAATGTGTTCCTAGAGAAACAAAAGTTGAAAACAATGGAAGCAACTTCGTGGATTGGTTCCGTAATTTGAGGATTGTCCTTAATGCTGGTCAATTGACGTATGTGCTGGATGCACCGCTGGGTGACCCACCTACAGCTGATACTGCCGATGAGGTGAAGAATATTTTCCTCACTCAGAAGAATCAGTACTCCACAGTTTTGTTATCTTGTATGGTTTGGAATCGGAGCTTCAGAAAAGGTTTGAGAACTTTGACCCACATGATATTGTTAGTGGACTCAAAATGCTATTTAAGGCACACGCGGTAGTTGAGAGTTATGAGGCTTCTGAAAATTTCTTTAACTACAAGATGGAAAAGGGCAACTCCGTCAGTGAGCATGTGCTTAAGATGTCTGGGCATGCCAATAAGATACAAAGCTTGGGGATAGTGAATTCTAATGAATTGGGGATTCACCGTGTCCTCCAATCACTACCACCAAGTTACAAGAACTTTGTGATGAACTACAACATGCAGCGCATGGATAAGTCGTTACCAGAACTCTTCTCTATGTTGAAGTCTGCGGAAGTGGAGATCAAGAAAGAGCACCAAGTGTTGATGGTCAATAATACCACCAATTTCAATAAGCAAGGCAAGCCTAAGAAAAAGGCTAACTTCAAGAAGGGCGGTAAGAAATCTGCCACGCCTGCAAAGAAGACCAAGGCTGGGCCTAAGCCTGATACTGAGTGCTTTTACTGCAAGGGAGAAGGTCACTGGAAGCAGAATTTTCCCAAGTACCTGGAGATCTGAAGAAGCAACATCAAGAAGAAAGGTATATCTGCTATACATGTTATTGATGTGTATCTTACTAGTAATCGTAGTAGTGCCAGGGTATTTGATACTAGTTCGGTTGCTCATATTTGTAACTCGAAACAGGTGTTGCAGAATAAACAGAGACTAGCGAAAGACGAGGTGACGATGCGTGGAGGAAATAGATCAAAGGTTGATGTGTTCGCGGTCGACACGCTCCCTCTTCATCTACCATCAGGATTAGTTTTATACTTAAATAATTGTTATTTAGTGCCTACGTTGAGCATGAACATTATATCAGGATCTTGTTTATTGTGAGACGGTTACTTGTTTAAGTCCGAGAATAATGGTTGTTCGATTTATATGAGTAATATATTTTATGGTCATGCACCGTAGATAGATGGTCTATTCTTATTGAATCTCTATAGTAGTGATACACATGTTTATAATATAGATGCTAAACGTTTGAAATTGAATGATAATTCTACATACATGTGGCTCTGTCGTATTGGTCATATTGGAGTGAAGTGTATGAAGAAACTCCATTCCGATGGACTTCTTGAATCACTTGATTTTCAATCACTTGAAAGATGAGAAGCATGTATGATGGTAAAAATGACTAAGACTCCATTTTTTTGGTATGATGAAGCGAGCTACGGACTTATTGGAAATCATACATACTAATGTGTGTGGTCCGATGAGTGTGGCATCGTGCGGTGGTTATCATTATGTTCTTACTTTCACGGATGACTTGATTAGATATGGGTATATCTATTTCATGAAACATAAGTCCGAAAATTTTGAGAAGTTTAAGGAATTTCAAAGTGAAGTAGAGAATCAACGTAACATCAAGATTAAATTTCTACGATCTGATCGTGGAGGTGAATATCAAAGTTATGAGTTTGGCGAGCATTTGAAGAATTGCGGAATAATTTCACAATTGACACCGTCGAGAACACCACAGCGTAATGGTATGTCCGAACGTCGTAATCAAACTCTCTTAGATATGGTTCGTTCTATGATGTCACTTACAGATTTAACGTTATCGTTTTGGGGTTATGCATTAGAAACAGCCGCATTCACTTTAAATAGGGAACCATCTAAATCCGTTGAAATGACACCGTATGAATTATGGTTTGGGAAGAAACCTAAATTGTTGTTCCTTAAAGTTTGGGGTTGCTAAGATTATGTAAAGAAGTTACAGCCCGACAAGCTTGAACCCAAAGCGAAAAAATGCGTCTTCATAGGATACCTGAAGTAAACTATTGGGTATACCTTCTATCATAGAACCGAAGGCATAATCTTAGTTGCCAAGAATGGATCCTTTCTCGAGAAGGAGTTTCTCTCGAAATAAGTGACTGGAAGGAAAGTAGAATTCGACTAGGTTGCCGAACCTTCTCTCAGATTTGTGAGTAGCACAGCACCAGAAGAAGTTCCTGTGGCGCCTGCACCAATAAGATAGGAAGCTAATGATGGTGATCATGAAACTTCGAACGAAGTTACCACGGAACCTCGCAGGTCAATGAGAACTTGTACCACTCCCGATTAATATGATCCTGTTATGAGTGTCATGTTGGTGGGCAACACCGATGACCCTGCGGCATATGAGGAAGCGATGATGAGCCCAGATTCCAATAAATGGCAAGAAGCCATGGAATTCGAGATTCGATCCATGTACGAAAACCAAGTATGGACTTTGGTGGATTTACTAGATGGCTGGAAGGCTGACGAGAACAAATGGATTTTCAAGAAGAAAACATATGCTGATGGTAATGTAACCGTCTATAAAGCTCGGCTTGTTGCAAAAGGGTTTCGACAAATTCAAGGAGTTGACTACGATGAGACTTTCTTACCGGTAGCGAAGCTGAAGTTTGTAAGGATTTTGTTAGAAATCGCTGCATATTACGATTATGAGATATGGCAGATGGATGTCAAAACGGCGTTCCTCTATGGATACATTGATGAAGAGTTGTATATGGTACAACCCAAAGGTTTTGTCAATCCTAAAGATGCTAACAAGGTAGAAACGACCCTATGCAAGTTTTAGCGAAACTCGCCAAACCCGCATAGAAACGATTCAAAGGTGCCCACCAGGCACTTGCGTGCGGGTGGAAAACGAAGTAATAACATTACACAACAGTCCTCGATGGGACCCGCAGCGACTCAATGAGTCAAGAATATAGATATAATATACAAAGATCCAAATCACCTTGAAAATGATAGAGCGTCCGACTACGGACAAGATGCAAATGGGGCTAAGAGCCCTGAAGAATAACCAATGGCGTCCATAACCCTGCCCAGGCCAAGCCGGAAGGGTAACCCTGCTAACGACGTCGATCTCAAAACCTGCTTAAACAAAAGGGGTGCCGACAAAGGGCAAAGGAAAAAGAGGAGCGTCAGTACTGAGGCCAGTACACGGCGAGGCTAGAATTCGGCGGTCCTCGCCTACATAGGTATGGTGGACTGAAGCGGCAGCGGCAGCATGCACTGAACAACCTATAGAGACTCGATACAGCTGGCGGCAATCAGAGAGGGGTAAGAAAGACCTATTCGGAACAACCTGACACTACCACCAATCAAACCCATCCTGGTGTTTCCCCATCGAGACCAAACAAGGAAGTCAACCGAGGAACTCACACAGTTGGCAGTTTTACTTATTCGGTTATCGTTGCAGTAATTACTAGTCAAGTATAGATAATCATCCTGATAAAATAAGCAGTGGGCCGTTTTAGTTAACCATTCCGTTGTAGTTGCGGCACTTACTAGTCAGATACAAATAGCATGAGATATCCCAAAAACCCAGTAGTTGTTGGTACTTTTATTTAGCCATTCCGTTGTAGTTGCAATACTTACTAGTCAGGTACAATGGTCGCAAGCGACACCCGAACAAGCAATTGTTGGCAGTTTTATTTGGCCATTCCATTATAGTGAAGCTGATTACTAGTCATTATAAAGTCAAATTTATAGCACTACTTTAGTTATAGATGTCTATGATCGAGATACTATGCTCCAAGTCGTCCATAACCGCGGACAAGGCTTTCAGAAAGTTTTACCCGGCCGGGGTGCACCAATAGCAACACACACTCGATCAACCTCGGAAAAACCAAATCAAAACCCAACGAGGACTTCACGACAAAGCAATCACAGGATTCAGAAATATTTCAGGGGGCCACCCCTTAAAGTAGACCCGCAACGAAGCCGGCCGGCTCCGAGACGGACTCAAGGTTGTGGGGACGGCTGTAAACGACTGGGAACCCAAAACTGGGCTTGTCGATACCGCGGAATCGTGCCACGATCCTAAACAGTACAGTGTGCTCCTCGCATAATCGTAAATAAAGCAGTAAAGCATGGCATAAGTACAGGATCGTAAATAAAACCTCAAACTAGTTTGTGGCCCCAAGAAATAAGACGGAATCAAGCTCTGGCTCAGGGGGGTCCCATAATCCTCCCGGATGTGGATAGCGCGAATATTCAAGGAATAGGTATCAAGTACTCGGGGTCCTACGGGACACAAGTGGACGGTTAACAACCAAATAACATCTATTGCCCACCTGTGCCTCTGCTTACTTACTTCAATTTTAGTTGTTAAACAGGAATTAAAGTGAACGATAAGTAAAACCATGATCATCTCCAACATCAACATGCGGCAATACACCAACAACTGTGGCACTTGACGACACGCAACAACACTAGAGCAAGCGACTACGACGCGCAAGTCCAACTATATACCAAATAACAGGTAATAGGATGTGTCCAAGGCAATATAAGGCTGCAAGGGATATCACGGGTACGAAAACTAGAGCATCGCAACACAGATGGCAATAGATCAACAGGGGGGAATAAATACTATAAAGTAAGATAGTTAGAAAGGGGGAGATGCTCGCCTGAAAACATGGCCGAAGGTTCATCCAAAGGTCAGGTCGACACTCGCATCAACTCAACGGCCTTATCCGCGAAGAACCAAAACACTAGAATAAACACCGGATGCAATATTTAATACTACGGCAAAAGATCGGGCATGATGCATGTATGATGTATGACATGGCAAAGGTGCGATGCGATTAGGCAATATTAAGTGGAACCGGGGTCCCGACAATTAATTAAACGGTTCAAGTTATTTAACTACCCCGCAATTTAAATGTTGTTTTAACAAGGCAAAATATATCACCGGTTCGATGCACAAATTTAAACGAGGCCAATATAAGACTAGATTTGCCCGCATATGGGCCCCATATTTAATTATTAGGTGAATCGGCGTAAGGCCCCCAAACCACACAAATATGCATGCATGATCAATTTAATATGCGACAGGTGATCAATATCATATATAAAATAGGGTTCGAGAAAAAGGGGTCACACATTAGGGTCGGAGATCTTGGGGTTCCGGGGTTCGGGGTTCGGTCTCAGGGTTCGGATCTGGGGTTCGGCCTCGGCGGGGTTCGGCTACAAGAGGAGAACTTGTCGTGATGTGCCGGAGATCTTGGTTCCACGCGGTCGATCTTGCTGTCGAGCAGATCTTGTCGGGTCCGTGTTTCGGGTCGGTCTTGGCGTTCGGGATGCAGAAATTGGCGTTCCGCGGCGAAGTGCTTGGCGTCATCTGGTTCCATGTCGACGGTCTTGGTGTCCTTGATGGAGAACTCGGTGTATCCGTGTTGGCGGCCTTGGCGTTTATCGGGTTCGGTCTTCGAATCAGTGTAGATGGTCATGGCGTTCGGGAGGGCGACCTTGTTGTTCCGTGTCGAAGGCATCAGGGTCTCCGGGTAGGAGAACATGAAGTTCCAAGGGGAAGACCTTCGGGACTGGCATTGTTCTTCGATGGCGATCTTGACTTGGAACCGGTACTATCTGCGGATGGCGCGGCTTGGATCATCTCAGGCCAAAGTGGTGTGTTCGAGTAGCAACAATGCCGACACCACCATCTTGTCCCACAAACACATCTTCTAGTCTTGATCGGATCAACATCCAGACATCTCCATCTATGTACTTCACTGGAACCCAGCACATCAAGGCAAGGATGTCGTGGGGCCTCTTCGGTGCATGTCGTGCTTGCATATGGAACAGGTACGCGGACGTGCAGCTCCTGGCTTTGCGGAAGAACATGACGGAGGAAGCTCTGCAGGGGAACTTGGGGTCGGCCACGAGCGGCACGCGGGTCGGGGCACCGCTGACGAGCTTGGCGGAGGGAACTACCGGCGAGGGAGGGTCGGCCAAGAGGGCAGCAGCGCCCACACGGGGCCAGGAGATGACGAGGGGGTTGACGCGGGGTTGGGGAAGAGCCCGGCGGCGGCGGCCTCGACGGGAAAGGAGGGGAACGGGCCCCGGGTCGACGACGAGGAGGCGTAGGGTCGACGGGGCGGTGGCGTGCTGCTGGCGGCGAGGTCGGGTCGGGGGCCTCCCGCGCCGAGAGAGGGAGGCGGAGAAGCGGACGGCGGCCTCCTGGGAGACGGCGAGCGTCAGGGAGGAGCTCGAGGGGCGGCGTGGAGGGGCGGCTTGGGTCGGTGGTGAGGAGGCTGCAGGCCGGTCGGAGGTGGGGGCGTCGACCGGCGAGGCGAGAAGGGCGGGGCGCGCTCGGCCGCGGGCGGCGGAAGGAGGACGGCGACGGCGAGGGAGACGAGGGAGGCGAGGGCGGAGGGAGGAGGCGAGCGGCGGTGAGAGTGGAGGCGCTGCCGGAGGCGGGGGAGGAGGCTGCTGGCGGCGCCAGCGGACGGAGGCCGCGGGGTCGCGGGAGAAGGAGGGAGCGGCCGGCGACCGGCGGGGAGGACGCGGCCGGCTCGGGTCGGCGAGCTCGAGGGGGCGACGGGGGACCGGGTCGGCGCGCGAGGTCGGGGGAGAACGCGCGGAGGCGGAGGGTGGCCTGCGACGGGGAAGGAGGCGCGGGGTGGGGCTCGGGCGCGTCGGGGGAGGAGGTGCAGGGCGAGCGGCGCCGGCGAGGAGGAGCAGGGCGAGCGGCGCCGCGGCGAGGCGGGCGCGGCCAGGAGAGGGGAGGAGGGCCGGCGAGGGGGCGGCGGCTGGAGGTGGAGGAGAAACCGGTGGCGGGGCAGACGGTGCGTGCGGGGAGGGAGGAGAGAGGAGTAGTGGGGGAGGAAGAGAGGTTGGGGGAAACAGGCGGGGTCGGGTGGGACCCAGGGGCAGGTGGTGGGGCCCGCGGGTGTGTGAGGGTGTGGACAGGGGTGGTGTGGCCTGCGTGTGTGCGTGTGTGTCCTGGGTGGGTTGGGGAGGTTGGGGTGAGAGAGGGAGTGAGAGAGGATTGGTGAGGTGGCAGGGTTTGATAGGATAGGGGAAGGGAGAGGGTGAGGTGGCAGCCAGAGATTGGTGGGGGTGAGGTGGCTGGAGGGGTGGGTAGTCTAGGATTGGTAGAAAAAGGTTTCTAGGTTGGACCATTTTATTTTGGGGTGGTCGACTGGGTCGATTCGGCCCGTTCGACTGCCCGCACTAAAAATAATTAAATATTTTATTTATTTCAAACAGGGTTTTTGCAAACCGATAGCAGACAAAACAAAATAATCCGGAGACCCGGGTTTTGCGTTTGAACAAAGACGGGGCGTTTTAGAAAACAAAAACAGGTTTTCCGCAAATAGTTTTATGCAAGCAAATGCAAGATGATGATGATGCTCAAATGCAATGTGGCATGATGACATGAGCATGCGGTCATGATGATGCAATGCACAAAAATCAACGCGATTTTCTAGTAGTGGTTTTGCGGGATGCCACAATTCGACACCACTAACAATGGATCTCGCCCTCGAGATCCGCCTCATGGTACCGGAAAGAAGGTCGGCGATCTGCGTCTTCTCGCTTCGTGTAGATCCTCGCGACACCACTAACAAGAGGTCGTTACCCGTGATCGTCGAGAGAACACTCCGGGAACAAAAGGGCGAAGGTAGAGGTATCCACAAATAAAGCCACCTCTAACTTCCATGGACGGAGTAAAATCGCTGGATCCACTGATTCGATGTACAAGAGCGAATGATAAGAGTAGTCGGATGGTGATCAGTCCATCGCGCACCCAAACCATTACTCTACACACGAATAGGCGGATTATGCAACCCACTCTCAGAATCAGACTGAAGATCTCGACAATCGAGGTTCGGAACAAAGGAGGGATGCAGACTCTGCATCGGATCTGGCGTAGATGATATCGTCGCGTCGGAAACACCGGAAGGCACGAGAAGGAACAAAGAGAAGTCCACCAGACGAAGGATTCCTCGGATAGCATGAAGACCAGATGTAGCAACACCGTTACCAAAGAGGAAGCGAAACCCTGAAGGTACGACGGAACCCAACCACGAGAATTCCTGGACTCGAAGAAAGAGACGAGAGCGGATTCAAAACGCGTAGAGATAAGAGGAGAATAGCAGAGGGTAAGGAGTAAAAACAGACCTAACCAGATCTATCCAACTGATTTTGCAAAATAGTTTTGACACTCTACTTCGGCCGTTAGCTAGGTTATCCTACAGGCTGGACTTGTGGGGTATCGCAACTGCTGAGCTCTGATACCACTCTGTAACACCCTCAGAATCGACCCTATGCAAGTTTTAGCGAAACTCGCCAAACCCGCATAGAAATGATTCAAAGGTGCCCACCAGGCACTTGCGTGCGGGTGGAAAACGAAGTAATAACATTACACAACAGTCCTCGATGGGACCCACAGAACAGATATATATACAGCAGCGACTCAATGAGTCAAGAATACAGATATAATATACAAAGATCCAAATCACCTTGAAAATGATAGAGCGTCCGACTACGGACAAGATGCAAATGGGGCTAAGAGCCCTGAAGAATAACCAATGGCGTCCATAACCCTTCCCAGGCCAAGACGGAAGGGTAACCCTGCTAACGACGTCGATCTCAAAACCTGCTTAAACAAAAGGGGTGCCGACAAAGGGCAAAGGAAAAAGAGGAGCGTCAGTACTGAGGCCAGTACACGGCGAGGCTAGAATTCGGCGGTCCTCGCCTACATAGGTATGGTGGACTGAAGCGGCAGCATGCACTGAATAACCTATAGAGACTCGATACAGCTGGCGGCAATCAGAGAGGGGTAAGAAAGACCTATTCGGGACAACCTGACACTACCACCAATCAAACCCATCCTAGTGTTTCCCCCTCGAGACCAAACGAGGAAGTCAACCGAGGAACTCACACAGTTGGCAGTTTTACTTATTCGGTTATCGTTGCAGTAATTACTAGTCAAGTATAGATAATCATCCTGATAAAATAAGCAGTGGGCCGTTTTAGTTAACCATTCCGTTGTAGTTGCGGCACTTACTAGTCAGATACAATAGCATGAGATATCCCAAAAACCCAGCAGTTGTTGGTACTTTTATTTAGCCATTCCGTTGTAGTTGCAATACTTACTAGTCAGGTACAATGGTCGCAAGCGACACCCGAACAAGCAATTGTTGGCAGTTTTATTTGGCCATTCCATTATAGTGAAGCTGATTACTAGTCATTATAAATTCAAATTCATAGCACTACTTTAGTTATAGTTGTCTATGTTCGAGATACTGTGCTCCAAGTCGTCCATAACCGCGGACACGGCTTTCAGAAAGTTTTACCCGGCCGGGGTGCACCAATAGCAACACACACTCGATCAACCTCGGAAAAACCAAATCAAAACCCAACGAGGCCTTCACGACAAAGCAATCACAGGATTTAGAAATATTTCAGGGGGCCACCCCTTAAAGTAGACCCGCAACGAAGCCGGCCGGCTCCGAGACGGACTCAAGGTTGTGGGGACGGCTGTAAACGACTGGGAACCCAAAACTGGGCTTGTCGATACCGCGGAATCGTGCCACGATCCTAAACAGTACAGTGTGCTCCTCGCACAATCGTAAATAAAGCAGTAAAGCATGGCATAAGTACATGATCGTAAATAAAACCTCAAACTAGTTTGTGGCCCCAAGAAATAAGACGGAATCAAGCTCTGGCTCAGGGGGGGGGTCCCATAATCCTCCTGGATGTGGATAGCGCGAATATTCAAGGAACAGGTATCAAGTACTCGGGGTCCTACGGGACACAAGTGGACGGTTAACAACCAAATAACATCTATTGCCCACCTGTGCCTCTGCTTACTTACTTCAATTTTAGTTGTTAAACAGGAATTAAAGTGAACGATAAGTAAAACCATGATCATCTCCAACATCAACATGCGGCAATACACCAACAAATGTGGCACTTGACGACACGCAACAGCACTAGAGCAAGCGACTACGACGCGCAAGTCCAACTATATACCAAACAACAGGTAATAGGATGTGTCCAAGGCAATATAAGGCTGCAAGGGATATCACGGGTACGAAAACTAGAGCATCGCAACACAGATGGCAATAGATCAACAGGAGGGAATAAATACTATAAAGTAAGATAGGTAGAAAGGGGGAGATGCTCGCCTGAAAACATGGCCGAAGGTTCATCCAAAGGTCAGGTCGACACTCGCATCAACTCAACGGCCTTATCCGCGAAGAACCAAAACACTAGAATAAACACCGGATGCAATATTTAATACTACGGCAAAAGATCGGGCATGATGCATGTATGATGTATGACATGGCAAAGGTGCGATGCGATTAGGCAATATTAAGTGGAACCGGGGTCCCGACAATTAATTAAACGGTTCAAGTTATTTAACTACCCCGCAATTTAAATGTTGTTTTAACAAGGCAAAATATATCACCGGTTCGATGCACAAATTTAAACGAGGCCAATATAAGACTAGATTTGCCCGCATATGGGCCCCATATTTAATTATTAGGTGAATCGGCATAAGGCCCCCAAACCACACAAATATGCATGCATGATCAATTTAATATGCGACAGGTGATCAATATCATATATAAAATAGGGTTCGAGAAAAAGGGGTCACACATTAGGGTCGGAGATCTTGGGGTTCCGGGGTTCGGGGTTCGGTCTCAGGGTTCGGATCTGGGGTTCGGCCTCGGCGGGGTTCGGCTACAAGAGGAGAACTTGTCGTGATGTGCCGGAGATCTTGGTTCCACGCGGTCGATCTTGCTGTCGAGCAGATCTTGTCGGGTCCGTGTTTCGGGTCGGTCTTGGCGTTCGGGATGCAGAAATTGGCGTTCCGCGGCGAAGTGCTTGGCGTCATCTGGTTCCAAGTCGACGGTCTTGGTGTCCTTGATGGAGAACTCGGTGTATCCGTGTTGGCGGCCTTGGCGTTTATCGGGTTCGGTCTTCGAATCAGTGTAGATGGTCATGGCGTTCGGGAGGGCGACCTTGTTGTTCCGTGTCGAAGGCATCAGGGTCTCCGGGTAGGAGAACATGAAGTTCCAAGGGGAAGACCTTCGGGACTGGCATTGTTCTTCGATGGCGATCTTGACTTGGAACCGGTACTATCTGCGGATGGCGCGGCTTGGATCATCTCAGGCCAAAGTGGTGTGTTCGAGTAGCAACAATGCCGACACCACCATCTTGTCCCACAAACACATCTTCTAGTCTTGATCGGATCAACATCCAGACATCTCCATCTATGTACTTCACTGGAACCCAGCACATCAAGGCAAGGATGTCGTGGGGCCTCTTCGGTGCATGTCGTGCTTGCATATGGAACAGGTACGCGGACGTGCAGCTCCTGGCTTTGCGGAAGAACATGACGGAGGAAGCTCTGCAGGGGAACTTGGGGTCGGCCACGAGCGGCACGCGGGTCGGGGCACCGCTGACGAGCTTGGCGGAGGGAACTACCGGCGAGGGAGGGTCGGCCAAGAGGGCAGCAGCGCCCACACGGGGCCAGGAGATGACGAGGGGGTTGACGCGGGGTTGGGGAAGAGCCCGGCGGCGGCGGCCTCGACGGGAAAGGAGGGGAACGGGCCCCGGGTCGACGACGAGGAGGCGTAGGGTCGACGGGGCGGTGGCGTGCTGCTGGCGGCGAGGTCGGGTCGGGGGCCTCCCGCGCCGAGAGAGGGAGGCGGAGAAGCGGACGGCGGCCTCCTGGGAGACGGCGAGCGTCAGGGAGGAGCTCGAGGGGCGGCGTGGAGGGGCGGCTTGGGTCGGTGGTGAGGAGGCTGCAGGCCGGTCGGAGGTGGGGGCGTCGACCGGCGAGGCGAGCAGGGCGGGGCGCGCTCGGCCGCGGGCGGCGGAAGGAGGACGGCGACGGCGAGGGAGACGAGGGAGGCGAGGGCGGAGGGAGGAGGCGAGCGGCGGTGAGAGTGGAGGCGCTGCCGGAGGCGGGGGAGGAGGCTGCTGGCGGCGCCAGCGGACGGAGGCCGCGGGGTCGCGGGAGAAGGAGGGAGTGGCCGGCGACCGGCGGGGAGGACGCGGCCGGCTCGGGTCGGCGAGCTTGAGGGGGCGACGAGGGACCGGGTCGGCGCGCGAGGTCGGGGGAGAACGCGCGGAGGCGGAGGGTGGCCTGCGACGGGGAAGGAGGCGCGGGGTGGGGCTCGGGCGCGTCGGGGGAGGAGGTGCAGGGCGAGCGGCGCCGGCGAGGAGGAGCAGGGCAAGCGGCGCCGCGGCGAGGCGGGCGCGGCCAGGAGAGGGGAGGAGGGCCGGCGAGGGGGCGGCGGCCGGAGGTGGAGGAGAAACCGGTGGCGGGGCAGACGGTGCGAGCGGGGAGGGAGGAGAGAGGAGTAGTGGGGGAGGAAGAGAGGTTGGGGGGAACAGGCGGGGTCGGGTGGGACCCAGGGGCAGGTGGTGGGGCCCGCGGGTGTGTGAGGGTGTGGACAGGGGTGGTGTGGCCTGCGTGTGTGTCCTGGGTGGGTTGGGGAGGTTGGGGTGAGAGAGGGAGTGAGAGAGGATTGGTGAGGTGGCAGGGTTTGATAGGATAGGGGAAGGGAGAGGGTGAGGTGGCAGCCAGAGATTGGTGGGGGTGAGGTGGCTGGAGGGGTGGGTAGTCTAGGATTGGTAGAAAAAGGTTTCTAGGTTGGACCATTTTATTCTGGGGTGGTCGACTGGGTCGATTCGGCCCGTTCGACTGCCCCCACTAAAAATAATTAAATATTTTATTTATTTCAAACAGGGTTTTTGCAAACCGATAGCAGACAAAACAAAATAATCCGGAGACCCGGGTTTTGCGTTTGAACAAAGACGAGGCGTTTTAGAAAGCAAAAACAGGTTTTCCGCAAATAGTTTTATGCAAGCAAATGCAAGATGATGACGATGCTCAAATGCAATGTGGCATGATGACATGAGCATGCGGTCATGATGATGCAATGCACAAAAATCAACGCGATTTTCTAGTAGTGGTTTTGCGGGATGCCACAACAGGCGCATCAACAAGTTTTCTGGCGCCGTTGCCGGGGACACATCTTTGACCTTTTCCTCCCCGTCGAGCACCATCAAGTTTTCTGGCGCCGTTGCCGGGAAGGCCAAGGACATCTTCACTAGGGGAGTCCTTCACTTCCTTTATCTTTACTTTGTTTTTAGTTTGCTTTGTTTCTTTTGCTTCGTTTTGTTTGCCTCTTTCCAAAAAACCGAAAAAAATTAGTCTAGTTTGGTTTGCTTGCTTTATTCAAAAACACACAAAAAAATAGTTCCTACTCTAGTTGCTGGTCTGTTAGTGCCCTGCTTGGTCATGCTTTCTATCAATGGATGGTTTCTTTGAAACTAGTTCTTATTGGCAAGGTGGGTTCACAGAAGAACAAAAGTATTATTATAAGGAATACCGTTTGTCACAAAAAGGTAAACACTTATGGGAACAAATTGATAAGTTGAATACTATTTCTAGAGACGTGTGCTCTACTTATAATGTTACTTATTGCTTTGATAAGTCTTGTTGCTGTAGGAGATATAAACGCCTGCCTTTCCAATGTGAGTATAATGATAATGTTACCATATCTTCTTATGTTAAAGGAAATTATGACTTTTATGATGTGGAACAAATTGAAGAATTTATTGCTTGAAAGGGTGCATTTTAACTTGCTAGTTTGCTTGAAAATACTGATGATGCACTGTGGCATCCCACAAAACCACTACTAGAAAATCGCGTTGTTTTTGTGCATTGCATCGTCATGACCGCATGCTCATGTCATCATGCCGCATTGCATTTGAGCATCGTCATCATCTTGCATTTGCTTGCATAAAACTATTTGCAGAAAACCCGTTTTTGTTTTCTAAACGCCCCACCTTTATTCAACACCAAACACCGGGTCTCCGGATTATTTTGTTTGGTCCGCTGTCGGTTTGCAAAAAATGCTGGTTGAAATAAATAAATTAATTATATTATTTTAGTGGGGCAGTCGAACGGGCCGAATGACCTGAACGACCACCCTAGAAAAATACAAACGGCCCACCCCTTAATCCTACAGCTACCAACCTATCTACCCACCCTTGCCTCCACATCACCCTGGCCAATCACCATATGCCACCTCACCCCTCCCCAAAACCTCCACCACTCACACTCTGCCAACTCAGCCAGCCGGACCCACCCTCTCTCACCCCTCACAGGCCACACACCGACACACACATGCAACACACGCACACAACACCTGCCACCCTGGCCTGCCTGGGACCCACCGATCCCGCCTGCCCAATCCCCTCCCCAGACCCACGCGTCCCACCCACGAAGCCACCTCCCTTCTTCCTCCTCCCTCCACGCGAGGCCACCCGCCGCCTCCTCCCTCTCTCTCTGTTCCTCTTTCTCCCTCACGCCCGCGCTAGCCGTCCCCTCCCTCCAGCTCGCCCGCAGTCCTCCCTCCTCTCTGCGTCCGTCCGCTCGAGCCTCCCCGCGGCGCCCTTCCTCCCCTCTGCCGACATCGACCAAGCGCCTTCCCCTTTCCCGAGCCTCCGCCGACCCGCGGCCGCCTCTGTCCCGCCCGTGCTGCAGCCCCCTCCAGCGCCGCCGGGCCCCGCGAGCTCCTCGGCCCCGACCTCGCCCCCTCCTAGCTCTACCGCCACCGGAGTCCGGCCCTGCACCTCGTCCGCCTCGCGCCGCCGGCGAGCTCGCCCCCACCTCGCCTCGCCTCCCTCCCGCGTGGCCCGCGCTCGAGCTCCGGCCCTCATGCCACCGCCCCCTCGTCCTCGACCTCCCCAAGCGTCGCCTCTGGCCGGGCCAGCCCCGCCCCCGACGCCGGTCGCCGCCCGTCGCCATCGTCTCCGCCACCGTCAGGCCCGCCGCCGCGTCCTCGGTCCGCTGCCGCTCCCCCGTTCGGCCGTCGCCGCCAGAGCCGCCTCACCGCCTCGCCATCAACCACCTCCGCCCGCCGGCCAGGAAGCCGCCTCCGGCCACGCCTTCCTGGAGCCCCGCGTCCGCCTCTGTACGCTGCGCTCGTCGCCAACGCTGGTTGTCGCATGTGCCAAGTCCACATCCTGATGTCCCACGTCCATATGTTTCCATCTAGCAGGAGTACTACATCATCGTGTTGGTGTGACCCAACGCAGACGGTCAAGAAATTTGGAATTGGTTGTATGTGTACTCGTGCTGCTGAAACCTAGACATCGAACCAGGAGTAAGACGACCTCAAGGCCGAATAGAAGACACCGACTCTGACCATGCGAAGTTTGTGTGGTGGCGTTTGCAAAGCGGAATCCACGACCCTAATGATCATGCTACAAAGATCGGACAGTGTCAAGATCCCTGCCAACGATGTGAGTGCCATGCTCCCTAAGACAAGATCTACATCAACCCGAAAATAAATCCGAAGACCCATCGACGCCGCACCCGATTCCGGCACCGACACCCGAGAACTCCAATAAATGACGCCAAGCCCTACATCTTGGATTCGCCAGGCGAGACCTCGTAGACCATCGGTCAAGTTCGCCACCGACCAAGGGACGAACCGACAAGGTCTTCTACATGGACACCGAGTACTTCTTCCCGGCTCCGAGCAAAGTTCGCCATCGACAATCGAAGCCGGCACCTCCAAGATCTTCTCCCCGATACGGCAAGATCTCCACCCCGGAACGCCAAGTTCGCCACCTTGAACGCCAAGACCGACAACATGGCCCGACTACCGCGGAGACGACGAGATCTACGCCGTTGTCCGAGAATGTTCATGCCGAGACCGCTTCCGTCGAACCCTGAGACCAACCCCGAATCCCGGAACCCCAAGATCTGCCGAACCCTAATGTGTGACCCCTTTTCTCGAGCCTTATTTTATAAATGAAATAAAACCTGTTGCATATTAAATGTCATACTTGCATGCATACTTGTCTGTGGTTTGGGGGCCTTTTGCCGATTCACCTAATAATTAAATATGGGGCCCATATGCGGACAAATCTAGTCTTATATTGGCCTCATTTAAGTTTGTGTAGCGAACCGGTGATACAATTTTGCCTTGTTAAGACAACATTTAAACTGTGGGGTAGCTAAACAACTGGAACCATTGGATGAACCTTCGGCCATGTTTTCAGGCGAGCATCTCCCCCTTTCTACCTATCTTACTTTATAGTATTTATTCCCTCCTGTTGATCTATTGCCATCTGTGTTGCGATGCTCTAGTTTCCGTACCCATGATATCCCCTTGCAGCCCTATATTGCCATGGCCACCTCCTATTACCTGTTGTTTGGTAGTTAGTTGGACTTGTGCGTCGTAGTCGCTTGCTCAAGTGCTGTTGCGTGTCGTCAAGTGCCACAGTTGGTGGAGTATTGCCACATGTTTGATGTTGGAGATGATCTCGGCTTTACTTTTCGTTCACCTTAATTCCTGTTTAACAACTAAAATTGAAGTAAGTAAGCAGAGGCATCGGTGGGTGATAGATAACATTTGGTTTCCGAACGCCCACTTGTGTCCCGTAGGACCCCGAGTGCTTGATACCTGTTCCTTGATTTATCGCGCTATCCACATACGGGGAATTATGGGCCCCCTTAGCCAGAGCTTGATTCATACTTATTTCTTGGGGCCACAAACTAGTTTGAGGTTTTATTTACTATCCTGTACTTATGCCATGCTTTACTGCCTTATTTAAATTGTGCGACAGATAGCACCTGTACTGTTTAGGATCGGGACATGATTCCGCGGTGTCGACAAGCCCAGTTTTGGGTTCCCAGTCGTTCACAGCCGTCTACCCAAACCTTGTGTCCGTCTCGGAGCTTGCTTACTTCGTTGCGGGTCTACTCAATGGGGTGGCCCCCTGAAATATTTCTGAATCTTGTGATTGCTCTGTCGTGAAGACCTCGTTGGGTTTTGATTTGGTTTTTCCGAGGTTGATCGTGTGTGTGTTGCTATTTGTGCACCCCGGCCGGGTTAAAACTTTCTGAAAGCCGTGTCCGCGGTTATGGACGACTTGGAGCACAGTATCTCGATCATCGACAACTATAACTAAAGTTTACTGTATAAATTGACTTGTATCTGATATGACTATTAATCAGCTTCAACTATAATGGAGTGGCTAAATAAAACTGCCCACAATTGCTTGCTTGAGTTGTCGCTTGCGACCGTTGTACCTGACTAGTAAATATTGCAACTATAACGGAATGGATAATAAAAGTAGCAACAACTGCTGGGTTTTTGGGTTATCTCATGTTAATTGTATTTGAGTAGTAAGTGCCGCAACTTCCACGGAATGGTTAACTAAAACAGCCCACTGTTTAATTTTTCAGGATGATTATCTACACTTGACTAGTAAATTGCCGCAACTATAACCGAATAAATAAAAATGCCAACCGTGTGAGTTCCTCGGTTGACTTCCTCGATCGGTGTCGAGGGGAAACACCAGGATGGGTTTGTTTGGTGGTAGTATCAGGTTGGTTCCGAATAGGTCTTTCTTCCCCCTCTCTGATTGCCGCCAGTTGTATCGAGTCTCTATAGGTTGTTTAGTGCATGCTGCCGCTGCCGCGTCAGTCCACCATACCTATGTAGGCGAGGACCGCCGAATTCTAGCCTCGCCGTGTACTGGCCTCAGTACTGACGCTCCTCTTTTTCCTTTGCCCTTTGTCGGCACCCCTTTTGTTTAAACAGGTTTTGAGATCGACGTCGTTAGCAGGGTTACCCTTCCGGCTTGGCCTGGGCAGGGTTATGGACGCCATTGGTTATTCTTCAGGGCTCTTAGCCCCATTTGCATCTTGTCCGTAGCTGGACGCTATATCGTTCTCAAGGTGATTTGGATCTTTGTACTGTATATATGTTTTCTTGACTCATGGAGTCGCTGCTATATATATCTGTTCTGTGGGTCCCATCGAGGACTGTTGTGTAATGTTATTACTTCGTTTTCCACCCGCACGAAAGTGCCTGGTGGGCACCTTTGAATCGTTTCTATGCGGGTTTGGCGGGAATCGCTGAAACTTGCATAGGTCCGATTCTGAGGGTGTTACATGCACCTTATGAATGTGAGGTTTATGAGATACTTAAATTTTGCTTTGATAATTACAAGGAAGACAACGAATATATTCTTGAATATTTTAATAAGTGTTTTCCACAAATGGAAGAGACTAATGCCTTGTAGGAGCCCATGGAAGAAGAAATTGTTAAAACCGGAAGCTCATTAGATGAAAAGGAGGAGGAGAGTGATGAACAAAAGGAGGAAGAATGGATCTATCCATGCCTACCTTCTAATGAGAGTAACTCTTTATCCCTTACATTATTTGATTGTCCCCCATGCTTACCAAAGGAGGATGAATGTTATGTTCCAGTGGATCCTTTTGAAATATCTACTTTGGGTAAAACTTGTGAAGGTTTTAATCCCACTATTTTTGAGCTTGATAGAAATTATGTGTTTGTAGATCATGAAAAGCCTGCTTTATGTGATAGTTATATTGTTGAGTTTATTCACGAGGATACTAAAAATTATTATGAGAGAGGAAAATATGGTTATAGAAGTTTTCATGGTACTGAAACACCTCTCTATGTGCTAATTTTTTTAAAGTTACTCTTGTTTTATCTTCCTATGCATGTAACTTTGTTCTTTGAGAATTTATTTTCTTACAAGATTCCTATGCATAGGAAGTGGGTTAGGCTTAAATTTGTTTCGAATTTGCTTCTTGATGCTCTCTTTGACTTCAATTCATAATTCTTATGTGAGCATCTTCTCAAGCTATCAAGCCTAACTTAAAGTCGTTAAAGAAAAGTACTTGTTGGGAGATAACTCAAAGAGTTTCCTTGAATCTTGGAAGTTATTACTTCAGTAATGACCTCTCTTATCCTTTTTGTTTGCTTTTTGAGCCAAGAATGACCTCTAATGAGAGGGAAGTAAGATTTGGGGAGTTGCTGTCCCGAAACAGATTTCTGTCATCCACCAAAAATATTCGTGAGGAGGCTCTGTAACTCGGATTGAGGTCAAAATTTACGAATAAATCCCTCAGTATGTTAGATAACTTTCGTTAGTTCAACACTTTTTTATTTGAGCAACAGAAGATGTTCTAAAAAAAATCGTTTCTACCTGCTGGTCTGTTTTGACAGATTTCTGCCATTATTTGCATTTGCTTCTTATTGATTCCTTTTTGAGTTCTCTTCAGGTAAATTGAGATTTTTGAAGGAGTTACTACAGTAGCTTGTGTTTTTAGTGAAAAGACTTTCTGTTCCAAAGCTTTGCCAGTGGTCTAATATCTTTTGAATAAGCTAATGTTGCTAATGAAGATTGTGTGAAGTTTTGTATGAAGGAAAAATTTCAGGTATAGAGAGAGAATGATGCAATGAGATGTAGAATAGAAAAAAGCTCAAGCTTGGGGATGCCACCATGGTGTCACCCAAGAAATATCCAAGAGTTACGAGCGTCAAAGCTTGGGGATGCCCAAGGCATCCCCTTCTTCATCAATAAAAAGCGCAGGTCTGTCTAGACACTTCGTTTTTATTGTTTCATGCACAGTTGTGTTGTTCTTGGAGCGTATTAGTTTTCATTTGTTTTGTTTAGGTTGTTTAGTTTACTTGAATAAAGTAGTTTGTACCCCCGTTCTCTTTGTGTTGTTTTGCAAATAAGGTTGCTTGGTGTTTGGAAAGGAGTAGTACGTTCTTGCTTGAAATGCAAGAGGAGCTTGCATTGACTGTGACTTAGACTTTAGCATGACATGCTAGGTGTTGTTTTAGCATTATGCTTAGTGATTATTTCTGTAGCATGTTTTGTTTCAAACAATTGGGATTGCTTAGTGTGCCTTGAAGAAATTATGCGTTGTTTTAGCATGCAAAAGCATAGTATTGTGGTATTCTCCTTTGATATTTTGCTTGGGTTGACTTGGCACATGCTCATACCATGTTATGACTATGACAAGTCACCATTAGCCTCTATGATCATTTATTCCTTGACTTGTAGTGCCACTCTTTGCTTTGATTAGTTTGCTTTGTTGTATTGCATAATTATGGCCATTATTGCTCTCTTATTTGGTTGCTCCCGATCTTTTGCTAGCCTCCACTTGTATGAGTAAGTTCTACTCATGCTTCCAACTCCCAAGAAACCAAGTTATTCCAAAGTGTCCACTATAAACTCCTATGCATGGTGTGTTACACCATTCCAAGTATATTCTTGTTTTCATCTATCTTCCAATTAAAAACTATTTTGTTATGTGTAAACTTAGTGATTAAAGCCCTCACGAACTTGATGGCACACTTTATATTCTTTGCCCCTAATAAACTTGAACCATTGTGACAACGTTGTTGTATATGCTTGCACTTATAAGTTGGAATTAGCAGAACCGTGCTGTCACGGGGAATGTTTTCAACATTGCACTTGTACCTTTTTGTACTCCGTTGATATCATGCTCTTTTGTCTATGGATGTTACCGGTGTGAAATGAAGTGGGAACTTGTAAGTCCATGGAGTTTGTATTTTGTGTTAGAGAAACGCCTGGGCCGCTAGCCTAAACCATGCCTAATCATGGTTGAAACTTGCAGCATCACCCTAGTGAGCTATCTATGAAGCATACTCAATAAAAAGCTATGCATATGGTAAATAAAAAGATTACTGAGATGCTCATTGTCTGCTTGCCTTGTCATTTTGGTTATGGGAAAGCTCCTGTACCATGTGCAAGGGGTACCCCGTTGGGGGTTCTTAATTATATGCAAATACTTACAGTGACAAGAACTTGCCTGGGCCCTAAGTTGAGTATCCATGAGGTGTAGCCCTCATATTCAAGGGACTTGAGATTTCCAACTTATACTTCGTCAAGCATATACACCAGCTTTGCCACTTTTAACTTTAACCACTTCAAGATGCTTATGATGGGGGCAATGAGGGCTGAAATCTAACAAGTACCATAATTTTTGGAAGATCTTTTTGAAACTTGTAATCCCTGCTTCCTTTACAAAAAGGCCTTTACTCCACCATTATTGAGTCTCCACCTTCTACCTTTAGGCACCATTAAGAGAGCATAGTTGTCATTCTGTGTGCAGTGTTCCAAAGCTTATTAATTGATGCATATTGTGATATTACTTGTTCTTGTGCTATTTGTTTCTAGTCACCCTTGTGAACTTTGCAGGTGTCCTATGCATTTTATTTCTACTCTATGAGGGACAAGCTGATTGCCACTATGCTTTGTTTTCTGCATGTGAAACAAACAAACATTTTTCAATGCATGTTATTCTTGATCTTTGTTTGTAGCTTGCCATGTTGCATGCATAGTTACTATGTCCTACTGTTAGAACTCCATCTTTCATGCACATGTTTAGAGTTCTTTGATCCCAGCTTTCAATGCTTGCAAATGGTTGGATATTTATTGTGAGGGTGCATGTCACCTAAAAAATTATTATGTTTATCACTTACCTACTCGAGGACGAGCAGGAGTTAAGCTTGGGGATGCTGATACATTGGAAACGTATCTATAATTTTTGATGCTCCATGCTTGTTTTGTATCTACTTTGCTTTGCTTGTCCACACTTTGAGGTGCTTTTTACATGTTTTCTGGTACTAACCTATAAACAAGTTGCAACAGTGCCAGATGCCTGTTTTCTGCTGTTTTTGGTTTCAGAGAAGTTAGTAAAGAAATATTCTCGGAATTGGACGGGACAAACGTCAAAGTCAATTACTTTCCGTGGGGAACAAGAAGTCTAGAGGAGAACCGGAGGGGACGATCAGGGGGGAAGACCCACCCCAGGCGGGGGGCGGGTGGGCCCATGCCTGGCTAGGGTTTGGTGGCCCTGGCCATGTAACACCCTCAGAATCGGTCCTATGCAAGTTTTAGCGAAACTCGCCAAACCCGCATAGAAACGATTCGAAGGTGCCCACCAGGCACTTTCGTGCGGGTGGAAAGCAAAGTAATAACATTACACAACAGTCCTCGATGGGACCCACAGAACAGATATATATACAGCAACGACTCCATGAGTCACGAATACAGATATAAAGCACAAAGATCCAAATCACCTTGAAAACGATAGATCGTCCGACTACGGACAAGATGCAAATGGGGCTAAGAGCCCTGAAGGATAACCAATGGCGTCCATAACCCTGCCCAGGCCAAGCCGGAAGGGTAACCCTGCTAACGGCGTCGATCTCAAAACCTGCTTAAACAAAAGGGGTGCCGACAAAGGGCAAAGGAAAAAGAGGAGCGTCAGTACTGAGGCCAGTACACGGCGAGGCTAGAATTCGGCGGTCCTCGCCTACATAGGTATGGTGGACTGAAGCGGCAGCGGCAGCATGCACTAAACAACCTATAGAGACTCGATACAACTGGCGACTATCAGAGAGGGGTAAGAAAAACCTATTCGGATCCAACCTGATACTAGCATCAAACAAACCCATCCTGGCGTTTCCCCCTCGAGACCAAACGAGGAAGTCAACCGAGGAACTCACACAGTTGGCAGTTTTACTTATTCAGTTATAGTTGCGGCACTTTACTAGTCAGGTTTAGATAATCATCCTGATAAAGTAAGCAGTGGGCACTTTTAGTTAACCATTCCGTTATAGTGGCAACACTTACTAGTCAGATACAATTAGCATGAGATAACCCATAACCCAGCAGTTGTTGGTACTTTTATTTAGCCATTCCGTTGTAGTGAAGCTGATTACTAGTCAAATCGAATACAAGTCAATTTATAACAGTAAACTTTAGTTATAGTTGTCTATGATCCAGCACTATGCTCCAAGTCGTCCATAACCGCGGACACGGCTTCTCGAAAAGATTTAACCCTGCAGGGGTGCACCAAAGTATCCACAAGCACTTCGACCCTTTTTGCCAGATCAGTTAACATACACCCATCGGTATGTCGGCGGGGCCTAAGTCATGACGTTTCCCAGACCCAAAGCAAGCACGGGGGGCCACCCCACTAAGTACACCCGCAACGAAGTCGGCCGGTCTCCGAGACGGACTCAGAGTTTGCGACAATGGCTGTAAACGACAGTATGCCCCCAAACGGGGACTGTCGATACCGCGAAAACATTCCGCTTCCAAAACAGTACAGTGTGCAGTACCTCGCACAATCGTAAATAAAGCGGTAAAGCATGGCATAAGTACAGGATAGTAATAAAGCCCCAAACTACTTGTGGCCCCCTGTACAATACTTTGAAATCAGGTAATAATCAATGGGGGGCCCATATCTCCCCACCTGTGGTTAGCGCGCTCGATCTCGGAACAGGTGTCAAGAACTCGGGGTCCTACGGGACACAAGTGGGCGGTCGGAAACCAAATCTTACCTATCACCCACCGATGCCTCGGCTTAGTTCAATTTTAGTTGTTAAACAGGAATAAAAGTGAACAACAAGTAAACCATGATCATCTCCAACGTCAACATGCGGCAATTCTCCAACAACTGTGGTACTTGACGAGAAGCAAAACACTGGAGCAAGCGACTACGACACGCGGGTCCAACTATCTACCAAACAACAGGTAATAGGATGTGTCCAGGGCTATATATGGCTGCAAGGGGATATCACGGGTACGAGACTAGAGCATCGCAACACAGATAGCAAAGATCAACAGGAGGGAATAAATACTATGAAAGTAAGATAGGTAGAAAGGGGGAGATGCTCGCCTGAAAACATTGCCGAAGGGTTCAACCGAAGATCGGGGCGAAGCTCACATCAACTCAACGGCCTTATCCGCGAAGAAACAAATCACTAGAAGAAACACCGGATGCAATATTTAATTCAACGGCAGAAGATCGGCATGATGCAGGTATGATGCATGACATGGCAAGGTGCGATGCAATTAGGTCATATTAAGTGGACCCGGGGTCCCGACAATTAATATATGGTTCAAGTTGTTTAGCTACCCCGCAATTTAAATGTTGTTTAACATGGCAGGAGATATCACCGGTTCGCTACACAAGTTTAAATGAGGCTAATATGAGACTAGATTTGCCCGCATATGGGCCCCATATTTAATTATTAGGTGAATCGGCATAAGGCCCCCAACCCAATGCTATGCAGGCGGGAATGACAATTTAATATGCACAAATTGATATGTTATAAAATAGGGTTCGAGGAAAAGGGGTCACACATCAGAGGGGGCTCGACGATCTTGGGTTCCGGGGTTCGGGGTCGGTCTCAGGGTTCAGGGTTCGGCGAGGTCGTTCTCGGACTCAGGGGTAGGTCTTGGCGCATCCGGGGTCTTCGGGTCATGTTGTCGGTCATGGCGTCGTGCAGATCCTGTCGCGTCCCACGGGGTCGATCTTGCCGTTGCGAGGGTCTTGTCGGGTCCGCGCCATCGAGTCAGTCTTGGTGTCCCGTGATGAAGACCTCGTCGCTAGAGGATAAGATCTTGGGGTCCCGCGTCGAAGGCCCACGGTTATGGGGTCTCGGCGAACTTGGCATGTCGGGATGCGGTCTTCGGGTCCGTGAAGGAGGCCTTGACGTTCCATGTCGGAGATCTTGGCGTCCGAGTTCTCGACGAACTTGGCGTCCGGGAAGGGGTACTCGCGACACCGGGGTTCGGTCTTCGGAAGGTCTTGACGGGAACACGAGTGGATAGATCCTCGGATGTGGATGGTGCGGCTTCGTGGTGCTAGAACAGAAGCATCACCAACATCGTCTCACTCCACCACACACATCACTAGCAGCACAACACCGGGAGGCCAAACAGCCTAGGACACGGTCGATCCCGGAGGCTTTGTCGGCTGACAAGGGTGGCCAGGGCACAGGCTTGCTCACGGGGCGATGCACGGCCGGGGGTACTGGCGGCAAGGGGAGGAGGTTCGGGCAGATGGCGAGCGCGTCGGGGGGGTCGCGGAGGTCGCAGCGCCGGCGACGTCGGGGGGCCGCGGAGGTCGCAGCGCCGGCGACGCCGGGCGGCGGACGGGGAGCTGCTGCGGGGAAGGTGGCCGGAGGGGGCGGGTCCGGCGGCGGCCGGCGGGCGTCGCGCGCGGAGGCCGCAGGCGGCGGAGCGGGGTCGGGGGAACGGCAGGTGGAGGCCCGGCGACGGCGGCTTGCGCGAGGGCGGGGCGAACGGCGGGGAGAGCGGCGGCCTCGGGGAGGTTGCTCGGCCGGCGACGGGGGAAGCTCGCGGGCGCAGCTGCGGCGGGGGAGGAGCTACGCGCGTGCGGGAAAGTGGCGGGCAGCGCGGCAGAGGTCGGGGAAGCGGCCGGAGCGGCGGAGCGGCGGAGCTTAGGGGCGGGGTCGAGGGCGGAGAGCAGGGTGCGGCTCGCGGAGCGCGTCGGGGGTCGCGGAGAGGGGAGGGGCGCGGCGCGGCTGGGTGAGGGGGAGGCGCGGCAGCGTCGGCGGAGCGAGGGAGCGAGCGCGCGGGAGGAGAGGGAGGTGGGGGAGACGGGGCGGGGCAGGTGAGCAGAGAGAAGGGAGGGGAAGATGGGTCGGGGCCGGTCGCGCGTGGGGCGCGTGCCTGGGGTGGGGCCCAGGGGTGGGTCCCGCGGGGGCGGACCGGGTCCAAGGGGGAGCGGGGGCTGGCGGTTGGGGCCCGCGCGGCGAGCTGGCTCGGTGGGGAGGAGAGAGGGAGAGAGAGAGGAGGGAGAAAGGGGAGTGGGTTAGCCTAGGTGGCAGCAGCCGATTGGATGGAGGGAGGAGAGAAGGTGAGGTGGCGGATGGGGATAGGCTGAGGTGAGGTGGCTGGTTGGTGGGTAGGATAGGATGGGTGGACTTAGGATTTAGAGGCTGGTTTGGTGGACCGATTTTTAAACTGGGGGTGGTCGTTCGGGTCGGGACGGCCCGTTCGACTGCCCCTGCTAAAATAATTATAATTTTTATTTGTTTTAATAACTCCGTTTGCAAACTGATAGCGTTCAAACAAAAATAATCCGGAGGCCGGGCTTTGATATTTGAATAGAGGTGGGGCGTTTTAGAAAACAAAACGGGCTTTGCGAACATCGTTTTATGCAGACAATGCATGATGATGACGATGCAATGCACAAAATCAACGCGATTTTCTAGTAGTGGTTTTGCGGGATGCCACAATTCGACACCACTAACAATGGATCTCGCCCTCGAGATCCGCCTCATGGTACCGGAAGGAAGGTCAGCGATCTGCGTCTTCTCGCTTCGTGTAGATCTTCGCGACACCACTAACAAGAGGTCGTTGATCCCGTTCGTCAAGAGAACACTCCGGATAAACAACGGACGAGGTTAAAGGTAAGGCCACCTCTAACTTCCATGGAAGGAGTAAAATTGCATCGATCCACCATTCAATGTACATAAGCGAATGATAAGAGTAGTGGTATGGTCGCGACTCCATCCCGCACTCAAAGCATTACTCTGTACACGAACAGATAGATTATACAACCAACCCTCGGATTCAGACTGAAGATCTCGACAAGCGAGGTTCGGATCAAAGGAGTGATGCAGACTCTGCATCGGATCTGGCGTAGAGGATGTCGTCGCGTCGGAAACACCGGAAGGAACAAACAAGGAACAAAGAATGGTTCCACGGAAGACGGATTCCTCAAGCAGCGTGAACACCGGATGGGAGAGCACCGTTATCAAAGAAGGAAGCGAAACCCTGAAGGTACGACGGAACCCAACCACGAGAAATCCTGGACTCGAAGAGAGAGACGAGAGCGGATTCAAAACACGTCGAGGTAAGAGGAGAACAGCAGAGGGGTAAGGAGTAAAATCAGACCTAATCAGAACTATCCAACCGATTTTTTTTTAAAATAGTTTTGACACTCTACGGCGGCCGTTAGCTAGGTTATCCTACAGGCTGGACTTGTGGGGTATCGCAACTGCTGAGCTCTGATACCACTCTGTAACACCCTCAGAATCGGTCCTATGCAAGTTTTAGCGAAACTCGCCAAACCCGCATAGAAACGATTCGAAGGTGCCCACCAGGCACTTTCGTGCGGGTGGAAAGCAAAGTAATAACATTACACAACAGTCCTCGATGGGACCCACAGAACAGATATATATACAGCAACGACTCCATGAGTCACGAATACAGATATAAAGCACAAAGATCCAAATCACCTTGAAAACGATAGATCGTCCGACTACGGACAAGATGCAAATGGGGCTAAGAGCCCTGAAGGATAACCAATGGCGTCCATAACCCTGCCCAGGCCAAGCCGGAAGGGTAACCCTGCTAACGGCGTCGATCTCAAAACCTGCTTAAACAAAAGGGGTGCCGACAAAGGGCAAAGGAAAAAGAGGAGCGTCAGTACTGAGGCCAGTACACGGCGAGGCTAGAATTCGGCGGTCCTCGCCTACATAGGTATGGTGGACTGAAGCGGCAGCGGCAGCATGCACTAAACAACCTATAGAGACTCGATACAACTGGCGACTATCAGAGAGGGGTAAGAAAAACCTATTCGGATCCAACCTGATACTAGCATCAAACAAACCCATCCTGGCGTTTCCCCCTCGAGACCAAACGAGGAAGTCAACCGAGGAACTCACACAGTTGGCAGTTTTACTTATTCAGTTATAGTTGCGGCACTTTACTAGTCAGGTTTAGATAATCATCCTGATAAAGTAAGCAGTGGGCACTTTTAGTTAACCATTCCGTTATAGTGGCAACACTTACTAGTCAGATACAATTAGCATGAGATAACCCATAACCCAGCAGTTGTTGGTACTTTTATTTAGCCATTCCGTTGTAGTGAAGCTGATTACTAGTCAAATCGAATACAAGTCAATTTATAACAGTAAACTTTAGTTATAGTTGTCTATGATCCAGCACTGTGCTCCAAGTCGTCCATAACCGCGGACACGGCTTCTCGAAAAGATTTAACCCTGCAGGGGTGCACCAAAGTATCCACAAGCACTTCGACCCTTTTTGCCAGATCAGTTAACATACACCCATCGGTATGTCGGCGGGGCCTAAGTCATGACGTTTCCCAGACCCAAAGCAAGCACGGGGGGCCACCCCACTAAGTACACCCGCAACGAAGTCGGCCGGTCTCCGAGACGGACTCAGGGTTTGCGACAATGGCTGTAAACGACAGTATGCCCCCAAACGGGGACTGTCGATACCGCGAAAACATTCCGCTTCCAAAACAGTACAGTGTGCAGTACCTCGCACAATCGTAAATAAAGCGGTAAAGCATGGCATAAGTACAGGATAGTAATAAAGCCCCAAACTACTTGTGGCCCCCAGTACAATACTTTGAAATCAGGTAATAATCAATGGGGGGCCCATATCTCCCCACCTGTGGTTAGCGCGCTCGATCTCGGAACAGGTGTCAAGAACTCGGGGTCCTACGGCACACAAGTGGGCGGTCGGAAACCAAATCTTACCTATCACCCACCGATGCCTCGGCTTAGTTCAATTTTAGTTGTTAAACAGGAATTAAAGTGAACAACAAGTAAACCATGATCATCTCCAACGTCAACATGCGGCAATTCTCCAACAACTGTGGTACTTGACGAGAAGCAAAACACTGGAGCAAGCGACTACGACACGCGGGTCCAACTATCTACCAAACAACAGGTAATAGGATGTGTCCAGGGCTATATATGGCTGCAAGGGGATATCACGGGTACGAGACTAGAGCATCGCAACACAGATAGCAAAGATCAACAGGAGGGAATAAATACTATGAAAGTAAGATAGGTAGAAAGGGGGAAATGCTCGCCTGAAAACATTGCCGAAGGGTTCAACCGAAGATCGGGGCGAAGCTCACATCAACTCAACGGCCTTATCCGCGAAGAAACAAATCACTAGAAGAAACACCGGATGCAATATTTAATTCAACGGCAGAAGATCGGCATGATGCAGGTATGATGCATGACATGGCAAGGTGCGATGCAATTAGGTCATATTAAGTGGACCCGGGGTCCCGACAATTAATATATGGTTCAAGTTGTTTAGCTACCCCGCAATTTAAATGTTGTTTAACATGGCAGGAGATATCACCGGTTCGCTACACAAGTTTAAATGAGGCCAATATGAGACTAGATTTGCCCGCATATGGGCCCCATATTTAATTATTAGGTGAATCGGCATAAGGCCCCCAACCCAATGCTATGCAGGCGGGAATGACAATTTAATATGCACAAATTGATATGTTATAAAATAGGGTTCGAGGAAAAGGGGTCACACATCAGAGGGGGCTCGACGATCTTGGGTTCCGGGGTTCGGGGTCGGTCTCAGGGTTCAGGGTTCGGCGAGGTCGTTCTCGGACTCAGGGGTAGGTCTTGGCGCATCCGGGGTCTTCGGGTCATGTTGTCGGTCATGGCGTCGTGCAGATCCTGTCGCGTCCCACGGGGTCGATCTTGCCGTTGCGAGGGTCTTGTCGGGTCCGCGCCATCGAGTCAGTCTTGGTGTCCCTGATGAAGACCTCGTCGCTAGAGGAGAAGATCTTGGGGTCCCGCGTCGAAGGCCCACGGTTATGGGGTCTCGGCGAACTTGGCATGTCGGGATGCGGTCTTCGGGTCCGTGAAGGAGGCCTTGACGTTCCATGTCGGAGATCTTGGCGTCCGAGTTCTCGGCGAACTTGGCGTCCGGGAAGGGGTACTCGCGACACCGGGGTTCGGTCTTCGGAAGGTCTTGACGGGAACACGAGTGGATAGATCCTCGGATGTGGATGGTGCGGCTTCGTGGTGCTAGAACAGAAGCATCACCAACATCGTCTCACTCCACCACACACATCACTAGCAGCACAACACCGGGAGGCCAAACAGCCTAGGACACGGTCGATCCCGGAGGCTTTGTCGGCTGACAAGGCTGGCCAGGGCACAGGCTTGCTCACGGGGCGACGCACGGCCGGGGGTACTGGCGGCAAGGGGAGGAGGTTCGGGCAGATGGCGAGCGCGTCGGGGGGGTCGCGGAGGTCGCAAGCGCCGGCGACGTCGCGGAGGTCGCGGCGCTGGCGACGCCGGGCGGCGGACGGGGAGCTGCTGCGGGGAAGGTGGCCGGAGGGGGCGGGTCCGGCGGCGGCCGGCGGGCGTCGCGCGCGGAGGCCGCAGGCGGCGGAGCGGGGTCGGGGGAACGGCAGGTGGAGGCCCGGCGACGGCGGCTTGCGCGAGGGCGGGGCAAACGGCGGGGAGAGCGGCGGCCTCGGGGAGGTTGCTCGGCCGGCGACGGGGGAAGCTCGCGGGCGCAGCTGTGGCGGGGGAGGAGATACGCGCGTGCGGGAAAGAGGCGGGCAGCGCGGCAGAGGTCGGGGAAGCGGCCGGAGCGGCGGAGCGGCGGAGCGGCGGAGCTTAGGGGCGGGGTCGAGGGCGGCGAGCAGGGTGCGGCTCGCGGAGCGCGTCGGGGGTCGCGGAGAGGGGAGGGGCGCGGCGCGGCTGGGTGAGGGGGAGGCGCGGCAGCGCCGGCGGAGCGAGGGAGCGAGCGCGCGGGAGGAGAGGGAGGTGGGGGAGACGGGGCGGGGCAGGTGAGCAGAGAGAAGGAAGGGGAAGATGGGTCGGGGCCGGTCGCGCGTGGGGCGCGTGCCTGGGGTGGGGCCCAGGGGTGGGTCCCGCGGGGGCGGACCGGGTCCAAGGGTGAGCGGGGGCTGGCGGTTGGGGCCCGCGCGGCGAGCTGGCTCGGTGGGGAGGAGAGAGGGAGAGAGAGAGGAGGGAGAAAGGGGAGTGGGTTAGCCTAGGTGGCAGCAGCCGATTGGCTGGAGGGAGGAGAGAAGGTGAGGTGGCGGATGGGGATAGGCTGAGGTGAGGTGGCTGGTTGGTGGGTAGGATAGGATGGGTGGACTTAGGATTTAGAGGCTGGTTTGGTGGACCGATTTTTAAACTGGGGGTGGTCGTTCGGGTCGGGACGGCCCGTTCGACTGCCCCCGCTAAAATAATTATAATTTTTATTTGTTTTAATAACTCCGTTTGCAAACTGATAGCGTTCAAACAAAAATAATCCGGAGGCCGGGCTTTGATATTTGAATAGAGGTGGGGCGTTTTAGAAAACAAAACGGGCTTTGCGAACATCGTTTTATGCAGACAATGCATGATGATGACGATGCAATGCACAAAATCAACGCGATTTTCTAGTAGTGGTTTTGCGGGATGCCACAGGCCACCTCCCGGTCTTGCCCCTTAGCCTATAAGAAGCCCTCGATGCAGAAACCCTGAGTACCCGATCAGAAATCCACGAAACTGTCTGTAGCCGCCGCCACCATCATCCCTAGATCAGGTGGATCTGAAGTTCTTCCCGGCACCCTGCCGGAGGGGAGATCATCCCGGAGGCCTTCTCCCCGGTATGATTCGTGAGTAGTTCCACCTTGGACTATGGGTCCATGTAGTAGCTAGATGGTTGTATCTCCACCTTTGTTCTTTCATGTATAGATCTTGTGAGATCCGTTCATGATCAAGATCTAATCTATTTGTAATCATGCATGTTGTGTTTGTGGGGATCCGATGGATATTGAGATTATTATGTTGGTTTGATTAATGGTTTTATATTTATGATTCTATCATGTCTGTGTTGTTTGTGATCTTGCATGCTCTCTGTTGCTAGTGGTTATCTTGGCCAAGTAGTTGCTAGTGACTCCAAGAGGGGGTATTTATGCTTGATAGTGGGTTCATGCCTCTAGTTTCCAAGGGAAGTTACAATAATCTCTTCGATTGTAGATGGGTTGTTGCTACTAGGGAGAAAACAACGGTCTCTTGTTCATGGAACATGTGGACTGTTTACCTTACACACTTTGCTTAAAGCAGTTGTCTGTTGCTTGCAACTTAATACTGGAGGGGGTTCAGATGATAACCTGAAGGTGGACTTCTAGTCATAGATGTAGTTGGATGGCGGTCTATGTATCTTGTTGTATTGCCCAATCAACCTCATAGGATCTTTCTGACTAGTAATTTCATTGTTATGCCTTGCTCAGTTCCTGTCAATTTCACCGCTGTAATTTGTTTACCCTTCATGCCATGTTGTTTATCTAAGGAGAGCACCTCTAGTGAACTATAGACCCCGGTCCAATCTTTACCATTGATACATATTCCACTGTTACTGTTTACTTGTTGCAAACCATTACCTTCCACACCATACGTTTAATCCTTTGTTACAGCAAACCGGCGAGCTTGACAACCTCACTGATTCGTTGGGACAAATTCTTGAGTTTGTGTTGTGCAGGTCTCGATGTTGCTTCCAACACCTGTGTGACGTTTCCTTCCTCCTTCTGGTTCGATAACCTCGGTATACTGAGGGAAGACTTGCTGCTTGCTGCTTCACACCTTTCTCTTGGGGTTTCCAACGAAGTGCTCCACATAGGCGCATCAACAAGTTTTATGGCGCCGTTGCCGGGGACACAGCTTTGACCTTTTCCTCCCCGTCGAGCACCATCAGTCGTGCTGCTGGAATCACGAGGAGAGATATACAACCTTCGCTGCCTGCTGGAACAAGGGAGAGGAAGGTCTTCATCGAGTACCGAGCGTGTGACCGACTGTGGGAGCGCTGCCGGAACGCGGCGCGGAAGGATCATCTACACTATCTTGAGATTGACAAGTGAACGACTACATCACCCGCGAGAATCCTATCTCGTTAACCGCTTTGGAATCTTTGAGGGTTAGTACTCTATCAACTCGTTGCACCGATCTAGTAGATTAGATCTTGGCTTGTGTGTGTTCATGTGGTTTTTTGTTTTCCATGCTACAAACCCCTTCAGTTGCTTCATATATGCCAACTTGAGTTTGTTGCATAGTTCCTTGTTAGCCAAGTTATGACAGCTTCCTCCATCGATGATCACTTTTATGGATATTCCATCCACACCGGCTCTCGTTTGGAAGAGATTGCATCTTGGTCTTGCTCAACATGGACATTGGTGGTCAATACTCTTGTGACTATGAGCGTTGGATTTGTGTCGGGCTCACAAACGAGTTCATCATTATCACTTGCTTCTTGTTCTTGTAGGAGTTGAACTTGCCTCATAGCCTCATATTCCCCTTCACTCATTTGTTAATATTCTCCATTTTCCATTAGTATCTGACCTTGATGTTTGGGAATTCATAGGACTTGTTCCATCCTTCTTGCACTTGTAGCATACAAGTTCTCTTTTTATCGTTGATTCTTGAGAGGAACTTGTTGATGGTGTCGTCTTCATGCTTGATTAGCGGATTGAGGAAGTCAAGGGCCTTGTAGGAGAATATCTTTCCAAAAAAGATTGTTGTTGGGAGTACTTTGTGGCGTAGTCTTGCTTGGACTTGAAATATAGAGGAGATCATTTTATACTCTTCTTTCGACCTTGCAAGCTACATGGACCAATTCAACAATGGAGTTGTATGGTTA